>OX453298.1:2194743-3394743 GCA_949710035.1 Crambus lathoniellus
CCACGCTACATAAACTGTGGTGGCCCCTAGTAGACAGTCTGCTTGAGGTTACCACAGGTTTATGAAGTTCCAAGCTTGTTGTCGGGCACCTTTTGAGATGAGGGTTATTTTTGGGTAATTTCGTAGTCAATATATTATTGGTGCTTGTCCGACATGTTTGATCTTGGAATTTCGACTTAGTTAATGCTTAAATGAGCTAGGGTTAGCTTTGATTGTAACTACATATGATGTATTAAGGTTAGGTTTAAGGCTGGGCAGACCTTTTCCCTTGGTTTTGGTATGTCAAGCCAATGCAATGGTTGGTTTGTTTTGATTTCAAGAAATTAATAATTATATCGACCATTGTCCTGGCTGTCCGTTAGTGAGGACCAGTCTTATTGATGTGATATCGTTCCAAGGTAGGCAGGGCCTTCGCTTTAGGGTAATCCATGTAGGAAAAAACATTTCTTTAGTAAGAAAGGTTTTTTTTGTTGCGGCGGCGGCATGTGGTATCATATTGTTAGGATATGATACCTCCTTGCATTGTCTATGGTTGATTTATGTTTAAATCAGTATTCAAAATATCGAATGGATTGTCATTACCTACGCGAGTAGTTGGTTGGAGTCCAGACGATTCCGCGGTCGCGTGTTGTAGTAGATATAGAATATATCGGCCATGGTGCCGCAGTAAAGATTTATATCGAAATTACATTTATTATTTAATAGAATCCCAGTGTAGGGCTTCTTAGTACCTCACGGTACAAACATGGCCAAAGATGTATGGACTATTAGTGACCTCCTTTGGCGTGTATGTTCCATGAGGAGCGTAGGGGAGTACTGGGAGGATTTTTGGAAATTCTCCCTCTAAGGGGGTAAAAAAGGGGTCCACGCAGATGAAGTCGCGATCGGAGCACTAGTTTTTTTTATATAAAAAAAGGTATATTTGTACTTACTCGAGTTTGCTTCATTCCGCTTTCACTAGCGACTTATAATATTACTAGCGGCCGCCCGCGGTTTCACCCGCGTGGTTCCCGTTCCCGTGGGAATATCGGGATAAAAAGTACATATAAACCTTCCCCTTGAATCACTCTATCTATTAAAAAAAACGCATCAAAATCCGTTGCGTAGTTTCAAAGATTTAAGCATACAAAGGGACATAGGGACAGAGAAAGCGACTTTGTTTTATACTATGTAGTGATACATAAAGGCTAGTGACATCACTACTTTACTTTATAACATCTCCTTTATTTGACAGGAAAGAGAGAAAAAAGACTGACTGTAACAGGTTTGAGATTTGTCTAGTTGTTCTATTGTAAATATATAAAAAAAATCTCGTAAAGAAACATTATTCACTAGTAACGAAAAAATCGCGAAGCGCATGTAAATTCACCATAAGTTTTATACACTGCTTGCCACAAATGTTACAGAAAAGTAATCAAAAGCGGCTAAAACGTCCGTAATTACATACTCTTTGGAAGCGGTAATAGCACGACAGACAAACGATTTGCCATACAAAATTACAATTTTTTTAGCTTTTCTTTAAAGTTTTCGCCATATTTTTTTTAAACACTACCTCTGAGCTTCTGAACTATAGCCAACAAAACGAAAAACAAAGTACTCAAATCGGTCAAGCCGTTTCTGAGTTTTAGCGAGACTAACTAACAGCAATTACACCCATAACACACGATTTCCCCACAGTTCTCTTAAGAATTTTAGTATGTTTCGGGCAATTTCCCCTTAATTAAATAGATACAAAATTTTGAAGCTAGATAAATATTTTTTTGTCATTTTCTACTATGGAAATACTTATAAAGGTTACTTATAAAGATCGATTATCTAAAATTTAATCTCCAAGTCGCAATGACTTCGATGTTCTTCGTTTGATTTTCATTTGTTTGCTTTGAATTTGACATTAAGGTTTGCATTCGTAAGCGAAGCGAAGATGAAGTGACAATAGAAATATTCCTACAGAATCGCACGCACGCTGGTATAACGCTTTTCCAAAACAAATAAAAACTGTCAAACTTCAACGCCCTCATTATTCTAAAAAGGGAAATATACATAATCGTCTATATTTTCCTTGGCAAACAAACCACTTGTTGAGGTCAGTCGTAATGAGGCGTGAGCGACCGTCTACTCCACCCCCAGTCGTGTAGAGGCATATTATACGATTCTTACTCCATTAGACAACGCATCACCCCTATTTTATTTCCTTGCTACTTCGATAGTTTTATGCTATTAGTTTTGGATGTTATGTTGCTTTGATTTGTTAATTGTTAACACCCTTATTTATTCTAGTTTACGTATCAGAGATATTTTCAACCGCCTCTGTGGTCTAGTGGTTAACACCACCGCTTTCAGACCAAAATGTCCCAGGTTCGACTCCCAGTTCATGTTGTATTCGGTTTGGTTGGTGGTAGGACTTGTTCTTAGTCCGAATGGCTAGCTTCTTATCTGAGTCTAACGCCATAACAATGATGTTTTCAGTATAGAGATAAGATAGCCAGTTCCTCAGTGATTGAGGATTCCGGGAGTAGGGCGTTTCCATCTTCAGCCTTATCACCACTTAACATCAGATGTGATTAAGGCTAAGCGCTACCCCGATGTGGATAAAAAAAAACTATTCCTAGTAACAATAATATCAGTAACTATAGTTTTTTTCAGGATATCACCTGACTGAAGCCTGAATCCTTTTTTTTTTAAATAAGGCAATAAAAAGCGGAAGTAAAGCTACGCAAGGTTGTGTATTCAGAAATAATTTGTTTTTTTTTTACAATTCTCCAAGAAGACCAACAAAACACAAACAAAATAATCATGACAAATCGCTCCACCGAACCAACAGCGGCTGGGCAAAAATAAATATCAGACTAATTACCACAGCCACACTACAAATTCTTCATACAAGTAACACTCATTAATCAACTGCAGAAATGAGTGTCGCTACATAAATGACTTACATCTAGCCCCGAAACGTATCGTTTTACCTTTTAATTGGGTAAATTTCGAGCGGCCATTTTTCACGTGCCTTACCCATTACTCACGCAGGGTTGCCAGTAATGAGCGCGTGGCTGACGTGAAAAATCCTTTGCCTCAATCAAACTGTAAAAAAGGATGCAGGATTTCAAGTAAAATATTGTGGACTACCTATATATTTTTATACTTACCCAATTTATCGATTACTTGATATGTTCGAATACTGATATTATTATCTTGATTTGGCATAGGATTTAGAGTCCTACCTCATTATGGTGTCATGGCAGCGACGATAGTAGGTGACGCCAATGAAAATAAGGATATCAAATTGTATCATAACATTCCTTGCTCTACCTTACTGGGCGGCGGTATGTTTGCCACGTTTGCCAAAAGTCAAGTGTGAGAAGTACATGAAGAAGTGAAAGAAGAAATGCTACTGGCCTCGCTGCCATGTTATGTTTTATTTCTATGCCATCACTATCCTTTGTATCTGTTTATCTCTTTTGAAGACAAAATTAGTTTTTAATTATAGGGACAGTAACCAAATAACTGATAAACGTCAGTTTATGCGCAATTTTTTTCCATACTAGTTTTATGACCTCCTCTACGCAGACTTAAAACTGGTTATTTATGTTCAAATGACTGCTACAAACTTCATTAACTTAATTAACTCTTAAAAATATTCTCAAATATAATTGAATATGAGTATGACTCGGTCTGACAGTTATCTGTTAATGACGTCTAAAAAATCAGTTTCTCGTTGAAAATGCATAGATGAACAGGTAAAAGCTTCGCTAGCTATTTCATTAATACTTACTTAAAGGTTTTTATGTCTTTAACTATAAAAGGATATGTCACGTGTTTTACATTAAAATATTTTACTTAGGGCTGATTTTTCAATGCCTGGATAAAAGTTATCTCCAAATTAAAAAGCAAATTGTCATTCATATCTCTCTTGTTTTGAGATTGACATTTTTTTGGTCGGTTATTAATTTAACTGGCTGATAACTATTATCAGAGGATTGAAAAATCAGCCCTTAGACTTGACTTTCAAAGTGACATATTCTGGGATTGACAAGTGCCACCCCTGCTCCACCGTAGTGAGGTGACATCGTCTACCGACGAAGGGCGCGCAGTAGATACAAATCGTTCAGGAGTTAGTATATTAACGTGTCTGCGGTCGCCTGCCTATAAATCTTAGCTATTTGAGATATGATGTATGGGATGGCTAATATGAAACCGTTTGAGAAATCTTACGTGCAGACGAAAATAGCTCTAATGACGGATGCGATAAGGGTTCTTGAGTTGAACTTGTAAAGCTTGATATGCTTTTTTGTATGTATTGTATATCTATTGGTCTCTTTGGTAATAACGATAGCTATCCGAATACCTTAACCTAGAGTAGAGTTATTGTAATAAAGCATAGGTATGATGAAATAATGTAATTTGCTCGTAAAATTTGGAAATGTAATGAAATTAATCATTTTAATTTATATTAACCAAAGCGTTTGCACATATTTAATTTAGAACTGAGAAGAATTTCTTCTCTTTTTCAGTGGTAATGTCTCTTTTCTGTTTACGAAAGTGTGAATGTTGAGTGCTACTATGTAATATCAAAAACATATTTTTACAAGCTTGTTGTTATTACAAGCTTTTTATTAACTTGCCATGTTATGAAGTTAGTTTGTTAGTAGTCGGTAGACAAATCTTGAAAGCTTAATTTGACTCACTTCCCAGTGTCCGATGGAGCTGAAATTTTGTATACAGGTTTGGTTTAGTTGACAATACAATATTAAAGCACAGTCTGCAAAAAGCTTGTCATAAAAATTTCTTTTTTTACAAAAAACTTATTAACTTGCCATGTTAGTTAGTTAGTTAGTGGGGGACAAATCTTGCAAGCTTAATTTGACTCACTTCCCACTGTCCAATGGAGCTGAAATTTTGTATACAGGTTTGGTTTAGATGACAATACAATATAAAGCACAGTCAGCAAAAAAGCTTGGCATAAAATATTTTTTTACAAAAACTTATTAACTTGCCATGTTAGTTAGTTAGTGGGGGACAAATCTTGCAAGCTTAATTTGACCCACTTTCCAGTGTCCGATAGAGCTGACATTGTGTATACACATTTGGTTTAGATGACAATTCAATATATAAGTACAGTCAGCAAAAAGCTTGTCATGAAAATGATTTCTTTACTAAAAACTTGATTCATAACATATAAAAAAATAATTAATATGTTAACAAGCTAACTTTAAGCGATGAATAAAACCACTGTTAAACAAACCATTTCATGACAATAAAGAAGTAGATTTATGTTCAAGCGCAATCAAGCTGGCTCAGATACCATCTCCCGGGTGGCAATCACGATAGTCCGATATAGGATCCCCAGGGAACGAAACGAACGATAAACTTTATTCGGACGAAAATTACCAAGTGGTATTATAAATTTTGTACACATTTGGAAGTGGTGGCCCGTTGGGAGTGTTATTGGTTTTCGGGATTAATGGTGTTGTTAAGGGGAAACGTATGACGGTGTGTCATTAAGGGTGTTGTGGACAAATACAAGCGAGTTAGTTCACTGTCCATTGAACTTTACTTTATTGTGTATTCTTTTCTAGCAAACACGAGTCAATTTATTGCAACGAAACTGTCTTTAGGGTTCTGAACCAAAATGGTAAAAAGGAACCCTTATGGCGAGACTTTGTCTGTCTGTCACAAATGGACATCCCGAGAACTATCTAATGCTATCAACTTGAAATTTGGAATAGTTTTAGATGACGTTTGCCTACTATTTTGTAAATAAGAGAGAAATAAAAATATTTATATATTTTTTGCAACGGAGACTGAAAGGGGTCTTAAAAATTCGAAGTGGGGCTGCTAGGGCATATGGGGTATCATATGAAAGAACGCTGCTTGCGTATTCTCAAAAAATTGTAACCGAAACATAAATTATCAAGGTTATTATGCTGTTGACTAAAAATTTATTTTAAATTAAGTATAATAATAATCATGTACATATTTCAGGCAACTTAAATAATATACTTAAAATTGCGCTTTCATTTCCATAAAACGAAGTGCTCGAAGCTACTATAATTTGGTATTGGTAGGTACAATGTATTTATGATGGTGACTAATATTTATTTCATCATCTATTAAAAAGTTAAGTCATAACTTTTGTTTCTAACCAAATCTTTCTCTTTAGACCGCACACTCCTGTATTGAATAAATCACAGAAAATTATCAGATCGGTCATAAAAACACAATATTTTACGTCGGATGTGTGTGCAGTTATCATTTGGCCGCCGCCCCTGTAGGGGTTGCCGATTTGGTTTGCCGGTTCCAATTTATGGACTGATTTAACCACGATATTCATTTTATACAAGAAAAAACTACGTTGTGAAAAACCTAATATATACCTATAGGTAAGTATATCGTTTTTCACAATGGTTAGGGACTTCCGCCAAGTGACGCCAGATTCAATCAAATAAAAAAACAACGTGTTTCTAATGAACATTTGAGAACATTGAAGTATTTTTTTTTGTAATTCTAACTTAGGTCAATGTTTCGAGGAACCAATTCTACATCCATTAGTGTAACTAATATTTGATTAACTTAATCTATGGTTGAACTTGGGTGAGCTGAATATCAAACACATAATAAATTGTTGACTGCATTAATTCGTTGCATTAAAACTGATATCTCTCAAAATATTTCATCTTATACCTTACTAGCGGATCCTCGCGGTTTTACCCGCGTGGTACCCGTTCCCGTAGGAATATCGGGATAAAATATAGCCTTTGTCACTCGGGAAAAATGCGGCTTTCTAATTGTCAAAGAATTTTCTAAATCGGACCTGCTGGCCTAGCATGAGCGGCTTTTATCACGCGATATGATATGGTACGGCATGCCGTCATGCTTATACCTTAGTGGAGTAAGCAAGACAACTTGCCGTACGATATAATATAGCGCGATAAAAAGCCGCTCATGCTAGACCGGCAGTAGTTCCTGAGATCAGCGCGTTCAACCAAACAAACTCTTTCCTCCTTATTCCAAAACGTAGACTAAAATAGTCCTTGTTTAAAACTAGTAATAAACTGGTACTGTCACTTTCATTTTCCAAATGAAAGACACAATTAGCATTAGTTTTGAACCAGGTCTAACTTTTAGTCAACGTTTTGGTATAATGGGGTTTAGCTTTATAATATTTTTTTTAGCTTACTTTAGATTTTAAGGTCACCAGCTCGTCATCGTTCATTACCTTCTGACTTCATAATAATGTTTGCCCAGTATCATCACCCAACAAATGAGGTCGTATCCCTCCCAAACAATCTGGGCCGGACACTTAGCCGCGTCAACGGGTTGTTTATTATTTGTGTTCTGACTCTTGTTGTACAAATACGTTTCTAATTTATATTTTAAGGGAAGAATTAGAAATCATACATTTAAATAAACCTTCAACGGTGTTTTAGGGATCACTCGGTACAAATGTATTAAGAATTGAGTGATCCATTGTGCCCGTCGTAGATTCCTGATAATTCTTGGTAACGTTTTGTGACAAACTGTGTTCAATTTTTTGGTAAGGGGCTTTCGGTTATAGAGACATTACTTACCAAGAGTCAGTGCGTAACCATTTTGCAAAATGTTTGAATTGAGTGATCCACATAACAGACTTTATCTTTCTTCCCTTACGAGTGATAAATTTATGGATTTCAGACAGGAGTTTTGTCAATTTTTGACTAAATACACAATTGTACTTTTTAACCAAAAATAAAGTAGGCTATTTCAATTCAGATGGACATTTTCTAATGGCCAAAGAATAACATACAAACTCTTTAGCTTTATAATATTTGTATAGATTTTAAGGTCACCAGCTCGTCATCGTTCATTAAACCTTCCGACTTCATAATAATGTTTGCCCAGTATCACCCAACAAATGAGGTCGTATCCCTACCAAACAATCTGGGCCGGACACTTAGCCGCGTCAACGGGTTGTTTATTATTTGTGTTCTGACTTTTGTTGTACAAATACGTTTCTAGTTTATATTTTAAGGGAAGAATTAGAAATCATACAGTGTTTTAGGGATCACTCGATACAAATGTATTAAGAATTGAGTGCCCGTCGTAGGTTCCTGATAATTCTTGGTAACGTTTTGTGACAAATTGTGTACAGTTTTGTGGTAAGGGGCTTTCGGTTATAGAGACATTACTTACCTAGAGTGATTGCGTAACTATTTTGCAAAATGTTTGAATTGAGTGATCCACATAACAGACTTTATCTTTCTTCCCTTACGAGTGACAAATTTTTGGATTTCAATCAGGAGTTTTGTAAATTTTTGACTCAATACACACATACATGTACTTTTTAACCAACAATAAAGTAGGATATTTCAATCCAGATGGACATTTTCTAATGGCCAAAGAATAACATACAAACTCTTTAGCTTTATAATATTAGTATAGATTTTAAGGCCACCAGCTCGTCATCGTTCATTAAACCTTCCGACTTCATAATAATGTTTGCCCAGTATCACCCAACAAATGAGGTCGTATCGCTCCCAAACAATCTGGGCCGGACACTTAGCCGCGTCAACGGGTTGTTTATAATTTGTGTTCTGACTTTTGTTGTACAAATACGTTTCTAATTTATATTTTAAGGAAAGAATTATAAATCATACAGTGTTTTAGGGATCATTCGATACAAATGTATTAAGAATTGAGTGCCCGTCGTAGATTCCTGATAATTCCTGGTAACGTTTTGTGATAAATTGTGTACAGTTTTGTGGTAAGGGGCTTTTGGTTATAGAGACATTACTTACCAAGAGTCAGTGCGTAACCATGTTGCAAAATGTTTAAATTGAGTGATCCACATAACAGACTTTATCTTTCTTCCCTTACGAGTGACTAATGTTTGGGTTTCAGTCAGGAGTTCTGACAATTTTTGACTAAATACATACATACATGTACTTTTTAACCAAAAACAAAGTAGGCTATTTCAATTCAGATGGACATTTTCTAATGGCCAAAGAATAACGTACAAACTCTTTAGCTTTATAATATTAGTATAGATTTTAAGGTCACCAGCTCGTCATCGTTCATTAAACCTTCCGACTTCATAATAATGTTTGCACAGTATCAGCCACCAAATGAGGTCGTATCCCTCCCAAACAATCTGGGCCGGACACTTAGCCGCGTCAACGGGTTGTTTACCCTACGTGCTCGCATAACCCCATCCTGGGTTGGAGCTGATTGAATTATTGCCGTCTCGCTCTTAAAATAGGTTTGTTATTTTAATTCTATGATTTATGGTAGTTAAAGTGTTTTTGGGTTATAATATTATAGTGGTTAATGAGGTGAGTAGTAATTAGTGGAGGTGTAACAATTTAGTAGGCATTTAATTTTTTTCACCATTTAGGTTGGGTTCAGGATCATGGTATTAATATGTAGGAAGTCACTCAAAGATTTACAGCTGTTTACTCGTGTCGTGATTGGGTGAAAAAACGAACTTAAAGACTTTCCGATGTTGTAGAATTTATTATTTCAATTTTTTTAGAGATTTTGCTGTCGGGTAAATATCTTCGTTGCGATTCTCATCTTCGTGTCAAACAGTTTCATGGCATAAGTGATTTCGTGCTATGAAAGCAACTGTAGAAAAGGTTATTCTGTATGCTGCAGTAAAGATTTATGGTATTTTTATAAAAACGCAGTGTGAAACACGAATGAGAATCGCGGTGATGAGAATAACCATAACACAATATCAAAGTACCTACAAATAACAGTTCGGAGCCATTCACAGTGTATATCACCATTTTGTTTATTATATCCCTTAATATTGCTATAAACCGCAAATAGAACATTTCCGGAACAATTACTTGGGACTGTTAAGTACTGTAATAAAACATCGCAGTTTACTGCCAATAAAATGGGAGTGTTCCTCAAAATCCTGCCACTTGTTGATTCCTGTCGGTCCATTTGTCATTAGGCAAGTGATTTTGACAAGTTTGAACACAGACATTTATTTAAGGCGATACTCGGAAAAAATGTGCTGAAGCGAGATAGCAATGAGAAAACGACGCGCGCGGGAGCGAGCGATTTTGCAGATTAGGCAAAAAAAACACACAATCACTTCGTATTAAAAAACTTCAGCAATTCTTAAAAAAATGCTTCTATACGATCCTCAATATTATTGGTGTCCACTAATTAAACCCATTTCCAATAGTGTAAGTAACCCCATTTAAGAATAATCTTGACTTTTCGTATTTTTAGAGGTCTTTTCGAAAAGAAAAAGTGTCGAGGCAAAATCATAAAATCGTGTTTTTGAAACTATACGAATCTAGATAAAGGTATGAAGAAATATATATCTTATTACCAGATTTTTAACAGCTGTAACCGTCCTATAGTTTTAAATCAAAAAGTCCATATTTTTCCGAGTAGCGCCTCGTGGGGCTCTGTGGGGTCAGCTCGCACTACGACTCCTTCCTACTCGCTACTATACGAAGCGTCGTCGAAGCGAGTAGTGTATTGGAGGCTTTACAATATGAATATATCTTATACAATAACCCATACTATACCCATGCAGCATTGGCTTTTCTTATAATTTTAATTATTATACCATTTTGTCTAGCAACGACATAATTATTTTGTAAATGCGTGCTTCTGTTAAGGCTGATGAGTTTTTTATCGTTTTGCTTGTCAGTTAAAAGATATAAGATTTTAAACTTTCGGTTTCCATTATAATTATAAACAAGAGTAACGGGACTCAACGCGACATTTTATTATGTAGTACAGTCAGCGTCAAAATTATCTAAGCGTTCAAACCTACCAAAAGTATCTAAAGATTTGACAAAAATCAACCTTATCTCGAGACGTAAAGATGCATTTTCATTATTTGTTTAAGAGCGAATGGCAACATATGATAGTACACCTTAAAGTATTTGTACTAAGAGTGATTTTTGTCAAATCTTCGGATACTTTTGGTAGGTTTGAACGCTTAGATCATTTTGACGCTGACTGCACATTATGTACTTACAGCATGACGTTTCGGCTATATTGCTATAGCCGTGGTCAAAAGCAGACAGTTAAAAGATATCCTTAAGGTGGTAGGTAAAAAAAAATTGGACGAATCATAAGCATTACAGTTATATTATAGTGACACAAGCTTTTCTGTTCCGGTGACAGCCGTGACAGAGGAGCCACTTGCAATACGAAATTAGCTGTCAAAAAAACCACATCAAAAAAGTAAGAAATAATTCCTCACCAAATAAATAACGTAAGTACTTTGAAGTCGGGCGTGAAACATGTACAATTTTTTGCTGTTTTTGTTAAAACCCGCCCGACTTCAAAGTACTTACGTTATTTATTTGGTGAGGAATTATTTCTTACTTTTTTGATGTGGTTTTTTTGAAGGCGGTTTTATTTTTTTATAAAAATAATTTTTATTTCACTCTTTTTAGTGTATCGTGCAGGCAATTTACGTGTTTTCTGGTAAATAGGTATGTGATCAAACTGAAAACCTCCTTTTTCGAAGTCGGTTAAAATACCTTGAGGTATCCCCTTTTTAACAAAACAAGGATCATGTAAATCGGTTTATAAACAAAGGAGTTATGCCTAAAGATACGTATTAAATTCACATAAAATGGTAACGAAAACGACAGTATTTTCAAGATTTCCTGAAAACTACTGAAAGCGCATTGTCTCTGACCGACTGACTGCGAAAGTAAGATTCATGAAAAGGAGTGAACAGTAAATTTCACGCCTTAATCCTTGAAGGTATGTATTAAGATTTTATATTATTTTTATGCACTCACAATGCAATTTTGTAAGTATAGGAAAAATGTGTGATAGTAAAAAACCACGAGCCATATAAGTAGCTTTCAGGCGGGATTCGAACCCGCGCCTCCGGGAATCCGGCCCGATGCTCTGACCAACTAAGCTACCGAAAGGCTTACACGACTCGTCGAATTTTGCTATCACTTGTTACGCTGTAGGCCAGCGTTGCTTCATCAATGTGAGGAAACCCTCGCATCCGAAAGAAACATTTTTACAAATGTTTAACAATCGATTAAGATGAAACAGCCATATTGAGATTTTATATATATTTTTTTTACTATCACACATTTTTCCTATAGGTATGTATTATATTATTATTTTAAAGCCATCCAATAATTTGCGATATAACCAAACACAATATAGCGTCATGCCGAGCCTTCACCTGCGTGACGCCTAACGGCGTTAATAACGGCATGCGCGTCTTAGCGTTTTTAGCGCTAATTGGATCAAATTAGTGCGCTAAGACCCGGCTACACCTGCGTATTCTATCAAATAGCGCGCTAATTAATGGCATTAGACGCAGGTGAAGCTCGGGCATCAAAAGCAATTTGTATGTGAATCAACGTCTTTTTGAGGGTGATGTATTTAATAAATGAAATTAAAATTTAATTAGGAATATACCTACTTTTTAATTACCTACCTATATCATATAATTATATAATAATAACACTTTAAAAATATATATTTTTAGAACGAACGTAGGTAGGTACCTACTCCATTTTTCTACAGTAAAGAAGATCCAAATGAAATAGAAAATTACTACTTACCATAAAATTATATTGATAATGACAAGAAAGTCGAAACATAATTTGCCTTCCTACGCAATATTTACGGCGAAAATATTTGGCCAAATTCTTAATATTGTTTTATCAAAAGAAATTTTGTTTTTTCCTAAGCATAATACCTATGTTGGTATATAAAAAAGGTAGCTATGTTGGCAATCCAAGTAAATTGCCTTGGCTTTAATTTTACATAAGGAAATATTTAAAAATGAGAATGTTTTTAAGTTCAAACTGGATTCTGTTTTTCAAACACAAGCCTAGTGTAAGTGAAAGATAATCAGGTTATATTAATCATCGTTCAATTATCTTTTTTCACAATAATATATTTAGCAGAATAGCAAATTAAGTCTTCATAAAAGTGGTTTGAGTATACAACGTTCATTTTCCTATTATTTTTATAAGACAAACACAAGGTATTGTGATTATTATTTTTTATGTTTGACTCTTAGAACTGAAAAGAGTGGATTACAAAAGCAATTTATTAAAAAAAAAGCACCTATATAAATATAAAGTAAATGAAAATTATAATTGGCGTACGAAAAACCATTAACCTGGCTCTTCCTTCCTGCCCCATAATGTCGTATTCCAATTATTAGTCAATGGATAATCCATATAGTTATAATGACCGGAATATTGATTTGATCCAAATGACGCATTTTAGAAGTCCCGAAGCCCAATAGTGTTGGGGAAAATCAGGGGACACTTTTGCACTTTAGCTGTTTATTTTTATATGAATTTCCTATAAAGGAAGAAACACTTTTACTATGCTATTCTTTTCAGATGCTTTTAATGAAACTCTTTCTTAGATTTTACTAATTCCCGAGCCATTTGGATTTGAAGCTATTTAAATTTTTACTTTTTTGCATTCACAATGCAATTTTTATAATTGAAAAATGGAAAATGAAGTATTTTAGAAAAAATCGATCCGTCTCACAACTAGCTCCGATGGGACTCGAACCCACTACCTTTCGCTTTTCGGGCGACTGCTCTAACCACCGAGCTACGGAGTCGTTACGAGAAGCGTCGAATTTATCCAATACTTCTTACGTGAGCAAAAGGTCGTGGGTTCGAGCCTCATCGGAGCTAGTTGTGAGACGGGTCGATTTTTTCCAAAATATTTCATTTTTCATTTTGAAGCTTCTAACATTCTTCTTCAGCTGGTGTGCAACTGACGTTACTATACGATTCTTAAGTCTGATGTACACGGTTAGAGTAAACGGTAGAGTAGAGTGGTAGATTACTAACTATCCTTCTAGCTATACTAATGTGGACATCATTGGTAGAGTAAAGTTACTGAAATTTGGTAGAGTAGAGTAGCTAGCACCGCGGGCAAGCTACTCTACCGCTCTACTCTACTGTTTACTCTACCTGTGTACAGAAGACTTTAGGGCTCATTCGCAAGAATCTGCGATGCGCCATTCTAATACAAACTATATTGCCTCTCAAATACTTGACACGTATCGCAGGTTTTGCGAATTCGCAGTTTTGAGCCTTTAATCCATTCAGAATAAGTTTTTAACATAAATTTCATTTTTATGACAAGCTTTTTTGCTGACTGTACTTTAATATTGTATTGACATCTAAACCAAGCCTGTATACAAAATTTCAGCTCTACCGGACACTGGGAAGTGGGTCAAATTAAGCTTGTAAGATTTGTCCCCCACTAACTAACAAACTAACTAACAAGCTTGTAAAAAGCAGCAAGCAGCGCGCGTATTCACTCAGTCGTTGTTCGCTTGTTTTGATTCGGTAACATTCAGTGTATACATAGTTTTGACCCCGGCATTTATTTATCTTTTAGACTTTACTGTTCTAAAACCCAAGTGATAATGAAGCTGAAATTCAAATAAACGTTATCTTACAATGAAAACGTCAAGTCGCCATATAAAAAGGCCCATTATCCTTTACGTAGTACTGATAGTCTCTACTCCTTACTAGTAAAGCTCCGTTCAAATTGAGGCGAATCCCGCGCGGAATGCGGGACGGGAATCTGCGCGATTCGCTTGCTCGCTTAGCCTTCCAAATTGAGGCGAATCCCGCGCGTTATTATTTTTGGTTTTTCAATAGCAAAACATGTTCTTTGATATCGAAACTGAGGCTTTGTTGTTACTAGCATTAACTGAAGAAGAATCTCAAGATGTGAGGAAGAAAAAAGGAAAATAGGTTCATGAGCTGAGTACTCAACGCATAGAATTTGGATAGTTTCACACTTATCGTCAGGCATTAAGTATCCTGCGTATATTACGCTGCAGCACGTGCGACTATTCGCGCCAATGTGAACACGTCCATGCAAGTTAGCTGAAGACGTTGAAGCAATCGACGCGAGCGAATCTCGTCCCGTGTCCCGCGCGGGATTCGCCTCAATTTGAACGAAGCATAAGTGAACTCTTGAAAGCCAGCTGATATGAGTAATCGTCTGTGGCTGAGCCCACCGACACCCACCAGTAATGGCGGCATTATGTGTCGCGCCAATGTTTTGCCGAACATTTGACTAATGGCGTTGACGTCGGTGGCACGCGCGCCTTCCCACGGCACTGGCGTCGCGTCATTTGGCCCGCGGATCAAGTGACATTAGGGTTTAGCGGGATGTGTACTAGCTACATCTGTACCCCTAGCATAAAAAATAATCATTATCGATATCGTATAATAAAATAAATAAATAATAATAATAATGAACAAGCGGAAAACCTCTTAAGCCCCCAGTTGGCCAACCATGATCGGCCATCGTGTACAGGGGCGGTTTGCATGTACCTAATTCCCGTCTGCGAGCAACGCAAACAAAACAAACAAGGCAAAAAAAATCAGCAGTTCCATACATTCTGGCCTACCATCAACTTTAAGACAGCGATTCAAAAATAGCGCGATTCAGAATAGGTTCCTAAAATGAATTGCTTTCTTTCGTACTCTGACCATCTAAAAACTGGATCGCAAATGAATTGCTAAATGTGAATGACCGAACGATTTGTGTCCCTATTTCTTCTACCCGTCTCTTTCACTCGATTCTGTCATGCCTGGAGAGTGGAAGGGACGGGTATAACCTGCAGGTGTCATGTTAGGTTGGCCGAGTTATAAGTCAAAAAAGAGTTGATGACAGCTCAGCGGCTGTGAAATGTCATTGAATGATCACTGAATCGCTGTCATTGATATTAAGCTGTCGTGGTACGAATAAGCGAAGCAGATCAGTTTAGGTCCTAAACAAAACCGCAATAAAAGTTGATGGTAGGCACCCTGGTCGAGTAGGTATTGACAATTTGTATGAAACAAAATATTCATTCTTATTTATTAACATGTTGTACCTATGTATATCGACAAGCATTCACAATCAGGCCAACATTTCACCGTATTTCCCGTATCGGATTCCCTTACATACCGTGACTGGCGATTATTATTTGTATGAAGCCCGTCAACGTCCCGAAATGATGGGCACTTTAATATTCCGCGGCGAGTGAGGCATCGATTTCGGTATTATGACTCGAATTTCTTGCTGGACGGACGTTTCTTGTAATTGGCCAAGGTATCTTGTCCTATTTTATTCATTGTCCAGGGTTTGAAATAAGGACAAGTACTATACTTCAAAGATCAATTATTTTCATTTGAATTTAATTCACCTTGATGGATCTCTGGCTTGACTTTCTTTTAATTCGTAAATTGCTGAGTTACTTATTTAAATACTGGAAGGGTAGAAACCTTTTATTTATCCGGTATAAAAAGTCTATCTCCATACCCCCATACCAAAAACCACGTCGATTTGACGCTCCGTTTTGGCGTGAAAGACGGTCAACCAAACTAGTACTACTAGCTTTGCCCGCGTAGACTCCACGACACGTCTTGTAAACACTAGCTCCGTAAAAGTTTACTTTTAAAAATATAAAAAGTGATATTTTTTAATCTTTCTTAGTACAATATTGATGTATGTTGTGAGTGTTAAATGTGTGATTGTTTGCAACAAAATATAATAAGTGCACAAGCAGAAAAGTGAAATTGAAGATATTTAAAACAATGGACCTCTAAGCAAGAAATCTACTTAAAATTTTGCCGAAAAAGTTTGTATGTAATAATTCTGAATAAACTTAATGGAAAACAATCTAAAATAAATTACGAAAAGTGCTACATTTTACAAATTTATGATTTAAAAAACTCTTACTGTGATAAAGTGGGTGAATACAAAACTCAGTCTTTGGGTGAATGCGCATGCGCACCAACCACGTTAGTCATTGGTTGTTTCAACACAATAGTTAACAAGACTGACGGAACGTATGCTTACATTGGTCGCCACCGTTAATGTCACCGTGGTGCATCGGGTCGTACGACTGAGGCGCTGAGGCAAGACTCTCAAGGGACCGAAGATCAAACCTCAGAGCGGGTCGAGTTATTTTGATATTTTATCCCGAGTATAATTTAACAAGACAAAAAATGGCATCGAAAACTATACATTGTTCTAAATGTAAGAGGAAAATAACAAACAGATATTATATAAAATGTTCATCCTGCTCTTGTATATTTGACCTGGATTGTGCGAACATATCAGAAAAACTCTTTGACATCATGAAAAAAGAAAGCAAAATTAATTGGAAATGCAAGACATGTAATAATAGTCATCATAGTAAGAGTAATATAACGCATCAAAAGAATAAATTCAAATGTGTTCAATCTTCGACACCAAAAGCACCACAAGATATATATGAAACCAATGTGGAAACTGATTCTTTATTACGAAATCAAACCAATACAATGCAAATGGCCCCTAAAATCACCCCCTGTGCCAGTTCCACAAAAGATTATTCTAAATTAATAACCAAGAGTAAGAGTGCAGAAAAAGTTACTGACTCTGATTTTGTGACGCAAAGAAAAAAGCGTTATAATAAGAACATTTCACACAATTCCATGCCAGTAGAAAACTTGAACTCCACTACGTCGTCGAACTCCAGCCTTCTGTGCAATAGCTTGCCGGACCTATCCACGAGACAAAATGAAGAAATTGCATCCCTAAAAGAAGAAATTAATTTACTTAAATCTAAGTTGCAGTCAACAGAAAATGAAATTGATAACTTATTGTTGGAGAAATTATCTATGGAAAAAATAATTTCGAACCAAAGCCGTAAAATAAACGATTTAATTAGCATATGTTCCAACTCGACCATCAAGAAACCATTAAAAAAGGTGTTATCATCTAAGAAAACTAAAAAGAAAAACAAAATGAATAGATCACAAGATTTAACTATGGACAGCTGCATTACTGACAATAACATTAGCTCTCACTCGTGCTTTGACATTTCCAATGAAATAATTGAACCACCTCCTCAGCCAAAAAAACAATTTCCCACCAACCCATCTACTGAGAAGAGTCTTCTACATCGAGATAGTATGGAGAAAAATAAGATCTTCATTCTTGCAGACCAACAGGGACAAGGTTTACAGCAGGCCCTGCAAAAATTTATTGGTCATAGGTATCAAGTTTTTTGTATTTGGAAGTGTGATGCGAATATTAGTGATATTATTAACTCGTGTAAAAGTGAATTATCTAGTCTAAGTAAGAAAGATTTTGTAGTGGTTGCGGCTGGTATGAACGATAAAAACCCGCTTGAGCTTAAAGAGACCATAATAAATTGGATCAATTTAGTTAAAAATACGAATATAATTGTTTGCGGAATACCTAGAAATAGTCATTTAAAAAATTATGACATAAATTATGATCTCAAACTAATTTGTCGTGGATTCAGTCATGTTTTGTTCTCGGAGATGAATTATGCTAGAGTTTGGCAGGGTTCGAAGTATTTCACATCAAATGTCAGCTTTTCTTTATTTCGAGACATACTTCATTTTTGTCAGAGTGACAATGGTAGTAATATATCAGTAAATCGATTTTTTTGTAAACCAAATCCCATTGATAGAAAAGGTGATAGTAAAAATTCCAGTGTTTTTGACTTGTCTCCCCCCCCTTTTTTATAAATAACAATGATAGTTTGCGATTCATGCATCAGAACGTGGCAGGATTCTTTAGTAAGAAAGATTTAATAGAGATAACATTATCTGAATTGCATAGTGCAAACAGGAAAATTGATATTCTGTGCTTATCAGAAACATTTGTAAGACGAGACAATATAGCAAATATACAATTGAAAGGCTATTCCTTGGGTTCATCTTTTTGCAGGCGCAGTACTAAGCGAGGTGGTGTATGCATTTTGCATGATAGAGATATTGAAGTTAAACCGATAGAGTTTCTGCAAGATCTGGCCTTGGAATCTAGTTTTGAATGCTGTGGAATAGATATTGTGCATCATAAAGTATTGGTTGTTTGCTTATACAGAGTTCCAAACTCAAACAGCGACATATTTTTTGAAAAATTAGACGTTTTACTACACAGGCTAAGAAATAAAACTAATAAAAAAATAATATTAACTGGTGATTGGAATATTAATACGCTAGAAGAAAGTAAATTAACAAACAAACTTAAAAGTTTGTTAGAACGTTATAAAATACAACTCCATATAAACACACCAACTCGCAAAAAAAGTTGCATAGATCATTTTGCAAGTAACATTGCAGGTGCAATCGGAGATACAATGCCTATTCATTTATCTGATCATGATACGGCTCAGTTTTTAACTGTTCCTATTACGCAACGTCAGAAAATTGTAAAATACTGGTTTGAAACAAAAAGAGTTTACTCTAGTGAAAATGTACAAAAGTTTAAATACTATATAGCTAATTATCCGTGGTCGGAAATTTATAATAACAATGACTTTGAATATTCTTTTAAATATTTCTATGACAACTTCATTCTACTCTATAACTTATGTTTTCCAAAGATTAGAGTCAAAGTTCTGAACGCTAATAAACACTTGAAATGGTTGACAAAAGGGATAAAAACATCATGTGCTACAAAAAGAAAACTACGTACAAATCATTACAAAAAGAAAACACAGAACGGGAAAAAACTATACAAAAAATATACAAAACTTTTAAAACAGGTTATATTGACAGCGCAACGTAATTGTAACAATAAGTTTATTAATAATGCTAAAAATAAAAATAAAGCTGCGTGGACTATAATTAATAACAAAGATAGACATTTAAATAATAAACATTTCATTGAAAATTTGACTGTAAATAACAATAATATTGACGACCCTTTGGAAATAGCAAATTTATTTAGCCATCACTTCATAAATGAACTCAATTTAAACAAAAAACCTAATAATAATCCGGAAAATAAATTGCCTAA
The DNA here is from genome assembly GCA_949710035.1 of Crambus lathoniellus. Lineage (NCBI taxonomy): Eukaryota > Metazoa > Arthropoda > Insecta > Lepidoptera > Crambidae > Crambus > Crambus lathoniellus. The sequence goes on from OX453298.1 coordinate 2,214,532, forward strand.
AATTCATAGTTCTAGTTTATTTTTGTATCCGACTGATGAATACGAAATCAAAGCTTTCATAAAAACACTTAACAACACAGATTCCACTGGTTATGATGATGTTTGTACCAAAGTTCTCAAATTATGTGCTGATGAGCTATCACCAATGATAGCCCACCTAGTGAATCTTTCATTCACTGAGGGAACATTCCCTTCATCCCTGAAGAAATCTATAATCAAGCCATTGTTTAAAAAAGGGGCAAAAGATAATATAACAAACTATAGACAGATTGCACTCACTCCTATTTTATCCAAATTATTTGAAAAAATTATGCATAAACGATTAACATCCTTCTTGTTAAAATATAATATTATTAGGGTGGAGCAATATGGTTTTCAAAAGGGGAAGTCTACCACACAGGCGTGTTTTAGGGTTGTGAGGGAGATAGCAACTTTGGTTGACAAAAAAAAGCCTGTTTGCTCCATCCTATTCGATATGAGTAGAGCTTTCGATTGTGTCTGTCACAGGACTTTACTTTCTAAACTGGAGAGATATGGTATACGCGGGGAAGCACTGAGCTGGATAAAGAGTTATTTAAGTGGTAGAACCCAATGTGTAGAATTAGAAAAGTTAAATAAAAATATGGAAATAGAGACGTATAGATCGCAATTTAGTTTCACTCACTATGGAGTTCCTCAAGGCAGCATTTTAGGGCCGCTGTTGTTCCTACTGTATGTGAACGATCTTCCCGAAATAACAAAATATCCGTGTACTCTTTTCGCAGACGATATTTCCATAATAATACGTAAAACACCTGACACTAACTATGAATATGAAATTAATGACACTGTACATAACATTATAGACTGGCTTAAACAAAATAACTTAAACATTAATATAACAAAGACTAAACTTATTCAATTTTATTGTCACAATGGAAAGCCCCAGAAACTGTCAGTAAGCTATCAAGGTAGTAACATCGTCGAATGCTCATCAAGCAATTTTCTAGGCATAGTTCTGGACTCTAAGCTATCGTGGAAAGAACATATTGATTTGGTATGTGCGAAGGTGAACAGATTTGTATTTGCTCTGCACCGACTTACGCACCTAAGTGATCAAACGACTACGCTCATGGCCTATCATGCATATGTATGCTCGATCTTGCGGTACGGTCTTGTCATCTGGGGGAACTGTGTAGAACTAAATCGTGTTTTTCTCATACAAAAAAAATGTATAAGAGCTATTTGTAGGGCTCACCCGTTTGAATCGTGTAGACCGCTTTTTAAACAACTGAAATTGCTGACGCTTCCCGCTATGTATGTCTTCGAAATGTGCATGTTTGTAAAGAAGAATTTGAAATTATTTACAAAAAAACAAGAGGTATGCACTTTCAGAACGAGATATCCTAACCGTCTAGTTGTACCTTCACATTTAACTACCTGCTTTGCTAGAAATTGCTTTAATATGGCCATAAAATTATATAATGCTTTGCCGTTAGATATCTCAGAACTGCCGCTAAATAAATTTAAAATTGAACTTTATAATTTGTTGTGTGATAAATGTATATATACCATTAATGAATTCTTGAATATGAAATTGTAATTGTGTGATTATTATTATTTTTATGAAAGACTATAGTTAAATTGTAATTACTAACACGCTGACATGACATTTCGCTTTGACATTATACCTGACACTGTTTTTGTATTGCTTTTTACTTGACATGTATTGATTAATTATTGTTTTCTACTAATAAACTAACCATTTGTTTTCATATTGTATAGCGTATTAGCGTCATTCTATCTGTACCGTTTTTGCATGCCAGTATCTGGTGCATCACATAAACGCCACACATTGTTTTCCTTGTCAACTTTTGTACTGTGAATGCTTGCAAATAAATATTCTTGATTCTTGATTCTTGATTCTTGACATTATCCCGTCCCAATAAAAAGTATCATATGTTCCTCTCCAGGCTACAAAGTATCTGTGGCCCAAATTTCAGCCAAATCCGTTCAGCCGTTTTAGCTTGATTGAGCAACTAACATCCAATATCCAAACATCTAAACTTTCACATTTAAAATATTAGTAGGACTATCCAGCATCGGTTTTGAGTTTCTCCAGTTAATACGATACCGTTTATTACTGCTCAATTAATGTGTATCTCGTAATCGTAAATCGATATTTGAATTGGTTCAAGATACCCAGGGACGTATTATTTTTAACCGACTTCTAAATCAAAAAGGAGGAGGTTCTCTATTCGTCTGTATGTATGTTTTTTTTTTGGTGTATGTCCACCGATTACTCAAAGACGGATGGACCGATTGAAATGATTGAAACGTTATTACATCAGGTTGGTTTCCAACTTAGTCCAATTTTTTGAAATTTTGAAATCGGTTCAGTAGTTTTCAGGAAATCTTGAAAATACTGTCGTTTTCGTTACCACTTTATGTGAATTTAATACGTATCTTTAGGCATAACTCTGTCGCGTGGGGGTGATAAATGAAATACTCAAATCCACAGCGATAGTATTATATTTCAATCATAAAAATAAAAACCTGTAAATAACAGGTTTTCTATGAAATAACTAATAAATAATTTCGTAAACACAGGAAAATGGGCCGAAACAAACAGATAAAATATAATTGATTACTAAATACACAAAAACAATGACATTCCAAATGTTATTTTTCAGGACAGACGCATAAAAATTTGACAAATAGATAGTTAGAATAAGATAGTTTCAATTATAATCACATACATCATCACAATCATCATTATTCAAATAACTTACATTCATCAGCTAGCATAGTCTTGATAAAAATAAAATATTTTTAATCAGGACAAAAATATACAAGAGTAATATTTGTTTTAACTAAAAAAAATCAAATACTACTCGTGAAACTATCTTAATATATAATATTATAGTGTAGGCTTGTTAGTCACTACCCGCTAATAATAAGTAGCTTAAGGCTTTTTTTAAGTGTCGCTATAACCGCACTTTGATATCTATTTACAAATGTAAGCTAAAAGCTGACGTATCAAATGATACGAAGTGTCGAAAAGACACAAAAAAAAATTTAATCTTTACTAAGATATTTTAAAAATAAAAGGTTGTGTTTGTCAACACCAAGTAGGTTTAAGTTTGATCAAGGCTTTTTTACCGTGTGATGAGCCGCACGTTTCTTGTAAAAGTAAGTTTGAGTATGTAAATAAAAAAAAATATGGTTAATGAATGAGGCTTAATTTAAAGTGTCTTCGACCGCACTATCCAGTTATATAAAAAATGTTTAAGTTAATAAATGGTAATAAAATATGAAAAACAACGAATGCGTTGCGCATTAATTAATTGAAATTAAAAAATATTCCTAACTTAATTAATAAAAAATTAGTGAAATGATAAAGTATTATATTTATAAGTATTTATTTAAAAGTATATAATATACTTTTATAAGTATAATTGAAATTAATAAAGTGTAAAGCTTGTGTGTTTTTGTTGTAAGGTGCAATGTTATAAATAAATAATTATGTTGTTTCGAAAGTATAAATTCATTTTAGGCAGGGTATATTAATGTAGAAAAATCTAACATAGTTTCTGATTTATTTAATGTAGTGCAGTGGTTTAAGATCTTTAATATGCCATCGGCCTAAATTTTTATTGTTTAGATCTGTTAAGTTATAAACTAATGGTGATATTTTATCAGAAATTAAACATTTTATATATTTTGGTGCAAGTTTTGCACAATAGTATATTTCATTACAAGTGCGGAAAGCCTGTCATTGCAAAGAGTTCCGACAAATGTCTACCCGAGCCGAGGCGCAGCCGAAGGTGAGGGTTGACAGTCGGAACAAGTTGCAATGACGGTTCCACACGTGTACTGAACAACTATTTTTAATACAGTTGCGAAAAAATTAAGCAATTTAATAAAATAATAAAACACAATAAACTCAACTAACTAATCGTAAAAGAATATAAGCAGAGACTTTTTTTTTGTTTTCTTCACCCATTCTGGGTTGGCAAAGGAAACTATGATCATACAGCCAAGGCTTCAGTAGAATTTTTTTATTGATATGAAATGAAAATTAAATTAAATGAGATGAAATGAAATGAAACCTAACAAAAACATTCCGAATCCTACAGGAGCGCCTTTCCTTATTTCTCTTTTACCACATCGTTTTCCATTAAAGCCACATTATTGCACTAATTCCACCATACTAAGTACCTACCACAATAAAAACAGAAAATTAAGAAATAAGGTCCCTCATTTTCTTTTCACTTACTTGCGCAAACTCCTGTATGCAGATACTATGGAAAATAGTGCACGTCATACCATATTTAGTAATCTGTGGTCATACAGCCAATTTTATGTATTTTTTAAATTCATAAATTTAATTTAATGTATAATTAAAATTACTTTTAAATCTGATATTGAAACAAATTAGTAGCTTCTTTTTAGAAATATTTGCATGAATCATAAAAACTTCTATGTTTTTTTTTTTGTAAAAACTTCGTGGTTGGTTTTTTCTTTTTAATAGACAATATTTTGACAGTTGGGAAAGAAAACGCACGAGTTCGGGAAGGTAAAGAAAAAGTTCGAGTGTGTAATAGCCCACATCGCGAACGCTATACGTCCCTGCAATACGCCACTTTTTGAGCAACTGTATTAAAATAGTAGATTTCATTACAAGTGCGGAAAGCCTGTCATTGCAAAGAGTTCCGACAAATGTCTACCCGAGCCGAGGCGCAGCCGAAGGTGAGGGTTGACAGTCGGAACAAGTTGCAATGATGGTTCCGCACGTGTACTGAACAACTATTTTTAATACAGTTGCGAAAAAATGAAGCAATTAATAAAATAATAAAAACACAATAAACTCAACTAACTAATCGTAAAAGAATATTAAGCAGAGATTTTTTTTGTTTTCTTACCCATTCTGGGTAGGCAAAGGGAACTATGACCATACAGCCAAGTCTTCAGTAGAATTTTTTTATTGATATGAAATGAAAATGAAATTAAATGAGATGAAATGAAATGAAACCTAACCTAACAAAAGCAATCCAAATCCTACACGCACGAGCGCCTTTCCTTATTTCTCACTTTTACTACATCGTTTTCCATTAAAGGGCATTATTGCACTTATTCCACCATACTAAGTACCACAATAAAAACCAGGAAAAACGAATTTAGAAAATTAAGAAATAAGGTCCGCCATTTTCTTTTCACTTACCCGCGCAAACTCCTATAAGCAGAGACTATGGCAGTGCACGTCATACAGCCAACTTTTTTATATTTATAAATTAAATTTGGCCGTAAATTTTAATTCAAATTACCTTTAAATCTGATATTGAAACAAATTAGTATCTTCTTTTTAGAAATATTTGCATGAATCATAAAAACTTCTATGATTTTTTTTAGTAAAAACTTCGTGGTTTGTTTTTTCTTTTTAATAGACATTATTTTGACAGTTGGGAAAGAAAACGCACGAGTTCGGGAAAGGTAAAGAAAAAGCTCGAGTGTGTAATAGCCCACATCCCGAACGCTATACGTCCCTGCAATACGCCACTTTTTGAGCAACTGTATTAAAAAAGTATTTTTCTGTAGAAGGAATGGGGTAATTACGTTTCCAGACGATGTCACCTTGGTCGAATTCAAAATGTTGGCGTTTTTTGTTATAATATTTAGCTTGATTATTATGGATGGAATACAAACGAGATTGGACTTGAGAAAATATTGGTATTAAGTTTCCAATGTTTTCGGCGTAAATGTCGCGAGGACTAAAAATCGAGTCTTCGACAATATCTGATCGAGTGTAAACTGAACCACAAGGAACGATTTCTCTTCCGAATACAAGAAATGCTGGTGAAAAATTTGTAGATTCATTAACCGAAGAATTAATGGCAAATTGAATTTTATGCAAATGTCTGTCCCAAGTTCTGTGGTCTTCGTCTATAAAGGAAGCTACTGCAGTAATTATTGTTTTGTTGTAACGCTCAACAGTGTTGACTTGTGGGCAATGACGTGGAATAAAATGTATATGAGGTATATTGTAATATTGGAACATGTTAGTCAATTCAGGACTAACCATTTGTGGGCCGTTATCCAGAATAATAGTTTCTGGTATACCGTAATTCATGAAAACTAGATTTTCCATTATATGGGAAAGAATAGCGGAGGTTGCTCGTTTAATAGGAAATAAAAGACAATATTTTGAAAAGCAACATGTGACGACAAGTATAAATTTGTTAAGTTTATGTGTAGATGGGAGGGGACCAATAAAATCTATAGATATACATTGAAAAGGTCTTGAGCATTGTTAAGGTTTGTCCATTAAACCTAAAGTTAGTTGATTTTGGTGTTTATGTGCTAAACAAATGTCACATTTAGAAATAAATGTTGCGACGTCTTTATACATACCGGGCCAAAAGTAGTTTAATTTAATACGGTGATAAGTTTTGAAAATGCCAAAATGAGCTGAGGTTGGATTATTGTGGTTATTAGAAATAATATTTTCTCTAAACTCTGTGGGGATTACTAATTTCCAGCTGAATTCAGAATTAAATGGAGTGTTTGAACGGGTATATTTATAGAGTTTATTGTCTTTTATAACATAATCCGGGGTTGAAGAAGAGTTTGTTTTACATTTGTTAAAGACAGTATTATACCAATTATCTTTCGTTTGAGAGAAATTACTGGAAATGGCATTGATACTATGATCAATTCTAGACAACATATCTGGAACCAAATGTTCTGAACCTCGTTTATGCTTAATCTCGAAGTTGAACATAGAAAGACGAATGCACCAACGTGCTAATCTACCGGTAGGATTATCTAAACGTAAAAACCATTGTAAAGCAGAATGATCGGTATAAATGGTAAATTTTTGGCCATTGTCGAGATAGCAACGCCAATGTTCTAAGGCCGTAATGACGCTTAAAAGTTCTCGTTCAGTAATTGAGTAGTTTCTTTGGGGACCGGATAAAGTTTTGCTCATATAAGCAATGGGTTTTTCGACGCCATCAAAATCTGCCGTGGGAAGAAGCATCGCAATGTACAGCAAAAGGTTTGGAAAAATCTGGGCAAGCAAGAATGGGTGTACTAACTAATGCTTTTTTGATAGCATTGAAAGCGTTATCAGCTTCAGGTGTCCATTTAAAAGGTGGTGCCTTTTTAGATGTAGAGGTTAATTAAGTACTGAGATTAGGAATAAAGCGTCTATACCAACTAGCAGTGCCAAGAAATTTCTTGACTTCTTTAGCTGTTTTAGGAGTTTGGATACTAAGGATGGCTTCTACTTTAGAAGGATCTGTTTGGAGACCTTGATGGTTAACAATATAACCAAGGTATTTTAGTTCATTACGAAAGAACGAACATTTAGAAAAATTTACTGTTATATTTGCCTGTTCAAGTTTGGTTATAAATTTGTTTAATAACTCGACATGCTGGTCGAAAGTTTGAGTAGCTATTACAATTTAACCGCCTCTGTGGTTTAGTGGTTCACACCACCGATTTCAGACCAAGAGGTCCCGAGTTCGATTCCCAGTGGGGGTACATATTGTATTCGGTTTGGTTGGTGGTAGGACTTGTTCTAAGTCCGCCTGGCTAGCTACCACCATCTTATCTAAGTCTGACGCCATAACAATGATGTTTTCAGCATTATTGTGTTCCGGCAGTTAGAGATAAGATAGCCAGTTCCTCAGTGATTGAGGATTCCGGGAGTAGTGCGCTTCCATCTTCAGCCTTATCACCACTTAACATCAGGTGTGATGAAGGCTAAGTGCTACCCCGTTGTGGATAAAAAAAAAAAAAAAAATGTCATCTAAATAACAGAATACTGAGTTGTCACACATAAGGTCAGATAGGAGTTCATCGAGAAATCTTTGTTGGGTAGCGGGTGCATTGGTGAGACCAAACGGCATGACCTGAAATTGGTACATTCCGCGACCAGGAACGTGAAATGCAGTTTTTGGGCGATCTGTGACTTTTAATGGTATTTCCCAAAATGCTTTAGCGATATCAATTGATGAAAGGTATTTAGAATCTTTCAAATTATCCAAAATGTCCGAAATTAAAGGTAACTTGTACGCGTCTTTCTGTGTGATATCGTTTAGCTTCCGACTATCAACACAAAAGCGCCAAGTTCCATCCTTTTTGGGGGTTATTAAAACTGGGTTGAGCCAAGGGCTTTCGCATGGCTCAATAACTTTGAGACGTATCATATCGTCAACCTCTTTGTGAAGAGCTTTTTGTTTTTCGGGGGAGAGGCGATAACATCTTTGACGAATGGGAGGTTGATCACCTGTGTCAATATGATGTTCTATTAAATGTGTTTTACCTAAAGGTTTTATTTCTGTAGAAATTTGTTAAAAATTTTCCATAATTAAATCTGCGATTACTTGTTGGGTTTCTGTTAAATTACAGTATGCATTAAGTTGCGATTGGGTAGTGTTAACAAGAAAAGTTGTTTTTTAAAGTGTTGTATAATTGGAAATATTGTAAAGAATATTTGGGGCAATGTTAAATAATTTCCAGAAGTCAATACCAAGTATAAGTGACTCTGAAATATCGGGAATAACGTGTAAGGTTAATAAAGAAAATTTATTTTTAAAAGTAACGGGTAAAGTGATTGTGCCAATGGATTTAATAGATTGTCCATTTGCTACAGATCCTGAGATTTTTTGATGAGTTTGTAGTTGAAAGCCGTGTTGTAATAATATTTTATGTGCGTTTTTTCCTAAAATAGAGATTGCGCTACCACTGTCCAAAAGACCGTTAAGTTTTAGATTATTAACTTGAATATGAACATAAGGTCGTTCTAAGTCATTAGTGTTTTCAAAGAGGAGGGAATATACATTGTATGTTTTAAAAAATATTTTAAGAGATTGTAACCAATTGGTCCAATCTTGTTTGTCAAAGTTTGATTTATTATGACTTTTTTGTATATCCTCCTCGTTAATTAGTTTTTTGGAAGTGAATTATTGCAATCTGGACAGTTTAATAGAGTATACTCTTTTTTACCGCAACGGAAACAAACTCGTTGAGTGTTAGTACACTCACGCAAAGTATGTGTATTAATACGGCAACGTGGACAAGTAAAAGTATTTGGTAGTTGAGATTGTTTTGTTTTAATAGCGGATATGGAATTATTAAATGGAAATTCTGGTATATATGGTTGAAAAAATTTAGGTTGGGTATTTTGGTAAAAAATCTATTTTGGTATGTTTGACCATAAGTATGAGGATAGGGTTGAGAAGTTATTTGAGAAGTAGATGTTGAAGGGTTGGAATAATATAAAGTGTTGTTGTTGACATGTAAAAGTTTTTCCGTGAATTTGCATGCTTCTAACAGGTTAGATAAAGTTGTTAAATCTGATTGGGTTACTCTGAGACTATACTGAGGGAGTAAATTTCGTAACATTGTATCAATTTTATCTGTTTTTGAAAAAGGATTATGTAATTTATTGAATAGGGATTCCATTATTGAAAAATATATAATAACGCGTTCGTCAGGTTTTTGTTTACGGGATTCTATTATTTTTTTTATATTAAAATCGTGGTTAGCTATTTCATAATCATTAAGTAGAGAAGTTTTAAATGTTTTCCAATCTTTGATGTTTTCTTTTTTAGAGCGGAACCAATCTAAGGCGGTTCCATGTAATATGTCGTAAATGTGGTTGAAGAGTATATTCTCAGGAATGTTGCGTATTAGTGCGAATTCCTCAACACTAGTTATAAATTCTTTGGGGCAGCCTTCGCCTTTAAAATTTAAACGTTTAAAGTCCTGATTATATTTGTTATCTGAAATGTTAAGTAGTTTTTGTGTAAGGGTGTCAAAATAAATTTGTGAAGGTAAAATAGAAGTGTCTTGAACTGAAACTGTTGAATGGTATTCGGATTGGGATGGTGTATCAAGATTCAAGATTCAAATTTGTTTATTCAATTTAGATTGTTATTTACAATACTTGTGAACGTCATAGAAGCTACGCCATCGGTTCGCAAACCCTACAGCGGGAGGCCTTGGAGAAGAACCGGCAAGAAACTCCAAGGGTTGTTTTTTTCTCCCTGTCTTATTTCATACAGAGTCGTCAAATTGAAAAATGACCTTAACATGGTATGACTAAGGTCAGTTTCCATCACAATTACACAATGGGTTATGATAAATACAGTTAAGTATAGGCGAACTAATGATCATAGCGGTGAACAATTTTCAGTTACTTAGGAACTCTACTTAAAGCTTTAATATTAGTTTAAAACAAAAGACAATTCTACTATATACTGCAAGTTGCGCCATACATGTTTCAAATGTAATTCTTAATAAAATGAATAAAAATAAAAGAAAACACATTTTAAGGCAAGCAGATAAGAGCAGACCCATTCCCACTGGCAGCACCCGTTCACGAGCATGACGCATGAACCAGCCATCGCTTCGCTCAACCATATTTTAGGGAACGTAACGACCCGCCTCACACGCCACCACCGTAGAAATGTTTTAGTGAGCATGACATACTCAAACTGCCTACCTTAAATGACCGAATTAAAAGCTTAACTAATATAAACGGTAATAATATAAAATATAGGACACGACTCACAATATCATACTAGGAACATTTGTTACGAGTGTTACGACCAAGGTGTTTTGTCGTTCAAATAATCATTTACAGTGTAATAGCCTTTTTTGAGGAGGCCACTCTTTATATGATTCTTAAACTCTAGATATGGTAAATCCAAGATATCACTTGGGATTTTGTTATATATGTGTATACCTTGACCAACGAAAGATCCGTGCACCTTTTCTAAACGGTACCGAGGCATTACGAGCTTGTTTCTATTTCTAGTATTACGATTGTGTAAATCACCATGTTTGGTATACAAGTTAATATTGCGACGTACAAAAAGAATGCAATTTAATATAAATTGAGATGCAGCTGTCAGTATACCTATTTCCTTGAACTTGTCTCTAAGCGAAGTTTTGGAGCCTAGTTTATAGATGGCCCTGATTGCTCGTTTTTGCAAGATGAATATAGCATTAATGCCAGCCGCTAATCCCCACAAAATAATGCCATATGACATGATGCTATGGAAATAACTAAAGTATACAGTTCTAGCAGTATCAACATCTGTTAGCTGTCGTACTTTTCTAATAGCGTAGGAAGCAGAACTAAGCTTACCAGCTAATGTTGCGATATGCGCATGCCATTGAAGTTTCGAGTCTAAAGTTACACCCAGAAAGATCGTTGATTGTACTAAATCCAGTTTTTCGTTGTTGATTACAATTTCTACAGGTACAGTCTGTACATTTGGCAGAGAAAAAAGTACGCACTTTGTTTTCTTTGCATTAAGCTGCAAATTGTTAGAATTAAACCAACCGAGTACTTGTGACAGTGCTTTGTTTACATCGTCAAAATTGGTTTTGTTTCTGTCTATGTTAAATATTAAAGAAGTATCATCTGCAAACAACACAATATCACAGAAGTTTTTGGCAAAGAAAGGCAAATCATTAATATAAACCAAAAATGGAAAAGGGCCTAAAATAGAGCCTTGAGGTACGCCTAGTTTAATCTGAGAGCCGTTTGATTTCACTCCATTAATGTCAACTGTCTGAGTTCTGGAACTGAGATACGACAGTATTAGTTTCTGGGCATTATTTTTACACCGTAATGATTTAGCTTCAACAGCAGCGTCCGGTGATCAACACAATCAAAAGCCTTGGATAAGTCGCAAAATATTCCAAGAGTATTTTGCGACTTTTCCCAGGCATCAAACACATGCTTTAAAAGTGCAACCCCAGCATCCGTGGTTGACTGACCCTTCATAAATCCGAATTGTTTGCTATGCATGAGATTGTTTAATGAGAAATGAGACAATAATTGCTCTAGTATTATTTTTTCAAATATTTTGCTTAAGGCGGGTAATATTGATATTGGTCTATAATTGCTTGGGTCTTCTTTGTTTCCTGATTTAAATAAAGGTATCACTTTGCTAAATTTCATTAAATCAGGAAAAATTCCTTGAGCGATACACTGATTAAATATAATAGCAAGATAAGGGGCAATAGCATGAATAATGTTTTTAAGTACAGTAACAGATATGCCCCATAAATCAGTGGTAGTTTTCATTTTAAGTAAATTAAATGTTTTGATTATATCGCTCGAATTAATTTCTTTAAAATTAAATAATGAACTACACTCAGACACATGTTTTTCAAGAACCGAGACAGCAGAAGCTGGTGAAGAATTCAAATTAGAGGTGGTTACTAATGGTATATTTACAAAAAAGTTATCAAAAATATTAGCAATTTCTGTTTCAGAGTTTATTCTTGCGTTATTAATGTTAAGCGCTAGACTGTTGTCATGTTGTTTACCTTTTCCGGTTTCACGCTTAATAATATCCCAAGTTGTTTTGATTTTATTATTTGACTTTTTAATTTTATCCTTTAAAAATATAGACTTTGCTTTAGAACATGCTTTTTTGAAAATCTTAGAATATTGTTTTACATGCTCTACGAAACGAGGGCTGTGATTAGTTTCTCTTAATTTATATAGTTCATACAGCCTGTTTCTACTTTTATAAATACCTGTCGTAGCCCATTCGCAAAACTTTAACTTCTGGGTGTGTTCAGTACACCCCTGCTAATACCGCGGAATCATCTAGCGCAGTGGAAGCTGGTATTACTAATATAGACTCCGGACAAAAAACTAGGTTTCAGCGGGGATGTAAACTGAACAATTGAACTGCGATACACAGCGGAGAGAATGTTAAGGAAGGTGAGGTTACATACGGGTCTGTGTGTCGAACGTCTCCAAGGCAGAAGTGGTGTAAGGGAGCGCGCGCGCCCCTGGGGTCCTTTCTTCTGCAGACCTTACCAATTAGTCACCTCACTCACAACACAAATAACAGCGTTCCCAAGGCACTGGGCGCTTCAACAATGACACACACGGGGGAGCCTCTTTTATTACGATTTACAGTCCCGACAAAAAGCGCGTGGTGGACAATTATCTTTCTTTCAAAACTCCGCGACCAGCCCGATGGATGGCGGCAAAACCTTGGTCGTACAAAACGGGATCACATAGATAATTTAAGATTCAATTCAAATTCGATATGCCAGGCATATTCAACGCGAGCGATTTTTAACCAATTCAGCAAAAATTAATCCGACATTTTTCTAACAAGAATTCCAATCAAGTCGCACTGTCAACTTCAAGTGACAGCTAAATGTCAATTTGACGTGACATTAGGGATGCGTTCAGAAACGTCGATCTTTTCCGAACATCCCCCCGCCCCGGACCGATAAGAACGGTACGTCAATCTACGGGTAATCGGGAGAGAGAGATCTCGAACCAAAACCTCAGCAAAACGAGGAACTCCGTCAGTTCCGGGGTAGAGTTTAACAATGCGCCCCCTTCGCCAACATAGGGGCGGCAGGTTAGCATCCTTAATCAACACGAGGTCGCCAGTCTGGGGTGGGGTGGTTTTATCTGTCCATTTCACGCGCTGTTGTAGGATATGCAAATACTCCATCGACCAACGTGCCCAGAAGTTTTGGGACATCTGTTTCAAAAGTTGGTATCGCGACAAACGATGGGATCCTACATCCTGAATCGGATATTCAGGCAAAGCCAAAAGGGGCTGTCCGATCAAGAAATGACCTGGGGTCAACGCTTCCAGGTCATTCGGGTCCGAAGACAACGGGCACAAGGGTCGCGAGTTGAGGACGGCCTCAATTTTACAAAATACCGTATCAAGTTCCTCAAACGTGAGAATAGTTTCTCCAATCACGCGACGCAAGTGTGTCTTGGCAGCCTTTACACAAGCTTCAAAAATTCCTCCCCAGGTCGGACAAGCTGGAGGGCTAAACTTCCAGATTATCCCACGCCGGGAGAGGGTGGTTCCAATGTCTATTTTATTATCAACAAAAAACTTAACTACTTCCTTAAGATAATTACACGTTCCCTTATAATTAGTACCACAATCGGAACGTATCAATGTCGGCAGTCCTCTACGGGAAACAAATCTGCTCAAGGCGGCGACAAAGGCTTCGGTAGACAATTCCGAGACAATTTCCAAATGGACAGCCTTGGTGGACAAACACACAAACACGCACAAGTACGCTTTATAGGTTTTAGCATTACGCAGTCTCGAAGCCTTTACAGTAAAGGGACCGGCGAAGTCGGTGGCGACTCCGGCAAAAGCTCTACATTCCGTGACGCGATCAGCAGGCAAATCACCCATCTGGGGCTGCATGGTCGCGGCCTTCAATCGATAACAAGGCAGGCAACGGAAAACCACAGTGCGAATGGCTCGACGAGCAGACAAAATCCAAAATTCACGCTGCAAAATGGCCAACAAAGCATTACAGCCAGCATGTTGTGCATTCACATGGCGATCTGTTATTATCAGTTGAGTCAAATGTCCGGCTTTAGGTAACAAAAGGGGGTGACGAGCTCCATACGGCAGGTTCGCATTTCGAAGTCTTCCGCCGACTCGCAAAAGCCCACTCTCGTCCAGGAAGGGATTCAATCGCGATACCGCGCCCTTCAACTTGCGACGGCCTAAACGCAAAATTTCAATCTCGGACTCAAAACTATCAGCTTGTACTCTCCGGACCCAAAACAAGAGCGCGTCCCTACGCTCGTCCGGAGTGAGAACCGACGAATCACGCCTCGCGCGTGGGTTTCTGCAATTGTACACAAAACGTCTGATCCAAGCGGTAACACCAAGCAGCTTCTGTAAGGAGCTGTACCGATCCAACAACAAATCCTTTTCCCCGGCGGGGTTAGTCTCCAGGACGCATGCCCGCATATCAGGAACGGCTACGTTCGACAACGCTGGAGAGGGCGGCCACTCCGACTCAGGCCGCATCAACCACTGTGGGCCCCACCAGAGGGGGTGGTTAATTAGGGTTGGGGCTACACAACCCCGAGACGCACAATCCGCGGGATTCATGGTTCCCGGCACGTGTCTCCAAATCAACTCGATGTCGGAATTACAAATCTGCGACACTCGATTGGCCACAAACACGTCCAAGGTGTGCGCCGGAGCCTTCAACCAACAAAGGACGACCTGACTGTCCGTCCAAGCATAAACCTCTTGTATCTTAATAGATCGACCTAATGTGAGCCATACGTGGTTCAACAAACGCATTAGGAGGGCAGCTCCACACAATTCCAACCTCGGGATCGTATGACGAGTCCGAAGGGGAGCGACTTTGCTTTTCGCTATCACCAGATGCACAGCAACAACTCCGTCAACAGTAACGGTGCGGAGGTACACGGCCGCAGCAAATCCACGTTCGGAGGCATCGGAAAAGCCGTGAAGAGTAACTTTACAATTTTCAGAAGGGAGGAATAGCCTCGGCAAATGCACTTCATTAATCTCGGGGAGGGATGAAACGAAGCTCGACCAATCTCGGAGTAACTCGTCCGAGAGGGGTTCATCCCACGACACACCCGAAGCCCATAACCGTTGCAAGAAACACTTGGCCATAAACAGCACGGGGCAAATCCACCCATTGGGGTCAAAGGTACGTGCGACAGTAGACAATACTAAACGCTTGGTCCAGACTTTCGGTGGTCGTAAATCCACACAATAAGTGAAAGTGTCAGAGACCGGTTTGTACTGTACGCCAAGGACGGTCACCACATGGGGATTATCAACATTTTCGAATAGGTGGGGGTCCTGCTGGTGCTCTTCGGGCAAACCTACCAGTACATCAGGCGAGTTGGATATCCATTTCCTCAACTCGTAACCTCCCGACTTCAAAAGGGCGGTGAGTTCGTCTCTCAGGACAATCGCCTCTGAGACAGATGAGGCGCCCGTGCAAATGTCATCCACATAGACGTCACTGGCCAAAATGGCGGAGGCGCGAGGATATCTCAAGCGCTCCTTCTCGGCCAACTCCAACAAAGAACGAATCGCAACAAACGGGCTCGAAGCCAAACCGTACGTATTCGTATTCAATTCATAAATCAACAAGGGGTCCCTAGGACTCTCTCTCCACAAAATCAATTGGTACCTCCTATCCTCGGGATGGATGACCGTTTGTCTGAACATCATCCGGATGTCAGTCATAAATACAATTTGGTGCCGCCGGAAGTTGGTCAAAATGTCTGAGATCTCCGTGTGCAGCTTGGGACCTACATACAGACACTGGTTCAAGGACGCTCCAGTAGAGGTGGGAGCCGAACCGTCAAAGACCACCCGAATCTTTCCGGATTTCAAAACGGCGTGGTGCGGCAGAAAGAAGTGCTCAACGGAGCGCCAATCCAAATCGCTCACGGACATGTGCCCTAACTCCTCATACTCCCGCATAAATTCAACATACTTCTGGCGGAAGACCGGATCCTTGCTCATGCGACGCTCCATCGCCACTAGCCTACGTTCCGCTAGCGGTCGGGATTCGCCCAGAGGAGGTCGGCTGGCACGAAAGGGGAGACGGGTGATCAAACGACCAGAGCGGAGGCGACCAGTGTTATTCTGGTAATACAACTCGCATTCATCCGCTACTGGGTCAACCCGCGGGGCTGGTGGAGGTTCCTCAACCTCCCAAAACTTCTGCACCACTTCGGAGAGAGACACATTAAAAACAAGACCGCGCTCCTCATCAAGGGAATCCAAAACGCGGCGAGCAGGGCCCATCACAACTGTACCGAGTGCCGTCTGCAGAGCTACCAAGCCATCTGGCTGCAAAACTCGCTCCCCCGTGTGTGTCTTTGTGTATCTATTGCTGAAGCGACCAGTGCCCTGGGAACGCTGTGTTGTATGTGTTGTGAGTGAGGTGACGAGTTGGTAAGGTCTGCAGAAGACGAAGAAAGGACCCCAGGGGCGCGCGCGCTCCCTTACACCACTTCTGCCTTGGAGACGTTCGACACACGGACCCGTATGTAGCCTCACCTTACTTAACATTCTCTCCGCTGTGTATCGCAGTCCAATTGTTCAGTTTACATCCCCGCTGAAACCTAGTTTTTTGTCCGGAGTCTATATTAGTAATACCAGCTTCCACTGCGCTAGCATGATTCCGCGGTATAGGCAGGGGTGTACTGAACATTTCTTGGTGTACGTCGCCCCATAGTCGCGGGGGCACGGTGACCGATTTTCAGAAGGGGGGTCCCGGGGACCCCCGGCTGTGCGAGGCTCAAAACGTCGCGGGGGGCTTCTACGACCTCCCGCATCGCTCGCAAAATCGAACCCCCTAGTTGGGGACCGATTTCCCATGGGGGGGTCCGTGGGACCCCCGCCCGTGCGAGGCTCAAAACGTCGCGGGGGGCCTCTACGACCTCCGGCAACGCCCGCATAACTCATCCCCATCCTTGGGGATCGGTTTCCCATGGGGGGGTCCCTGGGACCCCCGCCCGTTTGAGGGTCCAAACGTGGCGGAGAGCGTCTGGGGCCACTCTGGTGGCCACTAGAACTGCTGCGGGATGCAAACACCGCGGGGGGTCCGAGACCCCCACCCATACGAGGTGATCCTGCAGCGACACGCTGCGGCGCTCCGCCGCCCTCTGGGCTGTTCATGCAGAGGAGGGGATGGTGGTTGCCCTTACAAAAGCGGCATGGGTGCGCTTGGGTACATTCGCGCTGCATGTGCAGGCCCAAGCACGAGTAGCACCATGTCCGTTGTCGCGCGATCGCTCGACGGCCTTGGACGCGCTGGTCGAGGAACTTATCACAACGGGTCGTGCTGTGACCCGGTTCCCGACAGTACAAGCAGCGGGCGGTCTCCTGGACGGCGGCATAGCGGCCGGGCGCGCGAGGGGCCATACGCCCCCTACGGGGGGGTCCGGTGGGGGATCTACTCTGTGGCACAGGTCGTTCGGGTCCCATAGGACCGGCCAGAGAGGAATTATCTGCCAGTCTACTTTCTCCTTCCAGGAACGTCAAGAGGTCCGAGAAGGGTGGCAGATAAGTCGCACTATCCCCACCATACTGCTGCTCAAAACGGACCTTAACAGAGTCCGGCAACTTTCCCAGGACAATGTGCAGTAACAAAAACGACCACTGCTCCACTGGGAGTTTTAAGTTTTTCAATGCGTTGTAGGCAACCAACAGCGGATTCAACAAAGCCACTCTCAAGTGCATCACGCTGGCAACGCGGGGTAAATTCAAAATGGCGGCAACATGGTTGTCCGCCAGACGTCGTACGTTCTGGTACCGACGGGCAATCAAATCCCTAGCAATAGGGTAGTTTTCATCCGAGGGGGCCAAATGTTGAACCGATTCAAGGGCCTCCCCTTCCAACACGGATAATAAATAAGCCAACTTTTGGCCCTGGGTCAAATCATCCCGGGCATGTACGAGACTATCAAAAATATTTATAAAGCCCTCCCAGTCCTCTAGACGACCAGCAAAACGCCTTAAGTCTAAGGGGGCCAATCTAGCAAATAGAGGGGGCATACTCTTAGATGTGACCGGGGACGGGCTCGGTTTATTCTCTCTTGCCACTTGCAAAGGTCGAGCCACCTGGGTAATTCTGTCCGCAAAATCATAACACTGGTCCACATCCAAATCGACTTCTTGTCGCATTTCCACATCGGCCTCAACAGTCCTTTCCAAAAATAAGGCATACTGTTCATCAACAACAGCCAAACGTACGGGCAGATCTACGTATCTGTTCAACAAGGCCTCCGTTCTATCCGGTCGATCCAACAACGCAACCGCAGAAGCTAACCACCGTAACTCAGAACGTATTTTGGCTTTAGCAGAGGAGGCCGTCATTGTAACGTCACAAATTTATCAACAAAAACAACAAATTCAAAATATTCACTATAACACAAAATCTCCAATATTTGGAGGTTACTAATAACCACAAAATTCCAATATTACAACAACAAAGTATTTATAATGACACAAACTCTTAAATATCTGGAGGTTATCAGAAAACAACAAAACTCACTGACTATTGAAATTCACTCAAAATCACTGACTATTGAAATTCACTTGGATATCAACACAACATACTGTTACACAACAACAAGTTAATTTTAATTATTTCAAAGCACAAGTTTCAATGAGTTTCAATGTGTAAACAATGTCCCAAATCATTTAAGTTTCACTAAGTATTGAGTGCAAACTTATTAGCTAACCTTTTATTAGCTATTATTTTAGCAACAAACTTGTCAATATTCACAACTCAAATTTGCTAACAAAACTGAATAATAATTATTATGAGCAAAGAAAGGCATCTGTTTACACTTTGGAACTTCAATACATGACAATTAATTACAAGACATGGAACCAATAACAAAGGAATGCCCTTTACTTTTCAAATGCAAGTTAATTACCATTTACAAGTACAAATTAATCTAGTCCGGACCAGACTGGGTCATCAAAACGGCACTGATTAATACAACGTTTTGGCGTGGGCCTCTCAGGCCTTCAAACTACGCTCTGCTACCAACAAATGTTCAGTACACCCCTGCTAATACCGCGGAATCATCTAGCGCAGTGGAAGCTGGTATTACTAATATAGACTCCGGACAAAAAACTAGGTTTCAGCGGGGATGTAAACTGAACAATTGAACTGCGATACACAGCGGAGAGAATGTTAAGGAAGGTGAGGTTACATACGGGTCTGTGTGTCGAACGTCTCCAAGGCAGAAGTGGTGTAAGGGAGCGCGCGCGCCCCTGGGGTCCTTTCTTCTGCAGACCTTACCAATTAGTCACCTCACTCACAACACAAATAACAGCGTTCCCAAGGCACTGGGCGCTTCAACAATGACACACACGGGGGAGCCTCTTTTATTACGATTTACAGTCCCGACAAAAAGCGCGTGGTGGACAATTATCTTTCTTTCAAAACTCCGCGACCAGCCCGATGGATGGCGGCAAAACCTTGGTCGTACAAAACGGGATCACATAGATAATTTAAGATTCAATTCAAATTCGATATGCCAGGCATATTCAACGCGAGCGATTTTTAACCAATTCAGCAAAAATTAGTCCGACATTTTTCTAACAAGAATTCCAATCAAGTCGCACTGTCAACTTCAAGTGACAGCTAAATGTCAATTTGACGTGACATTAGGGATGCGTTCAGAAACGTCGATCTTTTCCGAACAGGGTGCATTTAATCGTTTTAGACTTAAAGATATTATTGAACTCATTCGTTACTAATTCAAAAAGGGTTCCATAAAGCGCATTAGGATCATCATGCACATATGTCATCGTAGAAACTTTATCAGCTACATTATTTTCAAAATTACGTAGTCGCGTTTTTGTAACGGGCCTGCATTGTACACTTTTAGGCGCATCAACAATATCTAATTCATAGGATACCTTTAATCCGTAATGGTCGGATGTAATATTTTTAACGACTAGTTTGTTAGTCGGATCAGACTCCGAAAAAACATTATCTATGCAAGTGGCTGAATGAGATGTTACCCTTGTGGGCTCCAAGAACTGATTAATTAAATTAAAAGAATTGAACAAAGTTAATATTCGTGTAGTCAATGCACAGCTTTCGAGAATATCAACATTAAAATCGCCACATACTGCTATTGGTTTATTTTTTAACTTTAACTTATTCAACACATCCTCCATCACCGATTCAAATGTTTCAAAATTACCTTTAGGTGGTCGGTATACACATACAATGACTAAGCTTTTTAATTCTACACATGACAGCTCGACATGACGTTCTATAGAAAGGTTTACAATATCCTTTCTTTCTCTGTAGCTTATATTATTTTTTACGAAAATTAGAGAGCCGCCACGCGTTGTTGTCTTCCTAGATAATAAATTTGCTTACTGAAAATTATTCACACTACATGACAAACTACAATGATTCAGCCAGTGCTCAGTTATACAAATGACATGAATGTCATTACATTCTGCAAATAATTCTAACTCTAAAACTTTGCCAGACAGGCCCTGAATGTTTTGACATAATACGTTAAGGCAAGAGGGCTTGGCTGTTGTCTTATGTTTTAGTTTAAAGCCGATTTAGAGACGTTTTCACTTTGTAAAGAAGTGTTTATATTATTTAAATTAATTAAATTATTATTAGTAGGTAAGCTACTAAAATCAGAGTCAAAAGACTTTGGCTTGCCACCTTGAAAGGTGTCTTGTAAATTAAAAGCTAACAATTTAGCAATTTTTGTCCTAAACCTATTTGCAAGATACATAGTATCCGATGTCAAAATAAAATTATTAATAAAATTATTAATATCAAAATATAAAACCTTGTCACTATGACAATTTATCAAGTTGAACAAATATGAGTTTAACTCATATATATGCTGATTCTGCTCCCTAGTTAGGTTTTTCGCGTAAGGAAATGAGCTAATTAATATAATAAATAATAATAATAATAATAATAAATCTTTATTTCATAATTACAGTATAAGTATACCACAACTTAGTCACTAGGTTATGTTGACTTAACTTAGTATTCGCATGTAAGTACTTACAGTTATAAATCCGTTGAACATACTTAACACTCCCAATTTGTTACTAGTAAGTACAATAATATATTTGCACAATAAAATGATGAGCAAATCAAACACACTTAACACTTAAACCGTATTAATTGTCCATTGGCGGTATCCAGAAATAACGTTTTTTACCTTCCGTGGTAGTCAGAGACTGAGTTACGGCAAGGTATGATTCTCGCCCTAGTAATAACAACCTATTGCTAGCGGACTTAGAGCTTAAACTATATCTATTAAACAAATCTAAATCTATTCAACATTGCGCGACTGATGCCGCGCAGCATGTAAAGTAAACTAGCGTAAACAAGTAGTATTCGCAAATCTAACAGATAATGCAGCATTAGGCACTATACTAGTTTATTATATAAAACAAAAAACTCTCTTTATTATATTATACTAGCTTTTCTTACTTGTGTATATTGTTTAAGATATGTTTTATAGGTGTATAATATTTTATTTAAACATTAAATATAAAAGATAAATATAATTTGTATAAAATAATTATAAATATTATATGTGCTGTATTTAAGTTATTTAAGAGATACTATTTATATATTTGTTTACAATTTATAAATATATAAGTTTTTTTATAATTTAGGTACTTATAAACTATGTATTTATATTTAAAATATTTTCAGTCCGTTCATAGTCCAAACTACTTAAAAACTCATACAGTGTCTTTCTACAAACAAATCTCGTCAAGTCAGAGGTTTTATCTTGCTTATACGATTGTACAGAATTGGAGCCAAGAAGTAAAAAAATCCCTGTGCAAAGGAAGTTTTACATGCAGGAACTTCATAAACATCATGTATCCTTCTGGTAGATTTAATATGAGGTTGTTCACGTATGTGTTGTTTTAAAACAATGCAATTAATATAAAGTTGTCGGATTGTTAAGACCTCGAAATCCTTGTATAGTTTAGTTGTGCTATATCTGAATTGCTTAAAACCTAAAACCTTTAAAATACATCGTTGTGCCCTTTCTATTTTTATAAGCGTTGTTTTTCTGGCACCACCCCAAGCAGAGATGCCATACGTAAGTATTGATTGACATAGTGTTATATATACAACTTTATTTGTTTTATTATCTCTTAAATTTCTAATCTTTTTAAAAATAGGTATAAGCTTACGGATCCGAGATTTTAGGTTACTAATGTGTTGCTTCCAATTTAAATTTTTATCAATTTCTACTCCAAGATATTTAATACTATTGCTTCTAATTAAATTCAAACAATTACAACATATTGGACTTACACAAGTTATTGAATGTGCTTTTAAAACAAAGTTGGACTCGGGCTCCATGTTTTCTTTGATGCTAAATGTAATGTATTTTGTTTTATTTAGGTTCAACGTAAGTAAATTGAGGTCAAGCCATTTAATAATATTTTTGAAACCTATTTCAGCTGACTTTTTAACGAGAGACCAGGTTGAATGCTGAAATAAGATAACAGTATCATCAGCGAAAGTAATAACTTTCGAGTCAGGTATTTCAACATCACAAAGATTATTCACATAAGTTAAAAAGAGCGTTGGTCCGAGTACAGAACCTTGAGGAACCCCATAATTAACATTTAATTCAGAACTCAATATGTCTCCCATTTTTACAGATTGTGTCCTGTTACTGAGATACTCTTTAAAAAGATCAAGTGGGATACCCCTTATTCCGATTGACTCAAGCTTTCGTAGTAGTAACGGAATGGAAACTGTATCAAATGCTTTTGATATATCAAGGAATATTCCAATGCATTTTTTCCTATTGTCAAGCTTTCCCACTACACTAGTCACTAAATCATCGATAGCATCCGAAGTGAATTTTTTCTTTCTAAATCCATATTGATTTTTTGAAATGATGTTGTTATGATCTAGGTAGTTCACAAGCCTTTCATTCATAATTTTTTCTAAAATTATGGCAATCGTAGGCAACAGTGAAATTGGACGATAATTAGCAACATTGTCCTTCTAAATTACTAATTTACAGCCGGTTTCAGACTGTAGTTTCAATAAAAAGTTAATATTCATCAAGATTTCACGTTTCCTAACTTGGGAGCTGTCGCCACATAAAATAATTATGTTGGTCAAACTATCTATTTCATACAAAGATAAACTATGCACAATATCTTCAAAAGACTTCCCAGGTGTACATACATTTATAACATTTCTATTATATATATTTTTCATCGTTACTCCTAGACCTTGTCCCAGTTTATCTGAGAAAACAATAGTTTTTGTGTCTTTTGACTTGCATGAGGTAGCTGATTTAAATGACTGTTTGCAATAGTTACTTTTTAAGGTCTCTATGCAGGTTAATGAATGACAGGGGCTCTGAGGTGTCCGAATTATGTTTTCCTCTTTAGAGAAATCATTACAAGTATCAATTTGACTATTTATTAAAGAGTCATATCTCTCCGCGTTATATTTGCAGAGTTCAACTAACTCTGTGGCAGATTTGATGTGTTCATCAATTTGTTTCTGCGCAGTACAATATTTATTTTGCATTGACTCAAGTGACTCATGCAAATTTATTATATTTAATTGCAATTGTTTAGTGTCCCGGTCATACATTTGCCTGCTTTCAGTTAATTTATTACTGTAAATTTCCATTGAATCCAAAAGACTAATTCTTTCTTTCCGCAAAGCAATATTTTTATAAAAACAATTATTTTTCTTAATTAACCTTCCAGTTTTCTTTATAAATTTTCGAATATTTATATACTTCTTTAATTTATTAGCACCTAAAATATTAGGTCTGGGTGTAACGCAAACACCAGCCGAATATCAGTGAGGCGATCGTATTGTGTTTGAAAAATATCCAAATCGTGTGAAAGTTTTAAATAAATAGATAGTTGGTCACTTGTCAGGTCTGCTGATAGATCAATTAAATTAAGCCTCATACGAGTGTGTGTGAGGTAAGGTAATATTTTAAGTTTTCGGGTTGAGAACGTAGTCAAACAAGCTTCAATAAGTTTTAAATTTTTTGATATGTCTTCAAAATCAGTAGTGAGGGTATTGGGACTTATGGTGCAAGTGGATAAGCATCAGGTGCTTGTAAAGCTGTTAATAAGATTTTATATTATTTTTATGCATTCACAATGCAATTTTGTAAGTATAGGAAAAATGTGATAGTAAAAAACCACGAGCCCCATAAGTAGCTTTCAGGCGGGATTGGTCAGAGCATCGGGCCGGATTCCCGGAGGCGCGGGTTCGAATCCCGCCTGAAAGCTACTTATGGGGCTCGTGGTTTTTTACTATCACATTTTTCCTATACTTACAAAATTGCATTGTGAATGCATAAAAATAATATAAAATCTCAATATGGCTGTTTCATCTTAATCGATTGTTAAACATTTGTAAAAATGTTTTCATGTCTCATATTCTGAAAGTAACTCATAACTTGTCTAAAATGCGGGTTGAAAGTGGTATGTGGCGGCCCTAGGGCTGTAATGAAATTTAAAAAAGGAACAGGAGGGGTCATGTCAAAATCTGTAAATTAAAGAGTACTTATGTACAAAAATGATCTATAATCTCTTTGGACATTTATTTACCGAAGGTATGTGGGCAAAGGCACAGAAGCCTATACAGCCAGCTTTGCTACTATATTTAAAATAACTAAAATCGTAGACACCATACAAAAAGAGAAATTATTATTATTATTATCTAAAACATTGTTTTTTTTAATAATATGCGTTTTTAGAAACAGATTAAACCAAATAAGTTATTTGTAACATAAAAAATCGGGCTATTAATTCCATAGAATTGCATAGAGTACGGGTCAAACACTTAACATGGCTGTATGGACTTAGTTTCCCTTGCCTTCCCTAAAATCGAGAAAATGAACGAAAAAGTTATAAGAATTCGAGTCTATCGAAAATTCCGCGGCCATAGGAAAAATATTTTTTTGAATATTTCTGTTTATTTTTACTTCCCTCATATTCGAAATGAAAAGTAGAGTGTTTACTTCGGGTGT
Organism: Crambus lathoniellus; assembly: GCA_949710035.1. Classification (NCBI taxonomy): domain Eukaryota; kingdom Metazoa; phylum Arthropoda; class Insecta; order Lepidoptera; family Crambidae; genus Crambus; species Crambus lathoniellus. Next base: position 2,239,892 of record OX453298.1, read on the forward strand.
ATGGACCCATAACAGTCTCGAACTATCGGCGCCCTCACTTCGTTCGTGCGCCAAAACACTCGACTGTTGTGGGTGCCATACAGCCCTTATTAAACAATCTACTATTCTTTCGGATGCGAGGGTTTCCTCACATTGATGAAGCAACGCTGGCCTACAGCGTAACAAGTGATAGCAAAATTCGACGAGTCTTGTAAGCCTTTCGGTAGCTTAGTTGGTCAGAGCATCGGGCCGGATTCCCGGAGGCGCGGGTTCGAATCCCGCCTGAAAGCTACTTATGGGGCTCGTGGTTTTTTACTATCACATTTTTCCTATACTTACAAAATTGCATTGTGAATGCATAAAAATAATATAAAATCTCAATATGGCTGTTTCATCTTAATCGATTGTTAAACATTTGTAAAAATGTTTCTTTCGGATGCGAGGGTTTCCTCACATTGATGAAGCAACGCTGGCCTACAGCGTAACAAGTGATAGCAAAATTCGACGAGTCGTGTAAGCCTTTCGGTAGCTTAGTTGGTCAGAGCATCGGGCTGGATTCCCGGAGGCGCGGGTTCGAATCCCGCCTGAAAGCTACTTATGGGGCTCGTGGTTTTTTACTATCACATTTTTCCTAAGCTGTTAATAATTTTTGTCGTAAAATTTCTGAAGTATCTGATTGGGAAAATTCTATGTTTCGTATTTTTAATTCAAAACATATTTCGGGTTTATTAAGTTGATCAAAATTATGTGAAGTTAAAGCCATTTAAAAAAAAAATAATGAAGTTTAAATGATTTTTAAAAATAACTATATTTGTTAAGTATGTACACGTATTAAATATATATACTCTATAATAATGTTTTTGTAAAAGTTTTTTGATACACGGTGTATAATTAATAATTATTTTTTAGGTAAAATTTACACGGTATATATAAATATTTTAAAATATGGGTTTTATATTGGGGGTTAATTATAATAATGGATAAAGATGAAATGCCAAAGGAGAAGCCAAATAATCGATAGGTAACTTGTGAAAGTTAGTTTTTGAATTTGGGGAATTAGTGAAATTGACAAATTTATAGGGTTTGGTCTGAAAAATAAAGAATTAAGTGCACATAAAAATACAAACACAACACAATAAAATTATTAAGTAACAGTCAAATTAAGAAACACAAACACAAATTAAAAAAAGTTGGATATAAAGGGGAGAGATGAGGAGAAAGTTCGTGAAGGTGGAGCTTCCCGGGACGTCAGAACACGGGTCGACGGTGTCGGTGTCGCAGCAAGCAAAAATTGGAATGGACTGACCTGGGAGCGCCTGGATAGGCTCAGGGTCAGGCGTTAGGTTAACCCAGGTTATTCCAAGGGTCCGGTGTGGATCTTCTCGGGCGCCATGTCGCGTGGGGGTGATAAATGAAATACTCAAATCCACAGCGATAGTATTATATTTCAATCATAAAAATAAAAACCTGTAAATAACAGGTTTTCTATGAAATAACTAATAAATAATTTCGTAAACACAGGAAAATGGGCCGAAACAAACAGATAAAATATAATTGATTACTAAATACACAAAAACAATGTCATGGCAACGCCATGAGTCATGGCGTTGCCATGACATTGTTATGCGTCTGTCCTGAAAAATAACATTTGGAATGTCATGGCCCATGACATTCCAAATGTTATTTTTCAGGACAGACGCATAAAAATTTGACAAATAGTTTCGAATTAGAAAGGAGGATAGTAGCGAGCGACGCAACGCTACAACTCCTTTGTTTATAAACCGATTTAGATGATTCTTGTTTTGTTAAAAAGGGGATACCTCAAGGTATTTTAACCGACTTCAAAAAAGGAGGTTTTCAATTTGATCACATACCTATTTACCAGAATACAAGTAAATTGCATGCACAATGCACTAAAAAGAGTGAAATAAAAATTATTTTTATAAAAAAAATAACCGCCTTCAAAAAAATCACATCAAAAAAGTAAGAAATAATTCCTCACCAAATAAATAACGTAAGTACTTTGAAGTCGGGCGTGAAACATGTACGATTTTTTGTTGTTTTTGTTAAAACCCGCCCGACTTCAAAGTACTTACGTGATTTATTTGGTGAGGAATTATTTCTTACTTTTTTGATGTGATTTTTTTGAAGGCGGTTATTTTTTTTTATCTATAAACTAAAAGGCGTCGGATTAAGGTATAAAAAGTCTATGCACCAATAATTATTATGTGTCTTTTAAGAGGAAGCATACTCGCTAACTTGGGCCGACTTCGCTAACAGTGCTGAAGGTAGAGAACAACAATACTAACTTATATGTTAATTTCTCAGTCTTGACTTTTGATTATGATGCTCAGGGAATTATTTCGATACTTTTAGTAAGCGACCAAAAAAATCAGAGGGGTTAAACCACACACTGATGAAATTATTTCGTAAAAACATTGACACGACTATTCCACGTTCTTGGGGAGTATGTCGGTCCATGTTTATTTAAGTGAATTTTACATTTGTTTACTACAACAGTTTTCAATATCAGAATAATAGAAGAGGTTATATAAAAAAATATAGTTTTTTTTAATTCACTACGGGGTAGCACTTAGCCTTCATCACACCTGATGATAAGTGCTGATAAGGCTGAAGGTAGAAGCGCACTACCCCCGGAATCCTCAATCAATGAGGAACTGGCTATCTTATTTATTTATTTATTTATTTATTTTACTTTATTCAGGAAACAAACAGTCTTTTACATTAATATTAATCTAAACATTATGACAAAAATCTTATAGACCTACAGTCCCATAAAATTTATAATTACACACAGTTCATGTATTTTTAGCAGACACATTTTAAAAGATTAAATAGGTACTACAATAAACCTATTAATAAAGAAGGCAAATGATAATAGCAATATACTATAGATAGTGCTAACTATTTTTTAGATAGTAAATTTCTGTAGCCAGCTAGGCTATTACAAAACAAATCTATATCATTAAAATTATTATTATATGTTTCAACACTACGTCGAAAGAAATTATTGTTGGTATATACTGTCTTATACAAAGGAACAACAAACAGTTTTTGGGAGCGAGAGCTAGGTCTGGGTACTCTAAAGGTTATTGTTTCTAAAATGTGAGGGGAGTCGACCAGATTATTTATAATTTTGAATAGAAATATTTGATCAAATATTATTCGCCGGTCTTCAAGAGTAGTCATAGAGTGACGGTTAAGTGAATCTAGATAGGACATATTCTCATGATTCTCACGAAAATCCAAAGATTTAATGAACTTTTTTTGGATTCGTTCTATGCGAGCAATATGACAAGAATAATAAGGGCTCCAGATAATACATGCAAAATCAAGATGAGATCGAACAAAGCTGAAATATAGAAGTTTAAGGGTTAAAGATTGTTTAAACGGTTTTGATACTCTAAGAATAAATCCTAATTGACGAAATGCTTTTTTCACAATATAATCAATGTGTAAATTAAAAGATAAACTGGAGTCCATTATTATTCCCAGGTCACGAATTGATGATACTCGAACTAGTGATGAATTACTAATTTTATAATCGAAGTTAATAGGGTTGGTTTTTCGAGTGTAAGAAATAACACTGCATTTATCCAAATTTAGAAACAATTGATTCGACGAGCAGTATTCTGTCAAGCGCTCTAAATCAGATTGTAACTGTAAGCAATCATCAATACCCGTAACAACTTTAAAAAACTTTGCATCATCAGCATATAAGAGGAAGTTCGAGTTTAAAATTACCTTTTCGATATCATTAATGTATATATTAAATAATAAGGGTCCAGCGTGTGAGCCCTGAGGAATTCCCGAGGGTATTTCAAGGAATTTTGATATATGGCCCTTTATAGAAACTGCCTGAGAGCGGTTCCTGACGTACGAATCCAACCATCGGAGCAGATCGCCATGTATCCCGATATTCCAAAGCTTTTCGATAAGGAGATCGTGATTAATTTTGTCGAATGCTTTTGAAAAATCGGAATACACGGCGTCTACTTGTTTATTTTTGTCTAAAGTATCTACAAGAAATTTTGTAAAAGTAAGCATATTTGTTTCAACCGAGCGCCCTTTACAGAAACCATGTTGACTTACAGATATATGGTTTCTCAATACACCAGCTAGTTTACCAGTAACAATTTTTTCAAAAATTTTGCCGAATAGATTAGTTTTAGATATTGGTCTATATTGAGACACGTCACTTCTATTTTCATTTTTAGGAATAGGGGTGATGAGAGCAAGTTTCCATGCCGAAGGAAAAGTACCTAGTTCCAAAGATTTGCAATATAAAATACATAAAGATAATATAAAAATTATCTCTAACTGCCGGAACACAATTATGCTAAAAAAATAATTGTTATGGCGTCAGACTTAGATAAGATAGTGCCAGTACTTTTGCGCCACCCAGTATAATCAAATTAAGTACGTACATTAATTCAAGAAAATAGCTTTTGCAATCTCCCATGAATCGCAGTATTGTTGGAAGAAACTTGGCCTCATAGAAACCACAGAACAAAGAAAGATTTTTCTCTAAACATTCCCCATTATTAATTTAAATCCATTATACCAATTTAAAAAATCCAACACGATGCTCTTGTTGTTGATTTGGGGTTAAAGGTACAAAACATGCAAAATAAATACACTGAAATAAAAGAAACTCTCCACCATTAACGGATGTTTCGTAACGCGATAATGATGTAACTCGGGAAAGAGAAAAAGTCGTAATTAAAAAAATAAATAAAAATAACGAGAAGGACTGCGACGATGAGACGGGTCGTTTGGGTCTCGTTACGGCCGATTCAGGTGAATAGTCTGTGTAAACAAAATGAAATATTTCAAAGTAAAATGAAAAATTTCAACTTTACATCATCTGAAAAATGGAAAATAAAGTATTTAGAAAAAATCGACCCGTCTCACAACCAGGGGGGCTACCGCGTAACTTTATTGGTATGAACTTCATACGTTTTTGGGAAATTTAAGTCAATTTTATAAAGAAAATAGCCGCTATCAGTTCCTTGTTTTGTGACGTCGGGTATAACGATAACTAGCTAGCAACGTTCAACAGAACAAAGCAGCAAAAATCAATCTAGATAAGAAATTCAAATGACAGTTGAAGCCCATACCCATATCCATATTTCTCAGCCGGTAGCCCCCAGCTCCGATGGGACTGCTGGTTGTGAGACGGGTCGATTTTTTCTAAATACTTCATTTTCCATTTTTCAGTAATAAAAATTGCATTGTGAATGCAAAAAACTAAAAATTAAAATAACTTTACATCATCTACTAATATTATAAAGCTGAAGAGTTTGTTTGTTTGAACGCGCTAATATCAGAAAATAATTGACCAAATTGAAAGATTCTTTTTGTAAAAAAAAGGAAAATGAAGTATTTAGAAAAAATCTACCCGTCTCACAACCAGCTCCGATGGGACTCGAACCCACGACCTTTTTTTGTATTGGATGTCACCGTAAGATTGTGAAACCCATTAGTTTATAATCTACCTCGCGAGGTTATGAACTTTTGATAAATTATGAACAGTACGTACGAGACAGTATGTACACGGCTGCGAGCTCACGAGTTTGCCTCGGACAAGTCAGTCCTGGGTGCTTACCATCAACTCTTATTGCGGTTTTGTTTAGGACCTAAACTGATCTGCTTCGCTTTTTCGTACCACGACAGTTTAATATCAATGACAGCGATTCAGTGATCGATCAATGACATTTCACAGCCGCTAAGCTGTCAGGAACTCTTATTTGACTTATAACCCGGTCGATTTAACATGACACTTGCAGGTTATACCCGTCCCTCTCACTCTCCGGGCATGACAGAATCGAGTGAAAGAGACGGGTAGAAGAAAAAGGACACAAATCGTTCGGTCATTAACATTTAGCAATTCATTTGCGATCCAGTTTTTAGAAGGTCATAGTACGAAAGAAAGCAATTCATTTTAGGAACCTATTCTGCATCGCGCTATTTTTGAATCGCTGTCTTAAAGTTGATGGTAGGCACCCTGTACTCTTCGGAAGTCCTGTAGAACACGTGATAACTGCGAGGCACAGCTAGTTTCAGTTTTTTTTTCTTGAATGTTTTGAGGTAGTTCATCAGCCGTATTCTAAGTATTATTCCATATTATAGGTATAAGGCCTTCATGGCATATTAAAATTCCCATAATATAGGTAGACGTTTTGGCCCAAAATGTTGTTTAAGTCTGTCTTGTTCTTGTTTCAGTTTTTACGTCAAACAAAAAAACAAACAAAACAAGAAAAATATAATAATACATAATTTTTCACTCGAATATGTACAGTTTACATCTTCTAACTATTTTCGGTTCAAAGATCTGAAACTAGTTACTAATAAGTTAAGTGAATAGAAGAAAATAACATGGGTCTTGTTTATTGGTCTTGAGTGGAACACGTGACTACAAATTATGAAATCCTCCCTCTGAATATTCAAGCCCCAAAACGCAGCTCTAAAAACGTCTTGTCAAAGCGTAACCTTTTGGGTGGCTACATCCCCTCTCAAATGTCAGAACATGAATCGAAAAATTTTATAGAAATATGTTGCAGTAATAAAACATCTTTTCTTGTATTGTACCATACAAAATAGCGTACAAATTTTCAACGTAGGGTTCGTCTAGATGCACAAAAATGCCATGGATAGATGAATTTTTTAATTAAGCATAATAAATAACAATGGCCTTTTCTTAACAAAGGACAGAGTCATTTTGAGCCCGCTTTTTCAACATTGTCCAACAGTGATGGGACTCATGTCATATGAAAGCTATTGAAGTGGACTTCATTTTATTATATGGAAGCTAAGTTCGAATCGAGCACGAACTTGGTCATTAAGCACACTAATAGTTAGGGGTATTTTTTTCTTTTAATGTGCTTAATCACCATTTTGATTTGAACTTAGCTGCCATATAACAAAATGAAGTCCATCTCAAGAGCTTTCATATGACATAAATCCCACCACTGTTGGACAAAGTATTGAAAAGTGGGCCCGGGGTTCATACAAAGATGCCCATGGTCCTTTATGTATTATCCCTTTAAAAATATAAATCATTTATTACTCACTTATACTACATTTATGCCAAAGTTCTTCTTACTCCATCTTTAGAACTTACTTACGCGTTTTTCCTATACATCAGTGGCACAAGATTTTACGGCTGGAAAGTTACAGAAAAATAGGCTTCGCTTCTGTTCAGATATCCATCGTCACATCCAAAGAGAATTATGCCGCCTTTTCGCAGTACTGTTATCGCCACCATAAATTTGTAGCAGTTCGCGGTGCGAATGCGAATTTACAGAAAATTTTCATTCGCGCTAATTTTCAGTTCGCGTCCGCCATTTTGTTCACATCCTAAACTTTTCAACAGTAATATCAATAAACTTTAAGTTCTTTGTAATGTTAATATTGTTGTTGGAATGTTCTCTTTATACTAAAATGCTTCTGAAATGCGAGGAAAAAAAAAACTTTCTTTTAAAAGTCAAATAGTAATCAAATATTTGTATCTGTTACATTGGCTTGCATAGTGTTAAGTACCTACCTTCCTGTTAATATGGGGCACAGTAAAAAATAATTATAACTTGAATGAACGAAATCAAAAGCTATATGTAAGTAGTTACATCATGATACACAAAAATAAGCGAATTTGTTAGTTATCACAATAGGAGCGCGGAAATGAACATGATTATACAAAACGACTAAATATTCTGATGCACAAGGAAATAACTCTGCATTAGGTAGGTGCATTACAAACACAAATCAAATTTCTAACGGAATGCACTCCCGCAATACATGCATGCGTTAATATGGCCAGAGAAGGTTTTTGCATACATAGCAAGTAACTACATTGTTCGTTTGTGTCGGAGCTATTAAATTAGTCGCTTAATTATAACATCCCGAATTTTAATGGACATATTTGGGCTTTTTCACAAATCCCAAAAAGCATATTTAGGCATATTTGATATTGAAATTGTTAAGTGAAAATGACACTCTCATGAAAAGTGAAAAGCATAATTGATAAGAAAAGTTGTAGCCCCATAGAAGATTTTTGGACGGAATATGATGGGGGTCAGCGGTTTTTTTCTATTACCTACAATTTTTAACGTACATAAATTGTACAGTATATCATATCTTAAGCTTGTTTAAATACTAAGTGTCTCCGATTTCGTTTGCGTCAAATAAACTTTGTCCCGGACGAGAATCGAATAACCACAAAATAACCAAAAAAACTGAAAAAAATAACCACGAAATTGAAGGCCTTTAATTTCTCTTCGTCTTCATTTAGAAAGCGGTTTTAGAATAATGAGAATTTCCATTGATAAGTCTTTTATTTGAGTTAATTTAAATCTAAAACAGTTTTATGTCAAAGTTTTTTTGTGTTTAATTTGTAAAAGACGATAAAAGTTCCTTTTACAATTTGATGGATGTCGATACCTTTTTTATTGGTAATTTCATTTGCCTTCATTCTATGTACAAAACTAACAAATAAAATTTGTTTATGTTAGTAACTAGAAGAGCTTTTAATGATATAAAAGGTCTTATCTTGAAATAATTGCCCATAAACAGTGAAGTCGTGTCAGTTTTAAAGTTAGAAGCTCGACTAGGATCACTATTAAGGCACTTTAAATTCAACAGCAAGACGTTTTTAGGGTTCCACTCTCAGAAGAGAAGCTCGTTCGTCGTTATAAACAGTCACAGTATGGTCATTCCTTTCCGGTTCCTATTTTTTACGAATGGTATAGTCTTAGCTACAAGGCTTAAGCTAAAATCATACTCCAATCATATTTGTTTCTATATTATACTTTTTATAAGATATTCATCAAATCAAATCAAATTATCGTTTATTTTAATAAGCATTTTTAGACTTTGATTCTTTTTTGTAACATATTTCTTTTTCGTCCTCTATACTCACTATGCCATTTGGTTTTAAACTAATTTTCATATTTTTTAACAAATAGACAGATTTCAAAAATGTATAGACAGGGTAAAAATAACATTTCTTATGTTTGAATCTCATATCTTACTGTCATATCGGTACCCAGCAAGAAAACGAACGATGTAAGTCAAGTCTTTCAAAATAGAAACCCAATACTAGAGTTGTTGTAATATCAAATCTAACTGACTTAACAATACGGTATTTTACCGATTTTTTTTTATTTCTTTAAAATGTTTTTCGAAATATTAGCTACACAAAACAAGTTTTCATTTTGAATTATCTTGAATATTTTCAAAGATATAGGACTTCAAACTTTATAACTAGACAAGGACAGGACGCTATCTTAGTGACGTCAGTGGGTTAGTAGCGTCATAGTCACGCCATAGAAAATTTCGTTTTAGAAAGAGACAGCTATAGTCAAAATCAAACAGACTATAATTCTTTTATTATAAAATAGATTAAAATTATTTTTTCACATTTGGTATTCTTAATTGCAATATTTTTTAACGTCATCATTAAATATCTACATTTCAACAACAGTAAAATACCCTATTATTAAGCTCTATTTTGTATTTTCTAAGGAGTGTTTAAATTTATTTTTAGTAAAGAAATACAAAACTGATTTTTACCGCTAACGACCAATTCTGTATCGAGATAAGTCAGCATTTGTATTATTTTAGTTAGAGGAAATTCTCATTATTCTCATGAAAATCAAAATGCCATGTATTTACACATAATGACAAACTCAAGTTAACTTTTATATTTGTACGGAATCCTCGGGAATTTGTCTCCTACAATTTGATTTTTTAAAGGGCTAGCCACAAACTATCTTACCTTTAGCACATCTAGCATCGCGACAATCAGGCTTAAAAACGCGAGGTATTTCAGTCGCGTGCTCAAACCCGCTGACTATAAATAAGGGTTTATCGCCATTTTAATAAATGTGCAAGGAACTTTCTTAGAATAAATAAGTAACAGCAATAAAAGCTTGTATCTGGCGAATTTCCTGCTCGACAAAAAGGCAGGAAGGTTTATGATACCCCCTTATGAATACGCATGGTACCCCGGTTTACATATTCACGGTACACTCGCTCATCATTAGACGTGTTCCAAACTTGGTGCGATGAAGATAAATTGTAAGAGTATTTTTTTTTGTAAAGTAATATTGCCACATTTAATAAATAAAGCGTCAGGAGAAGATGATTGGGCGCATTTGTTTTGATAAAATCTCTCGGTTCGTAAATTTTGTTTTTTTTTGCACGTTGCCTGGGTCTTTATTCTATTCAGTCTCAGAGAATATTCGGATTTTTTAAATTAAGAGTAGAGTGCGCTCCAGACAAGCAAATCGAATACTAACCTTTTCCACCTTAGAACAAAAAAGGTACTGAAACCAGCGCCAAAAAGGCCCTAGTCACGCGCAGAGTTATCTGACACGCAGTTTAGATTCATTAGTCTATTTCTCGTAACTAAGTCGCAGGGAAAAGCATAAAGAAGCGATTAGATCTAATCACGGAGGATGTGTTTAAGATACCTATATGGTTCATTTAATTTGCCTAGATTAATTAAGAATTTGTTCAAATCCCTAAAATCACTGTTTTTAGCTTTCCCTGTGACATATTCTGCTGCTTTTTTTATATAATTTTCCCTCCTAACCTTAATATTATATAGGTAAACTTCATGATTGTTGAAATCCATTCTGTGAAAACCAAAGTATGGCTTTTTAGTAGGTACGATTCTTCTTTCGCTCAATGCTAAAAAAGAGGTAAGTGTACCTACATAACAAAAACGTACACATCCGATTTTCACGCTAAAGCCATTATAACATATTTCGGATCACCATAAAAGGTTTGTTGTTCATCATCACGGCCCAAACATCTCCATGAAACCCAAAACAACGTATTTAAACCAGTGAATATTACCTTCAATATGCCCCATTAACACGTTCGGGGCCCCGAAAAACCGGGCCAAAAGCCCCGTCGGGGCTCGTTACCCCAAAATGGGTCATTACGTGTTGAAACTGAGGACGGAGTCACTGTTTACTACTTGATCCGTGCTGAGCACGTTACCTGACGAGGGGTTTTAATGGTGAAGTAATAGTGAGTAACAGCGTCGTTTTCTAGGCGATGATCTCAAGAAACATGCGTAAGGTAAGCTGGAAAATATTGTGTCGCACACCCTTTATATTTCGTACGGTACAACAAAAAAATACAAAGGTATCTACATGTTTTTTGATTTTTGATATGTCGTAAGCGTGCAATAGTAAAATCAAGTTTTTATTACGTGCTGAATCAGATTATGTATTGTTCGCTTTAATGCCATTCGAAACTATCGAAATTAACCTATTTTTTATTTAAAGTAAACAATATAATATTCTATATTTTGAGCAGATAAAACACAAAAACCACACCGCCTGTCGCGATGGAATAAAGAAAATATTTGTACAATTTGTTGTTAATTATTGTACAAAAAGCGACAAAGAACTTTATAGCTAAGTACTCCAACTGAGAACGGAGTACCTAAAGCAAAATTTGTCAAATTTCTAGAGCAGTAGTTCTAGAAATGTAGCTTAATGCAAGAATCTCTCGCGAGTCTGTAATTATGATCCTGAAACAGCATCTCATTAGATTCTTGTTAACTAACCAAGTCTGTTTGCTTTGTGCCAAATACAGCAAGCGGTAGTATTTTGTTACAAAAGGTAAGTGTAAAACACGTCATTATTATGATGTAATAAACAATGAAGCCGGGACAAAGCCCGGATTTAGCTATTTTAATACTATGCCAGCCAAATCAAAATGAAATAAGCAAGCCTAGCGAAAGTTAAGAGTAGTCTTTCAGTTCGTTAAATAGTCGTTATAAATTTTGTACACACACAGTGTACTATTATTCTGTATATTAGGTATTCACAAATAAAGTAAATATCGTAATAATAAAAATAAATCTCGGTCTGAATTGGGCCTTAGTGGCAAAGGCCACGTTGTCAGACGGGTCGTTTTTTACGATTATTACTAATATTAGAAATGTAAAAGTTTAGATGTTTTAATGTTTTTTGCTCAATCACGCCAAAACGGCTGAACGGATTTGGCTGAAATTTGGGACACAGATACTTTGTATCCTGGAGAGGAACATAGGCTACTTTTTATCCCAGAACAATATCACATCCCCGCGGGATAACGTCGTGAAGTCCACGCGGGCGAAACCGTGGGCGGAATGCTAGTAATATTATAAATGTAACAGTTTAGATGTGTGGATGTTCGTTGCTCAATAACGCCAAAACGGCTGAACGAATTTGGCTGAAATTTGGGATACAGATACTTTGTAGCCTGGAGAGGAGCATAGGCTACTTTTTATCCCGGAAAAATATCACATTCCCGCGAAACCTCGCGTCGTGTAGTCCACGCGGGCGTAGCCGCCGCCTGAAAGCTAGTTATAACATATTTTTTGCTTTTAATTCACGTTAATAACGTACCCTATACCTATAATAATTAAGGCGTTAGTACACCGCCTCATTAGCGCCCCACTTTGTGTCACAAATACACCGCCCGGGGCGCGTTATTGTTCTACAAAAGACCGCCTATGTCGACGTTGTCTGTTTGATGAAACAACGTAGGTGTGAACACAATTTATTGTACGTTCGTTAGAAAGCTAGTAAAATAAATTGGTCCAATAAGAAGCTTTTGATAAACATAAGTTTCTGAAGTAATTATTATACAAAGGCTTATAGCCCGAGAGCCAAACTAATTTGCTCTATGGAGACTCAACAATAATTCTATATCAGTAATTTCTTAACATTGAAAATTAGATTATCTAGTTTAATAAATAATTCATTAGTAATCCACCAATATTTATGACAGCGACATTAAAAAAAAAAAAATACAAAGCTTTAAAAAATCTATAAAAAATACGCAAAAATGGTATAAGTGTTATTCACTTTACATTTGGATACATTTATTATTATCTTTCGTAAAAGTATATAATCCCCCTATATTTGTAAATGAAAAACAAATAAACTTTAAAAAAAACTCTCTACGTAAACTCAAATTGGCATTACACCTATGTTAAAAATGCTATCAGAAAAAACCGACTTCTTCCTAAAGTATTAGTTTCCCGTTTTATATATTTATGGATTTCGACTTTGGTGCTTAGATATGGTGAACATAAACACATGTTAACGATAAAATTGGTGATAGCATATTTGCTGAAAGAATTGCACCATTTTCGGGGTATAACTTTTTTTTTATACCTTCCAATGCGATATTATGTTGGATTCCAAAATATAGTCTCTTAAAATTATATTTAAGGGCCGTTTACAAAAATTTGGCCTGTTATTGAATTTTTTACAAAAATATCGGATAGCTCTTGGGGTATTAAGTAGCGCTGTCTTTCTGTTGCGTTTTCAAATTTAAACCACAGAATCAACATTGAAGAATTCTAGTCGTCCAATACATAATTGCCGTATCAGCATAAATAATAAACGATCAATAAATATTAGACAACATCACATACATTGTTTCAATACCAAACTGTAGTAAGCTACCTACTACGACGAGTAGTAGGGTTATGGTTAAAGAATCTTTATTTCTCATAAGAATAATACATTAATTCACTTATGCCCGAATACTCGTACGCTAACTTATCTTTGGGACACATCGCTCTGTCACTTTAAATGTCAAACGTATGAAAGAGATGCCATGATGTTTGAGACGCTCCCAAAGATGATTTGCGTTCGAGAATTCGGGCGTTACTGAGAAATAGGTACACAAATTTTATAACCTTAGCACAGATGAACGGACTAGGAACAAAACATAATTAAATTATAGATTACGACGAGTATTAGTTACCACATTCACCCAGACCCGAGGAAATATTAAAAAGTTACCCGAAATATTTACCTGAGGGACTTCTAGAGATAGCGGCACCTTGAAAACCGATGCGTACACCACTCAGCCACCGAGATCGTCAAAATAACAGCAGGTTGATAAAAACTTCCCGAAGTTACCGCGTAGGTACATAATTTCCGTCGGTTTAAAATAAACTTGAACTTTGGCATCGAAGCTTAACTTAGATGCTTATCATCAATATAGTAAACGTTATGTCTTTTGTCTAAACGTCTAGAACTTAATCTTTCAAGTTAATAAATTACGAAGGAAATATTAATAAAAGAACATATTAAAATTTATGCTCATAAATAATTAAGGCATTCAAAAGTTATGATGGAATAAAGAAACTCGCAAACATACACATACAACCTAAACACAACACTTCGAACACTTTTGGGGCAGACGGGTTAAAGAGTTCCAACAAGAGGCTCTATTTTATGAATGAACCTAGATTTCAAAACTATTCTTACCACACATGCTAGGTTTTCAGCACTCACGTGCCTTTAACTATTATAGTTAGGTATAGGTACCGACCTTGTTTCTAGCTAAGTAAGTGATTCGTAAACCTTTAAAACAAAAAGTTATCCATTTTAAAGTAGCGATATAAGCTAGTAAGCTGTTTCTAGCCTAACCTAAAGGAATAAATAAAATTAGATATTCATCGTTAGCTTTGTGCGCCATGCCAGCGATACGATACGGCGCTTGCAGCCACGCCGTCTGTCATTAGTATCTTTAATAATTACATGCTACTTCAAAGGATAGCAAATATTCGCGAATGTACGCTACAAAAGGATATTTTATTTCAGGTGTGGTTGCAAAGCCATTAGTAAACAGGTAACTGAATTGTAACTAAAATTTAATTTAATTACAGTCGATTAATTGGTATTGCTTGGGTTTTAGAAAAACCCGAAGCTAAATAAGCAAAACAAGTCTGTTACTAAGGATCTAATTATGAATTTCTCGTCTCGAAAGATGAAAATACTGAAAATAAGTGTTTAATAAGTTTTTAGTAAAAAAATCATTTTCATGACAAGCTTTTTTGCTGACTGTACTTAAATATTGTATTGTCATCTAAACTAAACCTGTATACAACATTTCAGCTCCATCGGACACTGGGAAGTGGATCAAATTAAGCTTGTAAGATTTGTCCCCCCTAACTAACTAACTAACATGGCCAGTTAAATAACATGGCCGTGTAAAAAATTGACGGGTCATATTTTTCAAATACTTCATTTTCAATAGTTTTAATAATAAAAATTGCATTGTGAATGCAAAAAAGTAAAAATAATAAGCTTCGAAGGATGTTAATGTCCAAATTGCTTTAGCTTGATATCAATATGGTTTAACTATATCTTACTTGTCTTTTAAATACTTTAATCCTGGTCAAAATTGCTCCCAAAAACTTTAGGCTCTAAAGAATAGTAGCTTATTATTAGCCCATTCATACTAAAAGTGCCAAACATAGCCTTTTCACGGCTCCACTTTGAAAGCGATTAGGGCGTCTAGAGCTGGGGTAGGTGGCGGAGCGGGAGCCTAGGGCAGTGGTAGGGCTGCGATTCATCAATTGTGCAAAATACCACTTTATATTCAACAGAATAAATGCTTTTGCCCATATTTAGATTTCTCTTAACAAAAATGTTTTGAGTAAGTCGACCTCCGTGTGGAGTGGGATATCCACGGGTTTTCAAGGTGCCGTTATCTCTAGAGGTTCGATTCTCGGTCGGGTAAATATTGAAATAGAACTTTTCAATATTTCCTCGTGTCTGGGTGTGGTAATACACGTGGTTGTTTCCAATTTCCATAATACTAGTGCTTACTGGATAAATAAATAAATAAAAATAAATATTTTCTTACAATCACACCAATTATCTAAGCCCGTAGTTAATTTCTTAAGAAACTGTGTGTACATGAACTTGATAACGGATAAATATATACTTATATACTTTTTGTTTGTAAATACATACTTAATATACATAGAAAACACCCAGACCAAGACAAATAGACATGTTCATGCACACAAATATTTGTCTTGTTCGGGAATCGAACCCGAGACCTCTGGCGCAGAAGGCAGGTAGTTTACCCCTGCGCCAAATCGGTCGTCAAAAATCGATTAATGTATGTGATGGTTATTTATTACTATTTAAGTGAAAAATTGTCTCTCTTTGCAACTAATGCGTTTCTCGCATCTAGTACCTATATTGGTTTGTACGTAAAGCTTCCTGGTTGTCGCGTAGCTGACTTGAAGTGAGAGTCAAATGGGGACAAAAGTACGAGCAACTTTGCATACAAGGATAATGCTAATATTACACGGTTCAACCAAATTCATTCACTTTGTTTGAAAGGCGTAGAAATACAGGCGCACATTGACATTGAATGATTCACTTTTACGTTTACATTGTTCAATTTGGTTGCTTCATCCAAATTGAAAGGCAAAAGTAAACCGTATATTTCCGGCATAACACCTTTTAAACATTACCAATTCATCTTAAAGGGCCAAACGTTTCATGATAAATAGTCTTTTTATCACTTGAAAGACGATTAGGGCGTCTAGAGCTAGGGTTGGCGGCGGAGCGGTACTAAGGCCCAGGGCTCTTTTAGGGCTGCGATTCATCAATTGTGCAAAGTGCCACTTCATATTCAGCTCTGTAGTGTCCGCTTAACAGATTGTCAGTATATATATTTGTCAGTGTAGGGTGATTAGATCAGTTTGAGATTTTGCAGACCGTCTATTTTATGGATTTTTGTAATTTTATAATTTTTTTAAGTGATGTAGATTGTATATTAATTACATAATATTTTAAATTGTTCACTTTTCCTAAGGTAATAATAAAAAACTAGTAAAGTTCATCCATACCCACCCTTGCCCATAAAATATAAAAACGAATGACTTTTAAGACCTTGCTTAACTATTACTGTTTATATTTAGTAATACAAATAAACCTTTTCTATTCTATTCTAAAACAGGTAATTAGTAATAAAATTAATGTGAAATGAATACAGTACTGAATATTATTCTGAAATTTTCTACAGTTACTATGCCTATAAAATTAAACGAACCGTTTTGTTCTCGTTCTCTTGGTAACAACAGACTGTCCAAATTGCTTAGTTTTTTTTGGTGTTGCCATGTTGATGAAGCCCTTTCAGGTGAACCGTTTGGTTCTATTGACATTCAAATATTTGCGCATTTATGGACATGCATAAATAAACGAGTTTTAACGATTGCTATTGTTCTCAGATTTCTTTTACATTACAACATCGGAATATAAATATGAAGAAGGTGGCATTTAATCACTAGATTTGAATAGAGTACCGTTACCGTGTACCTAAATGGGGTACCTATTTACCTAATTTTGTACCAACATTTATTACAATTGGCTTAGTAATTTGAAGACTGGAGACTAATTGGTAATTTGCTTTACAGGTTTTTTTTTAATAATGTGTTCGTGAAATTAGTATGTCTCTATAGCTATAAATAAACCTAAAACTTAATAACACTGTTCATTCTTCCAAAGCTAATTCAAATAGAACATCAAGTATCAAAACCATTCGGGCGTCGTCTAATCGAATGCTTCTTTTCGGCAAAGCAAATAAAGTTAGTTGGATAATTTGACGCAAGCCCCGCGGGAACCGAACCTGCATACGGGGGGAGTGCACCGTGCACTCGGCCGTAATGTAACGCAAATTGGAATAATAAGATCTCTTTTTTACGTGAATGCATTTGAAATATTGATGAGCTTAATGCATTCGTACAAATGCAACAGTAGCTTTTGTTAAAATATTGGTTTTGAATTTAATTTAATTTATGGATTTATGGAAATGTAGAAGATTAAATAGGCTTTTTTCCGATAATAATATGGTTCTTTGAATGGGTGAGTAGAAACATAAATATAGTTTCAAGAGAGAAACCTTGTTATAATAAATCTGACGGCAATTTGTTAGTAAAACAGTAAAAATTTCATTCCGTACCTTTTTATATAACGTTTACTGTTTGATTTACCAATAATTTGTAGGTAGGTATTATAGCTATCACATTTATAACAACTTTAAATATTTAAAGTTTGTATCTGTACAACAGTAGTATTGAAAAGAAGAAGGAAAAGTTTGTGTATTATAATCTCCAGTGTATAAACCTACCTACTAAATGAACTTGGCATTTATATAAAGAATGCTTTTGAAAATTCTAGGTATTAATTTTAACGTTAAGTAAAACAAAAGACTCAAGGATTCCAAATTCCAAGTTATTGGTACGTAACTTACTTTTGCTTGATCAAATACTGAGAAAATCTTATAAACAAACTATTAATATACAGAAATGTAACACGCCTCCGCTGTCGCCCCCAATCCCTACTCAGTGGTATGAGTTAGGATATTAGTGGCAGAAGCATAGTCCATACACAGAACACCAAAAACAAGTGCATATCACGCATATTCATCATCATCATCAGCCATTCTGAGTTCACTGCTGAACATATAGGCCTCCTCCTTTGAGCGCCACAGAGCGGCTGTGGGCTATTTGCAGCCAACGAAAGTCTTACGCCGCGTCGTCCAGTTCGTGGTTGCCATTCTAGAACCATTCTACCCAAACGGTTGTCAGCTCTGCGGGCGATGTGGCCTGCCCATCGCCAATTCACCACTTCAACTCCTCTACTCTGAGAGCTATGTTCTTCTATATCTTTGTTCTTCTGCGGATCTCTTCGTTGCGAACCTTATCACGCAGGAAAATACCGAATATAGCTCTCTCCATAGCTCGTTGGATCACTCTGAACTTCATTAAGAGACAAAATTTGTCAGAAACCACGTTTTAGTGCCGTATGTCATCTCTAAATTCTTGTAAAATTAATTTACTGTTTTGGATTTGAACAGAGGGGTTTCCACGAGTGCCTTTACTGCTTGTGTGGTGTATTTAACAGTGATCCTTAGAATACCATAACTTTATTCAGAAAAAATACCCAGTCACGTTTTACGTTACGTTATCCATAGCGCGCTAAACCAACAACTCTGCCTTTGTTACAGGGCTGGACGCGGAGTTGTACTACGTGCGGGAGGGGGTGGTAAACAACTACGCGACCAGCTTCATAGTACCGGTGCCCGCGCATATAGCCGATCTGGAGTTCATGTGGCAAGCCCTGGGGAGGAGGCCGGTAAGTTGTACTTTTTAACCATTTATAATTCCTGTAGGAATATCGGGATAAAATCCCATGTCACTCGGGAATGAGGTAGCTGCCAACTAGTGAAAAAATAAATTTTGGGTCCGTAGTTCGAGAGATACTTACTACATGCAAACTTTGTTTATAAAATCAATGTAGCTTAAGGACACAGCACATTACATCAACTCGGAAAGGGATCGACACCGTATTTACGGCTCGCCGCACAGTGGTTCCATAAATAAAAAAATAAAAAAAAGAATGAGAGAAAAAAATGATAAAAAAATAAAAAAAAATGCCAAAAAAATGAAAAAAAAATGAGAAAAAAAAATATTAAAAAAAATTTGAAGTTCATTTTCATTTTCAGACCACTGTGCGTAGAGCCGTAAGCTCGGGTACGGAGAGACGTGAGCGCGAGGACGACTAGCGGTAAGCGCGGGGATAGCAAGTTGAGCGACCCGCAAAGCGGTTCGTGAGCTGGTCCCGAGGCGAGGCGATTACGTTACGATTCCGATTAGTGTGCTTTGCAGTAGGGGGTTTCATACAAAGAATACTGAATCGCTCGAGTTGGTACGTTTACGATCCTTTTCCGAGTTGATGTATGTGCTGTGACCTTAATCTCTACTGTACCTACAGTAGACAGACATAGAAAATAACATCTAAAACAAAAACACACATCTTAGGTCTAAAAATTTGAATGCGTAAGTTCGTCATAATGCTTTTGGTATGGGACAGAAAAACAGTAGATTTATAACAGAAATCGTGATAATTCTTCTGTACTTGTGTTTGTCACCTAACTCCTTCTAAATGGCTGCTAAACCGATTTGGTTGAAATTTGTATGTTCCTGGGTTCCTGGATCGTTTGAGAACACAATTTGACCCGGTCTGTGGCGCTGCTGTTGGTGATACGGAGTTCGCCGGGTCAGCTAGTTATCCTACTTTCTACTAATATTATAAATGTGAAAGTTTAGATGTTTGGATGTTTGTTACTCAATCACGCCAAAACGGCTGAACGGATTTGGCTGAAATTTTGTAGCCTGGAGAGAAGAGGAACATAGGCTACTTTTTATCCCGGAAACATATCACATTTCCGCGGGATAACGGTGTGTAGTCCAGGCGGGCAAAGCCGCGGGCGGAAAGCTAGTGATATAAATAATAACTAGTATCCGAGTGTACTCGTGATAAGTGGTTAAAGACTTATGCGATAAAGTGTTCAAATTAAACACACTGATGACATTCACATTCATACTCATCAATAAAATTGCTCAAATATAACGAGATAAAATTTTAATTATTAAGTTGTCACGACAATGTAAGCATAATAAGAACACTTTAATAAACCCCAATTTTAGTACTCTGCGACATTAACACCCACTTGCACGAAGCTCCATTAAAGTTAATGCTTCATTAAGTCTATTGCTGTCACTTTTCGTTGTCAAGAAATAAAAAGTGACAGCAATAGATTTAATGAAGCTTTAACTTTAATGGAGCTTCCTGCAATTGGGTGTAAGGGCGTTTGTGCACTACACTGAATTTTACCGATCCGGCGATCCGGTTTTTTACGGACCGATATGGCAGCTATGAAAAACATATGGGCGCTTGTGCACCACACTGAATTTTACCGTCCGTCATTTTACTTTTCCCCATTCCGGACCGTTTTTTTCCGTTCCGAGATGACGGCAATGAAAAACATATGTGCGCTTGTGCACTACACTGAATTTTACCGTCCGGAAAAAAACGGATGGTTGTATTTTAATCATACATATCACTACATAGTATAAAACAAAGTCGCTTCCCGTCTGTCTGTCCCTATATATGCTTAAATCTTTAAAACTACGAAACAGATTTTCATGCGGTTTTCACTAATAGGTAGTGTGGTTCTTCAGGAAGGTTTTAATATATAATTTATGAAAGTTTTGTGTAAATTGGTAGAAATATAACGATAATTGTCGAAAGTGCCGGCAAACGGCAAGCCGCCCGGGAGCTTTCTGCAAAAACGCTGCCTAATCCTTTCGAGGTTTAAAAAAATAATGCATGTTGGGATATTCCTCTTCTATAGATCTACAAAAAAGTCCGCGATAGCATATGTCTATCTTTTAAGGATAGCATATTATAGCCATATTATCTCTTAAAAAACGGTTACGAACAATGCGGTAATTTGGAAAGCTATTTAAACGGATACAGTATTAACCCTTATCAATCTAAATACGTTAGTTGCTTTAAGCATTTCATTCACATTATTTTACTCTTTTACACCATATAATTTAAATGAATATCTTAGGAGTTATCGCAAATAAATTAACGCACGCCAAAATAAATTCAAGCGCCTTTCTCGATTGACGACCGATTTGGCGCAGGAGTAGGCTACCCACCTTCTGCGCCAGTGGTCTCGGGTTCAATTCCCGAACAAGACAAATATTTGTGTGCATGAACATGTCTATTTGTCTTGGTCTGGGTGTTAACTATGTATAATATGTATGTATTTACAAACAATAAGTATTTAATTAGGTATATATTTATCCGTTATCAAGTTTTCCATGATACAGTTTCTTAATGAAATTAAAATGGGCTTAGATAATTGGTGTGAATGTAAGAAGTTTTTTATTTATTTATTATTAATATTATTTCTCACCAATAACACGTAATATATCTAGCACCAAAAATATGGTTTTTGAAATTTTTGTTTGTCTGTCTGTCTGTCTGTTGTCCGTGTTTCACGCAAAAACTACTAAGCAGATTTTGATGAAACTTTTTTTTGTTATATACTTAGCTAGCTGTAGACATTAGTAGTTAAAAAATAATTTTTCATCCTGCCTTAATTAATTGTGATTTCGGTAAATGACCCTGTCAGGTACCTTTCACTGATAAGAGGATGAACCCAAAATTCTTTCTGTCTTCTACGTCTTCGTACATAAAGCAATAAAGTAAGTAATTGCCGACGTTCCAAGTAACTCATTATTCCTCTCGTTTAAAACGCGTCCGTAGAGTGTAGTTTCAAAGAGATCACTGCGCTGCCCCGGCCAGTAAAAAACCGGACAAGTGCACAAGCCAATCATTCGTGTTTTTCATGCCACGCCGGTCCGTAAAAAAACGGACCGCCGGATCAGTAAAATTCAGTGTAGTGCACAAACGCCCAAACACCAACATTATTTACTGAGATCTTAATAAAACAACAAATGGAACAATCGCCATCTGTTTGTTCCAACGGCGTGTTCCACCTAAATCAAATTGGGAATCGTGTTTTTTGTTCCAAAATTCCATTTGTTCCATTCAATTCAGAAGCTATCTTATTTGGGACTGTAAATTTCTAACTCGATTCCATTGAGATCGCTGGTATAATTTCAGCTAGTGTAATTGTCGCTGTTCGTTGGCTCCCTTTCGCCTGACTCGATTTAATTTCAGGAACAAAAGGTCAGATTAAGTCTTCGCTTTTTAACCGATCCCGTCGAGTATTTATAACAGGATTGTTTGTCGGACGCGTTTTGGCGTGAACTTTAATTGCTGTTATTTGCTTGGATTTTGTTTTTGACAATTAATTTGATGTAGGTATACTTTTTATAGGTTTTAATTGGTTTTGAATGAGGGATTTTCTGACAGATGATAAAATAAGAAAAAAGTTAGTTCCAAAAAAGTCAATCAAACGTGGTTTTGCTTTTTTTAAATTTGCTGGCAAGGAGTCTACGTTATGAAGGTCAATGTCAAAAAAACACTTGCAGAAGGAAAAAAACATTTACAGGACTGAAAAGACTTATCTACAGGATACTTTTGTAATTTTTTAGAGAAATATGCTGTGTTATGTGTTTGTGCTGTCGCCAACCGCCACGAGCTCGTTACAGATCGACAATCTTTTCTGTTCCGGTGACAACGGCGCTATGGTTGGACAGCAACTTGACAGCAAAATTACATTAAAAAGAAAACAAATGTTAGTTCCAGTTTTGGGCACCGGAACAGAAAACGTTGTCGCACTGTATATCGCTGCGCTTTCACCTGCCACCGTACTGGCTAAAAAATATAGGTATGGACATGGGCTTCATTTGACATTTGAAGCTCATATTTTGTCCTTCTATGGGCATAATATGGGCTTCAAGTGTCAAATGAAGCCCATGTCCATATTTTTTTGCCGGTAGCCTCCTAGGAACCGTAGTCCTTGCTCTTGTTCAAGGATAAAGGTGACAAACAACAGGAATCAGACCAGGAACAAAAATTTAACAAAAACGTGATAACCATTGAGTCGCTATTTTTGCCATCCAATATGAAACATCGGTCCGGTATCCACGTTGTTGGCATCTGTTGTAAGCATGAAATCTAGGCTTTTACATTTGACAACTGCCGGTATTGGTGTGCTTCCTATACGTATGACTTCAGGAGTTGTGTTTCCACTGAAAGGGCATTTCATCAGAAATGCCCGTCTTCGAGTCGGCAGGAGCAAAACAAAATAGGTATCTATTGTGTTTTGCTCCTGCTGACTCGTACAGACGTAGGTACTTTTACAGTTACCTACTTTGTCCAAGTATTTAGTTGGTCTTGTAGCTGTTGCGCAGTATCATGGCAAGGCGCTGGAATATCTTTGGTGAGATGATCTATTCCAAGTCGGGGACCGTTCTACGGAACAATTTATAACCAAAGCGGTCCTCCGACTGCAATAACAATTTTATGGTCAGATGCATTGACCTTACTCTCTGGTCAGATGACATAGGTACATGTTGGATCAGCGCCATCTATCGAGTTAATAAATAACATTTTTATTTTTTAATTTGCTGGCAACAAACAGCATAACCATAAACAAGGCTTACCAGGCAAATTATAAATAAGTAACTAATAATAAGCTTGGCTATTCTGGAAAACAACCGATCTACTCCACTCACTGCTAAGTATAAGACTGCCCTAAAACGAGATTTCTTCCAAAAATATAATAAAGGTCTTTCATAAAACATTTTATAAATAACTTTAGCTATAACTGACTCTAGTTACATTATTTAAGGCTATTTTTACAAGCTTTTTATTAACTTGCCATGTTAGTTAGTTAGTTAGTATGTTAGTTAGTTACTGGGGGACAAATCTTGCAAACTTAATTTGACCCACTTCCCAGTGCCCGATGGAGCTGAAATTTTGTATACAGGTTTGGTTCAGATGGCGGTCGCTCCAGTGTGGCCCACGACTTAGGGATGCGGAGACGTCGCGAGGCGTTCTAGGTACCTATACTTTGCGACTGTCTTGAAGCTCAGTTTCTTAAGAATTTAGTGTTAGGTATATCGTAACTGCAAATTCAAACTTAGTCCCGTTTTGAGAGGCTATGGCAGAAAAGGCTATGGCAGAAAAGGCTATATAATCGAATCCAAGACCTCTGGCGCTGAAGGACCCCTGAAGAAGGACGCCAAATCGGGCGTCAGATAAAATATTTTATTACAATTGTTTTATTCCTTGTACTAAAAGTGTTTTTCTGTTTGATCAGTTGCCGTACGTGATGGGTATTGACTACGATAGTCGGGGCGCCATGCTGCCTCCTCAAGTCAACATCTCCGAGCGAGGGTTCGTGCCTACCACCCTGCAGACCTTTAGGTAAGACTATCATCATTATCAGCCATTTAAAGTCCCCACTGCTCGACGACTGCCTCCTCAAGTCAACATCTCCGAGCGAGGGTTTGTGCCTACCACCCTGCAGACCTTTAGGTAAGACTATCATCATTATCAGCCATTTAAAGTCCCCACTGCTCGACGACTGCCTCCTCAAGTCAACATCTCCGAGCGAGGGTTTGTGCCTACCACCCTGCAGACCTTTAGGTAAGACTCAACATCATTATCAGCCATTTAATGTCCCCACTGCTCGACGACTGCCTCCTCAAGTCAACATCTCCGAGCGAGGGTTTGTGCCTACCACCCTGCAGACCTTTAGGTAAGACTCATCATCATTATCAGCCATTTAAAGTCCCCACTGCTCGAGGACTGCCTCCTCAAGTCAACATCTCCGAGCGAGGGTTTGTGCCTACCACCCTGCAGACCTTTAGGTAAGACTCAACATCATTATCAGCCATTTAATGTCCCCACTGCTCGACGACTGCCTCCTCAAGTCAACATCTCCGAGCGAGGGTTCGTGCCTACCACCCTGCAGACCTTTAGGTAAGACTCAACATCATTATCAGCCATTTAATGTCCCCACTGCTCGACGACTACCTCCTCAAGTCAACATCTCCGAGCGAGGGTTTGTGCCTACCACCCTGCAGACCTTTAGGTAAGACTCATCATCATTATCAGCCATTTAATGTCCCCACTGCTCGAGGACTGCCTCCTCAAGTCAACATCTCCGAGCGAGGGTTTGTGCCTACCACCCTGCAGACCTTTAGGTAAGACTCATCATTATTATCAGCCATTTAATGTCCCCACTGCTCGACGACTGCCTCCTCAAGTCAACATCTCCGAGCGAGGGTTTGTGCCTACCACCCTGCAGATCTTTAGGTAAGACTCATCATCATTATCAGCCATTTAATGTCCCCACTGCTCGAGGACTGCCTCCTCAAGTCAACATCTCCGAGCGAGGGTTTGTGCCTACCACCCTGCAGACCTTTAGGTAAGACTCAACATCATTATCAGCCATTTAATGTCCCCACTGCTCGACGACTGCCTCCTCAAGTCAACATCTCCGAGCGAGGGTTCGTGCCTACCACCCTGCAGACCTTTAGGTAAGACTCAACATTATTATCAGCCATTTAATGTCCCCACTGCTCGACGACTACCTCCTCAAGTCAACATCTCCGAGCGAGGGTTTGTGCCTACCACCCTGCAGACCTTTAGGTACGACTCATCATCATTATCAGCCATTTAATGTCCCCACTGCTCGACGACTGCCTCCTCAAGTCAACATCTCCGAGCGAGGGTTTGTGCCTACCACCCTGCAGACCTTTAGGTACGACTCATCATCATTATCAGCCATTTAATGTCCCCACTGCTCGACGACTGCCTCCTCAAGTCAACATCTCCGAGCGAGGGTTTGTGCCTACCACCCTGCAGACCTTTAGGTAAGACTCATCATCATTATCAGCCATTTAAAGTCCCCACTACTCGACGACTGCCTCCTCAAGTCAACATCTCCGAGCGAGGGTTTATGCCTACCTGCAGACCCTTAGGTAAGACTTCATCAGTCATTTAATGTCCCCACTGCTCGACGACCGTGCCCGAGTGGTGTACGCGCCGGTTTCCAAGGTGTCGCTATCTCTAGAGATTCCGGTTCCATCCCCGGTCGGGTAAATATTGAAAACGAACTTTTCAATATTTCCTCGGGTCTGGGTGTATGTGGTATACCCCTCGTTGTTTCCAATTTCCATAATACTAGTGCTTAAGCTACTATACTTTCGTATTGGAACAATATATGCGATGGTGTCCAATATTTATTTATTTATTTATTTATGTATGAAAGAGTGCTACTTGCGCATTCTCAAACTGCTGGAGCACTCACCTTCCTTATGGATGGATAACGAGAATGGGCCGTGACTCACCACGCGAGCCTTATGCGGATTGGTGGGTATTAACGACTGCAAATGCAGCCGGAACCGACGGCTTAACGTGCCTTCTGAAGCACGGAGGAGCTCGAGATGAAAAGTTTTTGGTCACCCATCCCGTGACCGACCATTGCAAAAGTTACTTTAACTTTAACGATCGCTGGCCGAGTACCCCAACCACTGCGCCATGGGCTCCTAAAGTAAAACTTTAAATTGATCTTATTACGAGATAAGTAGTTTTTTTTTCTAATTTTGTCTTTTCATTCGACACCATTGCTTTAATCCCACTTATTGCATTCTAGCGGATCCTCACGGTTTTACCCGCGTGGTCAAGTCTTTTTCACAACAGGTGCTCACACTGGTGCTTGATCTGCTTCTGCTGCCAAAAAACTGGACGTCCTCTCAATGTTCTCTACAAAGTACAAATTCATCCGTGCATGGAGTACTGCTGTCACCTTTGAGATGGCGTTTCATTAATAATGATTGGTTATTTTTCATCCACAACGGGGTAGCACTTAGCCTTCATCACTCCTGAAAGTGATAGTTAGTCTGAAGGTAGCTCAATACTCCCGGAATCCTCAATTACTGAGGAATTGGCTATCTTATCTCTAGCTGCCGGCACACAACAATGCTGAAAACATCGTTGTTATGGCGTCTAACTTAGATAAGATGGTAGCCTACCACAAACCAAACCGAATACAATATTTACCGCCACTGGAAATCGAACCCGGGACCTCTGGGTTTGATAACGGTGGTGTGTAGGTACCACTAGACCACATCGCGTCATCGGGCCCATCAAATGATTATTAAAATCGCTACCACAAAAAAAACAAAGTAGGTACGATTTTTAAGTCTTGCTAATTGGTTAAACATAGTAACTGACGTTTTAATAGAATAATAAGATTTTACTAAAAAATTAATTTTCATGACAAGCTTTTTTGCTGACTGTACTTAAATATTGTATTGTCATCTAAACCAAACCTGTATACAAAATTTCAGCTCCATCGGACACTGGGAAGTGGGTCAAATTAAGCTTGCAAGATTTGTCCCCCACTAACTAATTAAGTAGTTAACTAACATGGCAAGCTAATAAAAAGCTTGTAAATAAGTTTTCAGTAAAAATTTCATTTTCATGACAAGCTTTTTTGCTGACCGTACTTAAATATTGTATTGTCATCTAAACCAAACCTGTATACAAAATCTCAGCTCCATCAGACACTGGGAAGTGGATCAAATTAAGCTTGCAAGATTTGTCCCCCACTAACTAACAAACTAACTAACATGGCAAGTTAATAAAAAGCTTGTAAAATAGTAGTAGGTATCATCTAACGATGAAATCCAGAATAACTTTTCTACATTAAACTCGGCGACATAATGGTTTCCGACACTGTTGAACTAACTTTACGTGAGTCATTTAAATCCAAACTAATATTATAAATCGTAAAGTTAGTTTGTTTACGTCTCTCTCTGGAGACGCGTGACCCTGTGACAAATGGCTGTAACATAAATCCGCCATTTCGTTGTCTGCCTATTGTTATTTTTGATTATGTTACACACACATTAGATTGTATATAATGTATGTATTTCTTATATTATAGTGATCGCTGGATTGCTTGTGCTGTAATAAAACTTTTCAACACACTTGCTCATAAAGTGAGCCTTATTACATCGATCTTAGGGCCATAAACCGAACTATAACCCACGCGTGCATAATAATATTACAGTACTAGTTGCGTAATAGAATTATCCCTACAAAGTTAAGTAAGTACCTAACTGCAAATTATATGCGAGTAAACAGAGACTTTTCAATTTAACCGGGTAATACAGTATCCCTACAAAGTTAAGTTAGTACCTAACTGCAAGTTATATACGAGTCAACAGAGCATTTTCAATTTCAGCGGGTAATAGATACAGTTCTTTTTTGTAACAATAAAGAGGTTTTATACGGCTGAAAATCCATTTACGTTTTTAGAATAAATAAATGTGTCCCTAATTAAGACAAAAAACATAATTAAGTATATTATTATCAAATTATTTATAATTCACAATAATTTGTTATAAAACATTTGCATTTTATCACTATTATTATACTTAATTATTTTGAAGTAGGCTGTATGGCTGTATGTAATCAATCACCTCACATTTGGCGCGTGCAAAAAAAAACTTGCGCGCTTTTTCCCTTAGTTAATATTAGGTTAATACAATATGTATGCAATAAATGTTTGTTTTTCCTCGCAAGTGTGTTGAAAAAGTGCGTATGAAACTCGTGAGCAACTTACTCACTAGACACTCGGCTGATTTACGCCCTCGCCTGCGGCTCGGGCTGCAACCCACAGCCTCGTGTATAATGAGCAACCTAAGCTCACTTGTATCATAATATACTATTAACCAAGCGATATTGATATCGATAAAACTTGGATGGGTCGTTTTTTTCATCTTTATCGATTGTCAAATATCTGGAAAGATATTTCATTCGGGTGTCGAGGGTAGTAATATCTTCACATTAATGAAATAAACGCTGGCTCTCAGCGCGTAAGAAGTATTAGAAAGATTCGACGCTCCCTCGAAGACTCTGGACAGTGAAAGGTCCCGGGTTCGATTCCCGGCGGAAATACTTGGAGAATGAGTCTTTTTTTTCTAATGATATTTCATTTTCAATAACCACCCCCTTTTTTTGAAGTCGGTTAAAAACCGTTGTAATGTTTTAGCGTTTTCAGTATCAACTTGTTATTCTCTATTTGCTGACGACTATATTCCCCCATTGCATCCCCCATACAAATGCTGAAATAGAGAAGGGTATGGAGTATATGAATAGGACACATGAAGAGCTATCCAATAAAGTTAAAGAAATTGAGGAAGGTAAAAAGTCTAACACTGATGCCATATGCAAATTAGAAACACAGTTAGAAGATATTCACTTCTTAACTAGACATGCAACAGTGGAGATACGCAATGTCCCCGTCTTTGAAAACGAAAGATTTGAAAAACTCTTTTCGATCTTGTCTAGTATTGGTACAGTGGTGGAATCTACAATAAATCCAGGAGATATTCGAGACATATATCGTCTACCGGGTAAACCAGGAGTATCAAGACCGATAGTAGCTGAATTTGCCTGTGTTTATGCGAGAAACGATTTCATAGCTAAAATACGCAAGTTTAACAAGGAAAAACCCGTGACCGATAAACTAAACACCGAAAGTATCGG
Organism: Crambus lathoniellus; assembly: GCA_949710035.1. NCBI lineage: Eukaryota > Metazoa > Arthropoda > Insecta > Lepidoptera > Crambidae > Crambus > Crambus lathoniellus. The sequence goes on from OX453298.1 coordinate 2,269,552, forward strand.
TATATCTAAAGAAAAGAAACCCATATATGTCGATGATCATCTTGCGCCCTCACAGAGAAAACTTATGTATGAAACCCGACTTGTCGCTAAAAAATACAAGTACTCTTGCTGGCACTCCTATGGAAAAATTCTCCTACGTACTAACCCGACTGGCAAGCCAATCATTATTCAATCTGAGAAATGTTTGGATGAATTAGTGAAGAAAATGTGACTGACTATTACTGCCTTTTCTGTTTACTTTAAGATGCATGAATTATTTTTTCAATTGTCATTTAAAAGTCACGTCTCTTTTATAGTGCCTTTAACACTCAATTTAGATCATTATTTTTCAAATTTTAAGTTAAGTTTATATTCATTTATAATATCTTACTGTTTCACTCATGTCACACTGAACATATTCATACTACATAGATTGAACTATTTTAACTCTCTAATATTAATCGCGCGTATATTCAACTGGTCCCTGTCCTACAAATTTAATACAGATATGACAATTTATCCTGGGCTATTGGTAAAAAAGTCAATTCATAAAAGTATCTTGCACTTTTATGCGTTCATCATATTACTACTGTGTCTGATATTTGGCTGTGTTTATCAATTTTACGATATTTGTAAGCCCATCTTTTTCATTCGATAATTTAAATATAATTTCAAACGACATTGACGATCTTGCTGTGGCGGAGTCATCAATCTGTAAAATAGAAGACTGTCGCAGGCTTATAAAGTGTCCCGATAAGAATCTAAAAATTATTCACCAAAATATCCGCAGTATAAACTGTAATTTTGCAGATTTTTCTACTCTCTTATACAGATCTGAGACTGACTGGGATCTAATAGTTCTCACTGAGTGTTGGTTGCGTCATTCTACCAATTTACCATGTCTTGATGGATATAAAATTGTAAAAACGGAAAATCACCTGACACAAAATGAAGGCGTTGTGGTATATCTTAAATACAGTATGATGGTGGGATCTTCTGAACCTAATCTTTGTGACGCCAATTGTCTTGCCATCAAAATTGATCCCATTACAACACTAGTTGCCATCTACAGACCTGCTGGTTATAAAGATCCCTCTCCATTTCTTACATCTCTTGATAATTTTCTTAGTGGACTAAACTGTCCCAATATAATACTTGTCGGTGACATCAATATCGATATTGCGGAAAACAATAGGGATGTCTATTCTTGGTCTTATTTAAACCTATTAGCATCTCACAGTTTCTTGCCAGGACACGTATTTCCAACACATGGCAAGACTTGTCTCGATCATGTCATGCTTAAATGTACATTTTCTGCCTCTTGTCATGTCGTTGAGGCCTCCATTACTGACCATGACGCTGTTTTTTTGATATTACAACGTCAAATCAGATCTGATAGTTACATATCTCGTAAGAAGATTAACTACGCTGGTCTTGATAATGCGTTGAAAAATGTGTGTATCAATCAAATATATAATACATCGGATGCTAATATTGCTACCTCTATCCTAATCTCTGTTATTGATGGCGTTATTCAAGATAACACGACTGTTTCGATAGTTCCCTGTCGTCGTAGGATTATGAAACCGTGGATGACCACTGGTCTTTTAAGATGTGTCAGAAACCGTGATAAGCTCCACCAAAAACACAAAAAGGAACCTAGTAATGAGACAATATTGATAACCTACAAAAGATACAGGAATTATTGTAATTGGCTTTTAAAGAAAATAAAAAGAGAATACGAGAAAAAAATACTTCAAAATGCAGCCTCTACTAGTAATAAGGCACTTTGGGACACAGTTAAAATGCTAACATTTTCAAAAAATAATAATAACCCCGCTATTGACCTAATCTGCCCAGTTGACCCAATAGTCTCGGTAAATAAAATAAACAATTTTTTCATTTCCGTAGGAAGAGATCTAGCTGAAAGGGCTTTTGTTTCTGGCCCACCGCCTAATTCTGCTTCTTTTAGTGTCCCGTACTCTTTCGCCCTCTTGCCAACTGATGAAGCAGAAGTTCTTTCTGCCATCCTATCTTTAAAAAAAGTTAACACAACTGGAAGAGATGGCATTTCGGGAGCCTTTCTCAAGCGTTACCATGAACTATTGGTCCCACCGTTGACTCATATTATAAATCTGGTGTTCTCAACCGGTGTCTTTCCAGATCTGCTCAAGCTGGCTGAGGTTATTCCTGTGCATAAGGGTGGTGATAGTAGTAGTGTTAGCAATTTTAGACCCATTTCAAAGCTATCCACAATATCTAAATTAGTTGAGAGACTCTTAAACCATCGCCTTGTGAATTATCTGGAAAGCAATAACCTTATCTCCAACTCCCAATTTGGCTTCAGGTCTGGTTTGTCAACTAATCACGCTGTACATGAACTGACAGATCATATAGTCGGCAAATTGGATGGTAAGAGAAAAGTAATTGCTATATTTTTAGACATTGCCAAGGCCTTTGACACTATCTCTGCCCCACTATTGCTAGATAAGTTGGAGTTAATGGGGATCCGTGGTCTTCAGCTTAGCTTGTTCAAAAGTTACTTAGCTAACAGGCGCCAAAGAGTTAAAGTGGGTGATCATAGTAGTGCTGATTTGACGGTTAAATATGGTGTACCCCAAGGAAGTGTTTTAGGCCCCACGCTCTTCCTAGCTTTTATAAACGGGCTATGTGATCTCCATTTACGTAATGGCAAAATAATAACGTTTGCTGATGACACAGCGTTAGTTTTTCATGGCGATACTTGGGAGGAGGCCTATAGTTATGCTCAGGTAGGATTTAACACTGTTACCGAGTGGCTTAGACATAATGGTCTGACACTCAATATTGAAAAAACTAAATTTATCCCTTTTCATTTAAAATCACATATCAATCATGACACATTTTGCTTAAGAGCTTGATAGATTTAGGGTGGATAATATAGAAATAGAACTATTCTGAACTGTTCAATTAACTTTAAACAAAACTATAAAGCTTCTATTTCAATAAGGTCAGGATTAATAAAAATCTCAAATCTAAATATAACTATTCTGATAAAAGCATTAAACTATTCAAATAACTATAAACAAAACTATAAAGCTTCTATTTCAATAAGGTCAGGATTAATAAAAATCTCAAATCTCTAATAAACTATTTTATTCTTTTAAATCGTCCTTTTATTTTTTTACCTACCACCCGTTAAGGACATCTTTTAGCTGACAAGAAAAACGGGCGAAAAAAACTCACCAGCTTTAACAGAAACAACGACATTTACAAATAATCATGTCGTTGTTGAACATACAACACATTTAACAACATTACTTTTCATGATAAACGATTATACAACATTTACGAATATCATCAAGCATTTTCTATAAACTGTTACTTTATGTTATTTCAGTACTCACATAATTTATTCGAAACCGATAAGGACAACTTTAATTTAATATTATCAACAAATAAGCATTTACATTTAACAAGTTACCGAATATCCTTCGAACAAGGGCAAATCTTCAGCAATATTTACTAGACAATACACCAGCATTAAACAGCAAGAAAAACAAGGAATGAGAAATATGAAACAACGGAATAGTTACTTAACTTATACACCGCTGACGGCTCGGACCAGACTAACCCGCTACAATGGCGGCCTCGCCTTATAAATGTTAGCATCTACCGCCAATTTAACTGATAAATTTCAATCCGTGAAAATTACAGAAAATACTACAATACAAACATAACAATTATGAAAAAGTATTCCAAAATCAAATAATGATTTTACATAACATTATTTATAAATACAATAATTACAATAATTATCTTTTTGTTTTCTTTTCAACCGGAAGTAACGTGTACCAACGTAAAAGTACACGTTACCTACTTAGATACTTATACATTACATTTCAGTAATAAATTAATTGATATGAATATTAAAAGTAATAACATGATTTTATACACATTATTCAGTACTTATAGGCAAATTACAGTACAATTGCTTGATCATGCTTTGTTGACGGTTGGCCCCGCCACAAATCAAAATACTTTTTATTAGAAACAGGATACATGTAGTAAAATGTTATCTCCATAATTATTATAATGAATTTAGATGTAAAAATAACTATATGAGATTAATAACAAAACTCCATATCATATCGCTTTGTTGTCGGATGGCACCGACACAAATCAAACTACAATTTAATGAAAACACGATAAATAAGGTACGATGTTATCCACAAAATTAATTTAATGGATTTAGGTGTTATAAATACTAAATTGAATCAATGTCAAAACTTGATATTCTAACACGGCCATACTGACAAGTACTTCGTTCTCGAAGTACTAGATCAGCATAGGTACTTAATTAATCTCATGTGTCACATCTAACGTAGATATTTCGATCTTACTGTGAGCCTCGCCATGTCAGCTACTTTACCGTCTATCGGCACAGACCAAGATGACACCAAACTCACAGCAGTAGTAGATATAGTCAGTCAGTCAGTATGAATAGTATGCCTCGACATGTACGGCTCCATCACCGCTGCCCGTGAAGACCAAACCGACACCAAACACACTATCGACCAGCTTGTTTACCTACTGTGAACCTCGACATGTCAACGGCATCACCCCCTGTCGGTGAAGACCAAGAAGACACCAAGCCCACAGCAGCAGGGGGGTTTGTCAGTCAGTAGTAAGTCACAGTAATGCTGCGCCGATCCCAGACAAAATGGGATAAGGACACGATATTCAGTAATTTTTAGTTGTAAATAATATTCTATCACGGTTATCCGTGACACAATCGACATTGAACTATAAAATTTCATTAACAGATCTGCATTAATTGTACAATTCTTTTCATGATTTATACTAAATCATTAGAACGATATCCAATATTTCTTTTCGCTACTATTAAATTCTCAAGATAAACACTACATCTTAGAAAGAAACGGTTATTTAATTAGAATTTTTCTTTTATTACACCTTTACAAACATTTACTGCAAACTAATCTGCACCGGCATGGTTTACGTTCCCGTGGAAACATCTAGACATAAACCATCAATCAAAATGAAATTAATATTTCATCCAAATCTGTTTATACAAACTTAACTTTCACTTTTATCATATTGCCTGGACTATTATTTATATGACGTAATAATAATAATAGGCTACAGTATAATTTGGCTGTTATAAAACAGATTCAAATTATAATTTTCACATTTGGTATTCTTAAAGTTATATTTCCTTAACTCCATCATTAAACATCTACATTTCAAAAACAGTGAAAACACCCCACCAGACATCTTGAAATGTTCGCTATCGTAATGAACATTTTGAATCAAATATATACCAAAGATATCTTAAGGCCTATCTATAAATTAATCAAGTAAATTTTTGTATGACAGTGTTTACCAATTTTCTTTTTAAACCGCTCGGCCAATCTGATAATATTTAATACATGTATTGTATCCATCTATAAATAGATGTTTCGATAGTAAACTATCGAAACATTATCTCCTTAGCTTAACCATGATTCCTACAAGGTGTGCCGAAAATACTAACTTGTCGACCGACATTGACACCGAGTATTATAGTTTTGCCGCTATAAACTAATTGTTAAGTGGATCATGATAATAACTGGTTCAACCTTACAATTACCAAATCCCACGAGAACCAAAATTAGCGCCCCAGCAGGTAACACTTATACTTTAATAAATTTCGCAAAAAAAAAAATTAATGATCGAAATTTACATTGGCCCCAGCCACTTACAATGATCGTCAAAAGGACAGGACTTAATTTAACAGATCTTATGAAACTTATGGTAACGTATAATTTCTATGGAAAGCTATCGAGGAATATCGAGAACTACCGAAAACCATCAAAAACTACAGAAAACCATCAAAAACTACCGAAAACCATCGAGAACTACCGAAAACCATCGAGATATACCGAAAACCATCGAGAACTATCGAAAACCATCGGGAACTGTGGAGAACTATCGGAAACTATCGAGAACTATAGAAAACTATCGAGAACTGTCGAGACCTGTCGAGAACTGTCGGGAACTGTCGAGAACTGTCGAGAACTGTCGAGAACTGTCGAGAACTGTCGAGAACTGTCGAGAACTGTCGAGAACTATCGAGAACTGTCGAGAACTATCGAGAACTGTCGTTAACTATCGAGAATTATCGAGAACTGTAGAGGACTATCGAGAACTGTCGAGGACTATCGAGAGCTATCAAATGCTATCGAAAAATATCAAAAACTATCTGACATTATCGAAAACTATCGACAACAATCGAGAACTATCGGGAACTGTGGAGAACTATCGGGAACTATCGAGAATTATAGAAAACTATCGAGAACTGTCGAGAACTGTCGGGAACTGTCGATAACTATCGAGAACTGTCGAAAACTATCGAGAACTGTCGTTAACTATCGAGAACTATCGAGAACTGTAGAGGACTATCGAGAACTGTCGAGGACTATCGAGAGCTATCAAAAGCTGTCGAAAAGTATCAAAAACTATCTTACATTATCGAAAACTATCGGCAACTATCGAGAGCTATCGAGAACTGTGAAGAACTATCGAGAATTATCGAGAACTGTAGAGGACTATCGAGAACTGTCGAAAACTGTCGAAAACTGTCGAAAACTATCGAAAACTATGGAGAAACTATCGAAAACCATCGAAAACCATCGGAAACCATCGGAAACCACCGGAAACCACCGGAAACCATCGAAAACCACCGGAAACCATCGGAAGCCATCAGAAACCATCTGAAACCATCGGAAATCATCTGAAACCATCGGGAATCATCGGAAAAATATCGGAAACCATCGGAAACCATCGAAAACCATCGAAAACCATCGAAAACCATCCGTAACCATCGGAAACCATCGGAAACCATCTGAAACCATCGGAAACCATCGGAAACCATCGGAAACCATCGGAAACCATCAGGAACCATCGGAAACCATCGAAAACCATCGAAAACCATCGAAAACCGTCGAAAACCATCAACAACCATCGAAACCCATCGGAAACCATCGGAAACCATCGAAAACCATCGAAAACCATCGGAAACCATCGAAAACTATCGGAAACCATCGAAAACCATCGAAAACCATCGAAAACCATCGACAACCATCGAAAACCATCGACAACCATCGAAAACCATCGACAGCCATCGAAAGCCATCGAAAATCATCGAAAACCATCGAAAGCCATCGAAAACTATCGCAAACTATGGAAAACTATGAAAACCCATGGAAATCCTATGGATAACAGAAAACCCGCGGAAAACATATGGAAAACCCATATAAACGTTTGGAAAACCCATGAAAAACGTTCGGAAAACCAATGAAAAAGGTATGGGAAATCCCATGGAAAACGCATGGAAAACCCATGGATATCCTATGGAAAGCTATTTGAAAACGTATAAGAAAGCCCATTGAAAACGTATGAAAAGCCCATGGAAAACGTATGGAACAACCCATGGAAAACCTATGATAAACGTTTGGAAAACGTATGGAAAACTCAAAGAAAACCCATGGAGAACGTATGGAAAACGTATGGGAAACTTATGGAAAACCTATGGAAAATCCATTAAAAATCGTATGGAAAATATACTTATGGACAGATATCAGTTCCTAGTCTACTAGGTAGTTCATTTTTTTGATTAAAACCAACAAACCGAAACCTTGTTTTTTTTTTTTCATCAGGAAAAACAAAATCAACATTGATAACAAACTGTAATAACATACCGTTAGACAAAAGACAGAAGTTGTTTTTCAAATTTGTGTACCGTTCTTACGTGGCCGTTTTATCATAAGAAAGCTATTTACATCAATAATATTTAGTGGAGCAAATCGTTCCAAATGATTAAAGTTAAATAAAAAAAGGATAAAAATAAATCTAATCTCACTGTACTCCGTCTATCAAGGAACAAGTCTAAAGATGGTTGTGGTGGCAACTAGGTAATACGAAAGAACCATAGCAATCTATTTAAACTTAAATGGGAAAGCTTTTTAACAAGAGGTATACTTTGTCGTACAGTGTTAAAACCTATTAACACTGTTATAACTTATATAATTAACTATCACTTTCTAGAAGCCACTTCAAAATCAAAGTTTTGTAAGATAGTATACCAATGGGGAATTCGTAGTAGGTATAAAAAAACTTTATAACTTTAGTACCTACCTAGATTTGATAAAAATTTCTTGCAATAGGTTATTAATTGAAAATCTAAGTAATGCTATGCTGAAAAAGAAATTAGAGCCTTATTAAATAACTATGGCAACAATACTTTTCAATTGCCCATATTTGTTGTATAACATAAAGCAAAGATTTGAATACTAAAATGTAAAATGTCATTGTTATTAGCAAAATCTAGTTAATCTTACATTATTTTGATTCAATAATGATTAAATTACTACGCGGTTCAAAATACCAAGTTGCACCACCAGAAACCCTTTATTTTACAAACCACTAAAGGAGGTATAATCAAGAAAATGATAATTTTATGTACCTACCCGACTCCATTCCACTATATTTTACGACTTAATTGTTAGAATAACACTGACTTTCACGAACTTAAACCTTTCTAAACCTAAGGTTAAGTAAAATTATATCACAATTTTTTCACTTTGCTCCAAAGACCGCCTCTTATTTATTTTTAGTTGCAAATGACTAATGTTAATCAAGGAACACTGGAAAGCCACCGCACTATTACCTATTGTATAATTATACTACCCGACAAGATTTTCAGAAATGAACCCTAGTATTGCATAATAGGTTTATCAGTTTCTAGCATTTTAAAATAAATATCTGTAGCGAGTCATACTATTACAACAATGATTACTGTAAGTTTGTAAACACACAAAAAATAAATCTTTGGTATGATCATCTAGTAGGTAATTTTCAATGTTATTGAATAAACAACATAAGTTAATAGCTAAGTAATCTATTCGAAGGTATGAAAAAATAAAACCAAAATAAAATACAGAAGCCCCGAAAGGCTATACCAGATTTAGCGACCGTGGCGATGCAGTTTCATCTCCATTGGGGGGGTATCTGTACATCACCAGGAATCAGCTCCATTGCCAGGTTGGATAGAAGAACGGCAGCGCCACCTTGCCACGATGGATGACCATAGTTTGAAACGGCAGCGTCGCTGAATGTAGCAGATAAACCGAAACCGCAGCAACATGAAAAATAAAACATATATGTATTAGTAATGGGAGCAAGACCATCCCACTTCTGATGATAGATTTAGGGTGGATAATATAGAAATAGAACTATTCTGAACTGTTCAATTAACTTTAAACAAAACTATAAAGCTTCTATTTCAATAAGGTCAGGATTAATAAAAATCTCAAATCTAAATATAACTATTCTGATAAAAGCATTAAACTATTCAAATAACTATAAACAAAACTATAAAGCTTCTATTTCAATAAGGTCAGGATTAATAAAAATCTCAAATCTCTAATAAACTATTTTATTCTTTTAAATCGTCCTTTTATTTTTTTACCTACCACCCGTTAAGGACATCTTTTAGCTGACAAGAAAAACGGGCGAAAAAAACTCACCAGCTTTAACAGAAACAACGACATTTACAAATAATCATGTCGTTGTTGAACATACAACACATTTAACAACATTACTTTTCATGATAAACGATTATACAACATTTACGAATATCATCAAGCATTTTCTATAAACTGTTACTTTATGTTATTTCAGTACTCACATAATTTATTCGAAACCGATAAGGACAACTTTAATTTAATATTATCAACAAATAAGCATTTACATTTAACAAGTTACCGAATATCCTTCGAACAAGGGCAAATCTTCAGCAATATTTACTAGACAATACACCAGCATTAAACAGCAAGAAAAACAAGGAATGAGAAATATGAAACAACGGAATAGTTACTTAACTTATACACCGCTGACGGCTCGGACCAGACTAACCCGCTACAATGGCGGCCTCGCCTTATAAATGTTAGCATCTACCGCCAATTTAACTGATAAATTTCAATCCGTGAAAATTACAGAAAATACTACAATACAAACATAACAATTATGAAAAAGTATTCCAAAATCAAATAATGATTTTACATAACATTATTTATAAATACAATAATTACAATAATTATCTTTTTGTTTTCTTTTCAACCGGAAGTAACGTGTACCAACGTAAAAGTACACGTTACCTACTTAGATACTTATACATTACATTTCAGTAATAAATTAATTGATATGAATATTAAAAGTAATAACATGATTTTATACACATTATTCAGTACTTATAGGCAAATTACAGTACAATTGCTTGATCATGCTTTGTTGACGGTTGGCCCCGCCACAAATCAAAATACTTTTTATTAGAAACAGGATACATGTAGTAAAATGTTATCTCCATAATTATTATAATGAATTTAGATGTAAAAATAACTATATGAGATTAATAACAAAACTCCATATCATATCGCTTTGTTGTCGGATGGCACCGACACAAATCAAACTACAATTTAATGAAAACACGATAAATAAGGTACGATGTTATCCACAAAATTAATTTAATGGATTTAGGTGTTATAAATACTAAATTGAATCAATGTCAAAACTTGATATTCTAACAAGCTCATACATGTACACTTAATCATCTGTGTCACTGTCCTAAAATTACTATCGCTAGTAATGTTAAATATCTCGGTATAATGATAGACAATACACTGAGTTTTAAACACCACATAGATGTCCTATCTTCCAGAGTTCGTAAACTCATCTATATCTTTAAGAACCTTCGTCATATTGCGGATAAGGCTATTATCAGATTGATCTACCAATCACTGTGTCAGTCTATCCTAACCTACTGTATCACAGTATGGGGAGGTACTTGTAAGTCTAGTGTTATTAAATTAGAAAGGGCTCAGCGTGTGGTTTTGAAGGTAGGCTACTCCAAGCCTTTCTTTTTCCCCACTAAAGATCTACTTTCTCTTACTGATGCCCTAAGTGTTCGACAGTTGTTTGTTCTCAACACTGTACTTAAACAACACTCCTCAATAACATTTAACAAGTCTTTAAATGAAAATAAGCGTCTTAAACACAAAGTTTGTGGCCCAAATTCCCAGTGTACTACATCTTTTTCACAGAGATTCTTTGGATTTATGGGCTGCTACTTATATAATAAAGTAAATAAGCAGCTGAGCATTTACCCTTTGTCTAGGTATGAGTGCAAGAATATTACAGCTGCCTGGCTTAAAACGCTGGACTATGATGAGACGGAAAATTTGTTAACGATTGCGTCATGAATAATTGAATAACTCTCGCGTTCTCATATTTGTTTATGTTCGAGTATACGCATTCTCATAATTATATACACGTCCACACACACCCATACACAAACACATACACACACACACGCATACACAAACTTAAATTAATTCTCTTATGTTGTGTTTCTCATCTATATGAACTCCTATTCTTACTTGGTCCGGTGGTGAGGAGGCTGGTAATCTGTCATACAGGTCTCCTAGTACAGATGCCAGTCTCTTGCATGGATATATAAGTATTCTGTATCTAGGTTAAGAAATTTATAACTGTGTATTTTCTGTGTGAGAGAACAAATAAATAAACATTTATTATTATATTATTATTATATTATTATATTGGTCCCACTCTTGTTGTTTCTTTGGATAATACAATATTTGTTTATTGTTTATCAGGGTTCGACTGCCATGCACTGGTACCAGAAGCGCAGAGATCTTGGTGACGCTTCAGCTCAATATCTCCTCGCCAGACCGCGCTCATAAGGATGTCAGACTGACTTTCAAGAGGAACAAGATATGTTGGAAAGGTAAATGTTTTTCACTAGTGGTTCTTGGCGGTTTTACCTGCGTGGTACCCGTTCCCGTGGGAATATCGGGATAAAATATAGCCTATGTCACTAGGGATGAATGTAGCTGGAAATGATGGAAGAATTTTCTAAATCGGTCCAGAAGTTTCGGAGCTTATTCAGTGTACAAACAAACAAACAATCAATTCATTCACTAAATTAAAAGGATTTTAAATAAAATGAAATATAGTCACAGAATATGTATGTAGTAAGAACAGCAGAACTAATACAATATCCTTAAAATATACGTCACCCGATAACGTGACACTGTTTTAGTAATAACTGAAATTAGGAAAATAATTTCAAAATAAGTAATGTGTACGTACTTGGCAAATATAAAAGGTAATGGATGCTAGTTAGTTTCTTTATGAAATCCAATGTACAATTTCTAATGAGTTAAGCTTCAAAATTCATGTTATGATAACAGCAAATGCAACATTCAAACCATTAAAAAAAACCTCGCAACACGTGTTTACCATGAACAATAACATTGTAACGGCGTGATCATTAAGGCGCGCTGCACAAACTCTAGCCGTGTACATAAATCATCCTTTACCTGATTTTTAATCAATCAAGCTTCAGCACACAGTTCGCAGGTCCCAGCATGATGGGTTATTGCAACTTTATTGCGAAGTCATAAAACACTTTTTGCTTTAACAGCCATTTTTACTGGTTGGAATATTTTCGATGGTCGGTTAATCAGCGCTATCATAATTATGTGAGGCTAGACCTCTTTACAAAACACATAGGTAATTGATAAATTCGTGTGATCTGATTGATAGAATCCTTCTTTAAATCAAGCTAGTTTCTTCACGAGGGAGTCGTTTATATTTCAACTGTTTATTTTCATGTCCCAGGGATCAATTAATTCATTATTGTTAAAAAGATAAGATAAAGATAAAAATATTCTTTATTCACTTAGACATAATAAATATGTACTTATGAATCGTCAATATTTTCCTACCACCCATTCAAGACTTTTTTAACTGACAAGAAGAATGGGCGCAAGAAACTTGCCAGCGTTTCTTAGTTAGGTAACGACATTTACAAAAAAAAAACATATCGTTACTAATACAACAATTGCTTAGTATAAAAATACATCATATTAAACAGTGATTATGTTATGTGTTACATCATGACCATGCATTGCGGTCATTCAAATAATCGTCTACTTTATAGAATCCTTTGCTCATCAGCGACTCTTTAATGTAACATTTAAATTTATGCAATGGTAGTTCAATTATATGCTGTGGAACTTTATTAAAAAAAGCTATGCTTTTCCCCAGAAATGAGGCTCTGGATTTTTCCAGCCTAAACTTGGGAACGACAAGTTTATCTTTATTTCTTGTGTTAAAGCGATGAATATCGCTCTGCTTTGCAAATGTATTATAATACTTTTCACATAGATTATATTTTCATAGATGTATTGTCCTGCAACAGTTAAAATGTTTATTTCTTTAAATAGATCTCTTAAAGAATCTCTCGATCGGAGGTTGTACATGGCGCGAATAGCCCTTTTTTGGAGCACGAATATACTGTGGATGTTAGCGGCTGAGCCCCACAACAAAAGGCCGTAGGACATAACACTATGAAAATAACTAAAATAGACTATTCTAGCCGTTTCAATATCGGTTAAGAGCCTTATTTTCTTAACTGCGAATGCGGCCGAACTGAGTCTACTCGCCAAGGCTTCGATATGAGGATCCCATTGTAGTCGCGAGTCTAATATAATACCTAGAAACTTTGTATTGTTAATGAATTCGATCATAACGCCGTCTAGTCTTATATGAAAATCAACTTGTCTTACATTAGGTAACGAAAATTTTAAACACTTAGTTTTCTTTGAGTTTAATGATAAATTATTACTATTAAACCAATGTGATACTTTTGAAAGAGCACTATTCACTTCGTCAGAACAGTCATCACCTCTATCTACTTTAAAGACTAGAGATGTATCATCGGCAAATAGCACTGTCTCACATAAATTCTTCGCGTAGTAAGGAAGGTCATTTATGTATATTAAAAACAACAGCGGGCCCAATATTGATCCTTGGGGTACGCCCATAGTAATGAGAGCTCCGGTAGACTCAGTTTTATTAATAACTACCTTCTGAGTTCTTTCATACAGATATGAATGCATAAGGCTTACTGACATTTCAGAAACACCATAATGTTTTAACTTCCTTAATAGTGTTTGGTGATCAACACAATCGAATGGCAATGCGTACGGCCACAGCAAACGATACTGCAACGAGTCAGTAGACATATGCAGACACTGCGGTGGGCCGCACGTTGGGGACCAGTGCCCAGACCTTAAAGCATTCCAGCCACCAAATTGCATAAATTGCACAAAGTCAAAAATGTTAGACACTGTACATGATGCATTCTATGTAGGATGCCCAATTAGAAGGAAGTGGGACAGCTTGGCGAGAAGCACTATAGCGTATTGCTAAAGTTGTCCCACTGCAAAATAGCCCGCAAACAAATTATAAAATGTTCCAGGCAAACCTCCAAAGAAAAAGACTGGCAACAGAGGAGATCTTCAAGGAAGCCTCGGAACAAAAAGTAACGATATTGCTGCTGCAGGAGCCATATATAGGCAATAAAAAACAGTTAAAGAGCTACAACGGAGCACGGATTTTCCAAAACAACGGCGAGGGAAGTGTTAAGGCGGCAATAGCCATATTGGACCCAGACCTGGACGTAACCCAATACCCGGACCTTACAAACAACAACGTGGTCGTATTGGGGATTAGCACAAAAGCCTGGAAAATAACACTCCTCTCTTACTACTTCCAACCCGACCAGCCTATAGATGGCTACCTGCAGCAGATCAAAAATATAGCACACAGGTTTGCAGGTGGGAAATTGATAGGAGGAGGCGATGCGAATGCCAAAAGCATATGGTGGGGTAGTCCCGAAAACGACCACAAGGGACAAGAAATGGCCGAGACAATCCACGAGCTGGGACTCCAAGTTCTAAATCAGGGAGAAACCCCGACCTTTGACACCGTAAGGGGGGGAAAGCGCTACTCGAGCTTTGTAGACGTCACCTTCTGCACTGAGAACCTGATAGGCATAATAAAAGATTGGACAGTCAGAGATGAACTTATCAGCTCCGACCATAACGGCATATCTTTCAACATCCTGCTAAGAAAATCGGAAGGCGTGGACATCCAGCGTACGACCAGAATATATAACACAAGGAAAGCTAATTGGGATGAATTTCATGAGAAATTCCAACAATTAAAATCCGAATACAAATTAAACAAAACTGAAATTTCTGGTATTCGAAGCGCGAAGGATGTCGACGCCTTCCTGGAAAACTTAAACAAAGCAATTACACAGACATGCGACCAAAGCATACCAAAAAGAAAAAGAAAGACTGTACTTACCTTGCCGTGGTGGACTGAGGATCTCGAAAAGATAAAGCGGAGGGTGATGACTGCAAAGCGGCGCATCAGAAACGCAGCACCGGTTCGTAGAGACATGGTAGTCCGGGAGTACCTGAAACAAAAAGAAGAATATGAAAATGAGGCCAAAAAAGCGCAAATTGAAAGTTGGAAGGAGTTTTGCAATAAACAGGATAGGGAGGGTGTATGGGAGGGAATTTATAGGGTTATGGGGAGGACCACCAAGAGAGAAGAAGACATACTCTTAGAGGAGAATGGAAAGACGCTAAACGCGAAAGACTCAGTAAAACTCCTTACTAAAACCTTTTTCCCAGAAGACCTTGAGGAAAATGAGACGGCAGCCCAAAAGGAGACAAGGCAGAAGGCAGAAACGGTAAACGAGACACACAAAATTAATATCCAGAAAGAACAGGATCCACCCTTTACCTTAGAAGAACTAAAAACCGCCGCAGAAAGCTTCAATCCAAAAAAGGCTCCAGGAGCAGAGGGATTTACTTCGGATATATGTCTACACGCAATTAAAAACGACCCCATCCTCTTCCTAGACCTTCTAAATAAATGCCTGGAACAACACTACTTCCCTAAAATATGGAAGGAGGCCACCGTTGTGGTTTTGCGCAAACCTGCGAAAGACACCTACAAGACCCCAAAATCGTACAGACCCATAGGACTGCTGTCGGTCTTAGGTAAGGTATTCGAAAAAATGATTATGGCAAGAATAAAATACCACGTTCTACCAAAGATTAGCCCTAACCAATACGGGTTCATGCCCCAAAAAAGCTGCGAAGACGCCCTCTATGACATGATTAAGCACATAAAAAACAAATTACAGGAAAAGAAAATTGTAACAGTCGTATCACTTGACATAGAGGGCGCCTTCGACAGTGCCTGGTGGCCAGCAATTAGAACACAACTGGCGGTACTGAACTGTCCAATAAACTTGAGAAAGATGATAGACAGTTACCTCGAAGACAGAAAGGTAAACGTGAGATACGCCGGCCAAGAATACTCAAAGACAACAAATAAAGGGTGCATACAGGGATCAATTGGGGGCCCAACACTGTGGAACATCATGCTCGACCCACTATTGTCAGAATTGGAGGGACGAGGCTTCCATGTGCACGCTTTTGCCGATGATATAGTGTTGGTCTTTAATGGCGACACCGCCACCGCAATTCAGGACCAGGCGAACGCTATGCTCGAGCATGTTCGGGAGTGGGGAGCGAAAAACAAATTAAAGTTTGCACCACATAAAACGCACCAAATGGTCATAACGAGAAAACTAAAGTTCGATACCCCGCGACTGAGCATGGGCGGCGTAGCAATAAAAACATCTAAAGAAATTAAAATACTGGGTGTAACGCTAGATGAAAAACTGACTTTTAACTCACATGTTGCAAACGCCTGCAGAAAGGCTTTAAATATAGCCAAACAACTTACAAGAGCAGCAAAGGTCAGTTGGGGCTTACATCCAGAAATCATACACACAATTTACATGGCAGCAGTTGAACCTGTGGTCCTGTATGCGGCAAGCATCTGGGCACCGGCGTCCAAAAAGCTAGGCACACAAAAACAGCTAGGCGCAGTACAACGCGGTTTTGCCCTAAAAATCTGTAAGGCCTATCGAACGGTCTCTCTGAACTCCGCCATGGCACTGTCTGGGACTCTCCCACTCGATATCCGTGCACGTGAGGTGGCCTCACTGTACGAAATCAAGAGGGGGATGGCCCCGACCGGGCTGGGGGACAAAGAGATCGAGCGAATGGCCTCCGCACTAAAGGCACCACACCCAGGCACACAACAAAACATCAACTATAGGGACCTTCCAGATCAGGAAGCGGTAGATAGTAGCGAAAGCCCTGAAATAAAAATATTTACAGACGGTAGTAAAATTGAGGAAAAGGTAGGAGCCGCACTTTCCATCTGGAGCGGCGACACTGAGACTAGAGCCATAAAACTCAGCCTGCCCAAATACTGTACTGTATATCAGGCGGAGCTACTAGCGATTTGTGAAGCCACAAAAGCAGCGCGGAAAATCGAGGCGGGCTCCTTCGGCATATATAGCGACTCGACCGCGGCTCTCCAGACGGTCTGTGCTCCCGGCTCACTCCACCCACTAGCTATTGAAACAAGAGCAAACATCAATCATCTATTGCAACAAAATAAATCTGTGAATTTGTTTTGGATAAAAGCACACGTGGGACTGGAAGGAAACGAGAGGGCAGACTTTCTGGCAAAAGAAGCGGCACTGAAGTCGAGAAGGAGCCACGCCTACGATAGGTGCCCTGTCTCATTCGTCAAGCGAACACTCAGGCAGTCGTCGATAAAGGAATGGGACAGGAGATATAAGGATGCCGAAACAGGCGCCGTAACAAAGGCCTTCTTCCCAGACGTAAAGCAAGCGTATAGGACTATTAGGAAATTTACACCGGACAGGTGGACAACCCAAATTCTGACGGGGCACGGTGGGTTCTCCGAATACTTGTATCGTTTCAAGTGTAAGGAGAGCCCATCGTGTATCTGCGATCCAGCCGTGAGTGAAGACGTGCTGCACATCATCCTCGACTGTCCGGTGTATCAAGCGCAAAAATACGACACGGAGATAAAATTAAATCTTGACATTAATAAAGAAAATCTCCCATCACTCATGAAGAGTGAAAATAGGGACACATTTTTAGAGTATTGTAAAAAGATTGTGAAAGCAGTAAACGATAGAAATAAAAGCTAATAAATAATATTGCATCAATAATTTATTTTATTGACCAGCAGCATTAAATAAACAGAATTGTAAATAGTTATAAGAAAATACAAAAATGTGAAAATATTTATGTAAGACTACAATGTAAAAGAATAATATATAAGCAAAACTAAGTTAAGAAATTGTGTTAATTAAAATAACCGTGTTGCACATCGAAATAAGAAGATAAATAAAAACTGAGATGTTAAAAACAAAAAAGCATAGAAAAGTAAAGAAAATTGTACCTACCTTTATTTACCCTGTCACAAATAAAGAAATAAAATAAATTATGAGTAGGCGGGCATCCCACCCGTTATAGAGAGAATGAGATGAATGAAAGAAAGAAAAAGTATGCAGAATGAAAGTACGAGAGGAATAATTGATATAACTAGAATGAATGAGAAGCTATATTAAATCTGAAATAAAAAAGGCTCGGACCCTATGTCTGAGGTAAAAGAAAGAAAAAAAGAAAAAAAAAAAAAAAAAAAAAAAAAAAAAACACAATCGAATGCCTTGGAAAGGTCACAAAAAATAGCGATTACATCCTGCTTGTCCTCCCAGGCATCAAGTACATGTTTTAGAAATGCAACTCCAGCATCAGTTGTACTTTTACCTTTTGAAAAACCAAACTGTTTCTCATGCAGTATACTATTTAATTTAAAATATTCTAAAAGTTGAGCATAAATTAATTTCTCAAATATTTTACTTATTGCTGGTAGTATGGATATAGGTCTAAAATTTGCTGGGTCACTTTTGTCACCAGCTTTAAATAGAGGAATTATTTTACTATTTTTCATTAAATTAGGAAAGACCCCTTCACTTATACATTGGTTAAAAATTATTGCTAATGATGGAGCTATCACATCAATTATTGATTTGATGATACTTGTAGATATGCCCCAGAGATCTTCTGATTTTTTAATATTTATTGCTTTGAATGCTTTAATAATATCTTCGGTAGTGACATAGCTAAAACTAAATGTTTCCTGGCACTTGTTCACACAAGATTCCATAAGAGAGACAGCGGTGTTGGGGCAAGAGTTAAGTCTGCTAGTAGTTTCTAACGGAATTCGAGCAAAGAAACCTTCAAAAGCACTAGCCACCTCAATATCCGATTCAAAAGTCTGATCACTAATTTTTAAGTTAAATGAATTAATTTTGCTTTTTGTTTTGCCAGTCTCTTGGTTTATAATACTCCAGGTAGCTTTTATTTTATTTTCGGATGATTTAATTTTATTTGAAATATACCTAGATTTTGCCAAAGCACATACTTTCCTAAATGTTATTGAATATTTCTTGACATATTCAATGAAGCTAGGATCACAGGAAGTCGTTTTTTGTGCATAGAGTTCAAATAACTTTCTTCTACTATTATAGATACCAGGTGTGGCCCAGTCACTGAACTTCTTACGATCATTACACTTTATAACTTTTTGTTTAAAATTGTTACTAAATTCTTTTTCAACAATATCAAATAATGATTGATAAGAGTTATTAGCGTCAGCAGAAGCTGGCAAACATTGAATTTTATCTTGTACATTATTTCTAAATTTATTAATACCACGTTTCGGTATTGGCCTGCAAATTACTTCGCGTTTAGGAGTAACATTATAGTGCTCAAAAGAAGCTAGTTGTCCACTGTGGTCGGATTTAATAATATTAATTACCGATTTCTCAATTAAGTTACAGTTGGAAAAGATGTTATCTAAGCAAGTAGCAGATGTTGGCGTAATTCGCGTCGGTTCATTAAAAGTGTGAAGCAAATTAAATGATTTAAAAAGGTTAAGGAATTTACTGGAGAGTTGTGCTAATTTAATATCTAAGATGTCTATATTAAAATCTCCACAAACTACAATGTTTTTATTCTTACGACAGCATATTTTCAAAACATCCTCCATAGTGGACTCAAAGACTGTGTAATTTGCTCCAGGGGGCTATATACACAGATTATAATCATTTGTTCAAGTTCCACGCATGATATCTCACAAATTCGTTCAACAGAGAGGGATACTATATCCTTTCGCTCTTTATATTGTGTGTTATTAGGTAAAATTATTAGAGAACCCCCCCTTACTGCAGTTTTTCTATTGAATGAACTTACAACACTATAATTATCCAAATTTATCAATATTTCATATTCTTTTAACCAATGTTCAGTAACACATAACACATCAATATTTTCACAATTTAAAAATAAACTTATTTCTAGGTCTTTGCCAGCAGAAAAGCCTTGGATATTCTGGTGTACTATTTTTAAACATTTAGGCCATCCTCTTGTCAATACTGGGCTAGAGTATGCCTCCGTTGTCTCTAATGGTAATTTAAATTAACCATGTCAGTATTTGGATTCAAAAGAATCAAATTATTTGGAACAGATTCCAAAGTTGAATTAGAAATGTCATATTTTAGCTGCTCAAAAGAAGCAGAAGTTAGAGTAGCCAGATTGTTGGCTTGTTGATTAAAATAAAAAGATAGCGATAATGCTATTTGTCGCTTATGATAATTATGCAGATAATATTTATCTTTCGTCAAGTTAAGATTATATAACAAGGTATTTATGTCAATTATTTGTATCTGACTATTATGAGATGCTATTGTGCTTAATGTTAAATTAAGATTATATCTCAATTTATTCTCTAATTGTGAAAACCCTTGACTATAGGGAAATGTAAACATAACAACTTTTCTAACATTTAGAGAGCTTAATGAGTTACAGTATGATATTAAATGGTTTTTGTTTATACTATCTCTATTCCCGATTAAAACAATCAAGTTTGTGTTTTCACTATAAGATTTTTTTACAATTACTTTCATTATCTCATTTATACTTGATCCAGGCATACAATAATTAGTAACACTTTCCTTAGAATGTTTCTGGATTAATTGGCCCAAGCCCTTCCCAATCTCATCGCAGAACATAATTGTTTTAGCGTTACTTATTCTTGTAGGTGGGTTATTTTCATTATTCAGAAATATACTATCAGGATTGTTAGAGGTGTCAGAGTTTGTTGGTATATAAACCTCCTGAGCAGCCCGGCCTAATTTATCAGTTTTACATAAATTCTTGCTCACTTTGGTACAATTGCAGCTGTGTTTTTTACCTAGCGATTCAAACCGGTCTGAATTAAAATTACAAAGATCAATCATATCATAGGCAGCCATTTTTTGATTATTTAGTTGCTTGTGAGAAAACTCACACAAGTTAGTGTACATTTCCCTTAGTGATAGTTCCAAATTGTCAATTTTGTTACCTATTTGACTTCCTATCATTTCACTTTCTTTATTTTTATTACATGTTTCCATGTTTATCATATTTAATTGTTCTAAAAGTACCTTACGTTCTTTCTTTAAGTGACTGTACTTATTATAATAATTTTGTCTTTTAATTAACTTTTGTGTTTTCCTAATGTATCTATTAATTTTAATATATTTTTTTAATTTCTTTCCACTACTAAAGCCACAAATAGTATTATTACTAAACAATGGTTTATCGACATAGCTGACACATTCCATGGTTGAATTATCAAGTGCTGCAGAATTACATAGCGTTAACTCATTAAACAGGCTTTGAGAATGCTTATCTTCTAATATACTTTTATTTTCTATTATTTACTATTTAATACAAATTTGCAATTAAATTTTTAAGAAAGTTTTGTTTTAGTTCATAAATTTTATTTATCTAAGTTTGAAAAAATTTCTAATAAATGTTTGTAAAGTTCGATTCGTACTTTGATTTTATCGTACAACAATGAACATCATAAAACAGACATTTGGCACAATCTACTATCTGAAAAGAAATGCGAAGTTGCTTTTACTAGTCACCATCGTGAATAACTTAAGTTCCATAGTTCCTGTCGTAAGTAACTAAGCAGTCTCAATAGGCTTTGGCTTTAAGCCAAGCCTTGTTTATCTTTCCTGTATGAAGGCAAATACCAAATATTTCGGTCGCAAATGGCCATGCAACAAAGGAAAGATTTATTGCTGAAAGTAGGACAAAACTTCATAAATTAACAGTAAAATATGTTGTAGCTATTTAAGATTAGCACATGATATAAAAACTTTGGAACAATAATGTCATCGCATAAAAATACGCTGAGAAGAGTTTTATTGACAGTATTAATACGCTCGCGAATCTGAAACCAGTTTGAATAAGTAATACCGTTAAGATTGAAAAACGAGCAAAGTTTTCATAACCCCCGTCCCCTCCGACAAATCATTTCAGACCGACTCAGGGTATTCTAAAAACATATAAAGCCATAAAAGCGTCGCCCTAACACTTTCCCAGTCTAGTGCAATAATAATAACAATAAATTTTGTGTACTCCTTCTTTATTTGTGGGAATTCAAATGCTTGTTCATAGATAATTTATTAAATTTGCCAAATGCGTGGGTACTGACCGATAGATATTATATACGAAACTGCCTAATTTATGTTTACGTATTGGGAAATTCCACACCTGGAGAGTTCGCATTTACTTTTGTAAATATTTTTTTCGATTGGATACACAATTCTTAAATTGATTCAAAAACAAATTTCAAATGAATTTCGCAAACGCTTTTGAAGAGATGAACTTGTAAACGGAACCTTAATCACATGGCTAGTCAAAGTTGAGTCAGCCTACAAATCACTCCCCCAATCTTTATTAGCATGTAGACACAGTTTTGTAGAACGCAACAGGATATTTTGCAAGCATAAAGACGTAAGGGAAGAAGTAAGGGTGCCGCAGGGAGGCACTCTCGCCCCTCATCTTAATGTGTTTACAAGGAAATATCGATTGTTCTATTGTACTTTTATTTGACTTGGAAATTTTGTGTTTCCCTTTGCAGCTTTAAGTGCGTTTTATTATTGCAAAGTCGTTTTTTGTGGAGGCTTTGTTGGACGACGGATGACTAGTCGCTACGTCTTTGATACAGTAGCTTGATAGGTACTTATCGGAAATTGATGATCTTTTGTTTTTAATTAAGAAATGTTTTCTTTGAGAAACAATCGTTGGATGTAAGCAATGAATAGAAACGAAGTATCACTTTTTGTTCCTTTTAAATGGAAACAGCAAGACAGCGATAAGTTAGTAAAATTGCAATTATTAACATACATTTAGTTAACAAGAAGGAGATTTAATTAGTTTTCCACAAAAACCGAAAATAAAAATCACGACTTTAACGAGAATAAGAACGTTGAAAATATCTCATATTGCAATCACTCATAATCATAACGCACCTGAAAATATTGTCTCTGTAGGTATGTACAATCAAATTTATTATTTCTTCATAATAAATATGACAAAGGAATCGCGGAAAGAGGAACTTCTCCAATTCTCATTTTTCAATGAGCGCATACTGGGAAGCCGCACAAACCGACAAACTCCGCCAATTCAAACTTTATTTTCCAGCTTCAATTTAAATCTTTGCTAACGTTAATCGCTGCAATGTCTTCAGGGGGCTGTGCAAGGGGATCCTATTTAATAAAAGGTTCAGCCGAGTACCTGGGCTTATTATATCGATATTACCCACCTCCTTTCCTCCCTAGCTAACTCGGAAAGTTTTTTTTCTATTACCCTTAATATTTCATTTAGTGGGTTTCATCCAATATCATTAAGCGCGAAAAGGGATTTTATATCCAGCCAGAGTGGCTTAAACGGTTCTACGAAGAGCGTGTCACGGATGAATAAACTTATAAGTGCTTGCAGCTCTTGATATTCCAATAATATTCCAGTAACATTTTATTTCTATTTTGTTCACATGTTAACGTCAATTGTTATTTTTTTGTAAGTATGTGTTGTAATAGATCTTCGGAAACAGATCAAATTGCTTGATACAATACCTTTTTATATTTTATACATTATCGATATCAGTGTTTTTTTAAAGATAAATTTATAGCGCGTTTTTGTTTCACTGCTTTATGAACCGTTACCGTTATATTGATACACCGTAATTTTTTATCACCCCGGATAATCTAACATTCATAAAAAGTATCGAGTATTTGTTTGTCTGTGGAGCAAGGACTGCTACTAATCAAAAGCAGTATTAAAGTCATCATTAAAGGCTTTAAACTCGTTCGGTTCATCATTTGTTTCAATGCCAATAAAAGTAGACACTTTCTTGACCAATTCCTTTTTTGCACCAGGTCTTTCATCAGTGGTGACTCACAACGAGACAGCCCGCCTGGCCGGGGACGCGTCCCGGGGCTCCGGCGGGGTCCTGTTCGTGGCCGGGGGCTGCGCCGCCGCAGCCCTAGCGCTGCTGGCTGCCGCGGCCGCTGCCAATGTGCTGTACAAAAGGGGCAGCAAGGCGAGACACCATGACTCTATACAGTAAGATCATCTTTTACTTCAAATTCAATATTATTATTCAGTCTTGAGGACCCAGTGGTTAGCGCGCTTTTACAAGAGGGGTATAGCAAGGCGAGGCACCATGACTCTATACAGTAAGATCATCTTCGTTTACTTCGAATTCAATAATATTATTCAGTCTGAGGACCCAGTGGTTAGCGCGCTTGTACAAGAGGGGTAGCAAGGCGAGTGCGAGGCACCATGACTCCATACAGTAAGATCATCCCACCTGGCCGGGGACGCATCCGGGGGCTCCGGCGGGGTCCTGTTCGTGGCCGGGGGCTGCGCCGCCGCAGCCCTAGCCCTGCTGGCTGCCGCGGCCGCTGCCAATGTGCTGTACAAGAGGGGCAGCAAGGCAAGGCACCATGACTCTATACAGTAAGTGTCGACTCACACGGACCACACCACCAGCGCAGGGGCAGTTGGCGTGGCCGCAGACCAGCTCGTTAGTCCGACCATAAAACAGGACGATGAAAAGTCGGTACACAAGGCACTGCATCTGGCGGAAGACCGTCAGTCCTGGCGATCTGCGATCCGAAGTGCGACCAAGTGACAGGGGTCACAATCCTTAGCAATGAGAGACTGACTGAGGAGGAGGAACTACACCACATCGCAGCGACAAAATGTGATTACGTGTGAATAGTGGCGATGCAACTTTTTGCAGTTGTGTTGTGGTTGTGCGACAAAATGTCGTTGTCGCTAGTAGTTGTGATGTGGATGGGGCCGGCCGCTAGTTCGTAGCGTCGTCGCTGGTGGTTGCGTTGTGGCAGGTATCACCCACGTGGTTGATAATGACTGCAAAACGTTGTACCTACGTATATTCACACGCACCACAAACACGCCACACATTGGAAATTAATCGTACAATTCTGTACTATTAATTTCCAATACAAAATGCGCCCCACCCACGTGTTGTGGTTGTGGTTTGTGTGCGTTGGTCTTAAGATCATCTTCTTTTACTTCGAATTCAATTTCATTACCTATTCAGTCTGAGGAGCCAGTGGTGCAGTGCTTAGCGCGCTCTGGCCTGTGATAGTTGAGGTTAAGCAACTTTCCTAATGGTCGGTCACGGGATGGGTGACCAAAAACTTTTCATCCCGAGTTCCTCCGAACTTCGGAGGGCACGTTAAGCCGTTAATACCCACCAATCGCTTAGTGAGCCATGGCTTATTCTACTTATCCATCCATAAGGAAGGCCTAAGCGGTGGGGACACTAAATGACTGATGATTATGATGATTCAGATTAGATCGAGTCTAGTCTCTTGCAGGAGTGGCCAAAAATTTACTTTCGTGAGCTCCTCCGTGCTTTGGAAGGTGTGTTAAGCCGCAGCGCCCCGATCGCGGTAATCTTATGACGCATTAGTCAGGTGTAGGTGCAGTTGACGTTCACGCGACGTGCAATACCGTTTTTTATAACGCGCGGCGTTGACAGTGCGACAACGTTTTTGTTCCGGTGATAATCTTTGGAACTAAAACAGTTTTCATACGACAGTCTATTTTGACAGCTAATTTTGTATTGCAAGTGGCTCCTCTGTCACGGATGTCACCGGAACAGACAGGATTGTGGAACTATAGGTTTGCGTGACGTCATTACGGCAATACGAAGTCAAACGTCAAGACGCAAACATGATCAAGACGCGCTGCATAGAATTGCGGCGATCGGCCCGCTGAGCGGGCACTCTGGCCGTACACCAGCCGTACAGGCGCTGGTTCCCGCTGCATTTGCAGTCGTTAATACCCACCAATCCGCATTGAGACCCGCGTTGTGGTCATGGCCTATTTACAAGCAATTGTGAATATAAAAGAAGCCACGCCATAGACAATATTGGATATACTAAAATTGGTTCATACGATTTTATCGAAAAGTTACATCGTTATTTATAGATTATTGACTGTGAAATAAAGGGGTTGCAACCATTGAATACGTGTAACGGTAACTAACATAAAGCCCAAATAATTTCATCACTATAGAAATTCCATTTCTATAGAATCTCCGCCATAATTAACTTAATGACCTAAGTATTTCAAATCGATTAACGAGTGGACCAACATTAGGAGCGACCCTACCTAAGTACATATGACAACGGATCAGAATTCAAAGTTTCATCACCCTTATTTTGGTCGTAATAAGGATGGTTTTCGTATTCAAGTTTAAAGCACGACCTGTTGTGAACTATACTCTCGCTAAAAGTAGCAGCGATCATCGATTTGATCGCTTTCGGAAACTCGAAGCTGCAATTAAAACTCTTCACATTAGTACCGTTTGTTTTCAAAGCTTGCAGCAATCGCAAGTTTCATGTTACACAAAACAAATGAAAGCTGACTTTAGAGAATTAAATACGCTACTACATTATTTAATCTTTTTAAGTAAAAAAGAGATTTCTTTAATTAAAACAAATAATAATGTAACTGAGCATATACAGATGAAGCTTGACATAGACATTACACCTAATATATGGGTGTGAAGCTTGGACACTAACGATGACTGAGGAAAATAAACTCTTAGTAGCGGAACGGAAGATATTTCGAAAGATTCTGGAACCAACCAAAAGAGAAAATGGAAACTGGAGGGCAAGGTTCAACTTGGAAATAGAAGAGCTAGTGTTCGAGCCGAACGTTATAGGACAAGTAAAATTATCCCGACTTCGCTGGCTAGGACACGTTGAAAGAATGGGAGAGGATCGAGCTGCCAAAAGAGCGTTTCTGGGGCAACCAACTGGGCGTCGCCCGGTAGGCCGTCCGAGATATCGCTGGAAGGATGAATCCGCCAAAGACCTAAACTAAATCAACGTGGCTGAGTGGTTGGAGCTGGCGCAAGACCGTAGGAACTGGCGTGCTTTGACATCGGAGGCCAATCCACTTCGGGTCGCTGAGCCAGCGAAGTAAGTAAGTTGACATAGACAGATTATGAATTTGATCAACGACAAAGACCGCGAAAAAATAAATCTAAAATAAAATCTAATGATACCTACCTACCTAGACCTAGACTAGACCTAGAACTACCTAGTACGCCACAGCCGCGTTACAACCTAGAGAGCACTACTTTTAGTATTATAAATAGCGAACGAAATTATTGGTCCCATTGTATTTTATCAATAGACAGACAGACACTTAGGTCCCAAGGCGGTCCGAGGAAACCGGAACAAGGTAACTTCTGCCTCACAATCACATCGTTGCCTCGTCTAGACGGCCGAGTTACTTCACTATAGGAATACTTACACTATAGAGAAACACTATTGAACAAAGTTCCAGTCCAGTTTACAGAATACGACATTTGAATGGGTGATGTTGATAAGTAGCGTAGCTGAACGTAGTTACTTGCCAAAACACGATTCAGGACGATTGCTGAGGCCAAAATGGTGAAGGATGTTTTGAGACTTATGATGAGGAAAGCTATTACTTACTCGTACTGTAAAATATAATGGGATAGTAAAAATAAAGCAAAATAAAAAAAGGGCAATTTGGAAATAAAAAGATAAATTCAATATCATTTATTCTTTTGAAAATACACATGTACATGACGTGATACAAGTGAACTTCAAAAAAGCTCCTCCTCGGTGCGCAAACTTACTAATATTACGTTATCCTTGAAAAAAAGTTGTTTAATTTTTATAAACCCCTTTGCAGAAAAACGGGCACTTTTTTATTTTCATACAAGCATGGTCATTTAAATAAAACAATGTGATATGATATGATATATGATAGAACAATGTATGGAAAATTAACAAACTTTCAATCTTTTGTTCTTATTTGTGTCAAACCACACGTACCACAACCATACCACAACCACACCACATCGCAGCGACAAAATATGGTACGTGTAAATAGTGTCGATGCAACTTCTTGCAGTTGCGTTGTAGTTGCGATGTGGTAGTGCGACAAAATGTCGCTGTCGCTAGTAGTTGTGATGTGGATGTGGCCGGCCGCTGGTTCGCTGCGTCCGTCGTCGCTGGTGATTGCGTTGTGGCCGGTATCACCCGCGCGCTCGATAATGACTGCAAAATGTGGTAGGTGTAAATTGATTATTTCATTTCCAATACAAAATGCGCCCCGCCCACGTGGTGTGGTTCATGTGGGTTGAGCCTTTGGGTCCTTTGCATTTTGATAATAGTGATAGTATTGAGGAAAAACGTGTAGATGATCTGCAATAGAGATGTGCAGTGAGCGTGTTTGTATAAAAATTAAACCGCCTTCTAAAAAACCACATCAAAAAAGTAAGAAATAATTCCTCACCAAATAAATAACGTAAGTACTTTGAAGTCGGGCGTGAAACATGTACAATGTTTTGTTGTTTTTGTTAAAACCCGCCCGACTTCAAAGTACTTACGTTATTTATTTGGTGAGGAATTATTTCTTACTTTTTTGATGTGGTTTTTTAGAAGGCGGTTTAATTTTTTTATAAAAATAATTTTTATTTCACTCTTTTTAGTGCATCGTGCAGGCAATTTACGTGTTTTCTGGTAAATAGGTATGTGATCAAACTCAAAACCTCCTTTTTCGAAGTCGGTTAAAATACCTTGAGGTATCCCCTTTCCAACAAAACAAGAATCATCTAAATCGGTTTATAAACAAAGGAGTTATGCCTAAAGATACGTATTAAATTCACATAAAGTGGTAACGAAAACGACAGTATTTTCAAGATTTCCTGAAAACTACTGAACCGATTTCGAAATTTCAAAAAATGGGACCAACTTGGGAACCAACCTGATGTAATAACGTTTGAACCATTTCAATCGGTTCAGCCGTCTTCGAGTAATCGGTGGACATACATAAAAAAAAAAAAAAAAAAAAAAAAACATACATACAGACGAATAGAGAACCTCCTCCTTTTTGATTTAGAAGTCGGTTAAAAATACGACGTGCCCGTTTTTTCTGCCAACGAGTGTATTTCCTAATAACCTTCCACCTGGTACTGTATAGTTATATCAAAATAATAACTGAAAACAAAGGAATAGTTTCTGAAGGTAGTGAAAAAAGGAAAAGTACGAAAACCTTTGTGTATTAGGATACCTCAATTTCCGTACAATATGAGATGCTTACATTGACCTTATTTCAGGGTGGGGCCCAAGTCAAAAGCGGTAGCTGTTAAGATATTAGCCTTTCCCTAATAACTTTATATACCTACTTAAGTCACTTTCTAAACATAAATTGGTAAAGAATAAAGAAATCAATAGCTCTTGGATTATTATTAATTGTATATTTTTTTTATGATACAAACAATAATAATAAAAAATAATTTTTTTGGAACAATCAGTTTTTCTAATTTGTTCGAAATTGTTAATTACTGGCATAATAAAACTGGCGACAGCCCGCGTATTCATCCACGTGGTTCCCGTTCCCGTAGGAATATCGGGATAAAAAGTATCCTATGTTTTAATCCAGGCTATCTACTATCTGTGTGCCAAAAATTTTAGTACAAAAGTAGTAGGATTGTGTTACTGAGTATATATTCTATCTATCTAATATCTATCACAAATAAATCTGTCTATTAATAATAGTACTTACACAATATACTTAATCATTAATAAAAAAGCTCAGAGAAAAATAGACACTTATAAAAAAACTAGCTTTCCGCCCGCGGCTTCGCCCGCGTGGACTTCACGACGTTATCCCGCGGGAATGTGATATTTTTCCGGGATAAAAAGTAGCCTATGTTCGTCTCCAGGCTACAAAGTATCTGTGTCCCAAATTTCAGCCAAATCCGTTCAGCCGTATTGGCGTGATTGAGTAACAAACATCCAAACATCTAAACTTTCACATTTATAATATTAGTAGGATACTTAGTAGGATAGTGTTTTTGCTTATGACTTACGCCAACAATGTACTGTAAAGGGGAACAACCCTTTTCTGTCACGTTTGATGGATGATCTGGTTCAAAGGTTTATTGATAGACAAAGGAAATACGTTTTTAATTTGATTATTTTAGGGTTTAGATTATCTTTTTAAAATAATTGAAAGACTTTTGTGGACTTTAAGGCTATTAAGGGAAGTGTTTGCGTTGTGGGTCGGAAATTAATTTAATTTTGAAGTATTGACGAATATGACTCTGCATATAGGTACCTATAAATGCAAATTGCTAATGAGTAGGACATAAGCCTGATTGGAATTAGAGTAGTGAAAAATCCTTTGTTTTATTAATGTCGTAGACTCAGAGTTGTACTAGGTATGTCTCTTGTATGGTAGATTGTTTGAAAAATCTTTTAGTAAATAATAATGTGTTAATTTAAAGTTTGCAATACTTTAACGTGTAAATTAACATCTATCAGTCAATTTACAAACTCGGTGCAAGGTAAAAATAAACTTTAAGTTCTCAATGTTCTATACCCCAACAAGAGTACTGCGTTATTCTCTGGAGTGCGTCATACTGTTAAATTGGGGATATTGAGATATAAAGTTTTTTTTGTGTGTGTGTCATCCATTTTGAGGCTAAGAGTAGGTGGTATAGTAAAGTTAATTTATTTAAGTATAATACATTTTTTTAATTAAATATACCACCCAGGCCTATGCAAGCACATACAGCGGTTTCGAGTGTGTAAGGAGGAGAAATATACCACGAATTCCGCTAAATTGATCCTGCGTTTCCTGACCAAACTATATTAAAAAATTTCACCAAAATCTTGTTCATAAAATGAATCTTATGTCACTGCAAACGATGTCCATAATCGAAAAATATAACAAAATCAAACACTCCAAGCTTTAAGTTTAACCTTCTAATGTATCTCGAAATTGTTTACTAAAAGTTTCGTTGTTTTATCCCTAGTACATCATATACAACAGCAGCATACGGCAGCCATCAGAACGTGCTGCTACGGCTGGACACCCTGGGCAGGCCGCCCAGCTCCACAGGATCCTACGCCACCATAGCCAGCTTGCACAAATTCCCTTTTGGTGAGTTCATATCGCTGTCCCGACGACATGTTTTTTTTTTCACAACGGGATAGCACTTAGCCTTCATCACACCTGATGTTAAGTGGTGATAAGGCTGAAGGTGGAAGCGCACTACTCCCGGAATCCTCAGTCACTGAGGAACTCGCTATCTTATCTCTAACTGCCGGAACACAATAATGCTGAAAACATCATTGTTATGGCGTCAGACTTAGATAAGATGGTGGTAGCTAGCCAGGCGGACTAAGAACAAGTCCTACCACCAACCAAACCGAATACAATGTGTACCCCCACTGGAAATCGAACCCGGGATCTCTGGGTCAGAAATCGGTGGTGTGAACCACTAGACCACGGAAGCGGTTGAAAATACTACGGTTGTTTATACTTAGCGCGACGGGAATTACTTACATTTATGAGTAGGTAATGAATCAAAGCGTTGAACAAAAGCAATTGCACACTTTTACGAGATGTTTTGTTTTTATAATCGTCGTTCGAACTCGACCTTTGTATAAACAAATGACGAAAGTGCGGTCCATTCAAAATATTTGTTTTCACATAGTTATCGATGAAATAACACAAACTTTAAGTGATAAAAAGTTGATCCGATAAATAAGAGAGATGAGAGAAGAGAGATTATTTTTTATTTGACAAAAGACCACACAATACATACAACGAGGATATTAAAAAGACAACATAATATAGTATCATAATTATAAGACATTGCTTAGAACAGACAAATAAGTATGGCCTTTGGGTCATTATGGTCCCTGTCTCAACATTAGTTGCCATGACACTATAATGTATCACGGCAACGCTGGTATTCTGGCTGAAGACTTTAGAGTGGCAAATGAAGTTTATTTTAACATGGCAATCGATTTGCTGTTATTTTTATCTGTTATACAATTGCTTTACTTGATCTTTCATACAATGGAACTCTTCAAGACATAATTTTGTCATTCTTTGATACAAAATTAGAAAATAATTGGTCAATTGTCTTTTTCTATGGACATCTGATGCACCAAAAATACTGTTTGGTTATAAGCGTTAGCGTATTTTCACTGAGGTGGAGTGGATCGCAGTAGAGGCGCAAAATAGATATACGATGGGTTTTCATAAGTTTGGTAGTAGGTATATATGTCGCAGGGATATGAGGAAATCAGGGATTTCACGAAATCCCTAGGGATACCACGAAATCACGGAAGATGTCGAATATTCTTATTAAAGACGTCTTCTTCCTAAACAAGTTCAGTGATATGTCATTTCACTAAACTAAATCTAGTGAAATGTCAAAAAGTGGATTTCAGAGGTGAGAGTTTGCCTCGGAAGTCCTGTAGAACACGTGATTTCCTTAAATTTCTTGGTATTTTTTTTTGTGAAAACAATCCATAAGTTGTTTCACAAAAAAAAGCCATTTTAACCTATCACGTGTTCTACAGGACTTCCGATACAAACTAGCTCATACCTGTCACCTGCAGCCGTGAGCTTGCTGCTATATTCTTCATTTCACTAGATTTAGTTTAGTGAAATGACATATCACTGAACTTGTTTAGGAAGAAGACGTCGTAAATAAGAATATTCGACATCTTCCGTGATTTCGTGGTATCTCGAGGGATTTCGTGAAATCCCTGATTTCCTCATATCACTGCGACATATATACTAAACTTAAAAAAAGAGCTGTGTTCTGCTCTCCGCCTCATTAATGATCCACTTACTTAGTAATAAAATAATATAATTCAATTCAAAATTCAATATCGTTTATTCAATTTAGGTTTGTTTAACAACACTTATGAACGTCAATAAAGCTACGCCATCGGTTCGCAAATCCTACGGCAGGAGACCTTGTAGCGAGAAGAACCGGCAAGAAACTCGCCAAGGGCTATTTTTTTCTCCCTGTTTTAACTTATACAGAGTCGTCAAATTTGAAAAGTGACCTTCACATAATAGTAAGGTTACTTTCCATCACAATACAGAATAATTACCTAAAACAGTAAACAATTTTCAACTAAACAAGGAATCAAATAGTTTAATGGACACACTGATCTTAATCTTATTCACATTGTATTATGGGATTAACGAAAAGGAAACTGCAAGCTGCGCTGTATATTCAAATTTATAAGTATTAACAAATAAAAGGAATTTTTGAATAAATTGAACAATTATTAGAAAAATTGCTGTTACTGTAAGACACGGATACCAAAATTACTATGAGACACACAATTATATTCTTTCCACAGGTAGCAGGAGATCCCCGTCACCTTACGCGACAACGCATATAGGAGAACACATATACGCCAAGCCCGAGTCGCGGGTATCCTACTACGCTGCTTCTAACCTCACCCATGTATCTCAGGTGAGACTTTTGCAAGTAAAGGTCTTTGTTAATCGAGTGTTTATTGTGAGGACTAAGCCCAGCGTGTATGTCATGTGGTTACTATAAGAAAGTGGTAGACTTTTATAATCTTTCAGTTGACCTCAAAACTAGTCTTTATGCTTATATTGGTTCAATGCTAGATTTATAGTGCAACCTGATAAATACTACTTTACAATCACTGTTTAAAAATGTTGCAAATAGCTAAACATTATAACTCAAAACAAACATAGTTCGTATTCGTTGACTATTCAAACGAAACTTAACTCGTTGTTGATATAATTATTTCGTTTAGGTATATATTTTAATAAATACAGTCGAAAAACAAAATATCCTTGGCCTAAAAATGGAACCAAATCTAATTCAAGTGCGCCACCTAATTTACTAGGCCCCCTAATTAGTTTACGAGACCTGTAGCTGCAAATCCGGCACTTAACCCACCTTACGGCGTTCGGCACCACGTATGGGCGTGTTACGAGGCATTAGGCCGCTAATAAATTAGTCCACAGCTCTACTAAATTTTAGTTAGCTGCTTACTATAATGAAGGCTTGTCTTAAGTGACAAGAGAAAGCGGTGATGAGATCATTCATTATAATCATTATTCATTTAAATTTTAAATTGTAATACCTTTCTCTTTTGTTTAATAATATCATGCGACGTTAGTTTGTCTTTATTCAAAACTCCGGAACCATTTCTAGAAGAAAATAATTTTTCTGTGGAATGCTCTTCCTCTGAACATCAGATTCAGAATGACCAGTTGTAATTATGCGTTAAAACTAAGTTTACTGAAGCGGCTTTTACACTACACGGTATTCAGGGCTAGCCTACCTAAATTTACCCTTTTATGGCCATAATACCCGCTTGAGGAAGCAAGACGTTCTTAGAAAATCGCTAATCGTCGATATCAAACATATTATGTTAATTGTAGTTTTTATATTATAAATGTATTGTATTTGATTTTAAATTATTTTTAATGCATTCACAATGCAATTCTGTAAGTATAGAAAAAATGTGATAGTAAAAAACCACGAGCCCCATAAGTAGCTTTCAGGCGGGATTCGAACCCGCGCCTCCGGGAATCCGGCCCGATGCTCTGACCAACTAAGCTACCGAAAGGCTTACACGACACGTCGAATTTTGCTATCACTTGTTACGCTGTAGGCCAGCGTTGCTTCATCAATGCGAGGAAACCCTCGCATCCGAAAGAAACATTTTTACAAATGTTTAACAATCGATTAAGATGAAACAGCCATTATAAGATTTTAAATTATTTTTAATGCATTCACAATGCAATTCTGTAAGTATAGAAAAAATGTGATAGTAAAAAACCACGAGCCCCATAAGTAGCTTTCAGGCGGGATTCGAACCCGCGCCTCCGGGAATCCGGCCCGATGCTCTGACCAACTAAGCTACCGAAAGGCTTACACGACACGTCGAATTTTGCTATCACTTGTTACGCTGTAGGCCAGCGTTGCTTCATCAATGCGAGGAAACCCTCGCATCCGAAAGAAACATTTTTACAAATGTTTAACAATCGATTAAGATGAAACAGCCATTATAAGATTTTAAATTATTTTTAATGCATTCACAATGCAATTCTGTAAGTATAGAAAAAATGTGATAGTAAAAAACCACGAGCCCCATAAGTAGCTTTCAGGCGGGATTCGAACCCGCGCCTCCGGGAATCCGGCCCGATGCTCTGACCAACTAAGCTACCGAAAGGCTTACACGACACGTCGAATTTTGCTATCACTTGTTACGCTGTAGGCCAGCGTTGCTTCATCAATGCGAGGAAACCCTCGCATCCGAAAGAAACATTTTTACAAATGTTTAACAATCGATTAAGATGAAACAGCCATTATAAGATTTTAAATTATTTTTAATGCATTCACAATGCAATTCTGTAAGTATAGAAAAAATGTGATAGTAAAAAACCACGAGCCCCATAAGTAGCTTTCAGGCGGGATTCGAACCCGCGCCTCCGGGAATCCGGCCCGATGCTCTGACCAACTAAGCTACCGAAAGGCTTACACGACACGTCGAATTTTGCTATCACTTGTTACGCTGTAGGCCAGCGTTGCTTCATCAATGCGAGGAAACCCTCGCATCCGAAAGAAACATTTTTACAAATGTTTAACATTTATTGTATTTATTTCATATTATGTAAGTTTACATTATAAAAAAAGGTTTTTAAGGAATATATAAATATCAATTTCGTTCTTTATTTACTGTTTCTGTAGCTGTCTTGTTTCACATTGGTTGTGTTGTCTCCCCATCATTGTCTCCACATTACCCTAAAGTTGACTGGTAGAGAATGCCTGAAGTATTAAGTCCGTCATATATACCTCAAAATTTTAATTTGTACAAAGATGTTAGGGGATGATACTGTCCATCAATACGAACAATTTTCACTATGAGGCCAACCTCGGAATAGCGAAAAAAAATTGCTGTTCCATACAAAAGTACATCATCGACTCGACTGAAATGTATGGACACTATCATGCCCTAAAATCTTTGTACTAGTTAAAATTTTGTGGTATATTCTATTTCATGAAGAATTGAATAAATAAATAATAAATAGAAGTCGCTAATAGTTACCCCTTGGATCAAAGGCCTAGGCAGGACAACTGCCACAGACAGATTAACCTACATTCCGAGGTTTTCGCTGATCTTTGGTTGGTCGACCCACAGAGCTACATTATAATGGATTTATGTAATCTGACTATTAACCGGGACAGCTACAATGCCAATTATTAACGATATTAGGCCTTTAGTTGCTGGCGTTGTGTAATTACTAGTTAATTCAAGGGATCAGAAAAAATCATTGAAAGTATGTATTGAAAAATAATTATTATTAAATACGACCCGTCTCAGAACTAGCTCCGATGGGACTCAAACCCACGACCTTTTACTATCCGGGTGAATGATCTAACCACTGAGCTACTGAGTCGCTGGGAGGTGCGTCGAATTCGAAATGCATCGGAGCTAGTTGTGAGACGGGTCGATTTTTTCTAATACTTAATTTTCAATACATATATTTTTTTCAATAATTATAATTGCACTGTGAACGCAAAAAAAGTAAAAATAATAGGATGAAAATCAGTTGAAATATATAGAGACGTCATTTCAAACGACTGGCCAATAAAAAAGTTATGTAACGAAAAATAATTTATCAATTGATAGGCTTTGACAAAATGATCGTTAAAATCACTTGGTTTGGGTAAGAATAAATAAAATTGTAGTTATCCATGTAATAATCACGAACGTGGTAACAAATAAGGAATGGAAGATTGTACTAACTGAAGTGCCTGGTGGCAACTCATGAATTACCTATAGGTACCTACTTTGATTTGAAAATGATGTAGGGCAGTAGCCCCGGTTTTGGCCACTGTACCGGTTTTGGCCACTTTTTGCTCTAAAAGTTTTTTAAACAACTTTTCGCCAATTTTGCTAAAGGCAATTAAAATAAGGTATTTTACAACCGTTAGAATTACATAATTCATACGATATTTTTTCAATAAATTCCATTTTCTGTTTTAAAAAATGTTTTGTATGAAAATTTTAAGGAATTTGTTTTGGATGAAATACTTTATAAACCTTCGTTTTTTAACCGACTTCTAAATCAAAAAGGAGGAGGTTCTCTATTCGTCTGTATGTATGTTTTTTTTTGTTTTGCAATTCAATTATTGTTATGCAATTGACTGGTTTCTAGCGTATTAGAATATATTGATTTAACCTGGGTTTAATTTTTATTTTTCGCTTTAGTTACAAAAGTTTAACTATCAATAAGTGGCCAAAACCATTTGGCATCTCTCACACATTTTGTGTTATGTACAAAAAACTATTTAACTTTTTTAAATTTGAAAAATGTACTTTAATAGGTAGGTAAATTATCTATAATTTGAGATATAATTTGTGTCTTAAATACCTAAGACCATTTAGTACTTAGGGCTTAAAAGTCAAAAAATCCTTAAAGTGGCCACAAAGGGTACCTCTGCCCTATCTTGTGGTTAATAAAGCTCGTTGTTTCAAATACAAACCAGACGATAACAATGAATTCTCTCTTTCCGATTAACCACATCAATTTCCATTTAACCCAAAAAATATTTAAGATATCTAAGAAAATAAAATAAAATTGTATTTCTCCCTGGACTCATAAAAAAACCCTTTGATCCAACTTAATGGGCCTTCATTAACGTTCTGAAGATTGTCCGAGGCCGATTTCTTTGCAAAAGACTTTTCCCTGCGAAAGGATGAATTGTGCATAAAATGGGTGCTTTACCTCATCAGGGATCCAATTTGAAACGAGTTACGGCCCCCCCAGGTGATACAAACGTAATGCAATTAGCGATGCTCGGCTTAGAGCATTGCTGGAAGAAGGGTAATGAGACTGGAAGAGACAAAGAGGGGTATGGGGTATGGGCTTTGAACAGTGTTTAGATTGTGAAGAATTAATCAATGCCAAAATGGCAATCTATAAAAATAAAACTCTTGCGTTATTGACTGACTAACAGACAACGCACAGCTAAAACTACTGCGCCCCGATCGCGGTAATCTTATGACGCATTAACCAGGTGTACGTGCAGTTGATGTTCACGCGACGTGCAAAACCGTTTTTGATAACGCTCGGCGTTGGTAGTGCGACAACGTTTTCTGTTCCGGTGGTAATCTTTGGAACTAAAACAGTTTTCATACGACAGGCTATTTCGACAGCTAATTTCGTATTGCAAGTAGCTCCTCTGTCACGGATGTCACCGGAACAGACAGGATTGTGGGACTATAAGTTTGCGTGACGTGTGCGTCGTTATGTCATTACGGCAATACGAAGTCAAACGTCATGACGCAAACGTGGTCAAGACGCGCTGAATAGAATTACCGCGATCGGGGCGCTGGGCGCAAGAAG
Source organism: Crambus lathoniellus (assembly GCA_949710035.1). Lineage (NCBI taxonomy): Eukaryota > Metazoa > Arthropoda > Insecta > Lepidoptera > Crambidae > Crambus > Crambus lathoniellus. The sequence continues at coordinate 2,308,050 of OX453298.1, forward strand.
CTAAAATTTGGCATGAGTATGTTCCTTGGGTAGTGTAGGGGAGGATTTTCCCTCGAAAATTCCCTCTTTAAGGGGGTAAAAAGGGGTTCCACGCAGAGGAAGTCGCGGGCGGAGCGCTAGTACACAATAATTTTGGGATTGTGGTAGACACACATTTTTAAACATGTTGTAAACCATTCTATAATTAAACAAAGAAAGAGCCTTGACCATATAGATGTATTATTAACGTAGAAGTCCAAACAAGCGGTTTCGTTTCCTGAAACAATCATGCAGAAGGACGTTTTAATTCATATACATTTGTTAGCTTTATCATTATTTCCTATGAAACAGCTTTTAATTAAAATCTTACATATCAACCACCATAAAACCCAGGTACCAACCATATTCGTCACAGAAACATAGAACACCATCTAGATTGCTTAATTCTTCGGCAAATTATTGAGGGTGAGGAACAATTTTTAATTTGGCACCCCACTGTAACTACATAAATTCGGTGGATCGTTGAAATTCTTCAGACGAACTTATGAATTACACGCCGCTGCATGGAGGGGGGAGGGGGTACCTAATGAAGGAAGTGTAAATGAAGAGAAAATTGCCTTAATAAAGCGAAATCGTCGCGTATATAGTTTACGCTTGTGTTATAGGTAGAGATCTGTAGGTGGGCTTAAAGTGGTTTCAAATGGAAGATGAACATAAAGATGGGTTTAGAATGATGTGGCAGACCTTTGTGAGTTTAATGAATAGTGATGCATCAATTTTAAAAGACTTTTATCAGTAAATTTGTGATAACAAATAAAAAATAAGTTCACTTAAATGATTGTACTTAATATTTTTAATTTATGATGCTGATGATGCACCATTAATTCTGTTCGCTAAATTAGAATTCCTTACAAAAGAGTCGTTAAAACTAAACTGTTGGCTCTACAGTACCATGGACGAAATAGTATATATCTAATACCGCATTGGGACGAGAAAAAACTCAAATACATAGGTAGGTATAAAAAGGTCATAAAACGTAAAATGTGTGAAAAGGTCATAAAACGTAAAACGTAAAATGAATAATGAATAATAGACGTTTGGCCCATAAAGTGTTAGTAACAAATTTAATCTTAAAAGCAAGTGTTAGTGTTTGTACTCATATGATTAGGTACTTAAATTATGTTTTAAAGTAGGTAATGTACATTTTTACAGCTGGGTGTGAGGCTGCACCCAACGGCATAACAAGTTTGCAAACACATTCAGCATTCTGTTGGAGGCGCCGAAAAGGCGGGTTAACATGGAGGCGCTTCTTTTTCTCATGATAGCATGGAAGTCATCTGCGTGGGCCTCCGCAACATCCCTGAAGCACAAAAATGCCCCGGCAACCTCAACAGGACTGAATGCGTTGTTACATTGAACTCGCAAATCGCTGTATGCCCTAGGCGTGTAGTTAGCCCAAAGGCTGCATGTGTAAAATGACTGGCAGTAACTGCTTTAGTGTACGGCCAGAGTGCAGAGCGTGGAGCGGAGCGGGGCGGGCAGCGTTCAGTCCGTGGTTGCCGACGCTCCGGCCGCTACTCAGGCAGGCGTCTGGCACTCGATGTACTTGCGCGCAACTCTCGCCCGCACCGCGCAAATTCATAGAAATCAGGTCCGCAACAGAGCTAGAATATATGCGATTGAAAGAGATGCAACGAGTGGCCGTTCGTCATTTGCGCCGTACAAGCTGAATTCCACTTTATTGCGTTATAGTTAGAGTTGCTATTTATTTAAATGACTTGCGGAGTGCAGTATCTGTTACGTAGTAACTATTTAGTAATCTGTGACTCAGAACATCACTATGCGTTAGCATTTGTTTAACATGAACGCTACCCGCCCTGCTCCGCTCCACGCTCTGTACTCTGGCCGTACACTAAAGAGCACAGCAGATATATCAACTCGTAAACGGATCGTAAACGTATCAACTCGAGTGGTTCAGTATTCTTTGTTTGAAACTCCCTACTGCAACGCACACTACTCGGAATCGTAACGTAATCGCCTCGCCTCGGGACCAGCGAGCCGTAAGCGCGGCGTCGTCGCCCCTAATATGAGTTGATTTTAACTTGTCTGTTCAGTACACCCCTGCCTAGACCGCGGAGTCAGCATTGGCGCAGTGGAAGGCTATCATGAGTATAGACTCCGGACAAATCTTGGTTTCAGCCGGGATGTAACTGAACAATAGGACTGCGATACACAGCGGAGAGAATGTGAAGTAAGGTGATTTTACATACTGTGGTCTGTGCTGTAGAAAGTCCCTGGGCAGCGTGGGGAGAGGGGGGCCCCCCCTGTGGCTCCGTCTTCTTCTGCAGACCTTACCAATTAGTCACCTCACTCATAACACAAATAACAGCGTTCACAAGACACTGGGCGTTTCAACAATAGATACACAAAGACACACACGTGGGAGCTTTTTTTATTACGATATAGTGTCCCGACAACAAGCGCGTGTGGTAGAAAAGGTTATCTTTCAAAGCATCCGCGACCGGCCACTCCAGAGATGGCATCAAAACCTTGGTCGTACAAAACGGGATCACATAGATAATTTAAGATGTATTCAAACTCGATATGCCAGGCACATTCAACGCGAGCGATTTTTAACAAATTCAGCAAAATTATTCCGACATTTTCTTTCAAAGAATTTCAATCAAGTCTGCCTGTCAACTTCAAGTGACAGCTAAATGTCAATTTGACGTGACATTAGAGTTGCGTTCAGAAACGTCGATCTTTTCCGAACATCCCCCCGCCCCGGACCGTTAAGAACGGTACGTCAATCTACGGGTAATCGGGAGAGCCCACTAACTGCTCTCTTCAAAACCGAATCTCGAACCAAAACCTCAGCAAAACGAGGAACTCCGTCAGTTCCGGGGTAGAGTTTAACAATGCGCCCCCTTCGCCAACATAGGGGCGGCAGGTTAGCATCCTTAATCAACACGAGGTCGCCAGTCTGGGGTGGGGTGGTTTTATCTGTCCACTTCACGCGCTGTTGTAGGATATGCAAATACTCCATCGACCAACGTGCCCAGAAGTTTTGGGACATCTGTTTCAAAAGTTGGTATCGCGACAAACGATGGGATCCTACATCCTGAATCGGATATTCAGGCAACGCCAAAAGGGGCTGTCCGATCAAGAAATGACCTGGGGTCAACGCTTCCAGGTCATTCGGGTCCGAAGACAACGGGCACAAGGGTCGCGAGTTGAGGACGGCCTCAATTTTACAAAATACCGTATCAAGTTCCTCAAACGTGAGAATAGTTTCTCCAATCACGCGACGCAAGTGTGTCTTGGCAGCCTTTACACAAGCTTCAAAAATTCCTCCCCAGGTCGGACAAGCTGGTGGGCTAAACTTCCAGATTATCCCACGCCGGGAGAGGGTGGTTCCAATGTCTATTTTATTATCAACAAAAAACTTAACTACTTCCTTAAGATAATTACACGTTCCCTTATAATTAGTACCACAATCGGAACGTATCAATGTCGGCAGTCCTCTACGGGAAACAAATCTGCTCAAGGCGGCGACAAAGGCTTCGGTAGACAATTCCGAGACAATTTCCAAATGGACAGCCTTGGTGGACAAACACACAAACACGCACAAGTACGCCTTATAGGTTTTAGCATTACGCAGTCTCGAAGCCTTTACAGTAAAGGGACCGGCGAAGTCGGTGGCGACTCCGGCAAAAGCTCTACATTCCGTGACGCGATCAGCAGGCAAATCACCCATCTGGGGCTGCATGGTCGCGGCCTTCAATCGATAACAAGGCAGGCAACGGAAAACCACAGTGCGAATGGCTCGACGAGCAGACAAAATCCAAAATTCACGCTGCAAAATGGCCAACAAAGCATTACAGCCAGCATGTTGTGCATTCACATGGCGATCTGTTATTATCAGTTGAGTCAAATGTCCGGCTTTAGGTAACAAAAGGGGGTGACGAGCTCCATACGGCAGGTTCGCATTTCGAAGTCTTCCGCCGACTCGCAAAAGCCCACTCTCGTCCAGGAAGGGATTCAATCGCGATACCGCGCCCTTCAACTTGCGACGGCCTAAACGCAAAATTTCCATCTCGGACTCAAAACTATCAGCTTGTACTCTCCGGACCCAAAACAAGAGCGCGTCCCTACGCTCGTCCGGAGTGAGAACCGACGAATCACGCCTCGCGCGTGGGTTTCTGCAATTGTACGCAAAACGTCGGATCCAAGCGGTAACACCAAGCAGCTTCTGTAAGGAGCTGTACCGATCCAACAACAAATCCTTTTCCCCGGCGGGGTTAGTCTCCAGGACGCATGCCCGCATATCCGGAACAGCTACGTTCGACAACGCTGGAGAGGGCGGCCACTCCGACTCAGGCCGCATCAACCACTGTGGGCCCCACCAGAGGGGGTGGTTAATTAGGGTTGGGGCTACACAACCCCGAGACGCACAATCCGCGGGATTCATGGTTCCCGGCACGTGTCTCCAAATCAACTCGATGTCGGAATTACAAATCTGCGACACTCGATTGGCCACAAACACGTCCAAGGTGTGCGCCGGAGCCTTCAACCAACAAAGGACGACCTGACTGTCCGTCCAAGCATAAACCTCTTGTATCTTAATAGATCGACCTAATGTGAGCCATACGTGGTTCAACAAACGCATTAGGAGGGCAGCTCCACACAATTCCAACCTCGGGATCGTATGACGAGTCCGAAGGGGAGCGACTTTGCTTTTCGCTATCACCAGATGCACAGCAACAACTCCGTCAACAGTAACGGTGCGGAGGTACACGGCCGCAGCAAATCCACGTTCGGAGGCATCGGAAAAGCCGTGAAGAGTAACTTTACAATTTTCAGAAGGGAGGAATAGCCTCGGCAAATGCACTTCATTAATCTCGGGGAGGGATGAAACGAAGCTCGACCAATCTCGGAGTAACTCGTCCGAGAGGGGTTCATCCCACGACACACCCGAAGCCCATAACCGTTGCAAGAAACACTTGGCCATAAACAGCACGGGGCAAATCCACCCATTGGGGTCAAAGGTACGTGCGACAGTAGACAATACTAAACGCTTGGTCCAGACTTTCGGTGGTCGTAAATCCACACAATACGTGAAAGTGTCAGAGACCGGTTTGTACTGTACGCCAAGGACGGTCACCACATGGGGATTATCAACATTTTCGAATAGGTGGGGGTCCTGCTGGTGCTCTTCGGGCAAACCTACCAGTACATCAGGCGAGTTGGATATCCATTTCCTCAACTCGTAACCTCCCGACTTCAAAAGGGCGGTGAGTTCGTCTCTCAGGACAATCGCCTCTGAGACAGATGAGGCGCCCGTGCAAATGTCATCCACATAGACGTCACTGGCCAAAATGGCGGAGGCGCGAGGGTATCTCAAGCGCTCCTTCTCGGCCAACTCCAACAAAGAACGAATCGCAACAAACGGGCTTGAAGCCAAACCGTACGTATTCGTATTCAATTCATAAATCAACAAGGGGTCCCTAGGACTCTCTCTCCACAAAATCAATTGGTACCTCCTATCCTCGGGATGGATGACCGTTTGTCTGAACATCATCCGGATGTCAGTCATAAATACAATTTGGTGCCGCCGGAAGTTGGTCAAAATGTCTGAGATCTCCGTGTGCAGCTTGGGACCTACATGCAGACACTGGTTCAAGGACGCTCCAGTAGAGGTGGGAGCCGAACCGTCAAAGACCACCCGAATCTTTCCGGATTTCAAAACGGCGTGGTGCGGCAAAAAGAAGTGCTCAACGGAGCGCCAATCCAAATCGCTCACGGACATGTGCCCTAACTCCTCATACTCCCGCATGAATTCAACATACTTCTGGCGGAAGACCGGATCCTTGCTCATGCGACGCTCCATCGCCACTAGCCTACGTTCCGCTAGCGGTCGGGATTCGCCCAGAGGAGGTCGGCCGGCACGAAAGGGGAGACGGGTGATCAAACGACCAGAGCGGAGGCGACCAGTGTTATTCTGGTAATACAACTCGCATTCATCCGCTACTGGGTCAACCCGCGGGGCTGGTGGAGGTTCCTCAACCTCCCAAAACTTCTGCACCACTTCGGAGAGAGACACATTAAAAACAAGACCGCGATCCTCATCAAGGGAATCCAAAACGCGGCGAGCAGGGCCCATCACAACTGTACCGAGTGTCGTCTGCAGAGCTACCAAGCCATCTGGCTGCAAAACTCGCTTCCCCGTCAACAAAACTCGCCCCAGGACATCGGCTCCAAGGAGAGCATCAATCGGGCCTGGGCGGAAGAAATTTGGATCGGCGAGTGGGGAATCAGACACCAAAGACAACATACTCGGTCCCAAGTCAACTGAAGGTTGACGGCCAACAACTGTGTCCAACACAATCGCCGAGGTCTCAATGCCTGGCGTGGACTTATTACGTGATGTAAATGTGAAGTCAACATGCCCTAACAACCCGGGGACTTTCACATCGCCAACACCTCTCACGCCTTCCGTGTGGGGGTGCACCTTGAGGCCCAACCGCCTAACTAACCAAGATGACACAACACACCCCTGAGCACCGGAATCCAACAAGGCGCGAACTTCCACAAGGTCGCCTTTCAATCCCCTGACAAGCACAGAGGCCGTGGGCAACAAAACGGTCTCTGGAGGGGTGGCTACAATCGACCGTAAACACGTTGATTGCTAGTATGTGGGGTCCCCAGACGTCCCCCCATGGTAAGGGGGTCGCTCATAGCGATCCAGTGGGTCCCAGTCTCCCACATACTGCCTACGTCCAAATCGCCCGGTATCAGGCGGGTTATATCTCCCGGCCCCTTGAAAACGGGGCGGGCGCCGCTCCAAACGCGGGTATTCGGCGAGCGGCGGCGAGAATCGGTGCCTATCATCCACCGTGTACGTCGCCCCATAGTCGCGGGGGCACGGTGACCGATTTTCAGAGGGGGGGTCCCGGGGACCCCCGGCTGTGCGAGGCTCAACACGTTGCGGGGGGCTTCTACGACCTCCCGCATCGCTCGCAAAATCGAACCCCCTAGTTGGGGACCGATTTCCCATGGGGGGGTCCGTGGGACCCCCGCCCGTGCGAGGCTCAAAACGTCGCGGGGGGCCTCTACGACCTCCGGCAACGCCCGCATAACTCATCCCCATCCTTGGGGATCGGTTTCCCATTGGGGGGTCCCTGGGACCCCCGCCCGTGCGAGGCTCAAAACGTCGCGGGGGGCCTCTACGACCTCCGGCAACGCTCGCATAACTCATCCCCATCCTTGGGGATCGGTTTCCCATTGGGGGGTCCCTGGGACCCCCGCCCGTTTGAGGCTCCAAACGTGGCGGAGAGCGTCTGGGGCCACTCTGGTGGCCACTAGAACTGCTGCGGGATTCAAACACCGCGGGGGGTCCGAGACCCCCACCCATACGCGGTGATCCTGCAGCGACGCGCTGCGGCGCTCCGCCGCCCTCTGGGCTGTTCATGCAGAGGAGGGGATGGTGGTTGCCCTTACAAAAGCGGCATGGGTGCGCTTGGGTACATTCGCGCTGCATGTGCAGGCCCAAGCACGAGTAGCACCATGTCCGTTGTCGCGCGATCGCTCGACGGCCTTGGACGCGCTGGTCGAGGAACTTATCACAACGGGTCGTGCTGTGACCCGGTTCCCGACAGTACAAGCAGCGGGCGGTCTCCTGGACGGCGGCATAGCGGCCGGGCGCGCGAGGGGCCATACGCCCCCTACGGGGGGGTCCGGTGGGGGATCTACTCTGTGGCACAGGTCGTTCGGGTCCCATAGGACCGGCCAGAGAGGAATTATCTGCCAGTCTACTTTCTCCTTCCAGGAACGTCAAGAGGTCCGAGAAGGGTGGCAGATAAGTCGCACTATCCCCACCATACTGCTGCTCAAAACGGACCTTAACAGAGTCCGGCAACTTTCCCAGGACAATGTGCAGTAACAAAAACGACCACTGCTCCACTGGGAGTTTTAAGTTTTTCAATGCGTTGTAGGCAACCAACAGCGGATTCAACAAAGCCACTCTCAAGTGCATCACGCTGGCAACGCGGGGTAAATTCAAAATGGCGGCAACATGGTTGTCCGCCAGACGTCGTACGTTCTGGTACCGACGGGCAATCAAATCCCTGGCAATAGGGTAGTTTTCATCCGAGGGGGCCAAATGTTGAACCGATTCAAGGGCCTCCCCTTCCAACACGGATAATAAATAAGCTAACTTCTGGCCCTGGGTCAAATCATCCCGGGCATGTACCAGACTATCAAAAATATTAATAAAGCCCTCCCAGTCCTCTAGACGACCAGCAAAACGCCTTAAGTCTAAGGGGGCCAATCTAGCAAAGAGAGGGGGCATACTTTTAGATGTGACCGGGGACGGGCTCGGTTCATTCTCTCTTGCCACTTGCAAAGGCCGAGCCACCTGGGTAATTCTGTCCGCAAAATCATAACACTGGTCCACATCCAAATCGACTTCTTGTCGCATTTCCACATCGGCCTCAACAGTCCTTTCCAAAAATAAGGCATACTGTTCATCAACAACAGCCAAACGTACGGGCAGATCTACGTATCTGTTCAACAAGGCCTCCGTCCTATCAGGTCGATCCAACAATGCGACTGCAGACGCTAACCACCGTAACTCAGAACGTATTTTGGCTTTAGCAGAGGAGGCCGTCATTGTAACGTCACAAATTTATCAACAAAAACAACAAATTCAAAATATTCACTATAACACAAAATCTCCAATATTTTGAGGTTATTGATAACCACAAAATTCCAATATTACAACAACAAAGTATTTATAATGACACAAACTCTTAAATATTTGGAGGTTATCAGAAAACAACAAAACTCAAGTATATAATTATAACTCTAACTCTCAAGAGGTTATAACTTAGACACAAACTAACTTTGACTTTGTAAGTCAAAAGTTATTCAGTTCAAACAAATCACTGACCATTGAAATTCACTTGGATATCGACATACAACAAGATGATTTTAATTATTTCAAAGCACAAGTTTCAATAAGTTTCAATGTGTAAACAATGTCTTAAATCATTTAAGTTTCACTAAGTATTGAGTGCAAACTTATTAGCTAACCTTTTATTAGCTATTATTTAGCAACAAACTTGTCAATATTCACAACTCAAATTTGCTGACAAAACTAAATAATAATTATTATGAACAAAGAAAGGCATCTGTTTACATTTTGGAACCTCAATACATGACAATTAATTACAAGACATGGAACCAATAACAAAGGAATGCCCTTTACTTTTCAAATGCAAGTTAATTACCATTTACAAGTACAAATTAATCTAGTCCGGACCAGATGGTCATCAAACGGCACTGATTAATAGACAAACTTTTGGCGTGGGCCTCTCAGGCCTTCAAGCTACGCTCTTGCTACCAAGAAATGTTCAGTACACCCCTGCCTAGACCGCGGAGTCAGCATTGGCGCAGTGGAAGGCTATCATGAGTATAGACTCCGGACAAATCTTGGTTTCAGCCGGGATGTAACTGAACAATAGGACTGCGATACACAGCGGAGAGAATGTGAAGTAAGGTGATTTTACATACTGTGGTCTGTGCTGTAGAAAGTCCCTGGGCAGCGTGGGGAGAGGGGGGCCCCCCCTGTGGCTCCGTCTTCTTCTGCAGACCTTACCAATTAGTCACCTCACTCATAACACAAATAACAGCGTTCACAAGACACTGGGCGTTTCAACAATAGATACACAAAGACACACACGTGGGAGCTTTTTTTATTACGATATAGTGTCCCGACAACAAGCGCGTGTGGTAGAAAAGGTTATCTTTCAAAGCATCCGCGACCGGCCACTCCAGAGATGGCATCAAAACCTTGGTCGTACAAAACGGGATCACATAGATAATTTAAGATGTATTCAAACTCGATATGCCAGGCACATTCAACGCGAGCGATTTTTAACAAATTCAGCAAAATTATTCCGACATTTTCTTTCAAAGAATTTCAATCAAGTCTGCCTGTCAACTTCAAGTGACAGCTAAATGTCAATTTGACGTGACATTAGAGTTGCGTTCAGAAACGTTGATCTTTTCCGAACATTGTCAATGTTTACGATAACCATCGAATGAACTGCTCATGTCGGTAAAGCATTCAAAGGACATGAAAGAGATAGATCGATAGTTTTCGATTACGAATACAGTTTGCCAAACTCATACTAGGGGTACCGGTTTGGTTACGTACGTCACAGTATTAAGATCTATCAGTGTGGGTACGTCCTAGTGCTTACGTCTAGTTGACGCCTGGTTGACAGCGAGGCGAAAGGCGATACGGTGTCGATCCCTTTCCGAGTTGATCAATCTGCTGTGACCTTTAAACAGCGCGTAATTTTGACTGATTTCGTACACCTTGCAAGCCTTTGAGCCATCATGTTGCGGACAGCGAACAGTTAGCGATCTGCGTTCCCTCTCTGTGTCACAGTTATCTTTCAAATCATCGATGACCCGTTAGCAATGCATTTTGTCAACCCTGCGCAGAGGTGTGCCACATATATACACGATGGCGTAGCTTCATTGACGTTCATAAGTGTTGTTAAACAAACCTTAATTGAATAAACGATATTGAATTTTGAATTTTGAATTTTGAATATTAAAACTTCCGATTTATCACTGTTAAATCTTTTGTCCTAGCAAACGGTAACCAAGGACCGAGTGACCGACCCGGTGGAACAGCTCCGGCTGCTGTCAACCCCTCGCTCTAACATCCGCCTCGAGATCCTGGTGCATGAGGGTACCTTCGGCAGGGTCTACAAGGGCATCTTCAAGAGAGGGGACACGTATGAAGAGGTCTTAGTCAAGACTGTTTCAGGTCAGTGTTTGCTTTTGTTTTCTTCTTTTTCTTATCGTGTTAATACCATATTAAAACTAAACAGTGTCGGACCTAAACTGTGGATGGCAGCATTGGTAGCCTTCATTAGGTCTTCCAGGGTGCTGGTAGGACACGCAGGGCACAATATCAAGTGTTCCATCGTCTGAGGAACAGCACCACCAACTATTGTTTTAAATGTTAAGAAATGCAAGCATAGTTATAACTATGTCACTGACTTAACCTTCTTTAGTTTCGTGGATATAACCATCAGTAATATATGACATTTAACATTTAAACTTCTTTTTACTGAATCGCAATTATTCCTAAAGCGATGTTTCCTATGAAGCTGATGCCTTGATGAGTTTTTAGCCGGTTCTTCTCCAAGGTCTCCTGCCGTAGGATTTGCGCACCGATCGCGTAGCTTCTACTCCTTTATAAGTACCTATTGTAAATCACAATCTTAATTGAATAAACTTTGACTTTGACTTTCACAATCATGTTTTAGTATGATCTGCCGTAGGATTTGCGAACCGACCGCATAGCTTCTATGACGTTTACAAGTATTGTAAATCACAATCTACTTAAATTGAATAAATAAATTTGACTATGACTTTCACATTCATGTTTTATTATGATCAGGGGTATTTTCAATTCGGCTGCGATAGAATGGAACCAGTGTCCAAATAGAAATCAAACTTGCACAGCGCTTGCACAACCCGCTACACGGCGTGTACTTAATAATCACTTAGTAAAGCAAAAGTTATTAGCGATAAATTTTAACGATTTATTAGGCATAGAATGTCCGATTGAGTTGTATACTTCATTTACTAAGTTATTTACAGATATTTACAATGAGTGCTATGAATTAAAATGTATAAAACAAAATGTAAATGATAGAAATAATAAGGGGTGGATAAACAATAACTTAAAAAAAATGGTGTTAGAAAGGGACAAGCTATTCGAAATTTGGAGTAACGATCCAAAAAATATGATAAAACGATTAAATTACACAAAATTTAGAAATAAATGTAGTAAAGCTATTAATAAGTGTAACAATGAACATAAGAAACAAAGCATTTTAAACTGTAAAAATAATATTAAAAAAGTCTGGGAAACAGTTAATAATATGTTGGGCAGTAAAAAACAATCATTAGATGAGGTTATAAAAACAAATTTAGTAAATGAAGATAATCTAAAACAAATCTGTGACAAACTTGCTTGCAATTTTACGACAGAAATCGATCAAATAAAACATAATTGTGCGATTAACTTGTTGGACAGAAACAGCTATGTCAATTTGTCGGATATGAGTATGAGATGGGAACCTGTAAGTAGCCCAAATGTAAAAAAAATCATTGACAAAATGGACGAAAATAAAGCTCCAGGGTGCGATCTCATACGCATGTCGGATTTAAAACTAGTGTCCGAAAAAATTTGTTCTGTATTAGCCAAGTTAGTAAATTTATCTGTTAAAAATCATACATTTCCTGATGAACTAAAAAAGGCGTTAGTACGCCCAGTCCATAAAGGAGGGGATCGGAAAGCTTTCTCAAACTACAGACCAATAGTTATATTATCAAGTGTAGATAAAATAATCGAAAAATGTATTGTTGATCAACTTTCAAATTATCTCAAAATTAATTCTATTCTACATAGCAGTCAGCATGGTTTCCAAAAAGGGAAAAGTACAAATACACTATTATCAAAATTTACAGATGAAATAAATACCCATTTAGAAAATAAACATTTTATAGTAGCAATTTTTTACGATTTTAAAAAAGCTTTCGAAACTTTAGAAACGAATACCCTCTTGAATGGATTGGGCGAGTGTGGTGTGGGGCAGCCGCTGAACGATTGGTTCCGTGACTACCTCACGTCACGCACGTACCGCGTGAAGGTGGGAGACACGTTCAGTAACGAAATGGTAGTGAAAAGTGGTGTGCCTCAAGGCTCAGGATGTGGTCCCGTGTGCTACCTTATGCACGTAAACAGCTTATGTGGAGTACTGCGTCACTGTAGTGCATATATGTATGCCGATGATCTTTGTACGCTGCGAGCAGGCACTGATTTAGCTGAAACGTGTCGTCTTGTCCAACAGGATATAGACGCGATAGTAAAATGGTCCCACGATAATGGATTAATATTAAATACTGAAAAAACTAAATTAGTTATAATCCACTCACCTTATTTAATACCAAATGAACAGCCACCTCCTATGTTCACTCATAGTTTCCCCTGCCTTCATAATAGCCTAATAAACTGTCAATGCAAACCTATTGTAAAAGTGGATTGTGTTACCTATCTGGGTGTAAAAGTAGATATAAACTTCTCGTGGTCTTGTCACATAGATTACATTTGTAATAAATTAAGAATATTATTAGGTAAGTTTTACCATTTGAGTTTTAGAGTTCCTCGCAGTACTTTAAAATATATTTATTTTGCTTTGGTTGAATCCGTTGTGGACTATGCTCTGGACTGTTATGGTTTAACTTTTAAAACGTACATAAAAAGAATAGAAGATTTGCAAATTCGATTTTTAAAATTACTTGTCAATAAAAAAAAACAAAGATAACTGTAAAGGAGACTACACAATATTATTTAAAATTTGTTAAATTATGCCAGTTAGCATTAAACACAAATACTTGCTAATGGTAAATCATCATGACAGTGGAGAGCATGGACTTACCCGGGTCAACCATGGTCACGGAACAAGGTCTGTATCCTCGGGCAGATTTCTGGTACCAAAAGTCAATAACTATTATGGTGATAGGACATTGAAAAAATGCCTACCATATTTATTAAATGGTCTGCCAGAGGATATACGGCATGAGAAAAATAAAAATAGGTTTAGGAAATTGATTGGGCAGTTTTACCTTAACAGCTGATCCAAAATAGTACTTACTTATAGCTGCCAACTCATTGAATTTAAGTAATAAAAAAAAATTATAAAAAAAACATTGTTATATAGATACATAAGTTATTATAGTTAATAGTATTTACTTACCATTTTAGAGACTCATTATGATCCTGCAGTCAAACTGTGCAAACAGTTTTGCAGGACACTGTTAATGTACCTATGTATATTTTTTTGTCTCAATAAATAAAATACAATACAATACAATACAATATAAATAATTAAGCTCGCAACGAATTAAAACAAAACTATTCTAAACCACATGCGTTTTAGACGGGTACAGAAATCTAGAAACGTTTGTGCTACAATTTCCAAGCTTAAAGCTCTAAATCTGCTTAATTTCGTAACTGGGTGCTGTCTGGCGCTGGCTGGACGGTGGCTCGTAAATCTAATATTAGTAAATTGAGAGAAGCTACCCCCCTAGGGGACAACATCTAACCACCCGCGAACATTCTGACATACGTATAATGTATCTAATCGTGTGTTTGTGTCGTTTGCTATCACTTTATTATTTTAAATTTCAATGTTCACCGTTATCATTTCGAATTCGAATGATTGTTTTACTCCAATTGTGCTTAGGTACTTTCTATGGCCATCAAACACATTTTTTTCTCCAAAACTTAACGTGAAATGAACTATGTAATAACAAGCTAAATAAGCTACATTGCAACGCTAGATTTACTTGATTTGTAATACTGAATGATGATTTCAACTTGAATAATAAGTTTTGTTTGTGCATGGATTCACCACATGTAAAATCACAGATGAGGTAAAATTTTTAAAACTAGCAAGCTTTGCATGGATTCACCACATGTAAAATCACAGATGAGGTAAAAGTTTTAAAACTAGCAAGCTTTGCATGGATTCACCACATGTAAAATCACAGATGAGGTAAAATTTTTAAAACTAGCAAGCTTTGCATGGATTCACCACATGTAAAATCACAGATGAGGTAAAATTTTTAAAACTAGCAAGCTTTGCATGGATTCACCACATGTAAAATCACAGATGGGGTAAAATTTTTAAAACTAGCAAGCTTCAGAAGTTCAAAGATCATTACTCGTACAGAAGCAGCATCAGCGATGCAAGCAGCGCTGCTGGTGGCTGAAGGTCTCAGGCTGCACGGTCTCGCGCACGGCAACGTCCTGTCACCACTGGCTGCTTGCGTGGAGGAAGCCAGAAGACCACTCCTGGTCTACTGCTGCGCTTCGCATTCTTCTAATTTAAAGAGGTGTGTGTCCAGCAAATACTCATGTTCTAACGGGTGTCCCAAAAGTAGGTAAAGGATGATTTATCTCAATAAAACGCGAATGGATTGGAATTTCTTCGAGAGACTTGTACAATTTTATCTGAATAGAATATCTGCTAAATGGCCGCCACGGGCATTTTTGCTGTGTGCATATTTTTCATGACACTTCACACATTTCGCTGCTAATTTCACACATTTCGCTACTTATTTCACCAATAACTCGGCGAATATTTTGTCTATATTGTCTATGTTTTGTGTATCGTTGGCGTAGACTTTATCTTTGACGTAGCCCCAAAGAAAGAAATCCAGTGGCATCAGATGGCAAGATCTCGGTGGCCATTTGACATCACCTCTTCTTGAAATTACGAGATTTTCGACCTTTCGACGAGTGTTTGTAATTGATCGTGAATTTTAATATTTGTATGACTTCTATGCGCTGTTTTATTGTGAAACGCTCCACGATTAATTTTACATATTGTGTCAAGATGACGTATGTCAAATTTCAACCCGCCATCTTGAATATTTCGGAAATAGCGCGAAATTCAAATCCTATACCTACTTTTGAGACACCCTTTATTTATGTCTTTCTCAATAGGTCAGTGGTAGATTGTGATTTTGATTGTGGATCAATGGGTTCGGTAATGAATACAGCGGTTAAGTTTTCGCTAGAATCGGTATTTGGATGGGTGATCAAAAATGTGTGGTTTAGCTCATCAGATTCTCCGTACAGAAGAAGTTCCTTCTAGAAAGGCACGTAAAGTAGTTCCGCCAGTAATTTGACTCAATCATATTTATTCATATGACACACATGAGGTATTGAGCTTAAGGGCAGGATCTTCCAAAAACTCCGTCTTTTTCCTTACGTGTGAAAATAACCTCACTTTTCAATGTTTTTGTTGTTATTTGGAGCATAAATTCACTTTTTGAAAAAGTAGCCTGAGAATAGTCTACAATATGTCATTACCTATTGATCACGCACAATTGTGATGACCACATCTACTGTGTTCCACAGTTTATTGAAACGAAGGTTTCTCATGCAAAATTAAGTAAATTAAGCTAATCCTACCTTACTAGAAAATAGTGTCCGTAATCCAGGGGGGCTGAACGTTGTCTCGCCGGCGCGCCTGACAAAACGATCTCCACACAACCCCCGATGGGATACTCTTACAGCTAACACTCTTATACTACACAATGCCCGAATAGGCAGCTAAAACTTTCCCGGCGCTTTTCAAAGCGAACACACACGGGTCACAAGTCCGTACCCGGACCGGGCGCTCCTCACGGCTGCTTACGGCCAACTGGTCGCGATGTCGCGCGCACGGCGGTTGGCGCCGACCCCACGAAAGAACGTGAATGAATGAATCACGCGCGGCGTGAACATCCCCCCGTCCCGGACAGTAGCAAACTGTCCGCCAACTCAATCTAAGGGCAGGCGAGAGAGGGTAGCGATCGCTCGCTTCAAAACAGAGTCCCCCACCAGGACCTCGGCAAACCTGGGCACACCATCCGACCCCGGATGAAGCTGAACAATGCGTCCTAAACGCCAGCGGAGGGGCGGCAGGTTTGGATCCTTTACCAACACGAGGTCTCCAGTCTTGGGTGGGGTCGTCCTATCCGACCACTTAACGCGTTGCTGCAAAATGTGCAAATACTCCAGATGCCAACGGCGCCAAAAACTCTGCGTAAGCTGCTGGAGCAATTCAAATCGCGAGAGCCGTCCGGAGGGCACTTCGGAATAAGGATATTCCGGCAAGGCGTTAAGCGGTCTGCCAATCAAAAAATGGCCCGGCGTAAGGGCCTCTAAATCATTCGCGTCCGAAGACAACGGACACAACGGACGCGAGTTGAGGACCGCCTCAACCTTACAAAATACGGTCGCGAGTTCCTCAAACGTGAGGACCGTCTCCCCAATAACGCGACGAAGGTGAGTTTTAGCGGCCTTTACAGTTGCTTCAAAAATCCCTCCCCAGTGGGGGCAGGATGGCGGGGAGTACTGCCATCGTACCCCTCTGCGAGAGAGTGTGGATCCGATCTCAAAATTATTCCTATCCAAAAATTCACAAACTTCCTTTAAATACCTATCGGTGCCCTTGAAATTGGTTCCACAATCGGACCTTATTAACGACGGCATTCCGCGGCGAGACACAAAACGATTCAACGTGGCTACAAAGGCTTCTGTGGTGAGGGCACTAACCACCTCCAGGTGGACCGCTTTAGTGGCCAAACAAACAAATACACACAAGTAAGCCTTTTCCGTTCTAGCATTACGAAGCCGCGATGTTTTAACGGTAAATGGCCCCGCAAAATCCGTTCCAACTCCTGAGAAGGGCATCGATTCGTTCACTCGATCGGCAGGCAAATCACCCATCTGGGGCTGCATCGTATCGGCGCGCAAACGATAACACGGGAGACAACGAAAAATAACGGATCGGATTATTCTCCGCGCTGACAAAATCCAGAACTCTCGTTGGAGGAGCGCGGTCAAAGCATTACAACCGGCATGAGCATTCTTTACATGTCGGTCTGTAATCAACAGTCTAACTAACGGTCCATCCTTGGGGAGCAACAAAGGGTGGCGTGATCCGTACGGCAAGTTGGCATGTCTGAGCCTACCTCCGACACGCAGCAATCCGGTACTGTCCAAGAAGGGATTCAACCGCACCAAGGGTCCCTTCAACTTGGACTTACTTGAGCGCAGGGCTTTCAGCTCCGGTTCAAACTCTCGCTGTTGCGTCACTCGCAACCAATGCAACAGAGCGTCTTGCCGCTCTTGTGGGGCGAGGACCGGAGACAACGATTTCTCCTGAGGTTGGCGACAATTTCGCACAAAGCGCCTCATCCAAGCAGTCACGCCGAGCAACTTATCAAGAGAACTGTAGCGGTCTAACAAAAACTCCATCTGCGGAGCCGCCACCGTCTCCACGGCGTGAACACGCATGCCTAGGTCTGGGACTCTGGCCACAGCCGGGGTGGCAGGCCATGAGCGCTCAGGCCGTAACAACCATGATGGACTCCACCATAGGTGGTGGTCCACTAACTCAGGCGCCTCGCAGCCGCGGGAGGCACAATCTGCGGGGTTCAGTTCGCCCGGTACGTGGCGCCAAATCAACGGGGCCTTTGAAGTCTGAATTTGTGAGACCCGGTTGGCCACAAAAACCTCAAGGGTGTGGACTGAACTCTTCAGCCAACAAAGGACGACCTGGCTGTCAGACCACGCAAATATCGACTCCAAGTCGACACCGTTTCCCAAGGTGTCGGCAACATGATTGAGTAGCCGTACTAAGAGAGTGGCGCCGGACAACTCCAACTTCGGAATGGTTAGCCTAGTCCGAAGGGGGGCAACCTTACTCTTGGCCGTAACTAAGTGTACGGCGACAACGCCTGCTGCATCCACTGTTCGGATGTAAACGGCTGCCGCGTATCCGCTTTCGGACGCGTCACAAAAGCCGTGCAGGGAGGCTTTAAACTTTCCCGAAGGCAGCATTTGCCTCGGTATACAAACCCGATTGACGTCGGGTAGGGATGACACGAACCTCACCCACCCTCGTAGGAGGCTACCAGAGAGGGGCTCATCCCATGACAATTCCGCAGCCCAGAGCTCCTGTAGGAAGCACTTCATCGAAAACACTACAGGGCTGAGCCAACCGTTCGGATCAAAGGTACGGGCTACAGTAGACAGCAACGTGCGTTTAGTCCAGACTTTTGGGTCTGGCAGTTCCAATCTATATGTGAACAAATCCGGGACTGGTCGATACTGGACTCCCACAACAGACAGCATGTCTGGAGTCTCCGGATTTTCAAAGAGGAGCGGCTCTTGCTGGTGGTCCTTAGGCAAATCTGCCAATAGGTCCGGTGAGTTAGACAGCCACTTCCGCAACTCATAGCCACCAGCCCTCAAGAGCGCAATCAGCTCATCGCGTAAGACGAGAGCCTCATCTAAGCTCGAGGCCCCCGTGCAGATATCGTCGACAAATAAGGCCCCCCCCTCAATAAGAGCAGATGCCCGGGGATAGCGTAGCCGTTCGCGCTCTGCGAGCTCCAAAAGCGAACGGATCGCCACAAAGGGGCTCGACCGCAAACCATAAGTGTTGGTGTTCAGCTCGTAAGCCAACATCGGATCCTGGGGATCCTCACGCCAAAGGATGAGCTGGTATCGTCTATCCTCCGGGTGAATCACGGTCTGTCTGAACATCATGCGGATATCGGCCACAAAGACGACAGCGTGCCGGCGGAAGTTGGTCAAAACATCACAGACATCGTGATGCAACTTCGGCCCCGCATGCAGACACTGATTCAACGACACTCCGGTTGACGTGGGCGCTGAACCATCAAAGACCACGCGGATCTTCCCATTGGAAGTCTTCAAAACAGCGTGGTGTGGCAGGAAGTAATGTTCCACATTACGCCAGTCCAACTGCGAGATGGACATGTGCCCAAGGTCCAAATACTCCCGCATGAACTCTATATACTTCTCCTT
Source organism: Crambus lathoniellus (assembly GCA_949710035.1). Classification (NCBI taxonomy): domain Eukaryota; kingdom Metazoa; phylum Arthropoda; class Insecta; order Lepidoptera; family Crambidae; genus Crambus; species Crambus lathoniellus. The sequence continues at coordinate 2,327,512 of OX453298.1, forward strand.
GAATGCGGGATCCCTGGCCATCCTACGCTCCATGGACAACAATCTCTTCTCGGCCATCGGTCGGGAGCTCCCTAAAGGAGGGCGAACCGCCAAGAAGGGCAAGCGGGTAATCAAGCGACCCGAGAGGAGGCGCCCAGTGTTGTTCTGGTAGAACAATTCGCACTCCTCGGCTAACGGATCCAACCGCTTGGCAGTGGGAGGTTCCTCCACCTCCCAAAACTTTTGGAGAACGTCGGACAAAGTAGAACCGACAACGGTCTGGCGGTCTACCGACGGGGTCTCTGGTGTCTGTGGTACCTTTCCCATCACCACATGACCCAGCGACGAGGACAAGGCGACAAGATCGGCTGTCTGCAAAACTCGCTTGCTTCCACACAGTACACGACCGAGGACATCCGCACCAATCAACAAGTGTATTGGGCCCGGTCGGTGGAAGGAAGGATCAGCCAAAGCCAGTCCAGACGTCAGCTCAATCGTGGATGGCGGCACTCGCACTTGCGGGAGTGGTCCAACCACCTTATCAAAAACTATCGCCGAAGCACCGATCTTCGGCCTTGGCGTGAAGTGGGGGGAGAAAGAGAACTCAACTCGACCAATCGGATCAGGGATCCGCGAGTCTCCCACCCCCCGTACCGCTTCGTGATGCGGCACAAGCAAAAGACCCAGCCGTCGGACAAGCCACCTGGACATTATGCACCCCTGGGCACCTGAGTCCAAAAGGGCACGCACCGTTACAACATTGCCCTTAGGTCCCCAAACATTCACGGAGGCTGTTGGCAACAGCACAAGCTCCGGAGGGGTGGTTGGGTCCGACAGGGGCGCCATTAAAAATTTTGGGGGGGTACTTGTCCCCCTCGCGCCTGAGTCGGCGCGCCAAATGTGGGACGCTCGTACCGGGCGAGCGGGTCCCAATCGGGTACATACTGGCCCCGACCAACAGCACTCCTAGGTGCAGGGTAATACCCGTGTGGGGCGTGCCTTGGTACATAGTACCCCAATCGAGGCCTCTCCATTAGGGGGGGGGAGTAGCAAATAGGGCCCGTGCCCATCGCCACCGTGGCGTACTCTTGTGGTACCCCCCTACCCCCGCCCGTGGCGGGGGCGTCTCTCCTATAGTTCCCCCTCTCCGGGGGGGACTGAACGGGGGGGCTAAGCCCCGCCGAATCTCTAGGGGACCGGTTCCGGGCTGCCGGGCCCCCGCCCGTGCGCGAGGAATTCGAACCCCGGTCGCTCCCGGCGTCCTTGCGGTCCAAACAAAGGAGGGGGTGATGCCTCCCTCCGCAAAGACGACAATCCTCTGTCTGGGGACACGCCGACTGCATGTGTCCCCCCAAACACCTATAGCACCATTGGCGCTGTCTCGCAACGGCCCTCCGTCCCTCTGGGCGGAGGCCTCTAAATTTGGCACATTCGTGCACCACGTGCCTATCTCCCCTGCAATACCTGCACCGCTCACTCGGTGCGGGGGGAGGGGACTGCTGGAAGGCAGCATAGCGATTGGTCGGGCGACGGGGCTGTTCCCTCGCCGCCACCATACGACCAACACCTGGAACCGGGGCAGGCTCCAGGTGGTCCGTCACCCTACATTCGTCCTCCAAAAAACGAAGGAGGTCCGCGAAGGGCGGGAGATACGAGGCGCTGTCGCCTCCGTACCTCTGCTCGAAACGCCCCTTCATTTCAGCGGGCAATTTGGCGAGGACTATGTGCAGCAGTACAAAGGACCACTGATCCACCGGCAGGTCCAATCGCCTTAGGGAGTTGACCGCTGACAGTAGCGGGTTCAGCAACTCTCTCCGTAACAGGTGTACCCGCGTGATTCGCGGGAGGGCCAAAATCGTGGCCACGTGGGTGTCCGCCAGTAACCGGACATTCTGGTACCTGCTAACCAGAAGCTGGCGAGCCACCTGGTAGTTGTCGTCACTGATGAGCAGGTGCTGGATTACCGCGCTGGCCTCTCCTCGCAGGGAGGAGCGCAAATAGGCCAACTTCTCGCTAGGGGATAAGTCCCGTCGTGAATCCACCAAACTGTCAAACAAATTAATGAAGCCCATCCAGGCTGACAGATCCCCATTAAAAGTGGGAATCTCCAATGTAGGCAATCGGCCTAGCAACGCCGTCGGGGTAGGTTTGACCTCCCCGCTCAAAACCGGCTCCCCCTTCCGGACAGCCAGGGCCCTCTCAGCCGCCTCCGTGAACTGGTCAGCCAGCTCATAGGCCTGGGCTACATCCTGCTCCAGCTGTTCCGACACGGCATCATCAGCTGGGGGGTTCTCCAAATAATACGCGCGACACTCCATGGCGTGGCGCTCCAGGTCTTGCAGCCGAGCTGCCAGCCCGCCATACCGAGCTAGCAACGCGCCTACCCGGTCGGCTCGGTCTATTAATGTGACCGCACAAGCAAGCCAACGCAAAGCTCCTTGGATGCCAGCCCTGGATACGGCGGTCGGATTCGTAGGAGCCATTTATAATCCGTTGAATAAACAAGCAAACAAAGAAATATAGAAGTGGCAAACATCAACAAAAAAAAAAAAACAATAGAAATAGGTCGCGTCACGATAATATAAAACACAATTAAAATTCGGACGACATACACGGACCCTACTATTTTCATAAATTATTAGCAACTTACCAATTTCAAGGGCTAACAATATAACGGTATGAACAAAACGTATAGGATTAACGGTATGGCATACCTCGCAAATCAACTACTAAACCGTTATCAACAAACAAAAACAAAACTATTTTTAATAATAATACTCGTAATTTAATACTACTAATAATTAAAACTAGTTCCACTTTTTTAACTAGGCAAGCGGACTCGGAACAAACACTAGTATGTGGTACTAATAAACAACACTTTCGAACGAAACTATTCGTCAAATAAATCCGGACACACAAAAAAAATATATACACATCTAGGCGAGTAAACTCGTATCAAATCACTAGTATGTGGTACTAATAAACACACTTTCGAACGAACTATTCGTCAAATAAATCCGGACACACAAAAAAAAATATACACATCTAGGCGAGTAAACTCGTATCAAAACACTAGTATGTGACAACAATTATATAAGTGTCTATCTATTATCGGATCCACCAAGTGAGAAACATTCGCTTCGAGAATTTACTAGAACAATTTCTTAGTACTTCAATCGTCTCGGATCGGATCGGATCGGGAATCGGATCGGATCGGGAATCGGATCGGAAATACCCTTTTTAACAAAAAAAAATAATTTTATTTTTACTATGAAATTTTATGTACCTAGTTAATTTTAATATGAAAATTAACTAATTATATCAACTAGGTACGCTCTGCTACCAAAACTATGATCACGCACAATTGTGATGACCACATCTACTGTGTTCCACAGTTTATTGAAACGAAGGTTTCTCATGCAAAATTAAGTAAATTAAGCTAATCCTACCTTACTAGAAAATAGTGTCCGTAATCCAGGGGGGCTGAACGTTGTCTCGCCGGCGCGCCTGACAAAACGATCTCCACACAACCCCCGATGGGATACTCTTACAGCTAACACTCTTATTCTACACAATGCCCGAATAGGCAGCTAAAACTTTCCCGGCGCTTTTCAAAGCGAACACACACGGGTCACAAGTCCGTACCCGGACCGGGCGCTCGTCACGGCTGCTTACGGCCAACTGGTCGCGATGTCGCGCGCACGGCGGTTGGCGCCGACCCCACGAAAGAACGTGAATGAATGAATCACGCGCGGCGTGAACACCTATTTTTCTACATATTATTCGTGAATTAGAGATTAATAATCTAAGTATAAAACAAAAAAAAAAATGAAAATTTTCTTTGTTTTTGAAATTTTTTATTGCCGAGTTACGATACGAATATCGTGTTTCTAGCCACATAATAATCAAGATCGTTTATGAAACTTCAACATTATATTTTTATCTGCTCATAATAAAGAATATTTGATTGTTTACTTTTGAATCAAAAATAGGTTGATTTCGATAATTTGGAAGTAAGTGCCCTTAAATTTAAATTAAAATGTTTGATCTGTAGGTTCCTCACGTCGTGTAGACTAGGCCACCAGGCCGCGCCAGCCACTAGAGAGCTGGTGGACCTGGGCGCGCAGGTGGCCTGCGGCCTGGCGTACCTACATGTCCAGAGGTTGATACACGCCGATGTCGCCGCGAGAAATTGCGTGTAAGTAGCTTGAAGCACTCTTTAGTGTCTAGCTAAATGTTAGTGTCAATGTCTAACATATCTTTCATTTATTTATTTATCTTATCTTTCATTTTTTTAGGACGACCGATTTGACGCAGGGGTAGGCTACCCACCTTCTGCGCCAGTGGTCTCGGGTTCGATTCCCGAACATGACAAATATTTGTGTGCATTAACATGTCTATTTGTCTTGGTCTGGGTGTTTACTATGTATATTAAGTACCTATGTATTTACAAAACAAAAAGTATTTAAGTATTTATTTATCCGTTATCAAGTTTTCCATGATACAGTTTCTTAATGAAATTAAAATAATTGGTGTGAATGTAAGAGTTTATTTATTTATTTGTTTATTTCATATCTTATGAGAATTAAAACTACAGTTACACAACGTATCCAGTGTTTTTTGATATTAGAATTCCTTTCAGATGACTCACAGAGTCATTCAAGGAGACATTTCGTACGATACGCTCAAGTCAAAAACTGGCCATGTGCAAATTCTTAAATTTTGGGAATTAAAAAAAAAACTCTCGGGATAAAAAAAATACGGTCTATGTTGAAATTTTGGTCATTTATTTTGACAGTTTAAAGTGTGAATATGGTCAGTTTTATACATTAGACCAATAGATTGCCTAAAACACTATCAATCTGCATCATCAAGTCAATTTCTTGGTCGTTTTTGACTTTAGTATCTTAATGACAAATATTTTAACTAAGCTTAAGTTTTTAAACGAAAAACCAACCTATCATAATTCAGCTGATGTTTTTAATATCTTGTTAATTAATGAAATTTCTTCCAACCAGGGTGGATGAGAAATTGAGACTGAAAGTGACGGACAACGGTCTGTCGCGGGACCTGTTCCCTGACGACTACCACTGTCTGGGCGACAACGAGAACAGACCGGTCAAGTGGATGGCGCCGGAGTCGCTGCTGCAGAACCAGTACAACACTGCTACTGACGTGGTAAATAGCTTCAAAGAATTTCCGTGCAGACGTTAACATTGTGTTTTCCTTATGATGTCAAAGGGCTGTTTGATATGGCTGTTTACTTGACTATAGGTCTAATGTTGATCGGTTGATAGAACGTGACAAAATATTTTTGAATTTGAGTGCGCTTATTTTATCTGGTAAAACCTATTTTAAAGATTTTACCATGGCTACATGACAGAAGGAACGAAAACTAACATTTTCAGTCAATGATAATAAATTGATCATACTTATTTTTAATTGCACTTTTTCCACAGTGGTCTTTAGGTATAACGTTATGGGAGCTCGCTACGCTCGGGGCATCCCCATTAGCGGAGCTGGATGCGGCGGACGTGGGCGCCTTTCTAAGCGGGGGCTACCGTCCGTCGCAACCCCACAACTGCCCTGATGAACTGTGAGTGTTTCAATGATGGTCTTTCGTATAACGTTAGCTGAATGCGGCTGACCTGGGCGCGTTCCTCAGCGGGGGCTACCGGCCGTCGCAACCCCACAACTGCCCTGATGAACTGTGAGTGTTTCAATGATGGTCATTCATATAACGTTAGCTGAATGCGGCTGACCTGGGCGCGTTCCTCAGCGGGGGCTACCGGCCGTCGCAACCCCACAACTGCCCTGATGAACTGTGAGTGTTTCAATGATGGTCATTCATATAACGTTAGCTGAATGCGGCTGACCTGGGCGCGTTCCTCAACGGGAGCTACCGGCCGTCGCAACCCCACAACTGCCGATGAACTGTGAGTGTTTCGATGATGGTCATTCATATAACGTTAGCTGAATGCGGCTGACCTGGGCGGCTTCCTCAACGGGGGCTACCGTCCGTCGCAACCCCACAACTGCCCTGATGAACTGTGAGTGTTTCAATGATGGTCATGCATATAACGTTAGCTGAACGCGGCTGACCTGGGTGGCTTACTCAACGGGGGCTACCGTCCGTCGCAACCCTACAACTGCCCTGATGAACTGTGAGTGTTGCAATGATGGTTTTTCATATAACGTAAGCTGGACGCGGCTGACGTGGGTGTCTTCCTCAACGGGGGCTACCGTCCGTCGCAGCCGCACAACTGCCCTGATGAACTGTGAGTGTTTCAATGATGGTCATTCATATAACGTTAGCAGAATGCAGCTGACCTGGACGGCTTCCTCAACGGGGGCTACCGTCCGTCGTAACCCCACAACTGCCCTGATGAACTGTGAGTGTTTTAATGATGGTCATTCATATAACGTTAGCTGATTGCGGCTGACTTGGGCGCGTTCCTCAGCGGGGGCTACCGTTCGTCGCAACCCCACAACTGCCCTGATGAACTGTGAGTGTTTCAATGATGGTCATTCATATAACGTTAGCAGAATGCAGCTGACCTGGGCGGCTTCCTCAACGGGAGCTACCGGCCGTCGCAGCCGCACAACTGCCCTGATAAACTGTGAGTGTTTCAATAGTGGTCATCCCTATAACGTTAGCTGGACGTGGCTGACCTGGGCGGCTTCCTCAACGGGGGCTACCGTCCGTCGCAACCCCACAACTGCCGATGAACTGTGAGTGTTTCGATGATGGCCATTCATATACGTTAGCTAAACGATGCTGGCCGAAATGGGCGCCTTCCTCAGCGAGGAAGGCACCCTGGGTGCCTACCATCAACTCTTATTGCGGTTTTGTTTAGGACCTAAACTGATCTGCTTCGCTTATTCGTACCACGACAGCTAAATATCAATGACAGCGATTCAGTGATCATTCAATGACATTTCACAGCCGCTAAGCTGTCACATACTCTTATTTGACTGTCTTATAACTCGGCCAAGCTAACATGACACCTGCAGGTTATACCCGTCCCTCTCACTCTCCGGGCATGACAGAATCGAGTGAAAGAGACGGGTAGAAGAAATAAGGACACAAATCGTTCGGTCATTCACATTTAGCAATTCATTTGCGATTCAGTTTTTAGAAGGTCATAGTACGAAAGAAAGCAATTCATTTTAGGAACCTATTCTGCATCGCGCTATTTTTGAATCGCTGTCTTAAAGTTGATGGTATGCACCCAGGTCAGTGAAGAAACAGTAACACAAGGTATATCTAACGACATTTATTTAATTTTGATCTCACTTTTGATCTTACTTACTGCGGTTTTTTCTATTAAAAGTTTTAGTGTTTACTCTTCTTTGATTGCTAATGTAAGGTCTCTCTCGAATCATCAGGTATGGCCTAATGTCTTGGTGCTGGTCATCATCAGCCACCACGAGACCTACAGCTCCTCAGCTTCTCGCCGCTCTTCACGACTTCAGGCAAGCTCTTAGCACCTACATATAGAAGAACAACCCTTAGAGCAATTAAAGAATGTATTCTTACATTATGAACTCTATCTCATTCGGATGCCAAAAAATATGTCAAATTGTATTACAACATTTCTACTCCTAGCTCTATCTAACTTGGCGGCGGTTGGGTTGCGACGCCAAGTAGCTTAAAATCAAACGCTGCTGGCTGGCTGATGGGGCACTAACATGGGGCGTCCCAATGGGATAGGACCCTTGTACGTTTCTGAAAGTAAGCATGTGGCTATTTATATCGTAAACTTTTTTCTTCTTTATACAGTTTTTGTGTTTGAAGTAGATTACTCACATGTTCAATTATTTTTCAAAAGTTTGAAATAACTGAATCTTTGTGAATAAAGTTTTAAGTCGATGCCCCAAATTATATCGTAACTTATTGGATATACTAAATTGTGTTAAGTAGGCAATGTGCACATAAGGAACTCATTAATACCTAGTTCTTCATAAAAAGTTTTAGATTTTACTATGTTGATATCCCAAATACTAAAATTACTTTTCTGCTTCTGAAGAGTTATTTCATAGCAAAACTGTCATACATATAGAAAAATCTGGAATCCTGACAGTTTTGAACTATGTACCTACGTATCTTTCGGCACTATTTTTTCCTTGCTAATAATGATACCAAAGTGCCTACCAAACAATTACTTTATTTCAGTATTAACATTTAAGTCCAAAGAACTAAGTTTAAGGTTCAATCGGACGCTGCGATGTACTTGATCGAGTAGTTCTAAATAGTTAGTATGAGTTTTCGTTCTAAATAAAAGAATATTTATTTCTATCGATACAAAATTAAAATTAACATAATATAAATATTTCATAACAATTTTAAAAGGAAAGTGATTTTTGTATTAATAAAAAGTGATAAAAATAGAATTGAATTATTTTACTGAGGTAGAAGGAAAGCTAGATAAAAAAATAAAAAATTTGGAATTCTTAGAATTCTAGAAGTTTTGTATGTTAATTATAATAATATATAACCAGTAATAATACGTGTCATAAATATTTACGCCATAATTTAATATAATACAATCGATGTTTTGGTAAACATAGAATTCGAAGAATGATACTCTTAAAAGTATTGTAAATAAATAGCAAGAGTAAAAAGTAGAACCAACCTAATATTAAGGAGACTGTACATAATACGAAATCGATGCGAAAGGAATTTAATTTTTGAATATTAAGCAAAACAGCTTATACGGTAATATTAAATGTTAACTTATAGAAAAATACTAATTATAATTTAGCATAGAGTTCCTGAGGACATAAGTCCGTCCAGGCCACAAAAGGATAAACACCAAAACAGTAGTTAGTCTCAGTACTGCCAAAAATGTCTACGGTGAATCATATTCTAAAGAAGATAAGGTTCATATTCCTTTAACAACATTTACCTTGTCAATAGAAAAATCCTTGAAAAAGTATTTATTTTATCTGAAAACATAATTTATTAAATATCTTGGAACTATGATTCCTCGAAGATAGGCTACTGTGAACAAGAAATATATGTCTATTATACCACAATTATAAATAGAAAAATATTATTCATATTACAATAAGATATTGTGCAGCTGAACAGAATGAAAATAAAAGTTTCTATTGGTTTGGTGATGTTTTGTTATTATTTAACTTGTGCAATATAAATCTAGTTTTATATTCCTCCCTAATATAGGTTGCTGTTACACTGAGAGCTAGACTGCGGTTCTCTAAGATTCAATCAACAAACTCGACGTTCTTTTTCCCTTGACTTTCACTTGTTTATTATGAATTTTTACATAAAGAATCGAAGTGAACGACGAGGTAACGGTGAAACTTCGTTAAAAAATAGCACCCCATTACATTGCTGTCAGATAGTCGTTTAGACACATTATTAATTTATTACATTTGTAACTTGTATGGTGTTTTAATGTTAGTTTTGTTGTTATTAAATGCTTAAATAATATACCTATTAACAAAGTTTGTCCTAAAATAACACAATTACGAATATTTTCTGCATTTTAATCTACTGTCGGCTAACGGATGTGTGAGTTAGATTAAAACGCTCTCATTGTAACAACTTCTTTACAATAACTTTTATGTATTACATTATTTTCTTGTTGTTAACACTTTTGTTCCATGCTAGCTATTTCTGCAACCTTTTATATACTCTACTCTAAATTCTTAGTATGTATGCTATCTTTAAAATTGTATTTAAATCGCGTTATGGATTATACAGGGTGTTTTGCTCCTAGGCATTATATGCGCCTTTTATATTAGTTTAAATAAATTCTAGTTTGCACTATTGTTGTTTTTACTAAAGAAAACATTTTTGTGAACTATAAATGTAGCATTTATTTGATGTTTCTTTATAAACACCCAGCTAGTATTTTTTTCTTTTAGTAGTGTTTTAAACAATTTACTTAAGAAACGCTTACTTAAAGTTATTCTTAACGAATTTATAGCATGATGGATTAATAATAATTTGACATTTAAATGTTTTACTTGTGGGACTAAAGTTATTTTAAGGTGTCTTTAGAAAAATAAACATAAATATTGAAAAATCAGAAAAGAAAATGTAATTAAAATGATTGATCAATAATATATTTAATGAAATGCTCAAAAGCAGTAATGTAAGTAATTCAATGGTTCATAAATTAATGGACTTTAGGATAAGATATTTATTAAATAGTTATATGGATTTCATATTTGAGAGTTTTATGTTTTGTATTACAATAATTTTTTTTATGTGGGTTTTTAAAGTACACTCCTTCTATTTGCAAAGTTTATATTCAGTTTTTAGTACAGCAAGTGAAGCTAGACATTGGGTTTATAAATTACTAGTAGGAAATATAACAAATATTCTGTGAGGTCACGTGGCTGTTCACTGTACATATAAGTTTTTTACAGTTACCTACCATACTACCAAAACAACACAAGATTATTGAATGAAACCACGAAAATGTTGAATGGACTATGGCTTAATTATATATACTATTAGATAAAAATAAATGTGAAAGTAAACGTTAATTTAATTAACATAGATATTTGAGGGATGTAAAAAAAACACCTTGTATAAAAAAATGTGGCGATAAAGGATTAACTTTTTTAAGACTTTTACCCAACCCAAATACACTCACTCTTTGGGCGAGTCGTAAACAACATTGCATCTCTTTCGTACCATTGTCATTAAATGCGACAAGGCGATGTTTGAAACGCTACTAAAGAATAAGTAGCGTCAAACGCTATTCGGGTTAAAGTCTTTCAAATAGTTAAATAAGTTTTTAGTAAAAATTTCATTTTTATAACAGGCTTTCTTGCTGACTGTACTTTAATATTGTATTGTCATCTAAACCAAACTTGTATACAAAATTTCAGCGCAATCGAACACTGGGAAGTGGTTCAAATCAGGCTTGCAAGACTTGCCGAACGGACAAACATACAAACATAATTAGACACTGCAAGTTAAATAAAAGCTTGTAAAAATATCCTTCTTCGCCACATTTTCCCTTAATAATTTACCACCTAGAATAGTTGGAGTGACAGACATGTCCAAGCGTCGAACGCTCACTTGAGAGTATAATATAAGTAGATTATTTTGACAGTGTCAATAATACTAAGGTATTTCAAACTTGGAACGCTTCTTGTCATTTATAATGTAAGATCGTAACATTCGTAACCTTTTTTTTCCGTTTAAAAAAAGTCAGTCTGTCCATAAAGTTTACATTTAGTTCGTGAGCCTTCATCTAGTACTATTGGTGATCGATGTCCAAAAATCCAAAATATTGGGATGACTTTCCGTTCCTTGAATATTTTGTTCCATCATTTTTGAATGATTGGCATAGTTTTGAAGCATTTTCGTGGTCACGATTTTATACTACGCATGTGAATTTGTAAATTGTCGCGAAAGACTAGAGTGCCAGATGAATGTGATTGTATGTTAAATGTTATATGTGTTAAGTGTTAACTTAAGTAACTGTTTATAGTCATAAGTCAGTGTACTAATTTAATGTACTCGATATGGCTTCTATGATTATAAGAAACGAAATAAAACGTTATTTTACAATACAACATTTTGTTTTATTTGTCTGTTTTTATGTCCATTTGTTTTATTTGTCAAATTAAAATAAAGATTGCTTTTGTCGACAAAATAAACGTTATACAAAAAAAGTCATTAATTGTATTTTTTTTTTACTAAAAAATGGAAAATGAAGTATTTAGAACAAATCGACCCGTCTCAAAATCAGCTCCGATGGGACTCGAACCCACGACCTTTCGCTTTCCGGGCGACTGCTCTAACCACTGAGCAACGGAGTCGTTACGAGAAGCGTCGAATTTATCCAATACTTCTTACTCGCTGTATAGTCAGCGTTTTTTCTTAAATACTTCATTTTCCATTTTTCAGTAGTAAAAATTGCATTGTGAATGCAAAAAACTAAAAATTAAAATAATTTTATATTATTATTTTTTGACAAGTTTTTTTTGCTGACTGTACTTACTTCAATATTGTATTGTCATCCAAACCCAAAAAATTTCAGTTCAAAGTGACACTGTGAAGTGGGTAAAATTTAGCATGCAAGATTTAACCGAACTGAACGGGCATACATACATACATACACTGCAAATTAAATAAAAGCCTGTAAAAAAACATGAGAATAAATACTTCTCAATACGATTGAGATCCTAACTTAGACTTTACGAGTATTTGCCAGAAAAAGGAAAAGTAGGTACAGTCATGTAATTTTTACATTTACAATGCGATATTTAGTATTGAAAAATTTAAAATGAAGTAAATTGGAAACAGTCGACCCGTCTCACAACTAGCTCCGATGGAACTAAAGTGTACTTTCATAACAAGAATATCAATTTTTAAAATATTATTGTTCATTCAATAAAAGTTTCATCAATTTTCTATTTTATCTTCAAGTTGTTACAAGTCGAATCATGGAGTCGTAACTTTGCGTTTAAGCAGTGACTGCGCTGACTGCATCCGACTGCACGCCGCAATCGCTCCAATTTCAAACTTCAACTATCAGACTAGACTTGGGGAATAACGGTCCCAACCTGCAGATTGAATCCAATATTTTAGGCAAATACGGATGGAAGTAAGTAGGTAAGTAACCACTTATATTACAGATGGTTTTGTATGAAAATAATTTGAACACAAGTTGGAGTAAATGTGTGTTAAACTTCAATAATAGGTATTATATTAGTTTACTTTCTCTTTTATTGTCTCTCATAATAGTAGTTTATGTGACTGTTGCATAATGAGGGATATTAAAACACGAGCCTTGGTGAGTTTTTTAATAGTATCCCACTCGTGTTTTAATACCGAGTTATGTGCAGTCTCATACACTACTTTATCTACACTCATTACATTTGTTATTTATTTCAAAAATAAAGCAAAACAGTATTAATTATAAAATGTGAATTGGAGCCAAACCCCACTCATAGGAGTCTATCTATACGGTCTAAGATACCTCCTAAATTCAAAAGTCTAATTTTAAAAAAGTATCTTATTGTTGCCGGCTAAAGATCAGAGACGGTACAGGTCACAGCAGATATATCAACTCGGAAAGGGATCGACACCGTATCGCCTTTCTCCTCGCCGTCAACCAGGCGTCAACCTAACGCAAGCATGTAACAAAACCAGATCAGCGTCGGCTCGGCTACGGCTAGGCGACGCCGCGCTTACGCCTCGCCGCACAGTGGTTCCATATCGAAAAAGGGTAGACAGGGATCAAATCTCGGAATTTCAGTCTGATTTTTTGAAATGTGGTTAGGTCATTTCCATTTTCAGACCATTGTGCGTAGAGCCGTAAGCTCGGGTACGGAGAGACGTGAGCGCGTGGACGACTAGCGGTAAGCGTGGGTATAGCAAGTTGAGCGACCCGCAAAGCGGTTCGTGAGCTGGTACCGGGGCGAGGCGATTACGTTACGCTTCCGATTAGTGTGCGTTGCAGTAGGGGGTTTCATACAAAGAATACTGAACCGCTCGAGTTGATACGTTTACTATCCGTTTACGAGTTGATAAGTCTGCACCTGACCTTACATCCTACGGTTGCCATGGAGACTGTAAAATGGAGAAACATAAGTGTACAATAATGAGTGACAGCTGTATCCGGTTGCATTATATTGACCATTATGATACAACCGGATACAGAGTTTTGATTTTAAAGTTGACAATGGCATAAAGGGTATCATTATACGTTCAGGCATGAGTTCATAATTCAAATATTATGACATGAGCATAGATAAAACTTTTTTACACACGTTCTACATAATAAGTGCACTGGGTGCATACTGGGTGCGTACCATCAACTCTTATTGCGGTTTTGTTTAAGACCTTAACTTATCTGCTTCGCTTATTCGTACCACGACAGCTTAATATCAATGACAGCGATTTGATGATCGTTCAATGACATTTCACAGCCTCGAAGCTGTCATGAACTCTTATTTGACTTATAACCCGGTCGATTTAACATGACACCTGCAGGTTATACCCGTCCCTCTCACTCTCCGAGCATGACAGAATCGAGACGGGTAGAAGAAATAAGGACACAAATCGTTCGGTCATTCACATTTAGCAATTCATTTGCGATATAGTTTTTAGAAGGTCATAGAACGAAAGAAAGCAAAAGAGACGGGTAGAAGAAATAAGGACACAAATCGTTCGGTCATTCACATTTAGCAATTCATTTGCGATATAGTTTTTAGAAGGTCATAGAACGAAAGAAAGCAATTAATTTTAGAAACCTATTCTGCATCGTGCTATTTTTGAATCGCTGTCTTAAAGTTGATGGTAGGCACCCTGGTCTTTATAATAAATTGCATATTTTGGATCGACTTAGTTGTTTTTTTATATCCATAACGGGGTAGCACATAGCCTTCATTACACCTGATGTTAAGTGGTGATAAGGCTGAAGGTGGAAGTGTACTATTCCCGGAATCCTCAATCACTGAAGAACTGTTGCTATCTTATTTCTGCCGGAACACAATAATGCTGAAAACATCTCTTTTATAGCGTCAGACTTAGATAAGATGGTGGTAAGTACCTAACAGGCGGACTAAGAACAAGTACCACTAACCAAACCGAATAAGATGGTCGTAGCTAACCGAACTGGGAATTGAACCCGGGACCACTGGGTCCGAAACCAGTGGTGTGAACCACTAGACCACAGAAGCGGTTTGATAGGGTTAAGAAATAAAAAAGTCTTGACAGACACAAGGAGCTAAAGGTGTACGATTTCGGCATCAACGATGCTTGTTTCATGCATGGAATTTTCTCTAAATTCCTAGGTATCTACCAAATTATTTTTATAAGCTTTCGCATACAAGTTTATACAAAAAACTGAAAACCTCGACCAACGCTACAAACCGCCCGTTTTACCGCACTTCCAAGCAACTAATACAGCGGGGAAGCTTATATTCTACAAAAACAAAGGTGCCTGAAAATGGGTCACAGTAAAAACAAGGCTTTACACCGAAACGGAGCGAATGTCACTGACTATAAATCAGAGAGCTAACGACGCGCTGTTTATCAGCTCGACTTTCGACTTTAACTTTGAATTTTATGTTTGATTCCAGCGTTTGGGGTCAAGGTGAATTAAGTGTAGTTCGGGAGTTGGAGTTGGTGGAGGTGCTAGACATTTGCCAGTAATTTATTTGACAAAAGTGAGTCCATTTCCCAATTTAGTTTCACTGCCTTTTTACATTTCACTTCTAACTTAAAAATATTAACAATGTGAAAAGAAATCGAAACAAATGACAAATAATTAACGGTGGCTACTCTAGCTCTAGAAATAACACAAATGTTGAAAAATTTAAAATGAAGTATTTTAGAAAAAATCGACCCGTCTCACAACCAGCTCCGATGGGACTCGAAGCCACGACCTTTCGCTATCCGGGCGACTGCTCTAACCTCTGAGCTACGGACTCGTTACGAGAAGCGTCGAATTTATAAGCGCCTCTGTGGTCTAGTGGTTCATACCACCGATTTCAGACCCAGAGGTCCCGGGTTCGATTCCCAGTGGGGGTACATATTGTATTCGGTTTGGTTGGTGGTTGGGCTTGTTCTTAGTCCGCCTGGCTAGCTACCACCATCTTATCTAAGTCTGACGCCATAAGAATGATGTTTTCACCATTATTGTGATCCGGCAGTTAGAGATAAGATAGCCAGTTCCTCAGTGATTGAGGATTCCTAGAGTAGTGCGTTTCCACCTTCAGCCTTATCACCACTTATCATCAGATGTGATGAAGGCTAAGTGCTACCCCGTTGAGGATAAAAAAATATTCTTGCTATTAGCTTATAACTTGCTCACAACCAGCTCCGATGGGGCTCGAACCCACGACCTTTCGCTATCCGGGCGACTGCTCTAACCACTGAGCTACGGAGTCGTTGAGTTCAGTGGTTAGAGCAGTCGCCCGGATAGCGAAAGGTCGTGGGTTCGAGTCCCATCGGAGATGGTTGTGAGACGGGTCGATTTTTTCAAAATACTTCATTTTCTATTTTTCAACCATAAAAATTGCATTGTGAATGCAAAAAAGTAAAAATTAAAATAACTTATAACTTGCTGTTAGCTCTGTATCTGCAAACAAATCTAAACTCGCCCCAACAATTTATCTCGAATGAAAAAACAAATGACAGTGTATAATAATGAAATTCGCGTAACATCTTTATTTCGGCGAGCTCTGAGATAATATTGGTGAGTTACTTTTAACGGACGACCCTCGAAGCGTTGAGGTGAAAGTAATCGGCGTATCAAAGCGAAATTTGTCAAAAACACGAGTCGGCGTGCACTTCCGTCAATTCTCTCCAATTAATAACTTGTGGGCGTCCTGCTCTAGCTCGTGGGGAAACGCATAAGCGTGTCCCGTTCGTGTCCCCTTGTTTGAGAAGCCCCGTCGAGATGGAATATTGCCACTTTGTCGCGCCAACTCCCGCCGGCTGTTTATATACAACGAGAAATTGCAATATTTTCTGTCTTCGCTTCAAGAAAATATTGAAAATTTTAAACTCTTTGTTGTTGAATTTGTAAGAGTTGCTCTCTAAAGAATAGGAAACTGTTTAAATTTCTACCACGACTAAGGTTTCACAATCATTTTTAGTGGTAAACTTTTCTCAACCTAGGAGTAACATTATATTTATGAATATTGTGAACGGCAGACAGCACAAGGGTTGATGGAAAGAAAAACTGATTAAATTCCCAGACTGAATTCGAGCGCTTAATGTCGGACTATATTGAGTCGTTTCTCATAAAACTAGAGAAGAACTAGCATAAAACGTTGTAGAACGGTTGTGTAAAATATTGGTGCTACACATTAGACAGTTCCTAAAGAAATAAAAAAATGCGTGACGGAATTGCTAAATGAAAATAACCCTTAGATACACAGATCACGGAAAGATTTTTTTCCTTACATAGTTGGTGTTAGTGTATTCATAATTTGTTTCTGATTTTTTAATTTTTTTTTATTTACTTTTATATTTTTAGTATAGTTGGTTTGTTTTACATTACTTGGTTACTTTTGTTTTGATTTTTGAATAATTTTTATCTCGTCTCGTAGTTGTTAGTGTTTATTTTTTAACAGACTTCAAAAGAGAAGGAGGTTACTAGTTTGATGGCTGAAAATCGGTATTTTAGCGTCAGGCAAATTGATTGAAAACACCGAGCCTTGACCCTTTTTGCTGCTGCATACACGTACCTACATACCCTATGTATTCTTGTCATAGCCTTTACGTTAATTGTTTGTTTGTTCTTTTATATTACTTTGAATGTTATTTTAATCATGTGTGTGTGTATCAGCAGAATTAACTTCTTGTAGGTATATCTATCATACTACACTAAAAATTAAGAAATAACAAAGTCATTTAAGGCTGGGATTCCTATTTTTAATTATGGATTACTCGCAAATTAGTAGTACTTAAAATTTGGAAAAATTATGTTATTTTACAGTTATTTATCTAGTGCTTCCGACAGTTTTTTTTTATTGGTGATATTTTACTGTGTCAAATAAAATCCCAAACATCCGTCTAATCGTAATCCAAATATCCTATTACTTGCAGTATACTTGGTTTTGAAATAGTTAATGAAAATATACGGAAATATCGGTCTTAGAATAGCCGAGGGACTCCGGCCGTCATAAGTTTAAAATTTTGATTACTTATTTAATTTTTAATTGAATTTTAAGTGATTTTCGATTCGTGGGGCGCTCGCGAGTTCACAGTTCACTGCCGGCTGCCGCTGCGTCCACGTGAAGTGTATCGCGCGCAGCCGAGCAAGCGTTAGCGTGCCTATTTCGGTCGGGAATCGTCGCCTTAAAAAATTAAACCGACTTCAAAAAGAACCTGCCAGCCAGGAGCAAAAAAAAAAGAAAAAACCAGAAAAGGCATACTTTAAGGATATTATTTTCCTTTTCAGTTGAAAGGTAATTTTTATCCTCATTAGGTAGGTACTCTCGCGGACAAGATGCCGCAGATAAAAACTTTTATTTTTAAATGTAAATCAGTTGTTGTCGCAGTCATCATTTTAGACAAGATAAGTGACAACAACAGATGTACACTTGGTGTAACTTTACGCCACAATTATTAGTAAAGGGGGAAAATTAAAAAAAAAACCTGTCATCAATTACCAATCACCACTGTTAAACGAGCGTTTAGAAAAAATTAGCACCCAGCTTTCCAAAACTAGTCATTTGTAAAAACGAATCAGCACGTAACAGGATAAAGCACCGTAAAAACATCAACAGGGCTAAACGAACAGGGTGCATACCATCAACTTTATACAGCGATTAAAAATAGCGCGATGCAGAATAGGTTCCTAAAATGAATTGCTTTCTTTCGTACTACGACCTTCTGAAAACTGGATCGCAAATGAATTGCTAAATGTGAATGACCGAACGATTTGTGTCCTTATTTCTTCTACCCGTCTCTTTCACTCGATTCTGTCATGCCCGAAGAGTGAGAAGGACGGGTATAACCTGCATGTGTCATGTCAGTTATAAGTCAAGTAAAAGATCTGACAGCTTAGCGGCTGTGAAATGTCATTGAATGATCACTGAATCGCTGTCATTGATATTAAGCTGTCGTGGTACGAATAAGCGAAGCAGATCAGTTTAGGTCCTAAACAAAACCGCAATAAGAGTTGATGGTATGCACCCAGGACTCTTCTGTCCTCGTCGTGTCCCCGTCGCGCCCTCGTCCCGCCCTCGTCAGGGCCCGCTTCGCACCCGTCAGGATCGGAATTAATTGAATTGTGACAAACAAAGGTATCCGCGTTAGTGACGTCGACGAAGCGATACGGTAATCAGATTATTTTGATTGTTATTGAATACTCCAATTAATTAAGCACTTCATATTTTATATGGTACGTTTTTACATTTTTAATCCTCTTAAACTCTAACAGTATCGACGCAAATCCTATAACAACTATCAGTTTTGGGATTAAAAGTGATGGTGAAATATCAGT
The DNA here is from genome assembly GCA_949710035.1 of Crambus lathoniellus. Lineage (NCBI taxonomy): Eukaryota > Metazoa > Arthropoda > Insecta > Lepidoptera > Crambidae > Crambus > Crambus lathoniellus. The sequence goes on from OX453298.1 coordinate 2,346,447, forward strand.
TTGGAGTAGTCGGACAGACGTGTATTTCAGAACCTGGTATTTTAAAGACTAGGTATACATAAAAAATGTAGTTCTCTTTTAAGGCGATACTCGGAAAAAATGTGCTGAAGCGAGATAGCAATGAGAAAACGACGCGCGCGGGAGCGAGACCGATTTTGCAGATTAGGCAAAAAAAACACAAAATCACTTGGTATTAAAAAACTACAGCGATTTAAAAAAAATGCTTCTATACGATCCTCAATATTAATTTAAGCGAAGCGAAGAGTTATTAATCTATGGTGTCAACTAACTAAACCAATTTTCAATAGTGTAAGTAACCCCATTTAAGAATAATCTTCACTTTTCGTATTTTTAGAGGTCTTTTCGAAAAGAAAAAGCGTCGAGGCAAAATCATAAAATCGTGTTTTTGAAACTATACGAATCTAGATAAAGGTATGAAGAAATATATATCTTATTACCACCAGATTTGTAACAACTGTAACCGTCCTATAGTTAAATTAATATTAATTATAAATTAATAACTTCTTACAATCACACCAATTATCTAAGCCCATTTTAATTTCATTATGAAACTGTATCATGGAAAACTTACGGATAACGGATAGATATATACTTAAATACTTTTTGTTTGTAAATACATACTTAATATTACATAGTAAACACCCAGACCAAGACAAATAGACATGTTCATGCACACAAATATTTGTCTAGTTCGGGAATCGAACCCGAGACCTCTGGCGCCGAAGGTGGGTAGCCTACCCCTGCGCCAAATCGGTCGTCGTAGTTTTAAATCAAGAAGTCCATATTTTAGCCCTTTGCTTATAATAGCAAACCCTCCATACATTTTACCTTTGTACAATTTGGAATTTCTCAACGTTGTCCTGGCGACTAACTGGTTTCCGATTTCACGCTTCATTCAGTATAGTGCGAAAATGTTTTCTGTTCCAGTGGCCGAAAACTGGAACTAACGTGTTTTTTTATTGACATTTGCTGTCAAGTTGTCGTCCAACCATAGTGCTGTTGCCGGCTGAAGGTCTAAGAAGTCAGCCGGCAGCGCCGTTGTCACCGGAACAGAAAAGATTGTCGATCTATAGTGCGACAAGCATATTCTGTTCCGGTGATAATCTTTGGAACTAAAACTTTTTTCATGCGTTAATCCATTTTGACAGCTAATATTGTATTGCAAGTGGCTCTTCTGTCACGGCTGTCACCGGAACAGACAGGCATGTGGGACTATACAGGGTTATTTTGAAACCACTGGCCAAATGTTTAAGTTCGACTCAGAATCGGTAAGTGAACAACTTTCTCCTAGAATCATCATCATCATTTCAGCCATACGACGCCCACTGCTGGGCATAGGCCTCCCCCAAGGATCTCCACAACGATCGGTCCTGCGCTGCCTGCATCCAGCGGCTTCCTGCGACCTTGACCAGATCGTCGGTCCACTTTGTAGAGGGCCTGCCCACGGAACGTCGTCCGGTACGCGGTCGCCATTCGAGAACCTTTCCGCCCCAACGGTCATCGGTTCTCCGCGCTATGTGTCCCGCCCACTGCCACTTCAACTGAGCAATCCTTCGAGCGATGTCGGTCGTTTTAGTTCTCCTGCGGATCTCATCATTTCTGATTCGATCGAGCAGGGAAATACCAAGCATCGCTCTCTCCATTGCTCGCTGGGTAACCTTGAGCCTTCTTATGAGACCCATAGTAAAAGACCACGTCTCGCTTCCATAAGTCATAACTGGCAACACACTCTGGTCAAAGACCTTAGTCTTGAGACATTGAGGAATTTTGGACGCAAATATATGCCGGAGCTTCCCAAACGCTGCCCTAGAAACATGGGTCCTAGAAACATGGGTCAAAATGCGACAAAATTTTTGGACTTCCCATACTACATCGATCACGTAATCAGTATGGTTTGTAAAAAATATATATATAATTAAAAGTAAAAAAAAATTACATGTTTTGACCCATGTTTCTGGAAGTAAGTTGTTTACTTACCTACCGATTCTGAGTCGAACTTAAAAATTTGGCCAGAAGTTTCAAAATAATACCCTGTATAACTAAATGCGTGACATTCTCCCTCTAGGTAACCTTTTTCATGTGTTCTGTTCATCTTTAGTGCATAAGGTGTCCCTCCCACTGCTGCGGTTTCCGCTCCGGTGGACGGAGATGCGGCGTGGTATACACTGCGGGTTTTGTATGCACGTTAAGGCGATACTCGGATAGATTGTGCAGAAGCGAGATAGCAATGAGAAACCGACGCGCGCGGGAGCGAGACCGATTTTGCAGATTAGGCAAAAAAACACACAAAATCACTTCGTATTAAAAAACTACAGCGATTTTAAAAAAAATGCTTCTATACGATCCTAAATATTATTGGTGTCCACTAATTAAACCAATTTCCATTAGTGTAAGTAACCCCATTTAAGAATAATCTTGAATTTTCGTATTTTTAGAGGTCTTTTCGAAAAGAAAAAGTGTCGAGGCAATATCATAAAATCGTGTTTTTGAAACTATACGATTCTAGATAAAGGTATGAAGATATATATATTTTATTACCAGATTTGTAACAACTGAATCGTCCTATAGTTTTAAATCAAAAAGTCCATACTTTTTCCGAGTAGCCTTACGCTTCTACATCCATAGTTAAGAAGCGCACTACCACAAACCGGAGCGGTGTGCGGTGCATCGTGAGAACCGCCTAAGACAGGATCAATGCATCATCATACGTCAATTGTTATTTTAAATACGTTTCAAACACAAGAGGAGATATAACTACACCATCACTCGCAAAGTAAACAAAAACTACCATTTTAGCCGCCTAAGTAAAGACGATCACGTTATACTTAAAGAGGTCGCAAAGTGGTAATCAAGCTGTTTAAGCGCCCCAATAGCTCATATACGGCTCGTAAACAAGCTGGGTCCATGATCCAATGAGTCGTAAATTGGAGCCTGCTAGCTTTTTATGGGCCCCTAGTAGTGACCGAGTAATGAATGCTGTGAGGAGCGGCTGGTGGTTGATGAGTTTGTTTGTAATATGCTTTTATGATTTATTATATTGTTATTTTCTTTTGATATTTATCAATGAATACTAGGAGCTTAAACTGCCAGCTAGTATACATTCAAGAGAAACCTAAAACAAGGAAATTTGTCAAAAGACGTTGAAATATTTGTATTAATAAGTATTTACTACAAAGTATAAATTAATAATACAAAATTAAAAAATACAAAAAGTGCGGGTTTATGATATTTATATATTTATTTATTTTATTTTATTAAATATTAATGAAGTATTTAATGGGCGGCATACATAGCGCGGAGAACCGATGGCCGTTGTGGCGGAAAGGTTCTCGAATGGTGGCCGCGTGTGGTCGATGTGGACCGACGATCTGGTGAAGGTAGCGGGAAGCCGCCAAATGCGGGCAGTGCAGGACCGATCATTGTGGAGATCCTTGGGGGAAGCCTATGCCCAGCAGTGAGCGTCATACGACTGATAATGGTGAACGAAGTATTTATGACATTCATTTCAAACAAAACTGTATAATTTGTATGTAGCTAGCTATAGGACGATGACGATAAAAATGAAAGCCTAACGATTTAGGATTATCAAAACCCACAATCTTTCTATGTTCTGTGATCAAAACTACCTATTCCATTCACCACCATCACATTTAAAATAATTTTGTGTTCACCGTGCAAAATCACGAATAAAATATATAAAGTACCTTAGATAGAGTTCGTTCAAATACTTCATTTTTATTGCAAATATAAAGGGGTTTTCATTAAACGCTTTGTATGGCATAAGATGTTATCAGATTCGATGATTGCATTCATATATCAAACACACACACTTGCACTGCAGATTTATAACCACTCATTACTGACCATAAGAACACTCGCCACAGTACACGTGGAAAGCAGTAGATTAGAAAACTGAAACAAAATAAAACAAACTGTTATCCTACTTATTAATATTATAAATGTGAAAGTTTAGATGTTTGGATGTTTGTATGTTTGTTACTCAATCACGTTAAACGGCTGAACGGATTTGGCTGAAATTACAGATACTTTGTAGCCTGGAGAGGAACATAGGCTACTTTTCTTCATACATTCCTGATAGGTACAAGGTGTAGTACACGCGGGCGAAGCCGCGGGCGGAAAGCTAGTTCTCTATAAATAGGAGGAGCCCTTGGCGTAGTGATTACTACGCTCGGCCCGCGATCGTTGAGGTTAAGCAACCTTTGCAATGGTCGGTTACGAGATAGGTGACCAACAAGTTTTCATGTTGAGCTCCTCCGTACTACAGAAGGCACGTCAAGCCGTTGGTCCCATCTGCATTTGCAGTCGTTATTACCCACCAATCCGCATTGGGCCCGCGTCGTGGGTCATGGTCCATTCTCCCTATCCATCCATAAGGAAGGCCAGTGCCCCAGCAGTGGGGACGTTAGGATGGCTGATGATGCTGATGATATCGATTGGTTTGTTTGTGATAATGTAGGAGGTAAAAATTGTTTTCATTAAAATCTTTTAGGTCATAAAAGGAGAATGCCATTAATAACTTGTACTGTGAATGCAAAATTTAACATCGTAATTCAATAGCTGTTTCATATGAAGCGACGCCGATCTACACAGTAAAAAGTAACAAGTAATAGAAAAATGTTACATATACGACACAGGTCTTCAATAACTCAATTGGATTGGATCGGATTTTTAAGCTTGCGGGTTCAAATTCCATCCAAAAATCTATTGGAATTAAATTTTAAATATATTGTAATGGATTTTAATTTCCATTAAAGAAGAAAATACATTTATTGACAAACACATGAAACGCTCCTGGCTGGAGGAGCCGGAGAGCACGAGTCAGAAATAAAAGAGGGTATATGAAATTAAGTGTATTTTATTTTCCACAATTAGACCGTGGGTTCTGTCGCTCGGGGATCAGTGCAAAGAACAAGTTGGGAGGACTTAACTTAGGGACTTCCTAAAGAGGGGAGAAGTCGCTGTAGCCTAGAGGCAGCGGGGTCTGGTCCGGGGTAGGCCGGAGCAGAGCAGGGTCCTGGCGGTTAGGCGCGCAGGAGCAGGTGGAGAGCGGCACGAAGTAGGCAGGTACTGGTGCAGGTACAGCAGGTAGGTACCGGTGAGACTCGGGGAGATGTTGCCCGGAGATACGACCCCAATTATGTTGGGGCGAGAAACCAGAAAAAGGAGAAATCTTTAGCAAATCCTCCTTTATATATTAAAAATCTTCCAGAACATTCTGGCTGTAAGTAGGGTTATAATTTTTTTGCATAGATAGATTCAACTTGTCATTGGATTTTAATCATACAGCCAAGGCACCGACTAATTACGTCGCGAAGATTTCAGAATTATCTGGAAGATTAATTTAGTAAAATCTATGGCGCGCGTAAGACAAAATTGCTTCCAATAGACTATTTATGTTGTTACGTTAAGAAATGCAATATAAATATGCACGAAACTACAATCAAAGTATTTCGCATACAGATCACAGTCTGCCACGGAACGCGCGGCGGTTTATAGCTATGTTACTTCGGAACATCGCAAACAAACAGACAGCTGAGTGGCATCTGACATTGACAGCTCCTATCACATAAATACAATAGAACTGAATAGACCATATTTGTTTATAATTGTAATGATTTTTTCATAAAATTAATAGTTGGTGCGATTATTATGGATAAAACAATGAAAGAAGTAAGTAAAAATGGCAGCCGTTACATATCCCCCTTTTTAGAGAAGGATTTTGCCTGGGAAAAATCCACTAAGAAACACAAAACCACCGAATACAAAACTAAGATTTAGAGTAGCAGTATACAATAAGATAAGCTAACTGTACGTTATCGACAGTAAAAGTAACACCATAAAATTGACGAGAGGTATCGACAACCAGTTCAAGACTAATCGAATAGAACGGTACAAGGACCAAGAATCGCAAGACAGGAGAAGAATTCCAGTTATTTAGTGTAACTGAATCAACATTCCCGTTGAGAATGCTAATGTTAAAACAATGCGAAATTAAAAATAAAATAGTCGAGAGATAAACTTCATGCAGACACAATTCAAACGAACAGGTTCCCTAGCTATAAATGTATTTAATTAAAATTATATTTATGTATAATTTTATGCAATAAAAGCCCTAGCTAAAAATAATCAGATTAAAAAGTAAAAAACGATGACCAACAATTTATTCAATACATCTAAAACAAAATTTTGCTATAAAAAGGTAAAAATAACGACGAAGACTAATACTTTGTAGAATTTCTATTTAAAAAATTTATTTAATTTAGGAATAGTTATTTATTTTAAAATCTTTAATATGCCAGGAACCTAGATTTTTCCCATTCATATCTTCAAGTTCATAAACTAGAGGAGATAGTTTAGATTTAATGAGACATTTTATATATTTAGGAGCAAGTTTTTTAGAAAACTGCTTATCCTTATCACTTTGATAATAAGTTTTTCTCCAAACAGTATCACCAACGTTAAAGTTATAGTTTTTGCGACGAAGATTGTAATGCCCAGAGTTTCGGGAATGAGACTTGATAAGAGAACTTTGCACTTGGTCCATAATTTTTCTAAGTTTACCAGTGTTTTCAGCATACACATCCCTAGGCGCAAAAACAATTTCATCGGACAGATCAACATCAAGATAGTGAGAACCGCACGGCACTAACTCTCTCCCGTAAACCAGAAATGACGGAGTATAACCTGTGACTTCACTGACGGCTGTATTAAGTGCGAATTGTATTTTGGGAATGTTGTTATCCCAGGACCTGTGGTCCTCTTCAATAAAGGTGGAAACAGCAGTCATGATGGTTTTATTATAACGCTCAACCGTGTTTACCTGTGGAGTATATTTAGGAGTAAAGCGTACGTTTGGTATTTTATATTGAGAAAACATGTGATTAAGCTTTTGACTGACAAACTGCTTACCGTTGTCCATCAAAACAGTACTAGGAATGCCATGAACAAGAAAGACTTTCTCTTCAATTAAACTAGTTATAATGTCGGCAGTAGCACGACGGATAGGAAACAAAAGCGAGTATTTCGAAAAACAACAAGTGACTACAAGTAGCATAGTATTCTGTTTTCTAGATATAGGTAAGGGACCAACCAAGTCCACACTAATCATTTGGAATGGTCTAGAACATTCCTTAGGTCGTCCCATAAATCCTAAGGTAGGATGATTTGCATGCTTGTGAGAGTTACAAGCATCGCACTCATTAACAAATTTTACGACATCTTTATGCATGCCAGGCCAGAAGTAATTTAAAGAAATTCTTTTAAAAGTTTTAAATATCCCTAAATGTCCAGAAGTAGGATTATCATGATAGTCTTTAAGTATATCAATTCTAGATTCTTTAGGAACAACTTCCTTCCATTCAAATTCTCTAGTTAAGGGATTTATAGTTTTTATGAAGCGATATAACTTATTATTATTTATTTTATAATTGGTAAAAGAGGTAGGGGAATTTTGACAACCGGCAAATAGCTCCAAATACCAGGGATCAAGTACAGGAGGTGAAGAAGATCGGTTGACGCTATCTATAGCCGCTACAGGCACCGCACGGGACAACGAATCTGGAACGACATTATCCTTGCCACGTCTATGTTTGATGTCGAAGTTGAACGCAGAAAGACGTACTCCCCATCTGGCAAGTCGACCTGTAGGGTTATTAATATTTAGAAACCATTTTAAAGACGAATGATCAGTAAAAACGGTAAATTTACGACCATTATCCAAATAACAGCGCCAATGTTCTATAGACACAATTACTGCGAGCGCTTCCCGCTCCGTAGCGCTATAGTTTCGTTCTTGTGCCGACAAGGACTTGCTCATATAGGCTATAACTTTCTCTTCGCCATTTAAAATTTGAGTTAGTATAGCTCCAATCCCGTAATCACTAGCGTCGGTATGGACTTGAAACGGTTCAGAATAATCCGGACAAGATAAAATCGGAGGGGACGTTAAACACTCTTTGAGCTTCTTGAAGGCAGTTTCTGCTTCTGGTGACCAGGCAAAAGGAATTGCATTCTTACCCTGAGAGGTAAGTTTGTTCAATGGTGCAGCCAATGAACTAAAATTGGGAATAAAACGACGATACCAAGAAGCAGTACCTAAGAAACGACGAACTTCCTTCCTGTTAGTAGGAGTAGGATAATTCACAATGACCTCAATTTTCTCCGGATCGGCGTGTAGCCCATTCGAATCGACCATATAACCCAAATATTTTAATTTTTCTCTGAAAAATTGACATTTTTCGAAATTTATAGTTAAATTTGCGAACTTTAGTTTCTCCAAAACTCGTAAAAGTAAAGAAATGTGCTCCTGAAAGGAATTAGACACAATTACTACGTCATCAACAAATACATAGACCTTATTTTCGAATTCAGGACCATAAAACAGCAAATCTACCAATCTTTGCTGCGTGGCAGGTGCATTGGTCAACCCAAAAGGCATAGACTTAAATTGGAAGGTTCCTCTAGAGGGAATATAGAATGCAGTCTTACATCGGTCTTCAGGCTTAATTAATACCTGCCAGAACGATTTAGATAGGTCTATACTAGATAGATACTTAGCATCCCTAAGGTTATCTAGGATTTCAGTTATATAAGGTAAGCTGTAAGCATCTTTGCGAGTGACAGAGTTTAGTTTCCTACTGTCGAGACAGAATCTATACTCGCCATTCTTTTTGGGAGTAAGAAGCACGGGATTAGACCAAGGGCTCTCACATGGTTCGACAACATCTTCTTTCAACATCTCGTCCAGTTGATCGGAGAGAATTTGTTGCTTCTGAGGGGACATTCTATAGTAACGTTGTCGAATGGGAACAGAGTCACCTGTATCTATAGCGTGAGTGATCAACGAAGTACGACCTAAACCACATTTTTCATAGGAAATACTACGAAATTGAGAAATAATATTATCAGCGTTTTCCTTTTGTTCGTTGTTAAGTTGAGCGTACGAACAAATTTGTTTAGGATCGTCAAGAGCAATATTAGATATATTAAATTCGTTAGACTCATCCAGCAAAAGGCTATCGAGTTCACTCGGAAACAACTCGAACTTCCTCCAGAAATCCATACCAAGAATTAAATTGTTTTTAATTTCCGGCACAACAAATAATTTAATATGAATAGTTTTATTTTTAAAATTTAAAGGTAGAATAACATATTTAGAGGCAGTAAAAGTTTGACCGCCAGCTGCAGAAAGCTGTAACGGGTCACAAGAATAAAGTTTATTATTAGGATTTAATATATATTCCTGATAATTATTCCCAAGTAAGGATATGCCGGAACCGGTATCTAAAAGACCAACGACATGATTATCACCAATAATAACAGAAATATACGGTCGAGAAAAATTAATTTCAGATTCCGGGATTGGAGACTCAGAATGACTATGAGATAGATTAGATATAATAGATAACCATTCTTTCCATTCAGCTTCATCGCAACGACTAGAGAATCTCGAGCGAAGCTGCCTAGTTTCACAATCCCGATCAATTAGTTTTTTTGATTGGTAGGCTTATTGCAATCCGGACATTCGGGGGTGCGAACACCATCTTTGCCACACTTAAAACAAACTATTGTTCGTGGTTGAGTACAGTTTTTCAAATTATGCGTGTTAGAACGACATCTAGGACAATATATATTATCATTGTTCACAGCTGAAACAAATGACTTATTAGTTTTAGTAAAAGGTTTATTAACAACCGGAGTGCTAGTAGCACCGCGGTAAACGAACTCCGTAGCTAAGTTCGACATATTAGAAGCAGAAGGCTCAACAAAATTTGCCACTTGACACTGTATTTTTTCAACGTGTTGACAAATAGCTTTAAGATCGTCGATGGAGTTTATCACCGAAGACGGAGTAAGAGCATTAGCGTAGCAAGGCCTAATATTAGTAAGTAAAATTTCTAATTTATCTTCCTCTGATATTGGTTTCGTGAGGCGAGAAAACATAACCTCCATTACGGAAAGATATATAGCAATTGGTTCGTTAACACCCTGGGTACGAGCTCTAATATCCGATTTAAATTGAGAGTCATAGTTTTTCGGAAGAAAATCAGCCTTCAGCAAGGCTACTAACTCTCCCCAGGTATTTACTTTTGGCCTGGCACAACGAAACCAATACAAGGCGTCGTCGGTAAAAATTTCGTAACCAAACGACAAAACCCTACTATAATCTATGCCCCTAGCTGTGACAAACTCGTCAACCTTTTGAATAAAGGAAACAACACAAGTTTTCCCGTTGAATTTAAGTTTAGTGAAATCGGAAAGAGCCCGATCGATAGTAACATTAATAATAGACTCCGTCGCGTTGACTTGCTCTCGGCTGGAAGTAGAAGGACCGGGGAGCAAAGGGTCACCCGCATTCGCGCCTGAGACAGGCGTCTCCCTAGGCTTTAAAGTGGACAGTTCCCTGTCCTGGGCCCTCAAGCCGCGCTTGCATTCAGCAAGGGCACCCAATAATAACGCGTCCTCGGCTGCATCAACTCTACCGAGCCGATGAAAAACGTGGTTAAGAATAACCTCCGTTCTCAAATAAACACCTCTATCAAATTTAGATTTTAATAATTCAAGGTTTTTATTAGATTTGTTTAATGCGGCTGAGATGCCGTCTAAGTCGTCAGCAGAAGACAAATGCGAGGCTAAAATCTCCTCAGAAGGAAGTTCTTTAGAGATCTTTGTAATTTGCTTCCTTAAATCGGCCACGTTATCAGCCGGTGTTTCTCCGCGAAGTCCGACTTCGTATTCAAGTTCCGACTTTTGTAAGGAAAGAAAATTTATCTTACGCACAGCCATATTTAAGTACGTTAGGTGAGTCTTTTGCGCGACGAGCCTACTCAAGTGCAACCACTACTGAAATAACAAAAGGGGTATGTGGGTAACTATAACAGTTGTAAGTTCAATTTAAAAAAATTACAATTTAAATGAAGAAAGTAAATAACCTCCTTGTTTGAAGTAGGTTAAATGAATATCAATGGCTTAAGTTAAAAAGTAAAAAAAAAATATTTATTAAGGAAAGGTAAGTAACCTTTTTTTTTAAGTCGGTTAAAATAAAAATCACAGGCTTCCTGGTTTAGAACCAAGGAAAGGCTGATATTTAAAGAAAATATTACAGTTAAATCACCACGGTTAGCCGTTCGTTACACAACTCGGATAAAAAAAATAGGTACCCACATACGAAGCACAAAAATAAATAAATTAATAAAGCACTGATCACCAAGCGAGCCTGAATGAGCTGGGCGCCACTGAAACGCTCCTGGCTGGAGGAGCCGGAGAGCACGAGTCAGAAATAAAAGAGGGTATATGAAATTAAGTGTATTTTATTTTCCACAATTAGACCGTGGGTTCTGTCGCTCGGGGATCAGTGCAAAGAACAAGTTGGGAGGACTTAACTTAGGGACTTCCTAAAGAGGGGAGAAGTCGCTGTAGCCTAGAGGCAGCGGGGTCTGGTCCGGGGTAGGCCGGAGCAGAGCAGGGTCCTGGCGGTTAGGCGCGCAGGAGCAGGTGGAGAGCGGCACGAAGTAGGCAGGTACTGGTGCAGGTACAGCAGGTAGGTACCGGTGAGACTCGGGGAGATGTTGCCCGGAGATACGACCCCAATTATGTTGGGGCGAGAAACCAGAAAAAGGAGAAATCTTTAGCAAATCCTCCTTTATATATTAAAAATCTTCCAGAACATTCTGGCTGTAAGTAGGGTTATAATTTTTTTGCATAGATAGATTCAACTTGTCATTGGATTTTAATCATACAGCCAAGGCACCGACTAATTACGTCGCGAAGATTTCAGAATTATCTGGAAGATTAATTTAGTAAAATCTATGGCGCGCGTAAGACAAAATTGCTTCCAATAGACTATTTATGTTGTTACGTTAAGAAATGCAATATAAATATGCACGAAACTACAATCAAAGTATTTCGCATACAGATCACAGTCTGCCACGGAACGCGCGGCGGTTTATAGCTATGTTACTTCGGAACATCGCAAACAAACAGACAGCTGAGTGGCATCTGACATTGACAGCTCCTATCACATAAATACAATAGAACTGAATAGACCATATTTGTTTATAATTGTAATGATTTTTTCATAAAATTAATAGTTGGTGCGATTATTATGGATAAAACAATGAAAGAAGTAAGTAAAAATGGCAGCCGTTACACACATGATTAAAAAAAGAAGAAAAAAAAACAATGAGAACATAAGGCTTACTGGAAATAAAAAAATGAAAAAATGAAAGTAAAAAAAAAATCTTAACAACCTATCTTGTTATGTAGTGTGGGGCTAATAATCTCCCTGTCTCAGCATAAATACCTCTTTACCATTAAAAAAAGTATTTCTATATTCTTACAAATTACTGGTTACCCATTGCATTGTGGTTTCACCCAGTTTCCGCATTTATCTCCGGAACAATCTCGACATTCCTTCTCTCACCTTTGTAGTAACATGTGTCCTAAATGTTACACAGCCACCTTCAACCTTCGCAAGAAACCGTTTTTCTTAAATTTAATTCACAACCTTAAATCACATGTAAATAAAGGTGTTTTTAATGTGGCAGGAGAATCTGTGATGATAATAAAAATAAAACTTATGCAGTCTCATCATAAATAATGCTTATGAGTTCGAGTTTCCGTATCCGTATTTATATTGTTTTGAATGAGGAAGTGAGAGTTTTGCATGGAAACCAATAATTTAATATAGATCTTTGTTGAAACTTTTGCTCACAGCAGTATCGTGTCATAAAAGCCGAATATGCTGTATCGAGTCATAAAAGTCTATTACATATTATTTGAATAATTTTACGTTATAAACGATTATAACTTTCAAAACAAATAGTTGAATTTCATTCGAAACATCGGAAAATGTTTTTTCCACTACCATAAAAACTTTAAAGATATTAAAAAGTAATGTTTTCATTCTCGTAGCAAACATTTCGTAGCGACTACAACGGTAATTACGTAGCAGTGAGCTCCGCTACGAAATCCGCGTAGTCACAAAGCATTCGAGCCAAAATTATTTGAAGTTTTAAATTAAAAAATTAAGCCATTTCTTTTCACAGCCAAGGAAAGTAATAAAAGCGGAAGTTTGCGTACTTCATTACTGTCTTGAGTTTATTAATTGTGACGGAGTTTGGTGGACGTTTCCGAGTAACAATTAAGGCGTTCTGTCTGTCGGTTTGTTTTGTTTTGTAAACTCTGATGGAAATATGTATTGAGCCAAGTGAAAGTTTCGGCAATTTGAGTTCATTGTGTTTGAGGGCATTATCTTGATTGCCTAAAATGTTTTGTGAATTATTACGTTTGTTTCGATTCAAATTAATGCTGACGGGTGCTGTCTCCTTTGTTGACTGCTGTGTTAAGTGAACATTACATTTTGAAATTACTGTTTTGCTTTGAACTAAGTTTTTGATATTAATGTGTTAATTAAATAGAAAATTATATATGCTAGCTATGCTTAGCTTTATTTTACTAAGTACTAGTTTTACGCCCGCGGCTTCCCCCGCGTGGACTTCACGACGTTATCCCGCGGGAATGTGATATTGTTCCGGAATAAAAAGCAGCCTATGTTCCTCTCCAGGCTACAAAGTATCTGTGTCTCAAATTTCAAGCAAATCCGTTCAGCCGTTTTGGTGTGATTGAGTAACAAACATACAAACATCCAAACATCTAAACTTTCACATTTATAATATTACTAGCTTTCCGCCCGCGGCTTCGCCCGCGTGGACTACACGACGTTTTCCCGCGGGAATGTGATGTTTTTCCGGGATAAAAAGTAGCCTATGTTCCTCTCCAGGCTACAAAGTATCTGTGTCCCAAATTTCAGCCAAATCCGTTCAGCCGTTTTGGCGTGATTGAGTAACAAACATCCAAACATCCAAACATCTAAACTTTCACATTTATAATATTAGTAGGATTAGTAGGATAAGGGAAAAATACAGCTTCTATTACATATTATTATATTGACGTAATGACAAGGCAATCGCCAAAACCAAAGCCATCTTCTATCTCACTCGTTGCAGGTAGGAGCGCACGCACCCGAGAAATAATAGCGGGCCATGCCAAAACAGTTTCCACAATAAATTCTTGCAGTTATATAAAAGCACAATTAGGTTTTAAACTGAATTAAATAAAAGGTTTAACTTAATAACGATTCACAATGAATGTTAGGTACTAGAATTATCCATCCATACCCATTCTCCTTATCCATTCATAAGAAAGGCCTATGCTCCAACAGTGCGGACATTTAATATAATGACGATGATGATGATGATAAAATATTTGTGTCCCATACGAATGCTATATGAACAGATATACTTAAATACTCTCCACATGGATAGGTAGCGAAAAAAATCTTTCCGTGTTCTGTGATAGGTAGTTTGTCATCAAGACCAAAAACGTCGTCGATTTCTTTACAAAATTATAGCTGAAATTTCTTCACAATTGGCAACGTCATATTTTGATTAATTTACCGTCAACCCTTTCTTATTGTGCCATGAAAAATATTCGCAGGCTCTAAGTGGGGCGAGATCAAAAATCGCGAGCGTATTATTTCGGCCTGAAAGCACCGGATATGAAAGAGCTCGGCGCTCTCAACTTCCGGGCAGAAGCTCAAAGGCTACACGTGGAACTTTTAGTTTCTTTGTACCTTGAATTTGAAACAGTTTTTCGTTGTTTCCGGTTTGGAGTCGTTATTGGATTTTTGTGTCATTTGTTGATTAAGTCAGTTGTTCAATGTTTTTGTCAAAGGTCAAATTAAAATAATAATTGAACACCATCTCCTACAACTATTATGCTTAAAGTTTTCGAGTTTACAAAATTAACTGGTTACAGTGATAATGACCATGTTTTTAAACTGTACCATCTCATAATCGCTCTAATCTCAAATTAGACACGAAAAGTTGTTTTCTATTTTCATTTACCCGAGCAGGATTCGAACCAGTACGTATAAAAACAAGTCGTAGATGTAGTTTATAAAAGTTTTTAAAGCCTGTATAACAAAATGATAATGGTTTTTTTTGTGTATTTGATTTTAAAAAATATGCTGACATTGGATAACATTTAAATTCTCTAACTAACAAAATTTTGTAGTTTTTGTAATTTCTACTCTTCTAAATTTAAAGAACTGAGTTTCCAAATTAATGAACAAACATATTTTATTACCAAAATGATAAAAGAAAAAAACCGTCTTTTCCTTAGATATCTACAAAAAAAAACAAAGTTCAATACCTCAAGCTGAAAGGTAACATGAACTCACACTTCAGGCAGCATTCAGGGGTCATTGCCCCGAGCTCATAGTGAAATTTATGAGAGGACGCGGTCACCTCACCATCAATCCCGTTTACCATTTAATAGTCGATATCTAGACGTTGTGCACGAATATGACCCTTATTGCGACGACATAAGATATCGTGAGAGGCGCGGGAAGATGCATTTGTCACTACGAGGCTGTTATTAGGTAGAGACGAGACGACAAAATGTACTGTGGGGAGTCCTGTGGAAAATTTGTCATGATGCACTTGATTAATTGATATTAGGTACTTTCCAAAAATGGGGAATATATTTTTCACAATTTTCGGGTCGACAGGGTTGGCAATTTTGATGATTAGGGTGAAAATGACGGAGTGTCACTTCCACCATGAAAATCGTTAAAATTTGATTAATTAATCGCGAGACAAATTTTAAAAATTGACGTCTATTTTTACTTAGAACATAGGTCCGTATCATCCATACTAATATTTCGCAGAGGCAAGATTTGAGTTGTTTGTTTGTTTGTAATGAATTAACTCAAAAGTTACGGTGTTGGTTTACGCATAAACTATCTCCTGACGATGCCCTGGGTTAGGGCGAAAAACGTGTAGAGTAGTCTAATCGGTGAAGGTAAAAGGTGTATTGCTGTCTTGCTAAATACAGGTATTTGTGCACTAGTATTTTCGTGGTATGCATGTCCAATTTTTTGCGGGCGGGCGGGCTGTGAATCTGTCGTGTTGTATTTTTTTTTCGGAAGTAAGCTACATATATTTCGTTTTTCACAATGGCTAGGGATATCCGCCAAGTGACGCCTGGTTCAATCAAATAAACTCAAAAAGTACAAAACCAATTTTGAAAATTCTTTCACTAATAGAAAGCAACATTACTCCCGAGTAACATAGGCGATATATTATGCCTATATTCCCACGGGCATTGGAACCAAGCGGGTAAAACGGGTTGCACCAAATAATCACGTTTTTATTACGGTATTGAACTATTTTCATAAATTTTAAGAATGCTACAAAAACGAATTCGGCAGGTAATAAAATGCACAATCGACCTAATATTACTAGATGTAAAAAAGAGCATCGTTCGAAGCCACTTCAACTAAAAATGGATTTTGTGAATTCAGAGTACGGAACACTCGATCGCTCGTATCACACTCTATAGGAAGCCATAGCCTAACGTAACACAGGCAGGTAGTAGAATAACAAAAAAAAAACATTAAATAAATAAATATTGGAAACCATCACATACATTGTTCCAATACCAAAGTATAGTAGCATAAGCACTAGTAGGTATTATGGAAATTGGAAACAGCGACGGGTATTACCACATACACCCAGATCCGAGGAAATATTGAAAAGTTAAATTTCAATATTTAGTCGACCGGGGATCAAACCCGGGACCTCTAGAGATAGCGGCACTATGAAAACCGGTACGCACACTACTCGGCCATGGAGGTCGTCAAAATTACATTTACAAAAAAAAATTAATGACATTTTAGGCTAACCTTGTAACGATGTCGATTCGTTCCAGTCATTATGGATGGTTAAAAACTCTATGATGACTGGAAACTCCATCTAGTTCTACATACTGGCCATTAATTTTATCGAATCCTATCCTGTTCTTTCAATTCAAATTCAAAATCTTCGTTTCACGTGTCCTGTTCATCATTTTTGATTCAGTTCTACTAAAATCACCAAGCCATACAGAGCTCTCGGAGCATTACCAGTTTTTTATACCAGTTTCAATTGTTTGTCATAGTATTAAATAAGTGGAACCCTTGACCCTTGGAAAGGGGTAAGTTTTCATCATCATATCCATTACTACCTACTTACCTACCTACTTTTTGTTATTCATGTATTTTTTATCATTTTGTTACAGTTCCTAATCTTCCTATTCTTCCTATACGTTTCTTTATTACTACCTTTACAATAAAAGTCAAGTCCCTATAAACATCATCTTTTTATTCATCTATTATCTACAAATTAAATACTTGGCGGTGACTTCCGACGTTCCGGCTAGTGTACCACTGGCCGACGAGGACGTCCCGCCCAGGGTTGCCAATGTCCACGGTCTGGTATACCCAAAAACGTGACTGAAAATCCCCAACCCCAATTTCGGGGAAAATAAATTCAATATTCCCCACATATTCCCCACCCCCACAAATTTTCAGCAAAGAAATAAAACAACTGTTCATATTAATACAAAATTATTTACTTCTTAATACATAAAAGACGTTAACTAATGTCTTAAATCTATTTTTACACGACTGCCCAAAAAGAGTGTATTGTGCTTAGGGTTTATGTATGTATGGATGTGAGTTTCTTTATTCCATTATAACTTTTATATGCCTTAAAGGAGTTTAATATATCATTAGAAACGTTTTACCACCCCGAGTGACACTGGCTATTATGTTTTTTTAACATTCAATATGGCCGACATGCGGCGCCATCAAATAAATGTTTAATGAAAAAAAATCTGCAATATGGATATCAAATGAAAGGCCTCGACAAGTACAATTCAAACATCCTACTATATATAATATTATAAATGGTAAAGTTTAGATGTTTGGATGTTTGTTACTCAATCACGCCAAAACGGCTCAACGGATTTGGCTGAAATTTGGGACACAAATACTTTGTAGCATGGAGAGGAACATAGGCTACTTTTTATCCCGGAAAAACATCACATTCCTGCGGGATAACGTCGTGTAGTCCACGCGGGCGAAGCCGCGGGCGGAAAGCTAGTATTAAATAATTTGTGCACATGTACTACACAAAGATCCTGGTGAGTATCGAACCCACGATTCACGCGGTAGAAGTTAGGAGCGCTAATCACTACGCCACCGAATCAGTCAGTACAGTAGATTAGAATAAGAAGATACAATAATTATTATAGCTGTATTAAATTAATCAACTAGATAATTAGTCAAGAAATAGGTTTTGTATTTATTCCGACGTTTTGCCTTTTTATTTTTATTTTTTATTTCCCGTGACCAGTTTTAGAATCGCGTGCCTTCTCCTGGATTTATATTTCGTTTAGACTATATCAAACAAAAAAAAGTTACTATAATACCTGAATTAAATTAGTTAAGAAATACGTTAGGTAAGTACGTAAATCAAATAAATAAATACATCTAGGATAGGAAATAATTCTGACTAATGAATATTGTTATTATCTTTCTCTTTTTATTTACATTTTAACAACCACATATCCATATTTGCACAAAAGTTTGATTTTTAGTAATAAACAAACTAAAACAAGCTAACACAATCAGTAAACAAATTACAAAGTTTTAGCCTTAGCACTATTATTTATTCTGTGGTTTCAGGAACGTAACAGTTAGCGAGTTTTTTCTGTTCTTAAAAAATCCAACATTATTACCAACATTAAAACATTAACTGTTTTTTCTAGATTTTGCGGTGTAAATATCAGAACAATAGCAATCTAAAGTAGACTTTAAACTAATGCATTTAAGTTGAATTTCAACTGCAGCCCGTAGTTGTCAGCTCTGTTCTGTACGCGTAAAATTCGTTAAAATCCTACTAATATTATAAATGCGAAAGTTTAGATATTTGGATGTTTAGATGTTTGGATGTTTGGATGTTTGTTACTCAATCACGCCATAACGGCTGAACGGATTTGGCTGAAATTTGGGACACAGATACTTTGAAGCCTGGAGAGGAACATAGGCTACTTTTTATTTCGGAAAAATATCACTCTCCCGCGGGACTACGTCGTGTAATCCACGCGGGCGAAGCCGCGGGCGGATAGCTAGTGTTTCCATAAAATAAACTATAAATAATACCTTCCTACCGGATAAGATCAAGGCGAGTTGAACTTGAATTAAATATAATTAATAAATACTTATAATACAAAACCTATAACTTCTAAGTTCAGTTCTAGTGTCCAAATACCCTAAATCCCCGCATTTTCCCCACAAAACGCTCTCCCCACAAATTACCCAATCGGATCGAAAATCCCCGCATTTTGGGGAATTCCCCACAGATTGGCAACCCTGGTCCCGCCACACTGGCTCTCCGGCGGGGAATCGAACCCCGGTCTCCCGCGTGACAGGCGGGGATACTGACCACTATACTACCGAACTAAGTGATTCCTGCCCATGAAGCTGGAGTTCTCACCCTGAATAAAAAAATGTACCCAGCAAATTTGACATTTATGTATGTAGTGGCTGTCAGTTGTCTCATATGACCATACGTATTTTTTTAAAGTGTAGGTGAGACGGAAGACAGCCACTGTGTAATTTTTGGTGACAAAAAAGTGTTAGTACTGCACTCTCCAGTTACCTCAGTATTAAGTCGAGCTTCATACTCCTGCCACTCGCTGACTTTTTGACACACACGTCACTCATCGTCACCTGTTACATGATGGTTACATGACACACGAAACAAACGGACATGTGACACACATGATACGAAACTAGCACACACACGACGCATTACGTGGTAAACATGGAGTAGGGTTATTAGCAAAAAAAAACACCTTGCAATAAATAAATTCTCCTATGTCGTCAAAAACAGAGCGTTGTTATTTTAATTTTTAGTTTTTTTGCATTCACAATGCAATTTTTATTACTGAAAAATGGAAAATGAAGTATTTAGAAAAAATCGACCCGTCTCACAATCATTCCATCGGAGCTGATGGATGGATTTTTCAACCATAAAAATTGCATTGTGAATGCAAAAAAGTAAAAATTAAAATAACTTGCAATAGTAATTTCATCTTTAGCGATTGCCAAATACCTGGAAAGGTATTTCTTTCGCGTGTGAGGGTACTAATATCCACATTGATGAAATTAACGCTGACTATACAGCGAGTAAGAAGTATTGGATAAATTCGACGCTTCTCGTAACGACTCCGTAGCTCAGTGGTTAGAGCAGTCGCCCGGAAAGCGAAAGGTCGTGGGTTCGTGTCCCATCGGAGCTGATTGTGAGACGGATCGATTTTTTCTAAATACTTCATTTTCCATTTTTCAACAGAGCGTTGATTCCATATTTTCCTCGAATAAGTACTCCATACATTAATCGTTAGGCTGTGTCCAGATACCGGTATCGATAGTAAAATTTATGATACGACTGGTGGAACGGTGAAAAAAACGAGCTGGAACAAACGTAAACAGGGTTTTTTCCGGACTATAAAGTTAATGTGCGGGCTTTAGTTTGGTCAGGAGTAACGGACCCGGCGGCCTATGGCGGTTCGAATGGACCCGTCGGCCTACTTTATAACTAAATCACAGTTTCAGGCTTTTAAAGTGCTACGCGATTTTAAGCTTTGTCGGGGGACGGAAAGATGGTAAGGTATTAACTGCTATAGTTGAGTGGGTAGTTTTTATACCTCTAATTTTGTGGCATTTAAATTTTAAGTATAAAGTTGTTATACACACCTTCGTAAACCTGAGGGCCGACTCTGAAACGCAAAACCCGAAACTTCGGTATACCCGTCCCTCTCACTCTCTAGGCGGAACAGAATAGAGTGAAAAGAGTGGGGCTGACCGAAGTTTCTGATTAGCGTTTCAGAGTACGGTCCCTGTTTTGTCCGAATCCCAAATACAAGTGCATATAATAACCATCTTTGTAACAAATCACAGTTAACTATCAAGTTATAAGTTTCCATACATAAATACGAAATTGACTGTCTTTTCGTTTCAATTACACGCTTGAACCACTAGTAAACTGATATTAACTGAAAGTTCTGCTCATAAATGTTTGAATTTAGAATGTTAGTTACGCACTTAATTTAACTAACACAGCCATAAAGTTAATGTAAAAACCACATATTAAGAATTATTCTAATACACACCCTCCTTCTCAAAAGATCTAAGATGTAAACAAAACAGCTGCAGTAACTCGAATTACGGCGATCTATCTATCTATCTACTCATAATATAGTTAACCTTATAAATTCGTCTGTTCTCGAATCGAATATATGTGAGTGGTAGAATTACCAATAAACTGTGATCGTTGGTTGAAACGAGAGAACGCTGGGTTCCGTACGGAGACGTAGCAACGTTTGATGTTCAATTGGGGGGTGTTCATAAGATGAGAACGTCGGGCCACTAAGTCTGCGAGTATTATTGTGTTCCGGCAGTTAGAGATAAGATAGCCAGTTTCTCAGTGATTGAGGATTCCGGGAGTAGTGCGCTTCCATCTTCAGCCTTATCACCACTTAACATCAGGTGTGATGAAGGCTAAGTGCTACCCCGTTGTGGATAAAAAAAAAAAACAAAAATAATCTTCTTCTTTTCGTGTTAACCGTAGATATTTTAAAGTATATTTTGCCGACGTAGAAAGGAGCCTCCACGTGGCGCAACCTGGAACCAGCTAAACCCGGTCACGCAGAGTTTAGGCTGACTAATCCTCACAAGACAATGGCAGGTGCGAGTGTTGGAAAGTATTCTTTCTAAAAACTTAGATAAAACAAAATCTTGGTTCGGCCTGTTATTATCAATCCCTTGCAATCTTTACTCACTGTAGGTACAAGCTATTTGAAGCACATCAAACCGTGAAAATTACGGGTCCATCTTTCCTATACTTTTGACATTCGCGTTTTTGACGAATCGTCAATGACAGATCCCGTATGAACGAGCTGTTACTAGGATGCACTTTCAAATCTCTTTCAATAACTAACAATAAAACGCTCTTTTAGTGAAAGTGGACTCTACTATTCTCAAAATACTAACAAACTACGAACTATTTGTATGGCGCAACTTGCAGTGCTTAGTACTTAGTGATTTCGTAAAAAGTACATTTTATGCCTTGTATACTCACTAGAGTTCTTAGGTAATTGAAAATTGTTTACTGCTATGATCATTAGTACACACATTTAATTGTATTTATCATAATTTATTATGTATTTGTGATGGAAACTAACCTTACTATTTTATGGTCATTTTTAATTTGACGACTCTGTGTGGAATAAAACAGGGAGAAAAAAATTTCCTTGACGAGTTTCTTGCCGGTTCTTCTCTAAGGTCTCCCGTCGTAGTGTTTGTGAACCGATGGCGTAGCTTCTTTGACGTTCACAAGTGCTGTATCAGCCTAGACTAAAGTTATTAATTTTCATTGGCAAGGAAGACCGTACAACGCTCGTTTTATGGCCCGACCGTCGTTATTGTCCGCCCGGCACAGCCACCTTGGCAACGCAGATTATTGCTCCGCCCGATGATCTTTGTGCCGAACTTGCTAAATCAAGAATTTGTTAATTACCAACTCGCGATTTTGTGAAACAAATTATGAAGATGAAAGGGGTAACTCGAGTTAAGTTTAATGATTTCATTTTTATTACTGTTTGATATTTTTATTTTTATTTAACTGACAGGTGTCTACGACAGCTACAACAATAGATAGGTCAGTTAGTTTTGGGCCGTTATTTGGTCCAAAATAAATGTAAGATATTTTCCAATAAGCTAAAAACATTATTTTATTAGCAGTCATCTTGTAACACAGATAAACTCTAAAAATAAATAACCTTTAACCATTTAAAAAATTTTTAACTTTGGTGATTGCGTTCCAAGGACGACTTTTGAGTAGTTTTTTTTATAAAAATCACTTACACGAACTGGGGTGAAAATAACTAAGACCTTATCTACACTACTTCTTACTAGGTCAAAACAATATAATCATATTTGTAATTGCCATCAATTTGCTGGTTCAGGCGGAATTGTATTATATCTGAGTGTGATAAAGTACAATTTGGAATGTCCCCGCCATAATTGTGTTGTTTACGAGAAGTTGGTTAAAGTTTAATTGAATCGGGGTGTATAGTGAATAGGGATGGGGGTCGCGAAATGTGAATCGGTAGAATGAGTGGTACAGAGAAACACAGCTCACGACATCTTATTGCAGATTATTTTTGTTTTTTTGCATTCACAATGCATTTTTTATTATTGAAAACGAAATATTTAAATCGACTCGTCTCTCAATAAAAAGACGTTCCATCGGAGTCGAGTCGGAGGCTCGATTTTTTTTTAATACTTCGTTTTTAATAATTGCTGATTGTAAATAGAATTGGAATTGTTTGTATTCGGATGTGCACGCAGTGCCACAAATAGAGAGAGATGGAGAAGTATTTGTGAAAGCCGCAACCACCTTACTAGACGATCCATGACATCGCATGGTCATAGAAGAAGAATTTACTGAAAGAAGAAGTACTGAAACGTGAGTAAATCTATTTTTAACCGACTTCTAAATCAAAAAGGAGGAGGTTCTCTATTCGTCTGTATGTATGTTTTTTTTTTTTTTTATTTATTTTTTTATGTATGTCCACCGATTACTCGAAGACGGCTGAACCGATTGAAATGGTTCAAACGTTATTACATCAGGTTGGTTTTCAAGTTGGTCCCATTTTTTGAAATTTTGAAATCGGTTCAGTAGTTTTCAGGAAATCTTGAAAATACTGTCGTTTGCGTTACCACTTTATGTGAATTTAATACGTATCTTTAGGCATAACTTCTTTGTTTATAAACCGATTTAGATGATTCTTGTTTTGTTGGAAAGGGGATACCTCAAGGTATTTTAACCGACTTCGAAAAAGGAGGTTTTGAGTTTGATCACATACCTATTTACCAGAAAACACGTAAATAGCCTGCACGATGCACTAAAAAGAGTGAAATAAAAATTATTTTTATAAAAAAATAAAACCGCCTTCTAAAAAACCACATCAAAAAAGTAAGAAATATTTCCTCACCAAATAAATAACGTAAGTACTTTGAAGTGGGGCGGGTTTATACAAAAACAACAAAACATTGTACATGTTTCACGCCCGACTTCAAAGTACTTACGTTATTTATTTGGTGAGGAATTATTTCTTACTTTTTTGATGTGGTTTTTTTTATATTATAAAAAGAGGAATATTTTTGATTGTTTGTTTGTTTGCTTCGAATAGGCTCCGAAACTACTACACCGATTTAGAAAATTATTTGACCATTAGAAAAGCTACATTCTTTCCGAGTGACATTTATCCCGATATTCCCACGGGAACAGTAAAACCGCAAGGATCCGCTGTTAATAAATAAAGAAGTAAATTTTTTTTTTACAGTGATTAATTGAATAAGAGTCAATATTTTCCGATAGGATAGACATGCAACCAAAACAGACTAAATAATTCTCTTGATTTTTTTTATTTTTATCTATAGTAAAATGAAACAAAATCCATATACGTCATTAAAAAGCGTATTTCAAAATTGCGAGTATGTCAGAAACAGAAACAATAGAAATACTTCGAGTGGTTCCTTTATCACAACCGGTATAAAGCCGAGTCTTGATGGTGAATTAACAACTCGCCGTAGGACACTGGTTGTTTACACGTCCGCCTCGATTATCACTTTCTTTATTTGATGAGAAAAGTTTGAGTGACAATCTTCAATTATGACGGTGCTGTTAAGACGAAGATCAGCTTTGAGAATAGGCATTGCAGCGACGAATATTTACAGCATAACTTCTGCAAATACAAGCTTCATTTTACATTTAAATACTTATAATAAATATTGTCCACCATCACATATATTGCTAGAGGAGCCCGTGGCGCAGTGGATAGCGCGCTTGGCCTGCGATCGTTGAGGTTAAGCAACGTTCGCAATGGTCGGTCACGGGATGGGTGACCAAAAACTTTTCATCTCGAGCTCCTCCGTGCTTCGGAAGGCACGTTAAGCCGTTGGTCCCGGCTGCACTTGCAGTCGTTAATACCCACCAATCCGCACTGAGCCCGCGTGGTGGGTCATGGCTCATTCTCCTTATTCATCCATAAGGAAGGCCAGTGCCCCAGCAGTGGGGACATTAAATGGCTGATGATGATGATGATGATGACATATATTGCTCTAATCCAAATTAGGTAGCTTAACTAGCTGGGTGGAAACATCACATACACCTAGACACGAGAAAATATCGATATGTTAGTTTTCGACGTTTTCGCGGCTGGGAGTCGAGCCCGGGTCCACACAGATAACAGCACTATGAAAACCGGTACACCACTCGACCACGGAGATCGTTACGTTTTAAGATGATGCTTAGGGAAAAGCATTACAGAGAGAAATATGAAAAACAATGCCTGCTGTAAGTTAAGTTCTGAAGAGATGTAGAAAGTAACTTCAAACTTGAACCTGTGAAAGTCTAGTTTCTGATATTTTTCTTATCTTAATATCACTACAACAAAATAGTTCCTTGCGTTTCAGCCTTAAAAACGTTATTTTATTTAAAAAAACTTTTTCTGTTTGCTCTGATAAGACCTCCCTCGGCAGAAGTTGTAGCGTAGAAGCGATACTGCTTTCTAGCATTACAGCTATCTTAAAAAAATGGTCCAAGTAAGCCTATCAAAAAATATCTAAAAAGTTCCAGAAAATCTCGGGTTCTTCAATAAAAAGTGAGTTTAGACTATTGCTCGCTAAAGTGTTAAGTCCTCCTATCGACATCATTCGAATCGCATTTATTTTGCAACAAAGTTTAGCCGTCAAAATGAATCTCAAACAAGTAAATTGTAGAGTACTTCTTTAAGAAATCTTTTAAAGCACTCGCGAAGTGCACTACAGCGTTTCGATTTTCGTGATTTAAGCATTATAAACCGTATTTTATTGGCAGTAAAGTCTGATTTTGTTTTCTGGTGGATTGGTTGTTGGGCTATTTGTTATGTAGTTGGACGGTCTGAGTAAATATCATTACTGGTGGTCCACAACAGCACTTCGGCGTAGCCCGAGATAGCCACTTAGACATACACTACAACTAAGGAACTTTCAATATGACCGTATGATATATTCCATTTAAAGTTTTGTGGTTTCCATGCCTAGATGAAAACCTATTTCAGATGCAACTCCGTGTGGAACTTTACTAGAAACATTTATAACTTGTGTATGTACAATTTAAAATACCTAAATAACTAAAGCAGAAGGGCAAATAAATTGTAGTAGTAAATAAATGTCAGTATATTAAGTACTAGCGGCCGCCCGCGGTTTCACCCGCGTGGTTCCCGTTCCCGTGGGAATATCGGACTAAAAAGTACATATAAACCTTCCTCTTGAATCACTCTATCTATTAAAAAAAAACGCATCAAAATCCGTTGCGTAGTTTCAAAGATTTAAGCATACAAAGGGACATAGGGACAGAGAAAGCGACTTTGTTTTATACTATGTAGTGATGTATTCACAAAAAAGTATATAAATATACATTTTTATTGCACAAAATACATTTAGTAAAGTACAATAGGCGGACTTAACGCTTAAAGCATTCTCTGCCAATCTCTGATATTTATCCGTTATCTAGTTTCCATAGCATAGTTTCTTAATGATTACTACTTAAGAGCTAGATAATTGGTGTGATTGTAAAGAATTTATTTAATTTATTTATAAATTGGCCGAGAGGGAATTTATAAATGAAGGTTTCGAACATAAAGTTTTGAAATTCTACTTCAGATAAATAAATAGTCGCAATTGAATATGATTCGATTCCGAAATCTCAAAAACAATCACATGAGATGAAACATTTATCTCAAACTGAGTATCAATATCTAAAACAGGATTGCTTAGATCTAGATGAAGGCTCACGAACTAAATCATTTTTTTATGGATGAAAAAAAAGGTTAATAATGTACGATCCTATGTCATAGATAAATGACAGGAACTACTTATAAATAAACGCTCAAGTGGCTCAGTGGGCACATATTTTCTCAGCCGTGATTGTCACTCCAACTATGTATGTATCATCATCATCAGCCATTTTTCATGTCCCCACTGCTGGGGCACTGGCCTTCCTTATGGATGAATAAGGAGAATGAGCCATGACCCACCACGCGGGCTCAGTGCGGATTGGTGGGTATTAACGACTGCAAGTGCAGCCGGGACCAACGGCTTAACGTGCCTTCCGAAGCACGGAGGAGCTCGAGATGAAAAGTTTTTGGTCACCCATCCCGTGACCGACCATTCCGAAAGTTGCTTAACCTCAACGATCGCAGGTCAAGCGCGCTATCCACTGCGCCACGGGCTCCTCAAAAAAAAAATAGTATATGGGAAATTCTTTAACACACCACTTATGTATGTATAGCTAGGTGTTATTGTTGATCGAAGCTTAGATTACCTTTTCTTCAAGATACTGAAAAGCTTCAGGAATTGATATTGATTAAAGTAAGGACTAAGGTCAGATCATACATAGCTACATAATCGTTTATAGAGAGTTGAATCTCCTTCGTCACCCAAGTCAAAGGTAACAGGGGTGGTCTGATGAATCACTGGCGCGCCTCCGGCCACCTCCCCTGTTTGCACAGAACATAAGAAATGTTTGACCAGTAACGCAGCTTTATACAAACGTCCGAAACAGCAAGACTCTTAGGTATAGGGTTCCTATGAAGATTGTAACGATATGCAGTTATAGCAAGCGCTGAGTTGAAACTAGTCGGACATACTGTATGTTAAAGGGTGGCTGCCATTATTATTATATTTAACCTCTTGTGTGAACTGTTGTGTCTAAAATAACCGTTTGAATTTAATAGAACTGAATAACTGTGCAAGGGCGTCGCTAGCCCATGGCCCGGGAGCCCTGACGCAAAGCCTATTAGGCCTGGCGGGAGGGCTGGGTGTGGTGAGAGACAGGCCTGTGTCTAAATTAATCCAACATGCCGTTACCGGTATACGATAAGACTGTATTTGCCCTCACTATAAACAAAAAAAAGTTAATTAAGTGGGGAAAGTTGATATTTTATAAGATGAATATAAAAAGTGTTTAGCGACAGCAAAAACCGTAACATGACCAACAACTAACGTGTCGTTTAAAACAAGGAAAACTCGTTGGAGACAATAAAGGTTTGGTTTCTCATGTCATGACCGACCGGGAGAAAAGTTGCTGAAACTTAGGAATCACAGGCCATTAGCTCAACTGTAGCAATAAAAATTATTAAAGGTTTAAAGGTGTAAGATGAGATAAAACAACTTTTAACGGATAACTAACGTCAACGATCGTGGTCTCGGTGACCACGACCGCTGGAAAGGTGTCAAAACATCGCGAAAACATTAAAAAAAACCTAAATAATCACTCTTAAATATGTACATATTAAAGCCAAAATAAAATGCGCGATAGCCATCCGTTAAAAGTCGTTTAATTTCATTGAACAGTGTATGCAGAAATCTAAGATGTACTTAGATAAGATGAGATACTCATTTTACTAATAGGTATATTATTTACTGCGCCGCTTGTTTGTACTGTCATTTGATATACACGACGAGTTAATGCAATAGCAATATGCACTGATGGCTGGTGCATCAGCACTGTTACAAACCTGGCGTACCTAATCATTAAAACAATCTTGTTTTTAAAGTACCTAAATGGTTCAAGTTACAGAAGACAAGATAGCAATTAAACACTATACAATAAAGGAAGAATAGAAAGAAGTAAAAAAAGAAACAAAACAAGCACAATGTGTGAAGCTATAGGGGCCTGTCACAGTCCAAATAAAAACTAATAATATAATTTTTAGATAATAAAAATGACATGAAAAGTTATTTTGACGACAAAGTTTAAAGACACTTCTTCTTTTACTAGAAAGGGTTAGCATTTATTCAATGTCTTACAATTAAAACCCCTTCCATTAACCTCGCACAAATCCTCATTAGAAGATTTAAAGAATGTTTTCAGTAAACACCATATATCTCAATCGCCGTCCTCAGAGGGGCTAATTAAGTAATTCCTCCGTTCGGCCGACCGCGCTTTCACTTAATGACAATTTAATGCCCAGGGTGCCTACCATCAGCTTTAAGACAGCGATTCAAAATTAGCGCGATGCAGAATAGGTTCCTAAAATGAATTGCTTTCTTTCGTACTCTGACCTTCTAAAAACTGGATCGCAAATGAATTGCTAAATGTGAATGACCGAACGATTTGTGTCCTTATTTCTTCTACCCGTCTCTTTCACTCGATTCTGTCATGCCCGGAGAGTGAAAGGGACGGGTATAACCTGCAGGTGTCATGTTAACTTTGCCGAGTTATAAGTCAAATAAGAGTTGATGACAGCTCAGCGGCTGTGAAATGTCATTGAATGATCACTGAATCGCTGTCATTGATATTAAGCTGTCGTGGTACGAATAAGCGAAGCAGATCAGTTTAGGTTCCTAAACAAAACCGCAATAAGAGTTGATGGTAGGCACCCAGGATAGACCCTCAAAGTGTTTATCCCAGTTCCCAAGACTACTTTTACCGTGTTTTTCCAATCGAAGTAATTGGACAACTTTCTTGAGTAGGAAAACACATTTGCTGGCTATTTCGAGCGGTGAAAAAAGTGCTAGTATTTTCTTCTGCTACAAAGTCTCTGTAGTCAAAATTATACTTTCTTCTCATATTTATAAACGAAAAAGTGATTGTCTGTTTGTTTAAACTTTTTGCAACTAATCTGCTTAAACTTTTGTTGAGATTTAAATAATAAATTGTCATGGGAAAGAACAAATATCTAAAACGTTTTTATCAATACTAATACTATATATATATATAAAGAGGATATATTTGATTTTTTGTTTGTTTGTTTGCATCGAATAGGCTCCGAAACTACTGGACCGATTTAGAAAATTCTTTCACTATTGGAAAGCTACATTCTTCCCGAGTGACATAGGCTATGTTTTATCCCGATACTCCCACGGGAACGGGTACCACGCGGGTGAAACCGCGAGGATCCGCTAGTTGGATAATAAAAAGTACAAAATCAAAACTAGTAAGTATTTAACTGTTTTAGTCGGCTTTGAGTTATTTGATTTTATAAATGTGCACTATGCAAAGCGTAATTTCTTAATAAAAAGAGATCCATTGTGAAAAACAAAATATAAAATAGCTTTTTCACAATGTTTGTCGCACAGAACACGGAAAGATTTTTTTGTCTGTTTGTCGTTTTAGGGACTTCCGCCAAGTGACGCCGGATTCAATCAAATAGAAAGAGATGCGATATTATACAACAGAAAATATTTATTATTAAGCATAGCAACTATTTCACAATAGTCACCATCTTATTTCTGATCTACAAACCTAATGTAGTGTTGGCCAGATTTTAATACGCCCCAAGTGTAAAGTGTAACGCGAGAGGTGTCAATAAAAGTGGTCGGTCGGCTAAATTGTATCGGAGGGTTGAAAGAGGTCCTGATCGGTGCCTCCGAAAGATAAATAGTTTCATTATAGCCGCATTTTGGTCTTTCTTCGGGGAACGCAGTATATGTTGAAGTTTCAGATAAACCAATTGAATTAACAGTAATTTAGCAATTTTAGATTGAATGGTTTGAGAGCATTGTAACTAAATCATCATCATCATGTCAGCCGAACGACACCCACTGCTGGGCATAGGCCTCCCCCAAGGGTCTCCACTAATAGTAATTAAATAAATTCATTAAATTACTATGCAAAGAAAGAAAGAAAGAAAGAAAGAAAAATAATTTATTCTTTGACTACACGACACCAAAAAGTAAAAACAAAAACACTTAAGTATTACAAACTAGAAAATATACAACATAAAAAGCAAGGTAAAATTCAGCATGAGCTTGTGCTACATATTTATATTTTAATATAAATGAATTGCTGTTCATTACTCTCGTTAAAACTCAGAAACGGCTTGACCGATTTGAATACGTTTTTTTTTATTTTGTTCACTATTATAGTTCATAGTGTTCAGTTATAAGATCCTAAATAAAAGCTAAAAATATTATGGCTAAAAATGGTAATTTTGTATGGAAAATTGCCTATCTGAGAAGCATGGACGAAGTTTCAGTTTTGTATAGCAATATAAACTAACTTGCAACTTCAATTCATTTAGATCAATTAAATAGTACCTACTGGCAATACATAACTTATATGGTTTGAATAAAAACAAATAATCGCGAAGCGAAATTAAATCCACCAAAGAAGTTTGATGACCTCCAAGGCCGAGTGGTGTGTTAAAGAATTTCCCATATACTATTATTGAATAAAAGCGAAGCATACCAGACGGAGTCATTATTTTGCCAACAGATGGCAGCACAATCGATTACGGCCGCCGGGAGCGAGCGGCGCGGCAATTTGCGATTCCTCCAACCGTGAAATCTACTGAAATGAATAAAACTATCTTAGAATCGACTGATTCAATGCCACTATTTTTCTGAACCCGATTGGCAACGGAAAACATTTGCTACTCGGTTTGTATAAAGCAAATTTTGTTACATGCTCTTGTTTATATGTATT
The DNA here is from genome assembly GCA_949710035.1 of Crambus lathoniellus. Lineage (NCBI taxonomy): Eukaryota > Metazoa > Arthropoda > Insecta > Lepidoptera > Crambidae > Crambus > Crambus lathoniellus. The sequence goes on from OX453298.1 coordinate 2,377,916, forward strand.
TGGATTTGTATGTATTAAAGTTAACATTTGTGGTTGGTTATTGGGTCTTTTGAAATCGTTAAGGAGGATACACAGTTTGAAGACTTGTGTCTGTAAAAACCTTTTTGAAAGTAGAAGAAGTAGGGTGAAGAAATTTTAGAAGTGTTTTTGAAGAACCAAGAGGGATTGTCATCTTCTTTTCGTCGTCTTCCTCTCTTACCGGATGTTATACAAATTCGTGTTTGTCTTGTTTTCTAAGATTCGAATGAGATTTATCACTATTTTCATAAATCAAAAAGTATATAAACCTAAAAATGAGCTTGAGCTTGTACAAAACCTGCTCCTTAACTGAACTTCTGAAGTGAAAATTAGAAGGCACTTCAAAATTTTGTATGAGTACTTTTTAGCTGTAAGCCACTGTGAAGTTTGCCGAATGCAGCGTCTGAGCAGTTGAAGCGTTGAAAGTAGTTTTTTTCTATTCTCATACGGATCTAAAATTTATTCTAATTTATTCTATTTGTTCTTAGGTAAATTACACACCGTAGCCGTAGTGTGTAATGTGCAAATAGTATCTTAATTTCAATTGTAGTAGAAATTAATTTAATTTAAAAAGGGCAAATATACCCAGACTTAGAAATACTTATAGCATCTTCAGTTCAAAACTCTGAATCGTTAAATGGGTTACCTACAGTTGCAATGTGGTCTTTTATTACATAAAACTACCCCACTTACCAAAAGGAAGACTGGAAAGGCTTAATCCTCTCCGACACAAGACTCGCTCCTAATTGTTATAAATTGCATTCAACCTTTCAATTAACTTAGTTTCAGTTGTTTCGTGATTCCATCAAGAGAGGTCGCTTAATCGTTCTGTCACACAACTCTACAAGTCCATTAATGCGAAGTTTAAAGTTCTCTGTTGACATGAAAGCGTGATCAGAGGGCTCAGGATAAGGGCGTGGTCATGACAGTAGCGGATCCTGCCCACACAAACGATTAAGACTAACTACTTAATACAACTCTGCGTAATACAAAATCATGGCTTCAAGGCAGTACATCGAGTAGAAGAACGAGTAAGTAATTACCTAGTACTCATTTTTTTCAAAATAATCTGTTAGTTTGTGTGGTTTGGGTAAACACAAAATATTGGTAGCTGCTAAAATGCTAAGTGATTCCACACTAATGACTTAAACACCTGTAACTTAATAACTTTAATTTTGTATTTCGTAATTAATAAGGTTATGATGGCAAGCCGTTGGCTGCAATCAGCCCACAGCCGCTCTTGTAGCGCTCAAAGGAGGGCTCTATGTTCAGCAGTGGACTCGGAATGGCTGATGATGATGATGAATTTTGTGTTTTATAACATAGCGGATAAAGATTGCCTACAGCAAGAAAACGGTTATTTATTAATTTCAACCATCATCGGCTCCGCTCTCCGCTATTTTCGAGGACACACATTACGTGGTTTCTGTATGGTTCGAATCTAATTTACTTTTGTGGCCCGCTGCGCCGGTGACAACGTGTCTAGTTGGTACAAACTTTAATTATAGCCTGCTGATGAATTTGTTGTAATGAGTTGCTTTATGTATTCCAAAGTGGAACTCTCAGAAGAATTGGATTGTTAAACTAACATTAAATTTAATTATTGTCGAGTAAATTGAAATAGTTTTAGTCGGATCTTCGTATTTTTTACCAGTCGCAAAAGGGACACATTTATTAATTATAACTTCCGAAAATAAACACTTCCTCTGCAGATCTGAAATCGGCAACGGTTTTTGAAATATTAACAGCAGCTGTGATTGTGGTAGCGGGTCTTCTAAGGAAAAACAGCAGTTTGAAGCTTGAGGGTTATTTATTCATATTATTATAAATCTTACACAAATTATGGTGATAGACGCTGCTAAGTACAGAATGTGAAAGAGCGGGGAAATGGAAACGTCAGGAGCAAAGACTATGTTAATATAGTTTTTAACAAACTAGTAACTACAGACTAGATACTAACACAGTCATCATGTCATATAATCAAAAATGATTCACTTAAGTACTGAATATTGCACATCCACATTCCTCAAATTGTCGAAATTAATAGAATAACGAAGATCCTACTACTTCCAAGTATTTTCCAAGATTCTTTCTCATGTTCAGAAATACACATAGATAGTTAGTCTCAAAACAGTTGATCTTTATCATATTGACTTACAATCACTCGAAGTACCGGCTTGCGAATAGGACCTAGTCATGCATTAGGTGTCTCATGTTCAGATATACACAAAGATACTTAGTCTCAAAACAGTTGATCTTTATCATATTGACTTACAATCACTCGAAGTACCGGCTTGCGAATAGGACCTAGTCATACATTAGGTGTCTCATGTTCAGATATACACAAAGATACTTAGTCTCAAAACAGTTGATCTTTATCATATTGACTTACAATCACTCGAAGTACCGGCTTGCGAATAGGACCTAGTCATGCATTAGGTGTCTCATGTTCAGATATACACAAAGATACTTAGTCTCAAAACAGTTGATCTTTATCATATTGACTTACAATCACTCGAAGTACCGGCTTGCGAATAGGACCTAGTCATACATTAGGTGTCTCATGTTCAGATATACACAAAGATACTTAGTCTCAAAACAGTTGATCTTTATCATATTGACTTACAATCACTCGAAGTACCGGCTTGCGAATAGGACCTAGTCATGCATTAGGTGTCTCATGTTCAGATATACACAAAGATACTTAGTCTCAAAACAGTTGATCTTTATCATATTGACTTACAATCACTCGAAGTACCGGCTTGCGAATAGGACCTAGTCATACATTAGGTGTCTCATGTTCAGATATACACAAAGATACTTAGTCTCAAAACAGTTGATCTTTATCATATTGACTTACAATCACTCGAAGTACCGGCTTGCGAATAGGACCTAGTCATACATTAGGTGTCTCATGTTCAGATATACACAAAGATACTTAGTCTCAAAACAGTTGATTTTTATCATATTGACTTACAATCACTTGAAGTACCGGCTTGCGAATAGGACCTAGTCATGCATTAGGTGTCTCATGTTCAGATATACACAAAGATACTTAGTCTCAAAACAGTTGATCTTTATCATATTGACTTACAATCATTTTAAGTACCGGCTTAGAATTACAATACATATTTGCGTGAGTGTGAGTAGTGTGTGTGTGTGTATGTATGTGTGTAGGTGGGTGTGTGTGTGTACCTATATATTTGTGTCTGTATAAATTTTATATGTATATATTTGTGTCTGCGTAATATGTAAAAGTCAAAAAGCGATTGCGTCGGCAATTACTATTTAAGGAGATGTGATTACTAATCCCATGAAAGAGGTTATTTATACATTTCAAGTATTTTCGAACCGGACCACTGTTAACAAAAAAATCGCGCAGTCCGGTCAACCGAACGATGGTTAATTTATTTTAACCGTGGTCCGCTAACTAGACTATCAAACTGTGCCACGGGCAAAAAGTGTTTTCCGTGGTACGGTTACCGGACCACTGTTAATAAAAAAAACGCGTAGTCCGGTCAACCGAACGACGGTTAATTTATTTTAACCGTGGTCCAGTAACCGTACTATCCAACTGTACCACGGGCAAGAAATGATTGGAACCTAGTCATGCATTAGGTGACCAAACATTATAATATAGCAATGTTTCCAACATGCTTTAATTTGCCTTTTTGGTTTAGATCAAGGAGCATGAGGTATTGGTTATCTTATGCTTCTTCCTCAGATATAAACTGTTAAAATAGTTGATGATGATGAAACTACAATCGACCATGATCGTTAATGTTTTGTCCCAGAAACACATTTAGCTGGTTCGCCGTTTGTCAAAGGAAATTCCCATAGGATTTAATTTGTCGCGTATTTACATAATAAATGAGTGCGCGGCGCCGGAGTAATCCGGCTGAGCTCTTAAACCGTCTTTATCCGTCATTGAGAGACTTGATTCTCGATTGGAGATTTGCATGTTATTCCGTTAAGCCGCCGTAGTGGGCTTACGGAGTTTAGGAGTCATTTGCTTTAACGTGATTATTGTATCGGCCTTACGACAAGGGAGCTAAAGGTTTGGGAGGTAATGAATAATGTATGGTCGCAAAGAAATTTTGTTAAACATCCAGTTTGCTTTCGAAATGTGTATGGCAAATTTTGCATTTACGCTTTCTTTATTCAACACGTATTGGGTTGACTGAAATAATCTCTTTTAGAAATAAGTCCACTCTTTCTCACATTTTATGTAACAATCACTTTCGTGTACTTAATATAAGTAATTATTGTGGAATAAAAAGTAAATTGTATTTTTTATTTAGTAATCTTTAAGTGATGATTTTGAAAATTTTACTTTTATCTAAGTAATAACTATTTCAAATATTTAAAAATAATATTTCAAGTATTTGCATTTATTTAAAATAAAATATCAATTTCGCGTTTCAATATTTACATCAGGCTTTATAAAAGAGCGACCCTATTACACTCGGAGTCAATAAGAGTTGATTTATACAAGTTCGCGACGAATACTAAGGATTAGGATTAGGACGAATAAGAAGAAAACCTTTGTCTATGTTATCTGGTCATTTGACTTCCTAATTAGTTGTATATTGGTAATATGGCTGTAGCAGTTAAAAAGGAGCCAAATCACGTTAAACTCAATACTAAACAAAAATGTATAGCCCAATACCTCAGGTCCGCCAGACCTCACTTATTTTTAACCGACTTCTAAATCAAAAAGGAGGAGGTTCTCTATTCGTCTGTATGTATGTTTTTTTGGGTATGTCCAACGATTACTCGAAGACGGCTGAACCGATTGAAATGGTTCCAACGTTATTACATCAGGTTAGTTTCCAAGTTGGTCCCATTTTTTGAAATTTTGAAATCGGTTCAGTACTTTTCAGGAAATCTTGAAAATACTGTCGTTTTCGTTACCACTTTATGTAAATTTAATACGTATCTTTAGGCATAACTCCTTTGTTTATAAGCCGATTTAGATGATTCTTGTTTTGTTAAAAAGGGGATACCTCAAGGTATTTTAACCGACTTCGAAAAAGGAGGTTTTGAGTTTGATCACATACTTACCTAATTAGGTACCAGAAAACACGTAAATTGCCTGCACGATGCACTAAAAAGAGTGAAATAAAAATTATTTTTATAAAAAAATAAAACCGCCTTCTAAAAAACCACATCAAAAAAGTAAGAAATAATTCCTCACCAAATAAATAACGTAAGTACTTTGAAGTCGGGCGGGTTTTAACAAAAACAACAAAAAATTGTACATGTTTCACGCCCGACTTCAAAGTACTTACGTTATTTATTTGGTGAGGAATTATTTCTTACTTTTTTGATGTGGTTTTTTAGAAGGCGGTTTTTCTGATGACGAAATGGTGGGAACAACAATAATAACTTTTATTGATTTCTTATTCTTGATTTTTATACAACGTGTTAATAATGCAATAACCGAAAAGCTCATACACCCCAACTAATTTATTATTTAAATTTATTTCATTATATTTTTTTTAAGAATAATCCTAGATATTTGCGCCCATAGGTAATAATAGGTATCCGTGACTTTTTGACAGATTTTAAGCTCTTCTATGACATAAGAGAGCACGTGACGGGTCGCGCGCGTATTGAATGAAAAGGCAGTAGACACAAACATTTTTAGAAGCGACAAAAAATTTAAACATTTTTTTTTTAAATTAACCCCTATAATAATGTGTGGAATCGATTCTACTCTCGATTCTGTACAAACTATTTTCTCTGTTACGGCTAACGTCACGTTGTATACCATAGGTATGATACTCAGGCAGCTATTTAGATACTTTTTGTAATCAGCCACATCCATCGGAGGGCCAAACATCCCGATTCGATAGTTTAATGATGTACCTTTAAAAAACTAGCTTATTAGTGGTCTAACAGAATCTACCTTAATATTGAATTGATATTTTTACACTTTTTACAGTATAGTGTAGTCAATGAACAGATTCTTTGTATGGAGACCCATACATTAATTCCTCAGTCGACGAAACTTTGCTGGGTTATAAAAAGCATGAGCCATAAACTTTTAAATGATTATCCAAAAAAAAACTCACACGGAAGTTAGGTATTTATGCCTACAAATACAAATCCGTTTTTACATATTGAACCGAGTAATTTCTCAGGCGAAAATTTATTTTACCAAATGAGTTATTTATACTAGTAAGTATGTGATACTTGATAAAAATCCAAAACTTTTTTCAAACATGAGTACGCTTGGCAAAATGGTATAATTCCGTACAAAAGTTCGACAGAGACATTTTTCAGTCCAAATCACCCCAATTATTTTATTAAAATTTGGTGTTTCTGCTGGGACATGTTTTTGGATATTTCATATTATTGTTAATAAACGTTACATGAATTTGTCCGATGGAGAAAGTTTAGACGGAGCATTTTTCCTAATAAAGATATCAATGAAATAAGACTTTCATTAATTTTTTTTATTTTTTATTAAAAAATACCTAACCTTCTTATTTTTTGGAAATTTATACCTTACTTTTAATTTATTGATACTCTATCATGCTGTAAAGTTATTTCTGACTGAGGAATTACTGTGGGGGTAACTGGCTTCATTGACTACACTAGTATTAAAGTACAATCAGCAAAAAAGTTTGTCGTAAAAATATGGTATGGTGTGGTATTGGTATGAGGGCAACCGTGTTAATTCGATAGTTTTTTGAAAATTACCTTTACAAAACTTGTTTAAAGTGTTCTAACAGAATCTACCTTTAATATTGAAGTGGTTTTTTTACTAATTTTCAATTTTTACAATATTAAAGCACAACCATCAAAACATTTTTTTTTACCAAAATACTTCTTGCACCGCAGCTCGCGTCTCGATCACGGCTCGCGCTTCGTATAAATCAACCTTTAGGGTCGTTACAATGAAGCCATTAAATGCCAATTATTGTACCACAATGGCTGTGACAACAGTAACGACTTCCGGACACGCGAAACAGCATTCTAAAGTTATTGGTTACATTGCGCGATTAGTTGGTTGCAGAGAAGAGCTTCCTTTTGTGTTTTTCAAAACACTTCATATTAATAAATTAAAATGCAATTCTATCCTATGACATATGACATCAACTCAAAGCAGGACTTGGTTTACTGCTACTTTTAGTAACTTGAAGGGGAAAAATATACTACGAATATCAGTACCCCTAGTGTAAGTTTTTATGTAAAGCACACGCAAACTATCGCGATTCCGTATTTATGTCAATTTGTATGAAAACTGTATAAGCGCCTCTAGCGGCGAGTAGCGGAAGTAAAAACAGCGAGTGTATCATGACAGCGCGCTAACTATCAACGAATAGTATCCAATTTTTGACAAGAAACTTACACTTGGGGTTCAGTATTTTATTATAATCGTAATTACAGGTTAATTCCTAGTACAGGGGCCAGTGTCCTACAGTAGATATTAACTGAAACAAATCGAACCAATTTAATATGACCGTTATCCAATAAGGGCTTGCATGTTGATGTCATATTATGACAGCTATCGAATGAGGGGTTAAGCTTGACCCATTTTGCTAATTTTTTTTTTCAAAGCGTAAAACTATAAAGGTCAGTATCAATGTCAACAAGTTTAAATTTCGACTTCATTGAATTTTTATATCTGTTAAGGCGCTACTCGGAAAAAGTATGGACTCTTTGATATAAAACTATAGGACGGTTAGAACTGTTATAAATCTGGTAATAAGATATATATTTCTTCATACCTTTATCTAGAATCGTATAGTTTCAGAAACACGATTTTATGATTTTGGCTCGACACTTTTTATTTACGAAAATACCTCTAAAAATAAGAAATATCAAGATTATTCTTAAATGGGGATACATATACTATTGAAAATTGGTTTAATTAGTGGACACCAATAATATTTAGGATCGTATAGAAGCATTTTTTTAAAATCGCTATAGTTTTTGAATACGAAGTGATTTTTCGTTTTTTTTGCGTAATCGGCAAAATCGGTCTCGCTCCCGCGCGCGTCGTTTTCTCATTGCTATCTCGCTTTAGCATAATTTTTCCGAGTATCGCCTTAAAAATTATCTTACGGTGAGTCACGCATATCATTTAATTGGTTCGACTGTACCTACTCTATCTTTAATTTTGTTATTTTGCGTGGAGATAATAAAGTATTTAATTATTATTACGAGTAAACGTATTATGAGATTTGTGCTTTAATTTTTAATTTCAATAGCAAGTTGAACCTATTGCATATTTTAAGGTAGGTACTTAAAATTTTATCTGAGTAAAGGAAAATACTGAATAGAAGAAAAACAATGTTTGCGTGAACACGATCAATGTTAATATTATAAATTTAAAAAAGCAATATAAAAAATAAAACAGTAAACACATTCCAATTCATAAATAATCATTAAAAGAATACATTCAATGTGTAGAGTATCAAAATGTATCGTTTACCAAATATATTTTCAACACACTTGCTCATAAAGTGAGCCTTATTACATCGATCTTAGGGCCATAAACCGAACTATAACCCACGCGTGCATAATAATATTACAGTACTAGTTGCGTAATAGAATTATCCCTACAAAGTTAAGTAAGTACCTAACTGCAAATTATATGCGAGTAAACAGAGACTTTTCAATTTAACCGGGTAATACAGTATCCCTACAAAGTTAAGTTAGTACCTAACTGCAAGTTATATGCGAGTCAAGAGAGCATTTTCAATTTCAGCGGGTAATAGATACAGTTATTTTTTTGTAACAACAAAGAGGTTTTATACGGCTGAAAATAAATTTACGTTTTTAGAATAAATAAATGTGTCCCTAATTAAGACAAAAAACATAATTAAGTATATTATTGTCAAATTATTTATAATTCACAATAATTTGTTATAAAACATTTGCATTTTATCACTATTATTATACTTAATTATTTTGAAGTAGGCTGTATGGCTGTATGTAATCAATCACCTCACATTTGGCGCGTGCAAAAAAAAAACTTGCACGCTTTTTCCCTTAGTTAATATTAGGTTAATACAATATGTATGCAATAAATGTTTGTTTTTCCTCGCAAGTGTGTTGAAAAAGTGCGTATGAAACTCGTGAGCAACTTACTCACTAGACACTCGGCTGATTTACGCCCTCGCCTGCGGCTCGGGCTGCAACCCACAGCCTCGTGTAAAATGAGCAACCTAAGCTCACTTGTATCATAATATACTATTCTTATTCTACTTAGTCGAAACCTTGTTTATACAAATATATTATTTTTGCTCTATTGTAAATAGAAAGATTTCAACGAATATGTTAATAATTGCTTTGGTAAATAAACACTTAAGAAATCATAACAAACTTTACAAGCATTATATATGCTTAAACGCTCAAAGGAAACTCAGGCTTTCGTATTTATTCAAATAAACAACATTTATATCTGTTGGAGCTCCACTGTTTTAATTACTTATTCAAGGCGTCATCGTGAAGCAACAATTTAAAAGCATTTCCATCTATTTTAATATAATATTAATTTGATAAGAAGCTTTAAGAAGGAAGTTTGTTTTCATATTCCGCGTTTATTAAGCCGTTTGTAAGTAGTAATAGTAGTCGTTTGCATAAGTTAAATATTTATTACTTTGGTTAGCAGGAGGAATAAATTATGAGAGCATTAATTTGAATTCTAACCGATTTCACCAGTTTCAAATAAATTTCTTGAGGTGTTTTAAGTAAGCTATGTTGTAAAAACCTTGATTTCGACTACATTTGTTATCCATAACGGGGTAGCACTTAGCCTTCATCACACCTGATGTTAAAAGTGGTGATAAGGCTGATGGTGGAAGTGCACTACTCCCGGAATCCTCAAACGCTGATGAATTGGCTATCTAATTAATTTAAGATAACTAAACAATTTTTTTTTTATTTATTTAACCTTTATTGCAAGAGTTACAAATGGCGGAACAATGTGTTTCAAATGTCTATTTTTATCACTATTCATGTTACAAGTTAATTTTAAGGAATGTGACTATTTGATGAAGACTGCAACTGTTAGTCTGAAGGCTATGCCAGACATATTTAGGATTTTATTTTGCATGTGGTGTACACCTATAAGTAATTGTGCAATTAGAATAATTACTTCTTTTAAGTTACTTTTTTATTGTGTTGTATGATTGTTACAATTGTTGGTGTTTCAATAAAATAAAATAAAATAACATTATTGTATTCACACCTGAGATGCGATTTATTAAGGACGACACCGACGCTAAGCATTGTCTTCCTAAGCAAACTTTATGTCAAACTAGCTGACCCGGCAAACGTTGTTTTGTTTTGCCATATTAATTATAGTGGACCCGATAAACTTCGTATCACCAACATCTATTATAGATAGACAGATGAAAATAAATAATCGCGAAGAAGTTTTATACACTGTTTTTATACAGTAGGTAATCCAAAGCGGCTAAAACGAAACGTCAGTGATTACAATACTCTTTGACATACCTCTTTGGAAGCGGCTATGGAAGAATGACAGTTTTGTATAGTGTACGACAGTTTATCGATTTTCTATACAAAATAATCATTTTTATTTTATAATTTTCCAGAATAAAAAGTAGCCTATGTTACTCTTCAGCTTCCAAACTATCCCCATACCAAAAATCGAGTTGATCCGTTGCTCCGTTTTGACGTGAAAGACGGACAAACAAACAAACAAACAAAGAAACAAACACACTTTCACATTTATAATATTAGTATGGATTCATTACAAACAAGTGAAGGTGACCGAATTTAAAAAAATCGACCTTCAATTACAACCGAGTAATTTACAGATTATGGATCATTTTTAATGATGAAGAAATTGAAATGGGATGGAAATGAAAATACTTATCTTACTAAAAAAAATCAAGCCAAACGCTTCAAACTCACACAGCGGATCATATATTCAGAGCTGCATGGCAGTTAGATACTTAATATTACTTAATACACCCGAACTTTAACCGACTGCAACGTGAAGACAGCAAACGCGATTTTGATTGAAACAAGTTTTGTAATATGATATAAAAGGAGGGTTACACATGCTGTTTCCTCTTCCCGAATGCTAATGTCGGGATAAGCCTCGAACTCGGCAACTTTGCGTTACTATCAAACTATTGTTCCGGTTACTTTTGGGCTTTGGGAAGATTTTTTCTTATTGTTTCCCACAAAGGATTATGCTGGGTTTGTTTCGCGCTATTTTCGCGTGAACGTCTTATCCTATTCTTGGTAATATTTTTTTTCTTGAAATCGGAAAATATGTATTTTGCCTTTATTGCTATTTGGGCATTGGTGGCAGTTTATGGATCAGTAAATATCAATATTGGTATAATACAATCCCAGGATTGAGGCTTCAAAGAAAACGGTTTGGAGTTATAGATAATGCACAACATGAATGTATTTTGTTTTTCGTTCGGCGTTGTCAGTCTACAAATAAAGACTTAAAAGTATTTATTTAAACGTTATTGCACTCGTACACAAAACATAAATACATAAAAAAATTACACAAAGGAGACATATAATAATAGGCGGCCTTATCGCTAAAAGCATTTTCTTCCTGACAAGCTATGGAAAGGATAAGAAAACAAAAAATGATAGTTAAAGATGTACAAGTGTGAGGTTAAAGAAAAAATGAGAAAACAATATACCTACTACTTACATACCTCTAAATAAATATAATAAATGTACCTATAGGAAAAATGTGATAGTAAAAAACAAGAGCCCCGTAAGTAGCTTTCAGGCGAGAATCAAACCCGCGCCTCCAGTATCGAATCCCGCCTTATAGCTACTTGCAGGGTTCGTGGTCTTTACAAGCTTTTTATTGTGGGGGACAAATCTTGCAAGCTTAAGTTGACCCACTTTCCAGTGTCCGATGGAGCTGACATTTTGTATACAGGTTTGGTGTAGATGACAATACAATAAATAAGTACAGTCAGCAAAAAAGTTTAGTCATGAAAATGAATTTTTTACTTATTTACCATCACATTTTTCCTATTTAGTGAACTGCATTATGAATGCACAATAATAATTTAAAAATCTCAAAATATATAATTGTATATATTTACATACTAGCCTTCCGCCCGCGGCTTCGCCCGCGTGTACTACACGACGTTATCCCGCGGGAAGGTGATATTTTTCAGGAATAAAAAGTAGCCTATGTCCTTTCTCAGGCTCTAGACTATCTCTGTACCAAAATTCATTTAAATCGGTTCAGTAGTTTAGGCGTGATTGTGTAACACACAGACAGACATTTTCGCATTTATAATATAAGTAAGGATTAAAACATACTTGACAACTAATTAATACCTAAAGTTCCATATACCTACTTCAAAAACCTAAAATAAAGGATAGTATAATGATTAATTCAGCAACATAACGAAAAATGCTTTTTAACTCTTTTTAACCGACTTCAAAAAAAGGAGGAGGTTATCAATTCGACTGTATATTTTTTTTTTTTTTTATTTTTTATGTGTGTTACCTCAGAACTTTTTTAGTTAATGAACCGATTTGGATAATTCTTTTTTTATTTAAAAGGCGACGCTTCTCGTGTGGTCCCATTCAAATTTTATCAAGAACTGGCCAGAAGTTCAGGAGTTATCCTGAATAATGTGTATTCAGACTTTATTTGGGTATATGGACGATTTCATAGTTTCATCAAATTGGGGATCATTTTCAAAATATTATTTTTTCGAAAGTTGGTACTTCTGACCTGATCTTACTTTTACCAAGTCAGGACCAGGGGATCAAATTCCAGGAAAATTGAGAGAAATCCTCAAATATAGGCAAGCCTTATGCGTTCCATTTATTTTAAAAGTTAGTCAAGTATTTGCATCTGGTAGTCATCATCTCATAGTGATGAGCTGGTGATGGAAGCTACAACTCCTTAACGGTTAGGAGCTGGAGAATATTTCTATAAGTATTAATCGTACGTATTAATACTTGGCCCATCCAATAGTTATATTCTTTCAGGTTATTAGGGTGAGCTGCTGATGAGAGGTGAAACTCCTCAACAGTTAGGAGTTATATTATGATTTTTTTATAAATACCATATGCACGAATGGACCTTCAGTTGTATTCCTTCAAGTTATCTTTAAGTAGCTAAAGATGGAAAGCTGAATTCCGTAACGGATAGGATATTTACAACAATTTATCATAATCACCATGTAGTTTCTTAAGCTACTTCACTAAAAATCGAAAAATAAAACGTTTTTGAAAAAAAATGTAACCGCCTTCAAAACGGATCTTCAAACAAAAATTAACAAACACTAAAAAACGAAAAAAATAATAAGATTTTTTAATTTAAAGGACGATGATACGTGACTTTTTCTAATTTATCTTGGTACTTACTGGACTGTTTGAAGTCGGTGCCAAGCCAAAAAGAATTAGAACGAAATATACTGAGTGAAATAACTAACATATAAAAAAAACCCGGTCCCAAGCGTGAGGTGTAGGACGTAATTACCTCAATACGTATAAGATGGCACCGACTTCAAACAGTCCAGTAAGTACCAAGATAAATTAGAAAAAGTCACGTATCATCGTCCTTTAAATTAAAAAATCTTATTATTTTTTTCGTTTTTTAGTTATAACCAATTGTATAGTTTTAAGTAATTTTGGTCTTAAGTAGAATATATGTTTGAAAATGTTGTGTATACCTGTAATAAAGGTACATACACGTCCAAAATTTCTGCGTAAAATTAATGTGAAATGTTTATGTATGTATTTTGTTGGTGTACCATGAGAAATAAATAAATAAATAAATAAATAAATAAAAAGATAAATTAGAAAAAGTCACGTATCATCGTCCTTTAAATTAAAAAAACTTATTATTTTTTTCGTTTTTTAGTGTTTGTTAATTTTTGTTTGAAGATCCGTTTTGAAGGCGGTTACATTTTCTTTCAAAAACGTTTTTTTGAATAAGCGGATAGTTCGAGCGGCCCTTAAAGACACCGGTAATTTATTACAGAAGTAGGCAGACTGCACCGAAAAAGATTTGTCTTAGAACCTGGTTGAATGCATTGGGTTTTCTGATTATCTCATCAAACGGAAATGGGAAGTATTTGGATATCCAATCTTATTTCATCTATCTCTAATATTACAATTTGAGTCTCTAATCTCGTTTTGTAGTTATAGCCCAGTTGATTTTCAATAACCGCACTATCGCTATTTACAGTTAAACATTTTATTTATAGAAGATAAAATAAAGTTGGTAAACAAATTGAAAGCAAAAAATACGGGTGTTTACAGTATTTTATTTCGAACATCCAATAAACAGGTATAGTGTTTTATCAAACGCTTCTCTTTTACGGGATATCGAGTGTTCAGTCGATTCTTTTGAAATTTTTCCGAGTGTGAAATTCGCTTTCATTTCATTTACTCAACACTAATGAAATTTTGGTTCCTGCCTTTTCGTAGAATGGAAGTTGCGTTAAGCGATATTAAAAATATTACAAATGTTGATTTATTCAATAAAATCTGAAAAGAGCTGCCGATTTTCAGAAAGTAATGGATTAATCGTTTTTAATGAAAATTTATTGAATGAAATTTACTCAATTTCAGTTATTAAAATGCCTTTATCTCTGGATTTCATGTCTGTTAAGAGAAGTAATTGGTTTTTTAGAGTTGTAATATAATTATAATTAATTGATCATAAAACATGAATACTACTTAAGTAGGTTTTCACCCACATAACTGTGATATGTAACCCTATTTAATGCAAATAAATGATTTGATTTGGTTTGATTAGGTATCAAGAGTTTAATTAAAGAGTCGCATTTAAACATTAAAATAGGTTAATATTTATTTGAGTACTATTTTTCTTTTTTATCCACAACGGGGTAGCACTTAGCCTTCATCAAACCTGATGTTAAGGCGATACTCGAAAAAAATATGCTGAAGCGAGATAGATAGCAATGAGAAAATGACGCGCGCGGGAGCAAGACCAATTTTGCAGATTAGGCAAAAATAAACACAAAATCACTTCGTATTAAAAAAACTACAGCGATTTTTAAAAAAAAAATGCTTCTATACGATCCTAAATATTATTGGTGTCCACTTATTAAACCAATTTCCAATAGTGTAAGTAAACCAATTTAAGAATAATCTTAAATTTTCGTATTTTTTATAGGTCCCTCTCTCAGATCATATAATACTAAGGTCCCTCTACTCACCCCCCACTCTAATTTTCATACAAAATGATACAATTACGATAATGATTACCATAACGACAGTTTTTCGTGCTCGGGCTACTGATCTGGATAACCAATCACAATACAAATATGGCCGATCAAACTTTGATTTTGGCAAGAGATAGGTTCGTTCCTGTTTTAATACTTAGTAGGTATCGATAACCATTTTTTCAACGTAGATAATAAAAAATAAGGTTTCTTTAAAATACATTCGCAACAGAAAATGGCATCGGTCGACCGCAGGCAGCCTATCTTTTTATTTCTTTTTTTTTGCTCTTATTAAAAACAGGGGTGGTACTAACCCCTGATTGTAATCTTGACAGCCCTGGGGCCATCGATTCCCTCCGATCGGACTGGAAAACAATAAGGTATGGCGAATTTTATTTTTTCTTTGCCTTCCCCTTATTACAGAACAGATGAAACGCTGATTTTATTGAGTCCCGTACAGCTTCCTGTTTACTTTTAAAGAAATATTTATAAGGCCTCCAAAGAGGCTGATTTTATAGTGATGTTTTTATGAACGGAAATTAACACGTTCACTGCTATATCAGGTCGAACGACTCCATGCATAACTTTACCCTGGTATGGCGTAAAAAATCCTCGCCCAGCCGCGACGGACAAGGTGCAGGACGGATATATTCAGTGTCTTCAGTAGTAGGAAAGTGATAATTGTCTCGTTAAACTCTGTAAATATTTCTCAAAAAAGCGCATCAGATCTCTTAAGGCTGCCACACACCAAAAACGCACGCAGACGTGCTGCATTGCGTGTGCGTGCGTAATGAGTTGTAATATATGAATTTGTACGCGTAGGTTCACACCAACAGTATCGCAGCTGCATTGCGTTGCGTTTGCGTGCGAGAGCCGCACGCGGCACGGCCGTCCGCGAGATACAAACCGAAACGGCCGCGGCGCGGTCGCGCAACAGCGGAACGGCAACGCCGCACACGAGCTCCGGCATTGTGACGTTGTATTCTACAGGATTTCCATGGCCCGCTATTATTTCTCGGCTGCTTGCGCTCAACAAGTGAGATAGAAGATGGCTTTGGGATTTCTCAATTGAGGACACACCGCGGTGACGTATGCGTCTGCGTGCAGCTGCGACGCTGACTGCGGCACGTCAGTTGTTAATATTTACAAATTGTCATCATGGATTTTGAAATACGCGAAAAATTAATTAATATAGTACGCAGATACAAATGTATATAAGATCCACAAGATAAAAACTCTCTTTTGTGGGATAAAATAGGAAGGGAATTACGAATTGAAAGAAAATGTCAACCGTGATCCGAAAGCAACACACGGCGTCGCTGACGCACGGCGTCGCAGATGCACTGCGATGCGTGTGCGACGCCGATGCCGGTGTGAATTGCTTTATGTCGCAGCGTGCTGCAGATGCAACGCATCGTGTTGCTCACGCATCTGGTGTGTGGAAGCCTTTATCGGTGAAGTATTTTGGACTCTGATATTCTTTCTGCAAATGAAAAAAAAATACTACATTAAGTATTATCTATTTTCGGTGGATTTTTGAAACATCTAAGCCACGAAAACAAACATGACATCACAAAACACAGAAAGATTTTTAATCCCAATAATTTTTGGGTTTAAATCTTCCATTTTTTTCTCATAATACAAATTATTTAAAATAATAAGATGCCTCAATATTCCATCACCAAAATCAATGGGCCATATATTACCTCGTTCTGTAATATTTTCTCATTAGCCAAACTTAAAAGCGTTTTAATTTATGCCGCTAATGAAGATGGTCTAGGCATTGAGGAACAACGCGACGCGACGCAATTTCCGGTTTTTAGTTTCAAAGAGCCGCGGTGGTGGGGGCTTCCGGTGCCTTAACATGGGACCCATACTATGGATTTGATGAGCAAAAGTTAATATTTAGGGAGTGATGATGTTTTTTAGCCTACTAATATTATACATGCGAAAGTTTGTGAGCATGGATGTATCGATGTATGTTTGATACTTTTCACGCAAAAATTACAGATTTGATTTCTAATTACTCCATTAATGCAATAAAGTGGTGGTCGTAGTAGCTAAAAATCCCAGCTGACCTTAATAAACGCAAAAAAGTCGCTACTCTTCAATCATAATCATGATTTTTTTGATAAGTAACTATGATTCTATCAACATTGAAAAATGGAAAATGAAGTATTTAGAAAAAATCGACCCGTCTCACAACTACCTCCGATGGGTCTATCAACATTCCTAAAATCTACTTTTGTTTCAGATAAAGTGATTGAGGTTGCTACGTCAAGATGCGAAGACGTGGCAGAACTTAAAGCCGGGCTTGCATTTTATAAGCTTAGGATCTTTTAAAGTTACTCGGCAGTCGTAGTTTTATACCCACTCACTTTTCGTGAGCCTCCCTTCAATCGACTTACACTAGTAATGGCCAAGAAGCACTCTGACAAACACGGATGAGCGCGGGATTGGTTCCACCGTTTAGCCGCTGGAGCGCTCCTCATTTGCCGCGTAATTGGGCCGACGCGAGCGGAATCCCGGGGACTCGGTCGAGAATAACGTACAAGGTCTTTAGTCTGTTCTAAAAACCTCATAACTATTTGAGGAACTCATTTTTTCCATGTTTTTTTATTTTGTAAATGACCTATCATAAAATCGCGAAAATAACCTATATTAGCTACTATTTAATGAATTGTTATGCAGACATTTCCTAAATAACATACGAGAAAGTACGTAGTTAAAACTACTATACTTAACTTTACTTACGCCCCCTCTGTTAACAGTTGGATAGAAATATTCTATATTCAAATAAAATAAAAAAGCATATTTAAATTGGCCCTGCCTACTACCCACTCTAGGCTATTTTATACACGCTAGCACGCTAAAAATGAGCTCCAGTTTTGAGATTTATTTAACTTGGTATGCTGATATTTGTGAAAGGAACTAAGAAAATATAGCTGATTTATTTAAACGTCTAACAACCACAAAACTTTGCTCCTCACCGACAATAAACTTCAAATAACTAATTGTAACATCCTTTCAAAAGAAAACATAACCTAACTTGAAGCAACATTTCCCCAGTTCCAAGAAAGTAATTTATCCCATCGCTTTATTCAAAGAAAACAAGAAACACTCATCGTTCAACTCCTTGAAAAATAAAATATAATATGTAAATGCAGTGTTTGGCCGCAGCAGCAGTATGTTGATGCAGCAGAGTCAGTCGTTGCATTATTTCACGGTGAAGTGAGCTAACGAGACGTTCAGAACTATAAAAGTCAACGACTTCATGAAGACAATTCAAATGAATTGTTAGAAATAAATTGTACTTGAATTAAATTTTCTTTTTAACCGACTTCAAAAGAAGGAGATTTTCAGCCTGACTTGTATGTATGTGATTTAGTTGTGATTTGATAATATTTGAGTATAGCGTTCTATTTAGGCTTCCAAGCCATAGATCACCTTTATGTAGCAGTGTTCCAAGCACGTTTGCTAAATTTCGTAAGCGTATGTATGTATGTTTATATGTTTGTATTGTTTGACCACGAATTTCGCAAAAATGCGTTGCTTCTGTTAAAGCTGAAGTCTTTTCGGCCGTTTTTCTTGTCAGTTAAAAGATGCCCTTAACGGGTGGTAGGTAAAAAAACGTTGGACGATTCATAAGCATTAAATTTATTTCATCTATGTGTCTCTGTGAATAAAAAGTTTTTGACTTTGACTAAAACTCTTACCGAGATGTGTCTTTTTGACTTGAGTCAGATGTAGGTATTCCAACATTTCCAACAATCTAAGTTTCATCAAAATTAGTTTAGTAGCTATTGAGATAATCCTACTAATATTATAAATGTGAAAGTTTAGATGTTTGGATGTTACTCAATCACGGCTAGGCTAGCCGCTAGGCTAAAATTTCGGACACAGATACTTTGCAGCCTGGAGAGGAACATATTCTACTTTTTCCCGGAAAAATATCACATTCCCGCGGGATAATGTCGTGTATTCCAAAAAAACTACGTGGGCGGAAAGCTAGTATAGTGATATTATGGTACTATCGACACTAAAAATAAAGAAAAAAAGTTATTTATAGGATAAAACTGACTTCATAAAGTATCTGTCAACTGAAAACCGTTTTGGGACTTTCTTTCTTTCTTTCACCATAATTGCAGACCACCTCAACCAGTTTCAACGCCATCAGGCTACAGAAACAATGATTATTGTACCTTATACGACGCCAGTCGTCGAACAAGCAGATGGAAATAACTCGATGGTTGTTTTCATAAGAGAAGTTTGCCCCGCAGGTTTGCCTGCCAGCTTCAGCTGGTTAGATTTCATTTTCTCCACGATTGTTATTAAAATTCGCGTTGCTGGCGAAAGTTTTTTCGCTAAAAGGATTGGACGAAGGTACGGTGGCCATAAGTTTAAAATTTCGTATTTTTTTTAGTTAAGTATAAAATTTGTATTCAATATTATAAAAGTAAAATAAAATGTGGTCGCGTAGTTAAAGTTCCTTCAAATACTAACGTTGTTTTTTAATTTGGTATGCATATTGAATGAGTTCCAAAAATTTTAAAACTATTTTAGGCACTTATTGCTTTTGTGACAAGTGAATGGTAATAAAATATTGAGTGTAGAATAACTTACACCCACAGAACACGGAAACATTTTTTCTACTTACACCTAACTCTATAAAGACAGAAAAGTTCGTCTTAAATAGCGTATTATTGGCGGTCTTGCCAAACAGTGAGAGCGAATTAGATTTCGTTTTTAACCGACTTCTAAATCAAAAAGGAGGAGGTTCTGTATTCGTCTGTATGCATGTTTTTTTTTTTTTTTTTTTTATGTATGTCCACCGATTACTCGAAAACGGCTGAACCGATTGAAATGGTTCAAACGTTATTACATCAGGTTGGTTTCCAAGTTGGTCCCATTTTTTGAAATTTTGAAATCGGTTCAGTAGTTTTCAGGAAATCTTGAAAATACTGTCGTTTTCGTTACCACGTTATGTGAATTTAATACGTATCTTTAGGCATAACTCCTTTGTTTATAAACCGATTTAGATGATTCTTGTTTTGTTAAAAAGGGGATACCTCAAGGTATTTTAACCGACTTCGAAAAGGGAGGTTTTGAGTTTGATCACATACCTATTTACCAGAAAACACGTAAATTGCCTGCACGATGCACTAAAAAGAGTGAAATAAAAATTATTTTTATAAAAAAATAAAACCGCCTTCAAAAAAACCACATCAAAAAAGTAAGAAATAATTCCTCACCAAATAAATAACGTAAGTACTTTGAAGTCGGGCGGGTTTTAACAAAAACAACAAGAAATTGTACATGTTTCACGCCCGACTTCAAAGTACTTACGTTATTTATTTGGTGAGGAATTATTTCTTACTTTTTTGATGTGGTTTTTTTGAAGGCGGTTTTATTTTTTTATAAAAATAATTTTTCATAAATATAATGATTTATTAAAAGGCAATATTTAACATAATCCATTACGAAATCCACAAAACGATGTAAAAAATAACACTTATCTAATATAAAAATAACTACATTAAAAAGTCAATCATTATTTCCTGTTATCGCTCCGGGTGCACTGAAATTCAGTTTTTTTTTTTTTTATTTATTTATTAGGAAACTCAACAGCCATTTTTCTACAAACATGCATAAAAACAAACTTATATTTACACTTAGCCAATAATAGAGTTTCACAGCATGTAATTATTGTACAGGCAAACTATTAAAAACTAATTAATTTAAAAGAGTGAGACAACAGATCAAAAACCATCTAAACTAAATAGAGATATGAATATGCATCTACTGGATAGCAAGAGATTATGGTTGGCAGACCAAGTTTTATCCATAAAGCAGGTACTTATACACATAAATGTCTGTAATCTATATATATAAAAAAAATAAATATGTAGTTTAAAAAACTAAAAACACACTTTTATTTTTTTTAGTAACAGACTAAAAAGTACAAAATAACCGTCTATTCAGTGTCTGAAATTAAATAGCGTGGTGCGCGTTGTCAATATTAGGTAAGTACTTGAAATGTATGCTTTACAAAGGGCGCACCACGCTTTTTAATTTCAGACACTGAATAGACGGTTATTTTGTACTTTTTAGTCTGTTACTAAAAAAAATAAAAGTGTGTTTTTAGTTTTTTAAACTACATATTTATTTTTTACTTTTTAGTTTAATAAATGGCAAGCCATGGATGGATGGTAATGAATTTCACAGTCCATTCATGTCTCTTTTCTTTTCACCCCGTAAACATTATAACTCAATGGCCCGTAAAGAAAAAAAGCGTGATTGTATGTATTTAGTTTTACAAATTCAAATGAAATCTATTAGTTACCGGAAGCGCGAGCCAAACCCTTTAAACAAATGAGCCCAAACTCGAGGGGTTTCCTAGTGGTCATTAAGGAGTTTCACTGACATTCTCCCTGCTCCATCATCAGACCCTCACCACCAAGTGTAGCGAATAGGTCTCTTCAGAACGAAACAAATGAGCCCAAACTCGAGGGCTGTCCCAGTGGTCATTAAAGAGTGCCACTGACTTTCTCCTTGCTCCATCATCAGACCCTCACACCAAGTACAGCGAATAGATCTCATAAGAACGAAACAAACGAGTCCAAACTTGAGGGGTTTCCTCATTAAGGAGTGCCACTGACTTTCTCTCTGCTCCATCATCAGACCCTCACCACCAAGTGTAGCGAATAGGTCTCATCAAAACAAAACAAATAGGCCTAAACTCGAGGGGCTTCCTCTCATTAAAAAGTGCCACTGACTTCCTCCCAACTCCATCATCAGACCCTCACCACAAAGTGTAGCGAATAGGTCTCATTAGAACGAAACAAATGAGCCAGAACTCGAAGGGTTTCCTATTGGCCATTAAGGAGTTTCACTGGCTTCCTCCCAGCTCCATCATCAGACCCTCACCACCAAGTGTAACGAATAGGTCTTATCAAAACGAAACAAATGAGCCAAGACTCGAGGGGTTTTCTATTGGTCATTAAGGAGTGTTACTGGCATCCTTTCTGCTCCATCATCAGACTATCACCAGCAAGTGTAGCAAATAGGTTTCATCAGAACGAAACAAATGAGCCAAAACTCGAGGTGTTTCCTATTGGTCATTAAGGAGTGCCACTGGTTTCCTCCCTGCTCCATCATCAGACCCTCACCACCAAGTGTAGTGAATAAGTCTCATCAGAAGGAAACAACGGAGCCCAAACTCAAGGGGTTTCCTAGTGGTCATTAAGAAGTGACACTGGCTTCCTCCCTGCTCCATCATCAGACCCTCACCATTAAGTATAGGGAATAGGTCTCATCAGAACAAAACAAATGAGCCTAAACTCGAAGGGTTTCCTAGCAGCCATTGAAGAGTTCTATTGCCCACCTCTTGACTCCATCATCAGATCAGCTCGATGGTAGCAAATTATTGTGTTGTCATCGGATTTATGTAGACTTGCATAGTTTCAAATCAATACGACAATTAGAAGTAGGTTTAAATTGAATTTCAAGATTTTCTTACATTGTGACTTAGTTACAAGTGAAGCTAATAAAAGTGTGGTAATGAATCCCTATTTCCCTTGGTCACGAGATCACGCGTGAACGGCTGGACCGATTTGGCTAATTTTGGTCTTAAATTTTTCGTGGAAGTCCAAGGAAGGTTCTTACGGTGAGAAAATAGGGGAGGAGGGGGTAAGTAGGGGTAGAGTAGAAGTAGGGTAGGGTAAAGGTAGGGTAGGGTATAGGTAGGGTAGGGTTGGGGTAGGGTAGGGGTAGGGGTAGGGGTAGGGGTAGGGGTAGGGGTAGGGGTAGGGGTAGGGGTAGGGGTAGGGTAGGGTAGGGTAGGGGTAGAGTACGGGTAGGGTAGGGTGGAGTAGGGGGTAGGGCCACGGGAACGAAGTCGCGCTGGGTCAGCTAGTGTAATATAATATAAAGTTTGATAGGTATTTAAGATGCGTAAGATAAATAAATAGTATTATAATAATTATTGTAATGCAATGAAAGATAAACAGAGACAAAAAGACACTGTTAAAAGGTGGTAAATAATAGTGTGGACTGTATCTTCAAAGGGTTTATAATATTATATTGACTATTACAATAGTACTGTGGCAAACAAATAAACTGTGACAATGGACGCGTGTATGGGCGCAACCGGACGATAGCAGAGTCCAGTGACGTGTGTGTCGCGGTCAGCGGTCCTCTCGCTCGCCACTGCCGCTGGTGTTGAGGCGGCTGCACGCGTTTTGCGCGTGAACAGACACACAAAACAGAACAAATACAATGTTGATAATTATCATGCCTATAAATAAAAATAAATAAATAAATGATTGTTTAAGAATCTATCTATCACGAAATTGTCCAAGACGCAGTAGCGTACTACTTACGTCTTGGACAACTTCGAGAGAAGGGCATGTTTGAAGCTATACTTGGACAAATGGAAAATGTCGACATCTTGAAACTTATCATTGTACAATTTGGATAAGCGAGTCATAACAGCATTACTAGCGTAGTTCGTACGATGTCTAGGCACAAACAGAAGCGGGGTTTTTCTCGTGCGGTAACTAGGAGTACAGAACCTGATGGTGGCGAGTAGGTTTGCACTGTCCAGATGATTATGAAGGATATCGTGTAGAAGGCACATGTCAAGTAACTCGCGACGAGATTTGAGTGACAACATTCCGTATTTAACGCAGTCCTCATCATACGTGACACGGCGCGTACGGGATTTAAAGGAAAGGTGTTTTATGAAGATTTTTTGTATTCTCTCCAACCTATTTGTATATATGGCGTACTGTGGCGACCAAATGGGACTGCCATATTCAAGGATACTACGACAATAAGCATAATATATAGTTTTCAGGCTTTGAGTCTTTTTGAAGGGTTTGCATGTCCTTATGATAAAACCAAGGTTGCGGTATGACCTATTAACTACACTATTTATGTGCTCAGAGAACATCATTTTAGAGTCCAAAAGAACACCTAGGTCCCTTACGACCTCTGCTCTATCAATTAATACGCCATTAAAGTGATAAGGATAAAGAATTTTATTTTTCTTGCGAGTGAAACTAATGCATTGACATTTAAAGGGTGTTTTTTTTAGAGGTATAGAACTTTAAGTTGGCATTACTTTTCAAGATGGCGACCGATTTGACAGCTGTCAAGTGATTTATTCTCAGTTTGGTTTGGCAATTTATCATGATCAGACTCACGCCTGAACAACGCCTGCAAATTGTGCAGTTTTATTTCGAAAAACGAATAGGAGATTGCCGTTGTTCCCGATTTTCATAAGCGAATTTTGTTTAGCGATGAAGCGCACTTCTGGTTGAATGGCTACGTCAACAAACAAAACTGCCGCATTTGGACATTCAGAAAAACTGACTGTTTGGTGCGCTTTATGGGCTGGTGGAATCATTGGTCCGTACTTCTTCAAAAACGATGATGGCCAGAACGTTACAGTCAATGGTGATCGGTATAGAGCCATGATTACTAACTTTTTCATTCCTGAATTGAACAGTCATGATGTCCAGGAGCTGTGGTTCCATCAAAACGGCGCAACATGTCACACAGATCGTGCCACAATCGATTTATTGAAAGACACGTTTAGTGACTGCCTAATTTCACGTTTTGGACCTGTGAATTGGCCTCCAAGATCTTGTGATTTAACACCGTTAGACTATTTTCTGTGGGGCTATGTAAAGTCATTGGTCTATGCGGATAAGCCACAAACGCTTGACCATTTGGAAGACAACATTCGCCGTGTTATTGCCGATATACGGCCTCAAATGTTGGAAAAAGTCATCGAAAATTGGACGTCCAGATTGGACTACATCCGAGCCAGCCGTGGCAGTCATATGCCAGAAATTATATTTAAAATGTAATGCCACAAGATTATCTTTCGAATAAAAGAAAAATCATGTCAATCGAATAATCCATCGTTGTTTTATTGCAATTTGAAGTTCTATACCTCTAAAAAAAACACCCGTTATTTATATTTACAGTGATATTATTACGAGCGTAATAAGTGTACAAGTCATCTAAGTCACGCTGGATGAGTTCACAGTCTTTAAAGGAAGATACTTTCAGGAACACTTTTTTATCATCAGCGTAAAGTAGATGTTTTGAATACTTGAAACAATTATTGATATCATAGATGTACGCACAGTAGAACAGAGGACCCAGATGTGATCCTTGAGGGACACCCGACGGAATAGAATCAAAATTTGATTTGAATCCACTAATGACTACGGCTTGCATACGGTTCGAGAGATAAGAGGTGATCCACCTTAGCAAATCACCTCGAATTCCCAATTCATACAGTTTGCGAAGAAGAATGATGTGATCCACACGATCGAAAGCTTTTTCGAAATCCGTGTAGATCACATCAAATAAATAGTATTTTTAAATTTACGTCCTTTTTAGTAACATTGTTTTAAAGAAAGTTGCGAAGAGGCTGGACGTGGATAGTGTTGTTTGCAACATTGGACACGCGTCCATCTGTTGAAGGACACCAAGCTATCCTATATCCTACATAATCTACTAATATTATAAATGTGAAAGTTTAGATGTTTGGATGTTTAGATTTTTTTATGTTTGTTGCTCAATCACGCCAAAACGGCTAAACGGATTTGGCTGAAATTTGGGACATAGATACTTTGTAGCCTGGAGAGGAACATAGGCTACTTTTTATCCCGGAAAATATCACATTCCCGCGGGATAACGTCGTGTAGTCCACGCGGGTGAAGCCGCGGGCGGAAAGCTAGTTATAAATAAATGTGAAAGTTTAGATGTTTGGATGTTTGTTGCTCAATCACGCCAAAACGGCTGAACAGATTTGGCTGAAATTTGGGACACATACTTTGTAGCCTGAAGAGAAATAAGTTACTTTTTAATTTGGAAAAATATCACATTCCCGCGGGATAACGTTGTGAAGTCCACGAGGCGAAGCCGCGGGCGGAAAGCTAGTTAATAATATTTTTTGGTAATTCACTAACATAGGATAGGTAACACTGTTACTAACATTACGGGCACTCGCCTGAAATAAACGATTTTCATTTTTATTTTTATTTAAATTGCTTTCTATCCTTAGAAAAAGCGTATATCTAGCCACCCTGTGAGAGCTTGAGCTAACGTTCGTGGCTACGAATTCGTCTACGTAATTGAAAGCCTGAATATGCAATTTTCCTAAAACTCATAGTTCCTACGTAGCTATTACACAAAGTTTTCAATAGGCACACATAAAAAATATGCATTAGTAACTCACACTTTGAACATTTGATTTTACTACCTTTAAATGTTGCATCCACCGCCGGCGTCGGCTTCTCTCTCTTCTCTGGCTATGCTTCTTGTCAAGCCGCCGGCAGTGCTGAGTGGCTGTGTGGATGCATCATAATACAAGTAGCAGGTGCAAAGAAGTGATCTCCGCCAGCAATCGCTTATTAGAAGGAGAATATAATTTACTAGCTTTCCGCCCCCGGCTTCGCCCGCTTGAACTACACGACGTTATAAGGTGTGTGGTCTTATGCGTTAAGAAATCCCTGAAAGTAATTTTATTTGAATGAAAAGTACGTGTAAAACATAAAATGGCAAATTGAAAAGGAAATATTCCTTTCTTTCCTATTCCCGCCACAACAACATCCCTAAAACCGACACAAATCCAACAGATTTTTCTCGCAAAATTCGTAACCACAAATCGGTCAACCCTAAAGCCGCAGAAGTAATTTAACCCCAGAATCACTAAAAAACTTGGTATTTGTCTACCGCCGCCCGCGGCGATAGTAATTCCGTTGCGGCAATAAAAAAATCACGAACAAATCGCAAAATCCCTGCGACAGCCAACTAGGCACGCTTTCGAAATTATTAAGCCTTTGAAACTTTACACCGAAGCAAAAGAGACTTTAACAACATGGTAGCAAAACTTAAGTTACAAGAGCGTAAGCTTGTTTTGAAAAATGAATTTAGGTTGGAACAGAATTTTACTGAGCTTAAATAGTCGACATATGCCACCCTATTTTGTCTTGTTGTCTCTTTCTGAAATCAGCTTCACTGCAAAGCAATAGAAATCTGGAAAAGATTTTGTGGACCGATGAGATTCCCTAGCATATTATGTGATCGTCTCTTAGGACCTAGGGATTAAGCGTCGCAGCACACGAGCCACACACGAACCACACACGACATTGTAACCCGTGTCTTTACTTGCTCCAGTTATTTGCACCATGCACAAGTACAAGCGAGTAACTTGAACAAATAGCTTGCGTATATTACTCACGCGTGTAACCCGCACATTTAGTAGCTCCAGCTACTTGCACCGTGTACAAGCACACAAGCCGCGCCGCCACTTAAATCTAGAAGCGGCTACAAAGGTACCTAAAGCGCGTGACAGACACTGGTGGCCGGTAGTAGACACTTGTGGTTGGCGTGTCCGCAATTATTTCCAGCCCCTTTGGTTGCAGTATTTTGTGCTGGCGTTAGTGGACCACGCAAGGAGCGAGTACCGACGATTTGTAGCATGTGACGACCACCGGCGTCACCGTGTACGGCGAGTTCATATAAAATGTATGAAAACTACAGGAAAGAGGTCGGTGGCGTTTTGTAGATGTGGTCGGTGGCCCGTGTGCGAGGCGACGGAAAATAATCCTTGATTCTGCTTTCTCTATAAACCGACATACGTAGCAATCTTTTAAAAAACTTTAGACAAAGGAACACAAGCAATACAGTTAGTAGCTTACAGAATATAATACAAAGAAAATTTATAACTTGACATTTTCGTGGTGTTAAGCTACATTAATTGAATTGGCTCACAGCTATCAACATTTGACGTAACTAAAAAAAAATACTGTTGCTAAATATTACACTTGCTACTACACAGGTGATCTGTGAAATATTATTAAAAAGACACGTGAAGTTGTGCTCACGTAGGCCACGTGGGGCTACCGCGTAACTTTATGGGTATGAACTTCATACGTTTTTTGGAACTTTAAGCCAATTTTATTAAAAAAAAATAGCTACTATTTGTTTCTTGTTTTGTAGTCGGGTATAACGATAGCTAGCTAACAACGTTCAACAGAACAAAGCAGCAAAAATCTATCAAAATAAGGAATTCAAATGACAGTTGAAGCCCATACCCATATCCAGATTTCTTAGCCGGTAGCCCCCTGGTCCTGATTGGCCTATCACAATGGTATAAATGTTTTTTGTCACATTTTTAATTCGTTCATTTAAGGTGGTTCGATGAGCTCAGTAGCGCCACCAATGGAAATAAATCAATAACATTTTATTAAAGGCTTAGATTAAAAGTTTCAGTTATTTTGCGCAAATAAAAGAGTAAAATGCATTTTATAAATATACTTTTAAGAACTCAAATTTAAGCAATAAGTCGTGAATCCCAATAGTGCCAAAAGTGGCCACATTTAGCAATATCGAGATCCATAACTTAATGCTCATATTTGAGGCCATGAAAAAATACTTAAAAATTGCACTTTACTTTTCTATTCGCGCAAAATAACCGAAACTTTTATTCAAAGCCCTTAATAAATCGTAAATGATTTAATTCCATTGGTGGCGCTACTGAGCTCATCGAACCACCTTAAGAAGTTGTAATTGTATATTTTTTACTTATATTGTTTATGTATCTTGTTTTTGCTAATATTTAATGACTTAGGTATGTATTTGTATTGTTAATGTGATGTGTCAATAAATGTCTTTCATTTCATTTCATTTTTTATATGATGTTATTTTGTTCTAGCTTCTTATTTGTAACTTTTAACGTGTTTGCAATCTTTAACCATAAGAAGAGTGCAAACTCTTCGAAGCGATTTCATTTTTAGCGCTAGCGATTTTAATTTTGTTTGTTTGACTATGTAACTTTATGTCAAATCCGTATATATAGACATTTTGTTCCATCGGATGCCACTTTACTTAGGCTCTCAAAGCTTCTTTACCCTATGTAGATTAGCTCGAACCACAGGCTTCATCGTACTGGAGGTATTAGGCAGTAGCTCTTATTTGCTACCTAATGCCAGTGTTTCGGTGGACACGGCGTAATCCCATCAATGGTTGTCGCACCATGCCGGGATTAGCGCGTGACGGTGCCGCGTGGTGCAAGGGGGGAGACTACCATACCAGCCAACATCAAGACATTCATCTATACTTCTATACTTAATATTATAAAGAGGAAAGATTTGATTGTTTGTTTGCATCGAAAAGGCTCCGAAACCACTAGACCGATTTAGAAAATTATTAACCATTAGAAAGCTACATTCTTCCCAAGTGACATCCTACTAATATTATAAATGTGAAAGTTTAGAATCCAAACATCTAAACTTTAGATGTTTGGACGTTTGCATTTTTGTTACTCAATAACGCCAAAACGGCTGGACGGATTTGGCTGAAATTTGGGACACAGATACTTTATAGCCTGGAGAGAAACATAGGCTACTTTTTATCCCGGAAAAATATCACATTTCCGCGGGATAACGTCGTGAAGTCCACGCGGGCGATGCCGCGGGCGGAAAGCTAGAAAGCTATATTTTATTACGTTATTCCCACGGGAACGGGTACCACGCGGGTAAAACCGCGAGCATCCGCTAGTCATTAATACTGCGTCTTCAGCATGGGTGACTGCGGTGATCTTAGAGCCAGCGTACGCTTGTGTTTTTTAAACAGGCGATAGTTTGATCGTTAGTTTGATTCCGGGATTCAGTATGGAGTTCGGACGATTTTTAATCGTCAAATGTGCGCACTGTCATAGAATTCCATATTGAATCCCAAAACGATCAAACTATCGCCGGACTAAAAATCACAAGTGTGCGCTGGCTCTTAGCTATCACGACATATTGCTACAAAAACAACTGCGAGAGTTATTGCTACAAGAACAGCTGAGAAAAACTATCAGAAATAGCAAAGAAATCCATGATCAGCAAAGAAGACGAATGTGAGCGCTAAATTGTTAACCATTAACCGAATCATTCTTGGTGACTATCGCCCTAAAACTCGAGCGCTACTTAGTATTGGGAACGTCACCACAATGGCACGCCATGGCGTCTCTTTCATACGTTACACATTCAGTTTGAGACGCTCCTAAAGTTGAGTAGGCTCGAGATTTCAGTCGTCTAACATTAGTTTTCTTTCGATAAAAGTATCAGTTTATTGCCAGAATGTACACAAAAGTAAATTTATGTTTCTGATCATAAATCTAACTTATTACTTTTATTGTGTGTGATGTTGTAAGCTAAATGCCAATCGCTAACACCTTATGACTTGTACACGCTGAATACGATGTCCAAAGCGTGTTTGATTGATTTATTGCAATGTTTGTTATTCAGCGAGCGACGGGCAAGGACAATGTTTCATCAGTTCGGATCAGCGAATAATTAGCCGATTCTCCACCAACTCCAGCACAACACTAATTTCCTATTAATTCCGATCGTAAATAACAATTTCAAGAGGATTTATGGTAATTTGGTAATGCTATGCTCGAGTTACGTAACGGTTCAATAATGTAGTCGCAATTTTAAGCTCGTTGCGTTAAATCCAAACATCGAAAAAATACTTGCTTAAATAAAGGGATTGGAACGCAGTGAAAAATGTAACACTTAAACTATTATCAATTTAAGTTTCTTCTTGTCAGTTTCAGTACATACACATTAATTGTTATCATCATCACAGCCCCGTATTCATCTATTTCGGGGCTTAGGCCTTTTCCAGCGCAGCATACTGCAAGTCCAATTCTAAAAAAGTAGGGTCTTTTTTAGTCTTTCCCGTCATCTTTCGCAAGTCATAATCGTCACCAAAAATATATTTTATAATTATTGGTACCTATACTTATATATTATTATTATCGTACGCGCGCTGCGTGTGCTTAATAAAGTGTCTGAGAAAATAGATCTGTTTTCGTGTCCGCTGAGTGAGCTTACTAGATTGACTTATTATGAAGTTTCTCAATTAAATTGTTAAGTGCACAATCGCATTGTACCTGTAATATTTGTGTAACTTTTGTAATTTTAAATAAATAAATAAAATATAATTATACAAAAATATGTTTTATATTGGTTTGGTCCATAACATAAGTGTTAAGTTAATTAATTAATTCAATAATAAAAATTGCATTGTGAATGCAAAAAACCAGAAATTTAAATAATGAAAAAAGTTAACATCTCCTTAGTTTTCTTCTGAAACGAAATCTAGATTTTCAAAACAGTTTGTTATTAATAACCACGTTAAATAACAGAGCTCGTTAGCATCACAGCGGAATAGAACAATAATATACAACAGCGAATCTAGAGCATGCACGGACCAAAGGGGAGTATTAACAAAGCAAAAACGATCGAAAAATTAACGAGGATTCGACAGAATAAATACTGCTTTTCTTATTGTTATTTTGTTTACAAATGTTAAAATTCATTTTTGTTATAAAATATATCATTATTATTTCCTCACACTTTCAAAACTTAAACAAATAGATTTAAAAACTGAATCGTCATTTCTTTTCCAGGAAGCAAGGCTATTTGACTGACGAGAACTAGCGTAGAGAGTTTGTTTAGATGAGTAAATCTTAGAAATTACTCAAACGGCGAAAAAGTAGCGTACTTCTTAAAAATTTGAACTTGTTAATTTAAGCCAGCCGTACAAAATCCGCCGAACCGGACGACGTTCCGTGGGCAGGCCCCCTACAAGGTGGACCGACGATCTGGTCAAGGTCGCGGGAAGCCGCTGGATGCGGGCAGCGCAGGACCGATCGTTGTGGAGATCCTTGGGGGAGGCCTATGCCCAGCAGTGGGCGTCTTACGGTTGAAATGATGATGATGATGTACAAAATTTAATAACACATTATGTAAGTTCAATCAATTTTTTTTTTGTTATTGGGAAGAACTTACACAGATTCGTCCTCTAGCGAATAAAGAACTTCCGATAGATCGCCTCGGACTCTTTCAAAACTTAGTCTATCTTAAAGTTAATTTAGACATAGTCCTTAATAGCCCCCTTGCGTTAGCAAACTATATCACTTTTATTCCAGCTTAAAAGCCACTTGGACGTTTTCCAAATTAACTCTTACGCGGATAGCCGCAATTATAATAATGCAGCCGCAACGCGACTAACACAATAATCGCTGGCTCGATGCGGAATTAAGCTGTTATTTGCATGCTTGGATATTTGCATTTATACTTTGTCGAGTATAAAATAGACGAGATTGTATAAATTACTAGCTTTCCGCCCGCGGCTTCGCCCGCGTGTACTACACAACATTATCCTGATGGAATGTTATATTTTCCGGGATAAACTATGTCATTCTCCAGCTCCCAATCTACCCCCGTACCAAAAATCACATACCGTTACTCCGTTTAGAGGTGAAAGACGGACAAACAAATAATACCTACTTATTGATTTTCCCGTGGGAATATGATATTATAATCCTTGCCAGGGTCTCAAATTATTAACTTAAATACCAATTTCTGCCCCCAAATTAGCCCGCGCTTAAAGTGATTTTTCCTTACAATGAGATTTCCCGCGGTAAAAAGTAAAATATGTCCTTTCCAGGGCCTTAAACTGTCTCTATTCTAAACATCATCCTTCCCATGAACTCAAACTATCGCCGTAAATACCAATTCCAATCTACAGCTTTGCCCGAGCTAAAACTTATTTTACCATGGGAATGAGCCTTATTCCCGCGGTTACAATTTGCCTATGTCCTTCGTAGCATCAGGACATGGGTGTCCCGGTGCTCCTATCAGTAGGAGTAATTAGTAGGAGCACCCGGAAGCACAATCTCAAACTATCTCCATTCCAAATTTCATCAAAATTGGTTAAGCCGTTTTGACGTGAGCATATACAATTTCGCATTTATAATAATAGTAGGGATAGTAGAAATAGGAATATGAATGGCCGGCGGCCGCGACTACGTCCGCGAGTAGGTACTACATCGCAAAATTTTGTGTCAAAAAGTAGGTAGATATGCATTCTCTAAGGTCTCATCAGTACCATCATCAATCTATTTTAATGTCCCCGCTGCTGGGGCACAGGCCTTCATATAGATGGATAAGGAGAATGGGCCATGACCTTCCACACGGGCCCATTGAAGTTATGGTGTACTTACCAATCCAAATGCAGCCAGAAACATCGGCTTATCGTGTCTTCCAAAGCACGATATATTTTTTAACAGCAATCCCATGATAGACCATTGCAAAAGTAACATAACCTCATTGATCGCAGGCCGAGCACGCTACGCGTGGTTTAGGCATAAGAAGGTAACGATACCTAGACAAACAGGAGCTACTATCGTATGAATAATATTCGGACATTCTCGTTCTCTTGAACTACCTACCAAAATGCAAAAAATCAAGTCAATAATTTGCAAAAAAATGTGTAATACTGATTTTCTTGAGTTTTATTCTAATGCATAAAGAATTGTTTGCTTTGCACGAAAATGAGCTGTCATGGGACCCATGCTTCATTGAATAAAGTGAACAAAAAAAACTGTATCCCAAGTTCTATGGGGCAACTTTTTGCTACACGAAAAGGATTTTCATTGCTCAAAAAGCATGCATTCGTGCCATATATGACGTGAACAGTTTAGTTTGATGTAGACCTTTATTCAAGGAACTAAATATTTTAACTGTTCCCTGCTTATACATTTATGAGATGTGTATGTTTGTCAAAAACCATCCAGAGCTGTTTCCACGTTTGTGTGATGTTCCTCGGACGCATAACTGTAGACGTCCAAATAATTTAATAATTCCGTCGAGACAAACAGCACTGGCCTCTAGGAACAGTCATTCTATGGCTGTTGTAATATTTAATAGACTGCCAAATGACTTTAAGATGCTAACAAAAAATCAATTCAGACATAAAATTAAAAAGTGGCTAATTCAAAATTGTTTCTATAGTATGAGTGAGTACTTTGACTTGTAATATACATTAACATTTTTATTGTATTGAATAAATTGAATTAACTGATTTTGACATGAATAATTTTAGCTTGACATTAATTTTAATTCTAATATATTTTGTTTCTTTTTTCTTTTGCATGCCCAGACTGGGTGAATGTGTCCTGCACTTTTATTTGTTTTAAGATCTTGATGTACCAACCACATTCTTGCGCTATTCTATACTATTCTATTCAAGGGAACTGTACTTTTTTCGAGTTAAAAAAACCGTATGAAATTTTCCCGGCCAGAGTTCAATTATCCCCTTTCTACCCTATTAGGTGTTTTTTTTATTTTGCCTGCGCAGATCATTTTTAATGATGACCTAGTATTCTTTATACCAATTTCCATACTCCTAACTCCAGAAATGAGGAAGTTTTCATATAAGCCTTAATCCCTTTCTACCCTATTATGGGTTTTTTATTACTTCGCATACGCAGATCATTTTCAATCGTGACCAGTATCCAACATACCAACTTTCATACTACTAAATTTAGAATAATGAGGAAGTTCCATATAAGCTTAATCCGCCCGTTTTACCCCATTATCGGGGAGTTTTTTAACTTCGCTTACGCAGATAATTTTCAATCGTGATCAGTATTCAACATACCAATTTTCATACTTCTAAGTTCAGAAATGAAGAAGTTCCATATAAACTTTATCTCCCCATTTTACCCTATTAAGGGGGAGATTTTTTTACTTTGCTTACTCAGATCATTTTCAGTCATAACCAGTATCCAACGTACCAATTTTTATGCTTCTAAATCCATTAATGAAGAAGTTTCATATAACCTTAACCCCCCCATTTTACCCCTTTAGGGGGGGAGTTTCCTAAAATCCGTTCTTAACGGACGTCTCCTAGGCATAATCTACCTTCCTGCCAAATTACATCTTCGTTGGTCCAGTAGTTTCCGAGATTTCGTGATGAGTGAGTTATGTCCCCTCAATTTTATATATATAGATAAACCTACTATAAAGAAACAATTTAGTTTCTTGTTATGAATTTAGCATAGGGATTCGTATTCGAATGCGAATAAATGAAGGTGAATTGATGATGGAATAGCCTTGCAAAACCGCACCGTTGTCTCTCGTCTCTAGTCACAGCCGAAGTGCTGTGACTAGAACCAAATTGGTAGAACAGTGCCTCGGAAATTGGTTGCGGAATCGAGGTATAAAACCCTCGATCAAGTCTCCTCCTGAGGCTTGATTGATTTGTTTCTAGTATTTATCAAATGTAAACATTTAAACTCGTAGGCAGAGATGGGAGTTTTATAACTTTTAACTTTAACGTTTTATAACGGACCAAATTGATGAAAGGGTTGCACCGTAGAAGAAATTTTACAGGAACGTGATCCCGCAAGCACGGTCTACGAGATACTACGACGTTGTCCTTCCGATTTTCTAATTGTCCTCTCTATTGTTTTCTCCAATACTCCTATTTTTCTAGTTTATCCTTCCCTACCACCACTGCTGCTCCTGTATCGGCCTAATCACAAGTGAGCCCTTATAAAGGTGTTAAAGGTCTCTTCTGAGTGTCGGGAGCAGGATAGTGTGCATTCGGCTCCGTCATTTACCGGGACTGGGGTGCTATATGAGCTCAGCATAACCTTGAATATAGCACTTAAACAAAAAAAAGGTGCTAAAGGCGTAAAGTTATCTTTTTATGAAATTTTAATTATGTACTGAGAAAACATAAGAAAAGCGCTTAACAAGAAAGGCTTCGTTTCGTAGATCAGTTTATTTACCGAGGCGTCGCGTGACGCGGCCCTAAGCCCTTTTGACAAGGGTGTTATTATTTATAGGGTCCCATAACTTGAGCCACTTAACAATTAATCCCAAGGGCCTTTACAATGAGAAGGCTTAGCGTGAAGAGGAGCACACGTGGTGTCATGCAGCTTCATTGTCCTGTGAACGACTAACTCATTTTTACATAATTAAGTGTAAGTGTTAGGAAAATTTATTGCTTATTCTTTAGACTTATTACTTCGTACTTAACATATAAAATTACCACAAAGACAGAAGACGAAAGTTTTTAACCAGTGCGTGGCAGGCTGAAGTGGCAATGGGCAGGTCACATCGCGCGAAGAACCGACGGCCGTTGGGGCAAACGAGTTCTGGAGTGGAGACCGCGCTTAGGCAAGCGTAGCGTAGGGATCCCTGGTGCCAGGTGGAGTGACGACCTACGAAAGATGGCAGGTGGGGGCTGGATGCGAGGAGCTGAAAACCGTGCTCAGTGGCGTGAACTAGGAGAGGCCTATGTCCAGCAGTGGACGGATACGGGCTGATGATGATGACGATGATAATATAAAATTTAAAATTTCATTTTCTTTAGTTTATCCTTCCATACCACCACTGCTGCTCTATGCGGCCTAGTCAAAGGTGAGCTTTCTAAAGGTGTTAAAGGTTTCTTCTGGGTGTCGGGAGCAGGATAGTGTGTACTCCTCTCCAGACTAAAATGGTACTTTTTTTCTGAAATTTAGACCCTATTGGCAGGGCTTTCGATTACATTTTTTTTCTCATCACCAAGCCATCATAAGTCAAGGTCCCCACTGCTGGGGCACAGTCCTTCTTTAAGGATCATCATTTCAACCGTACGACGCCCACTGCTGGGCATAGGCCTTCCCCAAGGATCTCCACAACGATCGGTCCTGCACTGCCCGCATCCAGCGGCGCACCGCGACCTTGACCAGATCGTCGGTCCACCTTGTAGGGGGCCTGCCCACGGAACGTCGTCCGGTTCGCTTCTCTTTAAGGATGATTGATGAATAAGGAGAATGGGCCATGATCCACCACGCGGATTCAATTGGTGGGTATTGACGACTGCAAACGCAAACGGGACCAACTTCTTGACGTGCCTTCCGAAGCACGAAGGAGCTCGAGATAGTAAATGATTGGTCATTAATCCCGTGACCGACCATTGCGAAAGCTGCTTATCTCCAACAATCGCAGGCCAAGCGTGTTAACTACTGCGCCACGGGTTTCTCCAGTTCGTTGAGTTGAGTATGATGTATCAAAACCATGTTATAAAAGACCAACTCTTCAATCGCAAGTCGCTCGTCAATGACAAGCTTAAATCAAATGACGTTGGCCTAAAACTGTGCCACTCTTACCATGTCATTCGTTGCCAACATGTGGTCCTCTCACGTGCAGGTGTCCGGGCATGCAGAGCAATCAATCAGGTGGGCCATGGTCTGTGGAATGAAACCACACCCGTAGTGCTAGCTAGCACAACATAACGCGACTTGTCGCGCTCCTGCCAGCCAACAGCACGTCGCCTCAAGTCACGCGCGCTATCTACGGGCGATCTGATTGGTCGAAAGTGCCGACGACTCTTTCTCACTCGAGTAGCGCGCAAGTTCTGCTAGCACTACTGCACGCGAGATCTGTGTTACTGGAGAAGCGTGCGTCCGTGCGTTATTCTGCTATCAATTCAGTAGAAATAGACATACTGTAAACTCTAACAATAAATCCTGAATAGAGTATCTATTCCGTGGTTTATGCCATAACAGGCCTATATGATTAATCCCATGGATTACTGTCAGTACTCTGTTCAATTATTATGCAATATTCGGATTACATAAACAAATTTCGTCGCAATAATCAAAATTTGTAATTCACAGCCTAATGAGGGCGCCGCTAAATAATTATAAACACAAACAGGTATTAATTCGCATCAAACAGCACTCTACAATAATTAAATTCGGAGGAAATTAATGACAAATTACACGAATTGGCACAAACTGTTTTGACGAAATTGATGTGGAGCTGTGGTGAAGGCGTTTTCTTAATAATGTTAGTGCCTTGTTTTTATAATGAATACCTCTTACTTAATTCTAAATTACAGTCAAAATATTATAAATTTTCTCGTTATTGTCTGTTAGAAACACTTTTTTTTTTTTTTTTTTTATTCCCTCTTTGGTCTCGGTTTTCGTAATCGGGGGATCGTTGTGGTATTCTCCCCTACGATCCGACGACCGTCCCGGTGTTTCGGGCTCCTGCCTGGTGATGAGGCTAACAAGGCCGTCGACCGCACCACACCACCCCGTTACGGGGGAATAAGATGCGCATAGCGCCGCCTCCTCCGCCCCACCCGCCTCCGCCGAAGCCGATCTGCATGAGCTTCCTGCTCACGGATCCGCTCTGATGCCTCCTTTTGCGAGACGACATCCTCGCAAAAGGAGACTACTGCCTCCCACGATCTGTCGCTGCCCAGCATGGCCCGAACCATGCTCGGCAGAGAGAGATCCCTCCCTACCACGGCGCACAGGTTACTGCGCTGCGAGGACCAGGCAGGGCACACCTGTAGAGTATGCTCCGCACTGTCCTCTCCGTCGCCGCAATCGTGACACCGTGTAGTCGCCTCACTTCCTATCCGACACAGGTACTTTCCAAAGCATCCATGCCCGGAAAGAACCTGTGTCAGCCTGAAGGTAAGCGATCCCGATCTCCGGCTGTACCACTCCCTGAGTACAGGGCGAATGGCGTTGGCCGTTCGCCTACCCGCCGGATCCGCATCGAGTAAC
The DNA here is from genome assembly GCA_949710035.1 of Crambus lathoniellus. Taxonomy (NCBI): domain Eukaryota; kingdom Metazoa; phylum Arthropoda; class Insecta; order Lepidoptera; family Crambidae; genus Crambus; species Crambus lathoniellus. The sequence goes on from OX453298.1 coordinate 2,416,553, forward strand.
GCCTCCCATCGAACCATCCGCTCCTCGTCTGCACGACGTCGGGCTGCCGCCATCTCTGCCGGGGCCAGGCTGTCCCCACTCGACAATGTCGCTACCCTTTGCTGGTACCCTTCCATCATCACCTGGGCGTCTAACTCCCAGGGAGGTGTGCCTGCCAGTGCACACGCTGCGTTGAAGGACATGGTCCTGTATCCCCTTGCGATTCTTATAGCGATCGCTCTCTGAGGCCGACGTAGGCATCTCCGGTTCTCAACGTTAAGCTTGTCGGCCCAGACTGGGGCCCCGTACAGGGCCATGCTCCTCAACGCTCCAGCGAAGAGCTTTCGACAAGTGTCCCCTGGGCCACTGGTGTTAGGTAGCAGCCGTCCTAGCGCCCCCGTTGCCTTCATTACCTTCGGGGCCAGCTGACGGAAGTGCTCGTCAAACTTCCATCTTCCGTCGAGTACCAAGCCCAGGTACCTTATCCACGGACGCAGTGTAATTTGCGCCCCGTCAACTCGTATGCTTGCTCCTGCCGGGGGGCCTCTCCCTGGACCATGGAAGAGCACGGCCTCAGTCTTCTCTATGGCCAGCATACGGATCCTCTCCGTCACCAGGGAGGCTCCAGTCCCCGCCAGCCTCCTCACATCCTCATACGTCTTGTCCCGGGCCACAACCAATGTGTCATCGGCATAGCAGATTACTGCCATCTGGGGCAAGAGGACCCCTCTCAGCACCCAGTCGTACCCGATGTTCCACAGGAGCGGACCCAGTACCGATCCCTGTGGAACACCGCACACCATCTCCCTAGCGACCGTTTCCCCGTCTTCTGCAGGATAAAGCACCTCCCTCTCTTCCAGATAGCTCTCCACAACCTTGATCAAGTACGGAGGCAGGCCGTGAAATCGGAGAGCCTCTCGGATCACCGAAAAGGGAAGCGAGTTAAACGCATTTCTTATGTCCAGGGACACCGCGACTACCACCTCCTTTCTTTGTACCGCCTTCTCTACTAACTCTCTGAGCGAAAGGAGTGCGTCTACTGTGGACCTCCGCTTCCTGAACCCAAACTGGTTATCTGCCAGGTCTGGGCCCACCGTTTCTAAATGCTGGGCGATCCGCTCAGCGATAATCCGCTCGAGGAATTTCGCGAGCTCGTCAAGCAACACCACCGGCCGATAGGCAGACGGGGAGTCCAGTGGTCGGCCCTCCTTTACCAGCAGACACAATCGCCCTCTTTTCCATTGCCTAGGGAACACACCCGACTCAAGACAGTCGCTATATAGTTCCCTAAGCGGTTCACCGAGATGTTTCAGGGCCGTCGGCAGAATGCGCCCAGGGATCCCATCCGGGCCAGGAGACTTCTTTTTGCCCTTCAGCCGATCTACCCCTGCTTCCATCTCCACTTCGGTGACAGGCGTGTAACCCAATTCTACCTCTCCAGGGCGCTGGGGGGCCATCAACGGGGCCACTAGGGGGGCATCTCCGGTCTGTTAGAAACACTAGAAACTAGACTAGTATTAGAAAGAATCTGAAAGTTAAGATGTAGGAAATTCCGGAAACTGGAATCGATAAAAATTACCAAATTGTGTAAATCTGCCAACTGACTTTGACAGGTTAAAAACTTGGCATGGCATAGTATGCTATGTACCTAGAACAAAAAACGAAACAATATAAAAAAGGAATTTACTAGAAATTTAATTCAAGAAGAGTCAAGTATTATTGGAGAATACATAACTACTATTTAAACAATAAATTAAGCTATTTACATTTATTTATTCAAGCGATTTTTTTGCTGTTTGTATTTTGTTTTATTATCTAATTAAAGCATAATAAAAACTCTATCATTCGCACCCCAAAAACCTGGATGGTATTACGAATCCATAGCGACGCAACTTGTTGGTTATTACATCAACCTTAATTATATGCGAATGCGGAGATTTTAGTTATTAGCATTTACCAGAATCCGATAATTAAGGGCGCTGCTGCCAAACAAAAGTAAACAAAGAGATACTTAATTCTATAATTTGCAAAATAATGAAGATCAATCAAAAAGAAAGTTTTGACATTGTCCAGCCCCTAAACCTGGACCCTGTCCAGTTTAAAAAAACCCCTTTAGAAATAACTAGCGGCCGCCCGCGGTTTTACCCGCGTGGTTCCCGTTCCCGTGGGAATATCGGGATAAAAAGTATATATAAACCTTCCTCTTGAATCACTCTATCTATTAAAAAAAAACGCATCAAAATCCGTTGCGTAGTTTCAAAGATTTAAGCATACAAAGGGACATAGGGACAGAGTAAGCGACTTTGTTTTATACTATGTAGTGATAATGTAGTCCACAAACTTAAACTTAAGGCGATACTCGGAAAAATTATGCTAAAGCGAGTTAGCAATGAGAAAACGACGCGCGCGGGAGCGAGACCGATTTTGCCGATTACGCCAAAAAAACACAAAATCACTTCGTATTCAAAAACTATAGCGAGTTTAAAAAAATGCTTCTATACGATCCTAAATATTATTGGTGTCCACTAATTAATAGTATATTATGATACAAGTGAGCTTAGGTTGCTCATTATACACGAGGCTGTGGGTTGCAGCCCGAGCCGCAGGCGAGGGCGTAAATCAGCCGAGTGTCTAGTGAGTAAGTTGCTCACGAGTTTCATACGCACTTTTTCAACACACTTGCGAGGAAAAACAAACATTTATTGCATACATATTGTATTAACCTAATATTAACTAAGAGAAAAAGTTTTTTTTTGCACGCGCCAATTGTGATTACATACAGCCATACAGCCTACTTCAAAATAATTAGGTATAATAATAGTGATAAAATGCAAATGTTTTATAACAAATTATTGTGAATTATAAATAATTTGATAATAATATACTTAATTATGTTTTTTGTCTTAATTAGGGACACATTTATTTATTCTAAAAACGTAAATGGATTTTCAGCCGTATAAAACCTCTTTATTGTTACAAAAAAAGAACTGTATCTATTACCCGCTGAAATTGAAAATGCTCTGTTGACTCGCATATTACTTGCAGTTAGGTACTAACTAAACTTTGTAGGGATACTGTATTACCCGGTTAAATTGAAAAGTCTCTGTTTACTCGCATATAATTTGCAGTTAGGTACTTACTTAACTTTGTAGGGATAATTCTATTACGCAACTAGTACTGTAATATTATTATGCACGCGTGGGTTATAGTTCGGTTTATGGCCCTAAGATCGATGTAATACGGCTCACTTTATGAGCAAGTGTGTTGAAAACCAATTTTCAATAGTATATGTATCCCCATTTAAGAATAATCTTGATATTTCTTATTTTTAGAGGTATTTTCGAAAATAAAAAGTGTCGAGCCAAAATCATAAAATCGTGTTTCTGAAACTATACGATTCTAGATAAAGGTATGAAGAAATATATATCTTATTACCAGATTTGTAACAACTGTAACCGTTCTATAGTTTTAAATCAAAAAGTCCATACTTTTTTCGAGTAGCGCCTTAATTCATCTTTTAAGCTTTGCTGTTTATTACGATTAGAAGAAATAAAAACTGTGAAAAATTAGTTTCACCTCATTAGTTTAATATTATACACGCTATAGTGACTGAGTAAGTGCGTCGAAATTTGTGTCGATTTTGCTACAGACTTGCTACCGATTCCGGATTACAGGTACTTACCTTTTTAATTATATAATTGTGTTATTATTTAAAGTTAGGTTATGTAAATGTATAAATTAAAGTTCTATTTTCGTGTGTTTTATAATGTAATATTATGTATGACAGGAGTAACTGTTTTGTTTTTGAAGTGCACTTGCTAGTTTAAGACTTAGTTATATTCTTTTTTACTTTAATTATTTTGTATTTCTCTTATAAGTGTATATTTTTTTTAGAGAAATAAATATGTTAAACCTAAACTTAAACCTAAAATATCACCATAAATAAAATCATGTTTATCCTTCAGTGAACAGTAGGTTTGTCCCATGAGTCTCGTACATTTTTTCGAGATAACTAGTAGCTTGGGCGCAATAGGGTATTTTACTGTTGTTGAAATGTAGATATTTAATGATGACGTTAAAAAATATTGCAATTAAGAATACCAAATGTGAAAAAATAATTTGAATCTGTTTTATAATAAAAGAATTATAGTCTGTTTGATTTTGACTATAGCTGTCTCTTTCTAAAACGAAATCTTCTATGGCGTGACTATGACGCTACTAACCCACTGACGTCACTAAGATAGCGTCCTGTCCTTGTCTAATTATAAAGTTTGAAGTCCTATATCTTTGAAAATATTCAAGATAATTCAAAATGAAAACTTGTTTTGTGTAGCTAATATTTCGAAAAACATTTTAAAGAAAAAAAAAAAACAGTAAAATACCGTATTCCAGAATAAGATCCATCTTTTCCTATGTCAAATTTCATCCCACGCAGGCGAAGCCGCGGGCGGAAGGCTAGTTATCTATACGTATCCGCAACAGTAGTGTAGGATAAGCTACTTATTTCGAATCACAGTGTGTAATGTTGTCCGTTTAACAGTTAAACAATTTTATGATATTTCTTCTTGTTTTGTATTTTTGTAAAGTATATATCCAATATCCATGCTAATATTATATGTGAGTGTTTGTTTGTCTGTCATTCATGTCAAAACGGAGCAACGTATTGACGTGATTTTTGATATGGAGATAGTTTGGGAGCTGGAGAGAGCAATCGGCTACTTTTTTTATACCGGAACAACATCACACTCCCGCGGGATAACGTCGTATAGTCCACGCGGGCGGAAGGCTAGTTTTTTATAAACCTTAAAGGGAGTTAAGTTTTATTTGAAACCTTTTTATATGAGACTACATACTTTGATGAACTTTTGCCCAGTTGATACTCCAGTTTTTAAGCGGTTTTCCCGAATTTTGAATCTTAATTTAGATGCCGGAAGTTTCATAATTTATTTCCCTAGTTTCAAATAGTAGTTAGCGACTGTAATCCACAACTCAATTAAACTTGAGCCCTTGACAGCGGTTTCATGGAAACATGGGCACCGGGAACTGATGGGGGCGAAGAAAAATACTTTCACTGTCGAGGCTATAAGGTTCAAAGTTGAAAATTGATTTTAGCCCCTAAATTCTCTTGGAAATCAATGGTACTTTGTCAATTTCTGATAAACAAATCGGTCGTTATGTAAAGGGAACGCTTGTAGGTATGTTAGGTTTTGACCTTAGCGAGAGGTAACATTTATTACATTTCCTCTTCCTTGTATAATAAAGTTAATCTAAATCTCTATATATTAAAATATTACTTATATATTATTATATATTATAATTAATATTAGTCCCATCGAAGCTAGCTGTAAGACGGATCGATTTTGTTTAATACTTACTTCATTTTTAACCGACTTCTAAATCAAAAAGGAGGAGGTTCTCTATTCGTCTGTATGTATGTTTTTTTTTTTTTTTTTTTTTATGTATGTCCATCGATTACTCGAAGACGGCTGAACCGATAGAAATGGTTCAAACGTTATTACATCAGGTTGGTTTCCAAGTTGGTCCCATTTTTTGAAATTTTGAAATCGGTTCAGTAGTTTTCAGGAAATCTTGAAAATACTGTCGTTTTCGTTACCACTTTATGTGAATTTAATACGTATCTTTAGGCATAACTCCTTTGTTTATTAACCGATTTAGGTGATTCTTGTTTTGTTGGAAAGGGGATACCTCAAGGTATTTTAACCGACTTCGAAAAAGGAGGTTTTGAGTTTGATCACATACCTATTTACCAGAAAACACGTAAATTGCCTGCACGATGCACTAAAAAGAGTGAAATAAAAATTATTTTTATTTAATAATAAAAATTGCGTTGCAAATTCAAAAAATAAAATACTAAATCTACTTCTATTTCTTTGTACAATTATTGCAAAGACAGGCTGGTTTACTTTATTCCTTAAAAGTATGCCAATCGAACCTCGAGGTACTTCCAACAATCAATTTGCGTACACGCACGGAAATTGCAGTGTAATGATAGACGGAGTTAATTAATGGTTCCTGAGAACCGACGCCGATTAATTGAATACATTTGCATCCTGATTGGATTTAATTAGTGCATCGCTGGAGGTTATCTTCCTCGGTGTGACGAGATGAGAAGATCTCTCGCTAGCTTTAATGGTTATGCGAAGATATAATTGTTACAAAAAATATAAAAAATAGGCTTCCTATCAAAAATCATAACATGCTTCAATATTTTTTGACGAATGATTTGACGCAGGGTTAGGATACCTGCCTTCTGCGCCGGAGGTCTCGAGTTCAACTCCCGAACAAGACAAATATTTGTGTGCATGAACATGTCTATTTGTCTTGGTCTGGGTGTTATGTATGTATATTATGTATGTATTTACAAAAAAAAGTATAAATTATATATTTATCCGTTAACTAGTTTCCGTAACACAGTTTCTTAATGATAACTACTTATGAGCTAGTTAATTGGTGTGATTGTAAGAAATATATTTATTTATTATTTATTAATATCAACGAAAAATACCGTAAAATTTTAAAGGCCTGTTTCACAGTAAGTTCCTGATTAGCTTTTACTTGACAGATAGGCCATACAAAACTGTCAAGTAAACTGGAAAGTATCTCCTAATCGGACATTGAGAAACAGGCCATAAGTGTGACTAAGTTCTATTGGATTATAGAACTTCAGCCTTGAAAAGAACACAAGTAACAAAGTTCTTAAATTCTCGATAAACGATAATGGAGCACATGCCTACCTTCACTCAAGTACTTCGTTTGTCTTAAAGCCCCAACTCCATGCTCTTGCTATTAAGCATAAAGTGTGTTGGAGAACTAATAAAGGAGGAATGTGACTAAAGGACTCTTGCTGGCAACATTATAGGCCTACGTTACACTTTATAACATGCCTGCATAACTTCTCGGTTACTCACTGAAAGTTCAAAAAATCGACGTTACATTCTTTGTTAGAGACTGGATAAAAGTCTAAATATTATGTAATACGGTGGATGTGTGTCATAGCCTCAATGGCATGTTACAAATATAATTAAGTAAAGTCTCTTAAATACGATCACAAAATTGCACGTCAATTCCGTGTTATTTTTCACTTGACTTGGGTTTATTTTTGGGTTATTTGTGGATTAATTATTATATACCTAAAAATCGTTAAACGTGCGTGTGCAGGGTGCCTACCATCAACTCTTATTGCGGTTTTGTTTTAGGACCTAAACTGATCTGCTACGCTTAAGGCTTCCACACACCAGATGCGTGAGCAACACGATGCGTTGCATCTGCAGCACGCTGCGACCTAAAGCAATTCACACCAGCACCACGGTGGGCGTCGCACACGCATCGCAGTGCATCTGCGACGCCTCCCGTGCGTCAGCGACGCCGTGTGTTGCTTTCGGATCGCAGTTGTCATTTTCTTTCAATTCGTAATTCCCTTCCTATTTTATCCCACAAAAGAGAGTTTTTATCTTGTGGATCGTATATACATTTCTATCTGCGTAATTATATTAATAAATTTTTCACGTATTTCAAAATCCATGATGACAATTTGTAAATTTTGACAACTGACGTGCCGCAGTCAGCGTCGCACGCAGCTGCACGCAGACGTATAACGTCACCGCGGTGTGTCCTCAATTGAGAAATCCTGTAGAATACAACGTCACAATGCCGGAGCGCGTGTGCGACGTTGCCGTTCCGCTGTTGCGCGGCCGCGCTGCGGTCATTTCGGTTTGTATCTCGCGGACTGCCGTGCGGCTCTCGCACGCAAACGCATCGCAATGCAGCTGCGATACTGTTGGTGTGAACCTACGCATACAAATTCATATATTACAACTCATGACGCACGCAGACGCAATGCAGCACGTTTGCGTGCGTTTTTGGTGTGTGGCAGCCTTTATTCGTACCACAACAGCTTAATATCAATGACATCGATTCAGTGATCATTCAATGACATTTCACAGCCGCTAAGCTGTCATGAAATCTTATTTGACTTATATCTCGGCCAAGCTAACATGACACCTGCAGGTTATACCCGTCCCTCTCACTCTCCGGGCATGACAGAATCGAGTGAAAGAGATGGGTAGAAGAGATAAGGACACAAATCGTTCGGTCATTCACATTTAGCAATTCATTTGCGATCCAGTTTTTAGAAGATGACCTTCTAAAAACTGTACGAAAGAAATCAATTCATTTTAGGAACCTATTCTGCATCGCGCTATTTTTGAATCGCTGTCTTAAAGTTGATGGTAGGCACCTCAGATCATATTTATAATACTATACCTTTAGCTTTAGGGCGTTGTTAGGGCTGCCGCGCTATTGCATCGCTTCTAGCATGTTTGCGTACACAGAGGCTGACAGTTTTCCATCATCCTCATATTACGCAAAATAAGTTTCTTGTAAAAGCTTTTCTACGACAATTTTTTGTTGACTGTACTTTAATATTGTACTGTCAAACCTGTAAGTATGCAAATTTTCAGCTCAATCTGACACTGGAAAGTGGTTCAAATAAAACTTGTAAGATTTGCTCCCACTAACTAACTAACCAACTAACAGCTTGTAAAAAGCAGGCTCACTTTTGCGGCGGGTTCGCGGCAGCAGCAACAACATAGTGAAGACCATTGTCGTATTTATGTGCCATAAATTGGCTCGACCACAACTAATTATACTTCATGCTTCGTCCTCAAGATTAGCTTGATTTAACACTTGTAGGTAGTAGTACGCCCTAGTAATCGCCAATTTCACACTATATTGAGAATATACCTATTTATAAATTAAAAAAGTAATAAAAGACAATTATTATTTTTTAAATTTCAAATGCGGGTATTCAAGAGCGACCTGGCTCAAGCGCCCGTCATAGCTGTCATTCGCTTTCTAGTGCGTCGCCGTTTCACATCTAGTTTTTAAATTGTGTTAAAAAACTTGTTAGTTGTTGTTAAAAGTGATTATTTAGGATGCCCAAACGCAAAAAAGATAATTGTGAACACATTAAACGAAAAATTATAAGATTGGAGAGGAAGTTGGAGCGAAAAAAGAAGCACCACCACCGCTAAGATTCATCTTGTTCTGAGTTATCGGAACAATTCTATCGCTCGTCGTCCTTATCTAAAGGTACGTTATGTATTTTTATACATTCATAAGTCACTGGCCTTGACATATTATATTGCATATTGAAGTTCAGTGACCTGGTTTTCTAACGTTTCGCAAAAAATGCAAACGATAATTACGTTCAACGATAAAACGTTTTGACTATTTAACTACTTATTACTAAGTTTGTAAAATAAATACTTTTTGATAAAGTATAACAAAATTATTAATTAATTTTAAAGTTATAATTGAACATAAATGCATTAGTTCGTCACAGACTTTTACAAGTTCTCGTATAAGTAGATTTCAAACAGTTAGCGGGCAGTACTTTCTATGAACTGGGACTGCTTCTTACTGAAAATAATTCACATAAGTGACTAAGCTAAAAAACAGCTTTGTACTCTAAAGTATTATGCTTATTATGATGTGTCGATTTTCAATCGTTTGCGGACAGTACTTTTCTTTCGAACTGGTACTGTTAAACAGTTTGCGGGCAGTACGTTCATTGAACTGGGACTGCTTCTTACTGAAAATAATTCACATAAGTGGCTAAGCTAAAAAACAGCTATGTACTCTAAAGTATTATGCTTATTATGATGTGTCGATTTTCAATAGTTTGCGGACAGTACTTTTTTTTCCGAACTGGGACTGTCTCTTACGAAATTTAATTGCATACCTAAGGTTAAGCAAATACATAATCTCAAATAATGATAACATAATCATCATTATATACACTGCAGTCACTGGGTCCTACAAACAGTACAACGGGACTGTTATAAGGTACTACTAAGTGTTGTTTGCGGACAGTACGTGTTAAAATGTGTGCGACATGCTAAAATTGTATGAACATGAGGCTTACTCTGTCCCTTACATACGACCAAGAGGTCATAGTTGGCCTCGACGCACCATGTTCTCAGGGTTAACCTGAAGGATAATGAGAACAAGTGCTGGAGCCACTTCTGGAACCAATCCCCAGTACATCCCAGTCTGAAAATATTACAAATATACAGCATGGTCATTCGTCGACTGAGGCTCCGAAGCGTGATAGACCTTCAGATCAAACGTTTGCTCTTGAAATAGAAAACATACAGTTAGATAGTGAAGTATTAGAAATATTAGGTACTGACCCTACTTCAGTCAGAAGTGCTGGAGTTTTCCAGCACTGGGACACAACAGGTACTAACAAAGAATTGCGTAAAAAACTCATAAGTACATGATCCCAGAAAATTGCAAATTGATTGACCCACCTGAGCTTGATCCTAAGATTAAAGCTGCTGTTTCAGATATTATTGCTAAACGCAATAAGGCCATTCAACTGAAACAGAAGGAATCGACTGCTGGAAACACTTGTCTGGTAAAATCTATACTATTATATTGTCTGCAAATGAGAAAAATACAGCCTTGCTAAAAACACTTATGGATTTGGCAAAAATTATGTGTGATTGTAAACATTCTAATTCAATTTACAATTTTGTTTCTGAATGCCGTGAAGATGGATCTAAGGGATTTTCTTTAAAATATCAAAATTGATAAACAATTATTCGGCGAAAACTTAATGGAAACCATAAAATCAGCTAAAGCTATTAACAAGTCTGGCACAGACCCAAAACAATCAACGACACAAAAGTTTCCTAATAAGAAGCCAAGCTCTAATCCATACAGTTCTTCGCGAAATTTAAACTGGAAGGGTCCGGGTCCTAGTCGCAGGCCGACGGGCCCTCCCAGGACGAAGAAGCAGTCGCAGTATCCGTGGCAGAGACAGAACAACAGCCGACGCTAAATACGTTAACGCATTCAGGTCGTTTATCATTATTCTATAAAGAATTTTTAATGATTACCAAGGACCCACTGGTTCTTTTTCATATAAAAGGATATAAGATTCCCTTCAATCGGAAACCGATGCAACCTGTATCACCGTCAACCCGAAAATGTAGTGAAAAGGAAAAGGCTCTTTTCATACACAAAATTAAAAATTTGCTGTCTCTGCAATTTCAGAGATAACAGATCTTATCAATATCTATCAACTATTTTTTAATACCCAAGCCAAATGGGAAGATGCGTTTCATCTTAAACTTATCACTAAATAAATTTATTGACACAAGTCGTTTTAAACTGGAGGATTTAAGGACAGTTATAAAATTGATATCTAGATATTGTAACCGTGTACAGTAGACCTGAAAGACGCATACTTTTGTTAAAAATTCACAAGGAAGACCAAAAATATCTAAGATACCAATTTGATCAAAAAACATATAAATTTAATGTCTTATTATTTTTGGCTTAAACACAGCTCCTTTGGTTTTCACTAAAGTCATCATGAAACCGGTCATGAAATTCTTAAGATTATGTGGTTACCTGTTAACAATATATTTGGATGACCTCTGTCTAATATAAGGGTCTTAAAACTTACAAGATACCGTAAAGTTGCTTACAAGCTTAGGTTTCATTTTAACTACCGATAAAAGTAATTTTGTACCTTCTCAGTCTTGTAACTTCTTAGGATATAGTTTAGACTAAAAGTAATTTTAGGTCACTTTGCCAAAATTAAATTTGCAATACAAAAGTTTTCTAACTTAAAAAGGTGTAAAATTAGAGAATTTGTTAGTTTTATTGGACTGTTAATATCCGCCTGTCCCGCCGTGAAATGCAGCTGGTTGTATACTAAATTATTTGAAATATATATAATAAGTACATGGATATACCTTGTTACTTGGAACAGGATTTCTATTGGTGGAGCCGCACCAAAATAAAAATAGACAAGTATGACCTGGAAGTTTTTTCAGGTGCCTTAACTACGGGGTGGGGAATTGTACGTGGAGACGACAGAGCTAGTGGTTTATGGAGTGTAAAAGAAAGTAGCAGGCAATAAATTATTTAGGAATTCTTGCTGCGTTTATTGGTTTAAGATATTAACTGGCAAGTACTTCTACGAATTGACAATACCACGGTAATTTCCTACGTAAACCGTATGGGTGATATACACTCCCCACACTTGACAGAGATCGCAAAAGACCTCTGGCAATGGCGTAAACGTAAAAATCTTTACGTTTTTGCATCTCATATTCGATCTTCAGATAATACTATGCAGGCAGACCAAGAATGGCAGCTAGCTGATTATGCCTTTCAACAAATTGTTGAAAACTTTCATAGGCCTGACATTGATACGCTAGTCGTTGAAATAATAAATGTCTATTATGTCTATTTATGTTTTTCGTCCTTTCACAATGATTCTTAAATGTTTAAGTAAGATTATCTATGACAATGCCACAGATATACTCAATAGTTGTTCCATTTTGGTCCACATAACCGTGGTATCCACTATTTAAGTAAACAATTCGTTTTCAAAGCAGATTCAAACCTAATTTTATCTACAAATTCCAGCCGCAAACAAATGCGCAACTCCATTACCCTGGTGATGGTGATGATACGAAGAGGCGTCAAACAATTTTCTCTGGACGTCATGCTTAACTCCCTTTTGGATAACTCGTATAAACAATACGAAGTTTGCTATTAAAAGTGGTTTATTTATTGTCAACAAAATAAACTAAACTTATACGAAAGTATCAATTCCCGATATACACCATTTTTTGCAACTGCTTTTAACAGTGGCGCTCAGTATGGCACAATTAACTGTTATAATTCTGCTTTGGCTTTAATAACTAAAATTAATATCTCACAAAATCAAGAAATAAAAAGATTTATTAAAGGAGTTTATTTTAATTTAATGAAGTCTGGAATATAGCACAGGTTTTAAATTGTCTTGAAAAGTGGTTTGCTAACGAAAGTTAGAATCTGGGAAAAATATATATTAAAAAAAAAAAATAGGCTACGACGAACCCTTTCAAGAATTAATATTTGTAATATTGAAAAGTCTTCTTTATCAATTAAAATCAAAATTCCCCATTCTCATAAAGACATCAAGTGTTGGCGCAGCTCAACCATTGCTCGTTATACCATTCTATAACGAAAAGCCAAGTATTTGTCCTGCAAGAGTTTTGATTACTTACCTTGAAATGACAATGTCTCTCTGTCCTGATTCCGACAATTTATTTATTAGTTACCGAAAGCCATATAAGCCTGTTACGTCACAAGCCTTATTCAAATGGATAAAAAATACGTTACATTTAAGTGGAATTGATATTTTTACGTTCACTGCGCATAATACCCGGTATGCTGCTACGTCAGCTGCGCAAAATTTAGGTTTTAGCATAGACCAGATTATAAAACTGCAGGTTGGTTTTCAGAATCACATACGTTTGCCAAATTTTATAACAGGCCAGTAAACAGCAATTGTGATAAAAAATTTGGCAGCACTGTTTTGAGTGCTTACATCAAAATATTTTTCGTTTATTTCATAAGCGATGTTGATTTTTTATGTAACAAATAATACTTTTTTATTGCTTTTTGGCTCTATGTTGAAAAAAATAAAGAAGCAAGCTATGTTATAATTTCAATCTATATTATTCAGTAGCCTCTTACAAGTTTTGCATATTTTTCGAACACTAGTCTCTAAACGTCTACAAGTGTTAAATCAAGCTAATCTTGAGGACGAAGCATGAAGTATAATTAGAGATTAAACGAACTTACCTGAAGTGAAGTTCTATCTTAATTATACGAAGGCTTCGTCCGAAGAGATTAGCATCCCTCCCTCCCAAAAGTTATTACCTACTCCCCTATATTATACGAAAAATATAATACTCCAAACTAAATGACAGCTATGACGGGCGCTTGAGCCAGGTCGCTCTTGAATACCCGCATTTGAAATTTAAAAAATAATAATTGTCTTTTATTACTTTTTTAATTTATAAATAGGTATATTCTCAATATAGTGTGAAATTGGCGATTACTAGGGCGTACTACTACTACAAGTGTTAAATCAAGCTAATCTCTTCGGACGAAGCCTTCGTATAATTAAGATAGAACTTCACTTCAGGTAAGTTCGTTTAATCTCTAAAAATTTATTATTAAGAAAAAAAAAGAAGTAGAAAAATTATTACTAACACAGATGATAAGGTTCTTTGTTACAAACATTATGTAGACCACATCATAGTAGTAAACATTTTTATTTTTTATTTATTTATTTATTTGCACTACATTACATTTTTGGTTTTATGTAGGTATTTGACAAAGAATCGTATTTGAATGCGGAGTGGAGGCGAAGTGTCAGAAAAATATCCTTACATACATACATTTTATAGCAAGGTGTATTACAAATACGATAATTTTATTAAACAATTTTAAGTAAATCTGTTTGTCAAAGCAATCGAATTATACAAAAAATATCGTTGTTAAAAATAGGATTCTATAGATTTGATATACCTACCACACTGTGCTTAATAAAATAACACATTGTTTTGTTTTCTTAGTATTAAATTCAGCCTCTTAAACATGCGCAATAGACCGATAGCGCTGGCCTATTTTGAGGTCATAAGTTTCAAAAATTCTAAAGTTGCTAATTTCTTAACTGTGGGTACAGTCGTACCTATGAAGCTTATTATTGCGTTTTGTGTCACATCTGCCACTTGCATTTTCAGCAATTCGTTGATTTGTGGTTGATTGTTTTTATTACAGTCAAAACTGGCAAAATAAATTTAAAGTTCAAAATAATTATGGTAATAGTCTAGGATAGCCTGAGGAGTGTGCAAACCGAATTTGTGCCATCTTCGGCCAGTGCAAACTGACATAGAGTCAGTATGAGAAAACAGTGCCCTTCGTGCGAAGAAGTCTTTTTTTTTCCAAATTATAAGATTTCGTGGATAAAAACGACACAAATTATGAATAGTGTTTTGTTACACCATCATAATCAAAAACACGTAAACTCTAATAACTTGCATTTTCTACTGTGGCTTTTACAGGGCGTTGTAATAAAAAAAAAACTATAAAAGTCGTGGATGAATTTGACACAAAATATTTTGAACAAAAGATATCAGTACTCTTAAACACGTAACACCGATTTAACCTATTGTAATATTATTTTAGAGCTAGTAGAGCGAAGTGTTAGTTTTTGGTTAAATATCAGGATTCTCGTGGACAGAGATGACACAAAATGCCTATGTACATCAGTTCCTACTTCGATAGTATCATGAATGTAAAATTTTCATCTTAAATTTTCTTTTACGTCCAATACTGATCGAAAAGACAAATACCTAAATTTACACTTAAGCATGTACCCAAAGTGACACAAAATAAAGTATAAGGTTGGGTAAATGGTCCGGAAACTATATGCAAAAAACCATCAACTTTAGTATTTTTGAAACCTCAAAACTTAGCGCTATCGGTCTACAATACAACCTAAATTAATAAAAGGTTCTATAAGTCTGAATTATTTCCCTTTTCAGTCTTCCCTTGACTTTTCGTCAAGAGATAATAACTGAACAATTTGCACTGAATAAATCATACATTCGTAATTCCGTACACCTTATGAAAATTATGAGGGCAAATAAGGAAGTTTGTTTGTTTAACGAAAACTCGTTGGGAAATTGTAATTTTCCGAGCAACTTAAATAAGGCGAAGGTCGCGAATATATAAAGTTAAAGGTTTCTATTAAAGTCGTAATTAATTGTGCGAAGGAAAATTGAGGCAGCTAAAAATGTAAGTAAATTGAGAATTTTCTTTTTCCTCTACAAATACTTGTCTCGTGATTTTCATTAAAATTTTTGTTTATTAAGTAGATTTACTTTTTTTCGTCATTTATGTCATTATTATAATTTTTTGTTAGTTATAAACTGGTATTGTTTCGGAGTCACTTTGCAGTCAAGTACCGTTTGTTTTGTTGTTGTACTTACGTGAAATTAAGTATTTTAGATTAAATATAAAAAAAGCATCAAATAGGTAAGTGTGGTG
The DNA here is from genome assembly GCA_949710035.1 of Crambus lathoniellus. Lineage (NCBI taxonomy): Eukaryota > Metazoa > Arthropoda > Insecta > Lepidoptera > Crambidae > Crambus > Crambus lathoniellus. Next base: position 2,432,462 of record OX453298.1, read on the forward strand.
TACAAAAGCCGACATTCTCGCAAAACCACAAAAGATGCGAATTTAAAAGCCTTTTATGGTTGCCACGATCCATTTAGTGCATAATAGAATTCTTCTGTACCTGATAACGACCTTTTTGAATGGGTTCCCTAACGGGGTTCAAACCTGTGACCGCGGTTATTAGTACCGATTCAGAGGGTGAATAATACCAGCTTAATTTGCTTAACGTATTGTGGAAATATGTACATATATTATGGAAATTGTACGTGAAACGACGAGCGCTTTGTAACGTAAAGGTATTTTTTTTGTGAAACGTTTTATAAATCCTAAGGCTTATTGAATATTTTTGGGGACGAACTAAATTATTTTTTGTCACGTTGCTCTAAATGGATCGCATTCTAAAGAATACATTTGGTAAGATTATTAAATTGATATTACAATTTGAGTTCATTTATCTCCGATCTCAGTGGAAAAAAAATGTGGGCGAGATTAACAATTCACATTTTTTCAATATAAAACGGAAACGTTTCAAAAATCTCTCGTACTCTTACTAGCTTTCCGCCCGCGGCTTCGCCCGCGTGGACTACACGACGTTGTCCCGCAAGAATGCGATATTTTTTCGGGATAAAAAGTAGCCTATGTTCCTCTCCAGACTACAAAGTATCTGTGTCTTGAATTTCAGCCAAATCCGTTCAGCTGTTTTGACGTGATTGAGTAACAAACATACAAACATCTAAACTTTCACAATTATAATATTATATACTAGCTTTCCGCCCGCGGCTTGGCCCGCGTTAACTATACGACGTTATCCCGCAGGAAAGTGATATTTTTCCGAGATAAAAAGTAGCTTATGTTCCTCTCCAGGCTGCAAAGTATCTGAGTCCCTAATTCCAGCCACATCCGTTCAGCCGTTTTGGCGTGATTGAGTAACAATCATCCAAACATCTAAACTTACACATTTATAATATTAATAGTAGGATAATATTAGTAGGAATTAAGTAGGATACTGGGAGTGTCATATTTATGGTGCAATATCTTGACAACATAATTATTAAATTATTAAACATAACAAATAAATATTAAACATAGTTTTCCGTGACAACGGCCCCTGGAAAGGTGCCGAAACGTCGGATAAACCGAAAAACCTCTCAAACCAACTAAAATTTAACCAAGTTGCTAAATAAATTGCGTGAAAAAATCCGTGAAAGTGTTTTATTTATATGGACAGTTCGCGCAGAAATCTAAGATGTGTTTAACATAATTATTGTTTCGTATAGATACGATCGTTTTCAGAACACCTGTACCCCGTATTTTTTCTTAACTAGACTTAAACATTGTTTAAAGCATTCCGAAGACTTAAATTAGGAATACCATCCAATTACGTTAATTAGCTAAAACTTATGTCACGTCCATAAAGACGGAGACACACCAGCCAAATCGGCGCCTCTCATTAGGGCTCGCACACACGGTATTTGGCACGCAACGCTGGCATCCGTTCCGCGTCCGTTGTTTGGCATTTAAAGCCGAGAAGCGATTTGGCATCTTGTGCAGTGCTGATGCTGTGACTAATAATATGCACGGATTATGAGCTTTGTTTACATGTGCAGACGATGCATAAACAGTAAAATTGTACACTTAAGGAAAATATACAAACAATGGGTTGTTTAACTTATATAACCACAGTGTTTGTTGAGCGGAACACAAGTGACATTAAAGGTCACAGCAGACATATCAACTCGTAAACGGATCGTAAACGTATCAGCTCGAGCGGTTCAGTGCTTATTCTTTGTATGAAACACCCTACTGCAAAGCACACTAATCGGAATCGTAACGTAATCGCCTCGCCTCGGGACCAGCTAACGAACCGCTTTGCGGGTCGCTCACTCAACTTGCTATCCCCGCGCTTACCGCTAGTCGTCCACGCGCTCACGTCTCTCCGAACCGTCCGTTAGGTTGACACCTGGTTAACGGCGAGGCGAAAGGCGATACGGTGTCGATCCCTTTCCGAGTTGATGTATCTGGTATGACCTTTAGATGAAGCTTCAGTGAAACATACGCGTTAGCGACGCGAGACGACACTTGCTTTCCGCTTTGCTTTGCCGTTTTGGTTGTTTAGGTGTTCGAGATAAACTGACAGCGTCCGCCCGTGCGAAAAACACTTCTGCTTCGTAGACACAGACACTTTTTCGCGTATATCTGTTTTTAAAATTTTTATTCTCAAGTAACGTTTTAGCAAAATATGTGACTAACTACCCGCGTGGATAACACTACGTTATCCCGCGGGAATGTGATATTTTTCCGGGATAAAAAGTAGCCTATGTTCCTCTCCAGGTCACAAAGTATATGTGTCCCACAGCCAAATCCGTTGAGCAGTTTTAGCGTGATTGAGTAACAAACATACAAACATCTTAACATCCAAACATCTAAACATCCAAACATCTAAACTTTCAAATTTATAATATAAGTAGAATATTAGTAGGATTAGTAGGATAGTAGGATATAATGATTAATACAACACAAAAACAAAATTCAACAAAACACCAAAACTTTTAACACCAAAGCCTATAAATGGATCAAATCAAAACGTTCGTTTGTTCAAAACTGACCTAAGCTTCTGACACGCGTTGACAGCTAACCCCCGAAGCGCCACAGTACAACCATCGCCAATGAAACAATACAACTGCCCGCGTCGAGTTCAAACATTTCGCACATGTCAATTGAAAAAGGTTCAATAATTTGAGGATTTGAAGGCTAAAAAGTATTTTTTTATTTGTTAGCGCTTTGTGGTAGACATAGAGAGTTGGAACGTATCAACCTATATAAATTAAATAAATCAGCTGCAGTACACAATTTTATTACAAAAACTAAAACAATGTAGCTTTTTAAGTAGGAATGATATGAAAATTTTTAGTTTCCATAAAATGTAACTGTCCTAAACACCATATTTAACCACTTTATTTGTTATAATTTACCTTAGCACTTAGCCATTATTGGAATCAACCTGAATAAAATACCTATATAAAACTAGATTTCCGCCTGCGGCTTCACCCGCGTGGACTACACGACGATAAGTATCCCGCGGGAATGTGATATTTTTCCGGCATAAAAGTGGTCTATGTCCTTCCTAGTCCTAAACCTTAATTCCAAATTTCATCAAAATCAGTTAGCCATTTTGACGTGATAACGGGTAGACCGACAAACAAACAAACATACCTACACATATTTACATTTATAATATTAGTAGGAATACAGTTCGAATACTATTATGGCGCTAAGTATTAATTATTGATCGACGAAATATGCGTTCCAAAATGTGTAAAAACATTTAAGTATTCATAAACACTCAATGTTCCTAAATCGTTTTCAGTAAACTTGCGACTCCCACTGTGGATGAAATTCAGATTGTGGGATAGCATGTGACAGAAACATGTTGTACAAGCTTAGTTAACGCAGAATTAATTCAAGCAAGGACCTCCGTTTGAGCTATATTTCAGTCAGTAATTTCATAACGTATTCCACTGAAATGGGATTGGTTTTAACTGATTCTAAAATTATTTTTTGTTTGAGCAGTTTGAACTTAATGATATTTCGACAGTTTAGATAATTGGCGATATTGTGTGATGCAAATACCTTTAACCTAACTAAATTAAGACTTCAAACTTTCGTGGTCACTTTCACTAATATCAAGGACATAAAACAATAATTATGGTAAAAATCCCGTTTTTGTAATAGTTGTAAATTGGCAATTCTTTAATAATAAATAAATAAATCTTTTATTTTAGGCGACACAATGAAATTTTACAAAATCAGGCCCATAATTCAATTCAATTCAATTCAAAATCGTTTATTCAATTTAGGTTTGTTTAACAACACTTATGAACGTCAATGAAGCTACGCCATCGGTTCGCAAATCCTACGGCAATAATGCAGTAAGACACAACTTTACCAAATAGTAATGTATATAATATAAGAGCATTTTGATTCAAATAATTACGACGCTAAGCTAAGGCGCCTTTCCCGCCACAATTTGAACTTCAACTCATTTGTGGTGAGGGTGCCGACCGATCATCTGTCGACCTTCATGAAAGAAGACTTTTGGTCGAAGGGTGTCCTGTTCCGCCAGGTTCCAAAAAAAATCCCGCCTGAAAGCTACTTATATGGCTCGTGGTTTTTTACTATCACATGTTTCCTTTACTTACAAAATTGCATTGTGAATGCATAAAAATAATATAAAATCTCAACGATATTGAATTTTGAATTTTTTGAATTTTATTATGAATTCATAGTGCTATCGCCGCTCTTAAAAATCGGGTCAGAATATGAATATTTAATCCCTGTAGGAATTTTTTACAGGAAAATTTTATGAATCATTTTTAGAAAACGTTAATAACCTCTAAGTGCTTTTAATAAAAATCAAACGTCTTACATCTTCTGAAAAAAACCGAGCGAAAATTATCTCCTTATAGAAACGTTTTACACGTTATCAAAACAGAAGAAAACATAAATAAACATAATTATTTCTGTTAGAATTCACATCAAGGCGACGAATATTTACATGCTTACATAAGTTAAACATTATGCTCTCGTAAAACACGGTAAGCGTGTTGCAAATTACGTGGCACTGGAGATTAGGCCTGCCATCGCGCTGCCACTTTGATGTTTCGCGTCAAACGGTAAAAATTGGCCGACGTTGCGTCGTCAGCACACGTGACGGTGTGGTGGGAGAATTTTAACAGATTACCTCACGTACGTAGGCCTCGTGACACGAGGCCGGTACCATGGGTTACAAAGTCACAAGTTTCAAGTTCAATCGAAGCCTAGGTCCATAATATATGTAATCTTCAAACAAAGTATCTCTATATTTTGTAGCACAACTTTTTTGTTGTTACGCATCGGCCTAGCAACTATATTATGGTTTATTATCATTTCATTTTATATCTTTTTCCAATCCTAAGCGTGCCAATTTTCTTGAGGTGCAAAATGCCTTTCAAAATCATAGTCATAGTCATAAATTTTTTATTCATATAGATTAAATAAAATTAATGCTTATGAATCGTCCAACATTTTTTTGCAATCAAATTATGTCATGTTTTAACAAGGTGTTATAGTTATTTTTGGTGTATTGTCGTTGGATAGGTATTAGCACAGATTACTAAATAGTTACTATGTAACAGATAGTTCACTCCGCTAAGTCATTTAAATAAATAGCAACTCTAACTATAACGCAATAAAGTAGGATTCAGCTTGTACGGCGCAGCAAATTACGAACGGCCACTCGTTGTCGTTGCATCTCTTTCTATCGCATATATTCTAGCTCTTTTGCGGACCTAATTTCTATGCCATACGCCTGCCCGGCAGGCGCGCCGTCCGAACGTACCTAAACTGCGGAGTGACACCCCCCTGGTATTAGCTAGAAACAAAAGATAATTATAGAGCTTATTTTGAATTTTATTCAAACAAAGTTGTAACTTGATCTCCTTTTTTATTGTCGTTAAAATAAAAAGAAGATTTTTCGAGTTTCCGTAGTAGGAGCACCATTTGTACACGCAAAACATGCAATCCGTCATGTTATTGTGAGAAGGAAAGGGGTATTTACATAAAATATATCTAAACATAAGGCCTTACTCCGCGTAACGACGTTAGATGTGTCTACCGGCGAATATCAAGGAAAAGGAGGAAAAAAACATTATGGATATCTTCACTAAACCGTTCTTTGATAAATTATTGCATTTATTTGAAAATAACGTTGATAACTAAGCATTTTTTTTTCACAACAGGTAGCACCTAGCCTTCCTTTATCACACCTATGTTAAATGGTGATAAGGTTGAAGGTGGAAGAGCACTACTCCTGGAATCACTGAGGAACTGGCTATCTTATCTCTTACTGCCGAAACACAATAACGCTGCAAACATCATTGTTATGGCTTCAGACTTAGATAAGACGGTAGTAGCTAGCCCAGGCGGACCAAAAACAAGTCCTACCACCAAACAAACCGAATACAATATGTACCCCCACTGGGAATCGAACCCGGTACCTAAAGTTCAAAGTTCAAATTCAAAAATTATGCGCAATATTTTATCAAGATTGTCGTCAAATCACTGTCATGAAAATCTCACAAAAACTTTGAGTCTAAGCAGTAAATCTGTCAGCTAGACGCACCGTGTAGCAATATTTCTCCGTTGCAGATTTTTTTGTCAATCGGTCTTTGGGGATCTTTTTTAATTTTAATGGCTTTAACCGCCTCTGTGGTCTAGTGGTTCATACCACCGATTTCAGACCCAGAGGTCCCGGGTTGGATTCCCAGTGGGGGTACATATTGTATTTGGTTTGGTTGGTGGTAGGACTTGTTCGTAGTCCGCCATAACAATGATGTTTTCAGCATTATTGTGTTCCGGCAGTTAGAGATAAGATAGCCAGTTCCTCAGTGATTGAGGATTCCGGGAGTAGTGCGCTTCCACCTTCAGCCTTATCACCACTTAACATCAGGTGTGATGAAGGCTAAGCGCTACACCGTTGTGAATAATAAAAATAAAAAAAAATGGCGCCTAATAATTTAACGACATCTTGTATCAAACTGATTCCCCCTAATACCAAATGTAGTCGTACAAGATATGTTCCTACATAAACCACAGTAATCTAAGACAGGTGCGCCTGTACCTCAAGCCGGCCACTTACCCTGCAGCGCTCAGCGCTAGATAGCACTATAACTGCGCTGCACAGAGCTCCATAAATCGAGGAAGGCAATCGGAATGCAACGAAGGCAGTGCTGCAGCGCACTATGTTCCAGTAACTGTCGTCTATTAGTGCCGGGAATGCGTGATGTTTGCCTTCCGATACATGGTCAAGAGTAGGTACGTCAAATTACTACAAATTGGTTGAAAGCGGCGATTACACCACTAACGTGATTAGTGCACTAGAAGTAGAGTGGTGTAATTGCCGCTTAAAACCTAAACTTTCATCATGTAGACTGAAGAATTCAAAATGGAGAAGTAGTCAAATCAGCGTGTGTCTTAAATTACTAATCTTTAAAGATTCAGGCAAAATAACTGCTCTGAAAAAGCTTATTCGCATCCTACTTATACTCGTATATAAAATAACTTAATCGTATTTTCAAACACAAAAGTTTTCGACAGAGTTATTAACAGTATAATAAACGAATCCTGCATCCAGTTTGCATCGGGAAAACTGCATGTCCCCGTTAAAGGTCCCTGACACCTCTTATTAGAAAAGTTGACTCGACGCGAAAAATGTGCAGTATTTTTAGTGCCTTATGAAATCTGAACTCTCTACGTCTAACATCATCATCATCAGCCCGTATCCGTCCACTGCTGGACATAGGCCTCTCCTAGTTCACGCCACTGAGCACGGTTTTCAGCTCCTCGCATCCAGCCCCCACCTGCCATCTTTCGTAGTCAGGAATAGCAGAGCGGCCGGGAACTGAGGGCCATTTATTTGTTGTGCCGTTCATAGGAGGTTCTTAGCCTACTCCTACCACGCTGGCCAGACGGGTTGGTAGAGGGTTTGTTTCAAGTTTTCCTTCTCTTGCATAGGTAATCTATGCATTGCACCTATTAGTCGACTTTTACGACATCCCAGGCATGTAAGGGAGTGATGACACTTGTATTCTTAGGCCGTCACCACGCCTAACATCAACGTAGGTTAAACTAGATTTTATATTATTTTTATGCATTTACAATGCAATTTTTGTAAGTATAGGAAAAATGTGATAGTAAAAAACCACGAGCCCTTTAAGTAGCTTCCCGCCTGAAAGCTACTTATAGGGCTCGTGGTTTTTATATATAGGTTAAACTAGCCCAATTATTAGGTTAAATTACCTACCACTACTGATACCTTCGCGATCCTCAGGTAACATGGAACCTACAAAACTGATTTCATAAAAACGTTAATCCTATAAATCTTTTACTGTATGATGCTTGCTTTATCGTATACTAGCTATCCGCCCGCGGCTTCGCCCGCGTGGACTACACGACGTTATCCCGCGGGAGTGTGATATTTTTCCGGGATAAAAAGTATGTTCCTATGTTCCTCTCCAGGCTTCAAAGTATCTGTGTCCCAAATTTCAGCCAAATCCGTTCAGCCGTTTTAGCGTGATTGAGTAACAAACATCCAAACATCCAAAAATCCAGACATCTAAACTTTCACATTTTTAACATTAGTAGGATTTCAACGCAACTTTAATACAATCGTTTCCGACGAAGTTATTAATAGGTTTTCTAAACTAATCCTGCACCCAGTTTGCATCGGGAAAAACTGCATGATTCCTGTCAAAGGTCACTGACACCTCCTAATTAGAAAAGTTGACTCGACGCGAAATGCTTTCTCACAGCAGCGGCGGGAAATTTTAATTGGACACACAATACTGTTGAACCCGTGTCATGGCACATTAAAAAAGTGTTGCTTGTTTGTCGTTGATAAATATTTTTGCATCCTTTTTATTTTATAATAATTTGTAACGTAACCGTTGCGGCGTAAAACAGTCTGCAGAAAAAGGGTCTTGCTGTCGGTGGCTTCATTTCAAAAGAATCGTGCCTTCGCATTTTACGTCGTCGTGTCGCCCGGCGACTTGTGGTAACTACGACAAATGGGTATTTGGGTATCTGCTCGTTTGCCCATCAACACTCGAACCAGGTACTAACTACCAAAAAAGTGGTTGATTTTGTACTGCCAAGAATATAATGCTGTCTGTAAACATTGCTGTGATGGTGTCTTCGTTACGTTCCCTAAAATATGGTTGAGCGTAGCGATATGGTTGGTTCATGCGTCATGTTCGTGAACGGGTGCCACCAGTGGGATGGGTCTGCTCCTTACTGCTTGTCTCGAAATATGCTGGATTTTACATATTTTTTTTATGTTATTCGTTTTATTATATCATGTCTTGTATGGCACTGCTTATTATTGACTCTGTGTTCTTCAACTATTCAAAGTTTTATTAATTTGTTTAGTATTTTCTTCTAGATACGGAGTCCTAGAGTTGTTCCCTACATTTAAATACTTTATGTAGAAACTACCTTTTAAATGTCTAAAGTTTCTAAGTTATTCTTTATTTTGTTATTATATTAAGATCAATTTGTGATGGAAAGTGACCCTACTTATATTACTTTTCAATTTGACGGCTCTGTATGAAATAAAACAGGGAGAAAAAAATAGCCCTTGGCGAGTTTCTTGCCGGTTCTTCTCGTTACGAGGCCTCCCGCCCCGTAGGATTTGCGATGTGAACCGATAGCGTAGCTTCATTGACGTTCACAAGTGCTGTATCAGCCTAAAATGAATAAATGATTTTGAATTTTGAATGAAATGTCACGTGACCGCTAATGTCAATCCCATACATTTGTCTTTCTATTCTACTGACGAATTCGATAATAGAAAGCCACTTGTCTACAGGGGCTGCAGTTGTAGTGCTACGCCGTAGCTACAGTCGCTACATGCTACGGAGCTGTAGCAGCGTTGCCGCCGGGTACTATTATAATAATAATTACATTCAGTACAGTGCTACCACGAGTATAATAGTAGGACAATGTTTTGAATCATGTTGCATTGTTTCAGAAATTAAACAACTTCGAAACAGTGTTTAAAATCTGTCCGGCTGTCAATACCTACATTGCAAAAAACCTACGTAGTAAATAATCCACATCTCATATGGAGTTGACAGCGAGCGCGCGAAGTGTATACATCGACTCCGTAATTATTATTCTTTAAAAAAGTAGTAAACGCACTAAATGTCTGTGAATTTGTGCTTAAACTATAGTGTTAACTTCAAACCACCACAGTGAACGTTATCTAAAACGAAACTTCAATAACAGTGCAAAATATTATATAATAAAAACGATTAAAAATAACGTCAGGACTTATAATTTTTTAATACAGTATTGCTAATTCAAATACAGTATTTAAGTGTTAAAATTGAGAATAATAAAGTGTGAATGGTAACTAAAACAATACTAGTGCATATTAAATACATATGTGAATAATTGTGCAACAAAAACATTTTTCATAGATACCAACCAAACATTTGCGTAAAATTACGCAATCGTTACAAGTGACTGCGCTTTTCGCCCGCTATTCTTATCAACAGTTGGTCTAGCGGTAACAGGTAGTGACTTACATCAAAGTGTCACAGTGTGGCTCGACTTCAAATCTCACCCAATTTTGTTTTTTCTTTGGTTTTTTTTTTTTGTTTGTTTTGTTTCTATTTAATAATAATAAACATTTATAAAGCGAAAGATAAAACTTTCAACGATATAACATTATGGCAATTTGTTCTAAGTGCAAGCAAAATTTACCAGGAAGAGAATTTTTAAGCTGTTTTAAGTGTAAATCAAAATATGATTTGATTTGTGCAAATGTATCCATACAACGATTTCGAAACACGATGACACCTGAACGTAAAAGAAATTGGGTATGTGATGTTTGTTTGAAGAAAAGGGTAACTTCGGATAATAGTGCAAAAGATCACTCTAACCCGGCCAGGGGTAAGCCAATTTTGGCGTCAACCTCAACCCCATTACAAGGTTCTGCAACCGGCTTAGAAACATTAGAACCAGTCATCAAGTATCAATCTCATGGCTCCCCTGATGATCATATTACTATCAGAAAACGGATACACAGAATAAGATCATCCATTTCAAAATCTTGCGAATCACTGAATCAACACCATATTTCAAACAATATTTCCAATATTAGTGTATGTAAAAGTGTTGTTAACATACAGGAAATGAATATCGTTAAAGACTTAAAAAACGAATTGGAACAAATTAGAATGGAACTGAATAGTGTTCAAAATGAACTTGAAAGCAAGATCCTAGAAAACAATCAACTAAATAAGACAATAAAGGACTTAACACAAAAAGTTAGTATCCTAAAAGACATATGTCGGAATCCTTTGAAAGAAAAATCTTTGAATCCGTTAGATGTTTCCCTTCCTATTCAAATAGTGAATGATTATGATATTCAAAAGCCTTTTGAATATGTTGAAAATAGTTCTGATGACGGTAACTCCACCTTTCTGTCTAGCAAGAACAATATAATTACAGATAACCAAATTAACACTAAAATTAACATCGATGAACTTAAGGACCAGCTATTGAAATTTAAAAAAGAGATAAACAATGCAAAAAACGGCATAGCAAAATTGGATTTAGCAATTAATGAGCTTCAGGATAATTTGAACACCGAAAGAAATTCTATTAAGGGAGATACTTCTATCAAAAAAGGGAAAAATATGAAACGGAAAAAACTGTGCATAATATCTAGTACAAATAGAAACCAGGTTATAAATATAGTAAAAGGTTTGAATTTGGATGACGAATTTGACGTCTGCCATTATATTAGAAATACAGCGGGAGTATTGCTACAAATAGAAGGACTTGAATCAAAATTAAAGGATTTCAACCAAGATGATTACTGCGTAATACTTATAGGCGAAAACGATTTTCATCAACAAAATGAATATAATAATTTGATAGTCAGTATGAGATCAATCCTGAGTAATATTCTACATACAAACATCATTGTGGTGCCCCCTACCTATATATGTGGAGCACCTATATTTAACCATAAAGTCGAACTGTTCAATAATTTCCTGTACAAAGATATCAATGAACACAAACATGTCTACAGTTTCGACTCAAATCAAGATCTGACAGTTGAAATGTTTTCACTAAGAACAGGTAAACTTAATAACGCTGGAATGAAAACACTGCTATTAGCCGTTAAAAGCCTAATTTATGATATACAAAATAACTCTCATCTTTTTCGTGAACGAGAACACTGAAAAATTTAATATATCACAAAGTTGTATTGAAAATAACTCGTCTATTGGAATACTTCATGCAAATATTGCTGGTGCACTCAACAAACAAGATGATTTACATTTTTCAATTAATAATTTAGCACAGGAAAAAATATTAATAACAGATGTTATTTGCCTTTGTGAAACCAATCTTGAATCAGGCAGTGAGAAGAACTTAAAACTCGAAAACTTTGTTGTAGCATCCTGTTGGTCTCGAAAGCGAACTAAGGAAAGAGGAGGAGTTGCAATTCTAGTTAAGAAAGATATAGAATATAAACCCCTTAAATTAGATGGCATACCTACAAAGTTTGTTTTTGAGTGCTGCGGTGTGGAATTAACGTCATATGGGACCATTATTGTTTGCATTTACACACACAAAACACCAACTTCCGCGAAATCCATATTTTTTAAAAAGCTAGCAGAGTTATTACAAATTCTGAGTAAAAAGAAAAGGAAAAAGATAATAGTATGTGGCGATTGGAACATAAATACTCTGGAACAAACTAATGTATCTATTGAATTACAACAAGTTTTGGAAAACTATAATTTAGATATGAAGATAAAAGAACCAACTAGAATTGCAAAGACTTCTAAGACCTGCCTGGACCAATTCGCAACGAATATTAAACATACGATATCTGGTGTGATAGAGTTGGGTTTATCAGATCATATATCACAATTTCTCAAGATTCCAATAAAGGAGAGAAAACAGCCAATTATGAAATGTTGGTTCGAGTTTCAAAGAGACTATTCCAAGGAAAATCAAAGAAAATTTACTGAATGCTTGGAATCACTTTCTTTTTCAGATGTATTTAATGAAGAATTTAACGCCTCGGAATCTTTCGAAGAATTTTACGGACTGTACAAGTTATTCTATAATTTATGCTTTCCTGTAATAAAGGTAAAGAGGACTTCAAGATCACATTTATCTAGTTGGTTAACAAAAGGTCTTAAAAAAAGCTGTATGAAAAAACGTCTCCTATATTTGGAATACCGTAAGGATCGCAATAAATACAATGCTATTTATAAAAATTATGCAGGTATACTGAAAAGATGTATTAAAAGTTCACAAAAAATTAAAAATTCAATGTATATTAAACATTTTGACAATAAGTGCAAAGCTGTATGGAATGTTATAAATAAATTCACTAAAGATGCTACTATTAATTCAATTCCAAAAATTTGTGTAAATGGGAAGAATGTTCATGACCCACAGAATATGACAGAACTTTTTAATGAATATTTTATAGGTAGCGCGTCGGAAAATAGCTCATCAAACATAAATTGCGACGACAGTATAGAATCCATAGTTCCCACAATATTTCTTAATCCTGTTACAGAATCAGAACTAATAAAAACAGTGAAATCTCTCAAAAATTCTAAATCAGTTGGCATTGATGAAATTCGTACTGACATCGTAAAAATGAGTATAAGTGCAGTGGCAGGACCTTTTTCATTTGTGATAAATATGCTTTTATATGAAGGTGTTTTTCCCGATGCCTTGAAGAAATCAATAGTAAAACCGCTTTATAAAAAAGGTGACAGGGCATTATTAAGTAATTATAGACCGGTTACATTGATCTCAATTTTTTCTAAAATTTTAGAAAAAATTATGTATAGCAGATTAAACGGATTTTTGAATACTCATAATGTAATAAAAGCAGAACAGAATGGTTTTCGTAAAAATAAAAATACCTCCTTAGCTATATTTAAATTACTTAAAAGTATCACAAGTTCTATTAATGATAAGGTTCCAGTAACGGCACTCTTTTTAGACATGACAAAGGCCTTTGATTTTGTTAGTCATGAACGTCTTCTAAATAAGCTTCTTAAATACGGCATACGTGGGCCATGTTACGAGTGGATTAAGAGTTATTTGTCACAGAGGGAACAATGCGTGGAAACTCAGAAGTGGTGCCCTGAAACAGGATGTTTAAAAAAAGTAAGATCTACTTTTATGGTCAATAAATTTGGAGTACCTCAGGGCAGTATTCTGGGTCCACTATTGTTTCTTCTATATATCAATGATCTTCCTAATTGCATATCTCAGGAATGTATATTATTTGCTGATGATACCACGATTGTTTTTAGAGGTGTTAAAGATGAAGATATAAAAATATATGAAAATACTATAAATGTAACTGTACGCCGGATCATTGAATGGCTTAAATGTAATAATTTAAAAATTAATGTGGAAAAAACTAAACTTTTACAATTTGGAACTAAAAAAAGAAAAATACAGGATATCAATGTAAATATTAACGGGCATGCAATAGAGTCAGTAAAATTCATAAAATTTTTAGGCGTTACATTAGATTCTTTTTGTGATTGGAAACAGCATATAAACCAAATTTGTTCAAAATTAAATAGATTTGTGTTCGCTTTAAGCCGTATAAGTCAAATTGTTTCTAAAGAAGCTGCCATTACTGCTTATAATGGCTATGTTAACTCAACATTACGGTACGGAGTAATGATATGGGGAAACTCTGTTGATAGAGATAAGGTATTTGTAATGCAAAAAAAATGTGTAAGGGCTATATTTGGTTTGAAAAGTATTCAATCATGTCGACCATATTTTAGACAGTATAACTTGCTTACATCGCCTTCTTTGTATATATTTGACATTTGCTTATTTGTTCACCAAAATAAGAACTTATTTGAACTCAATTGTCAGATTTCAAACAGAAACTTACGTTCAATGTATAAAAATAAACTTCACAGACCAGCAGCAAAATTAACACTCGTGTCACATAATTCCTTTATGATGTGCATAAAAATTTACAACAAATTGCCAGAAGAATTAAAAAACTTGAAATTTTGTAAGTTTAAATCCTCAATAAGAAATTGGCTTGTTAACAGATGCTTTTATAGCATTCAAGAATATCTTGATTATAAGTAAGATATGTCTATAAAAATATTTAGTTATTTTAGTTTTAGGTACGTATTTGTATCGTGTTAAATTTTTTGTGTATATGCCTGAAAAGGTAGGATTAAGTGATACATTTTTATGTAAACATTATCACATCTGTTTATGTAACCTTAACTCCATACGCAATAAAGAACTTACTTACTTACATATTCTCTACTTCGTAATAAGACTTAATCGCACAATGACATAGTAGCAAAATGCCTACTTTTTAAAAAGTACAGTTGAGAAGAAAACCACGTGGATACATATAAATTTTTCACTTCTCATGCTCGTAAAGTTCGTGTTTATGTTGGGTATGGGCTGCATAAAATCGCTTTTTATGCTCTAGTGCATAAAGTAAAATCTTCGTCTATGTCACAGACTCTAAGACAAAGGTCGTCAGGTAAACAGTCAAACACGCAATTAAACTTCGTTAAATAAACTTGTTGAATCATTCTGTTTCTTAAATTTTGTACATAATCCATGTTAAATTACTAAATAAATAAAACTAGGCAAAATTAATGAGTTTTGTAAGAAATAAGTATTTCAAGAGCATTATGGACTACGATCTATGCTAAGTAACTGTGCTGCCACTTCCACGTATAAAAAAAAAGGGAAAAAGAAAGTTATCCCGCCAATATGGCGAAGTCTTTATTTTTTCTTTTTTGCAATATTGTAATTTATTTTCCTCACTCTCGAAGTGAAAAGCAGAGTGTATAACTCGTACATAAAACCCATTTTACCCTCGAATTGACTATCCATCCTCGCCTACGGCTCGGGTGGATATATACGTCTCGGGTAAAATGGTATGTTTTATGCACTTGTTGTACAATCTACTATTATTGGTACTTAAAATCTACATAATTATCAGGTTACTTATAAAATGAACGTAAAAAGCACTTCGGGTCCGTGGGCCTACCGATTTGCTCTTCTGGTAGGACCACGTCCTGTTAGTATTATTATATATTCTGTGCCACGGTGTACCACTATGTACCTACTCGTGGTTCTACCATGGTTCTACTGGACTAGGGCTTATTATAAGTATCGATAATTTAGTATACTGTTTTAAAAATGCTCTAACTACCTGAGCTAACGACTCCGTAGCTCAGTAGTTCGAGCATTCGCCTGGACATTGAAAGGCTTTTACTCCAGCCACACTGATCATTCGTTTCGTTTCGTGCTCAACACTCAGAGGTAATAAAAAATTTGACATATTTTTTTCATTTTTTTATGTACCTATAAAATATATAAATACATGAAAAAACGAAAAGTATTAAATCATTTACTTAACAACGATAGTGTATGATTTCTCTACCTTGTCAATGCAAAATTTTATTCTTACTACAAACTGTTACAATCTCCGGAAAATCAAAAGACCTTAACGATAATGATTAATAAAGTGTTAATAAAAAAAAGTGTCTTTTAATACGTTAAATCATCATTTTTACATAATCTTTTCTTCCAAGACAAAAAAGATTTTATTTTCTATCTTTGACTTTACATTTGCTAAAAGTCGACAAATGAAATCCAACAAAGGGTTCGACTTCGACATAGTTCCCATCCGAAAAAACAAGTTTCAGATTCCTTTGGATCATCAGACACTGTCGCTAAGAACTCCGAAAGAAATTTCATATAAATTGTTTAGTTTGGTGCTCAATACGGCAACTGGTAGAGTCTGAAAATTTTTAAATGAAGTATTTTAGAAAAAGTTGACCCGTCTGGACGATGGGACGATTGGGATGGTTGTGAGACGGGTCGATTTTTTCTGAAATACTTAATTTTCAATTTTTCAATAATACAAATGTGAATGCAAAAAAAAAGTAAAAATTGAAATAACTGGTAGAGTCTGATTTACGAATTGTTGTTACTTATATCTAGTTAATAGTGATAAGTTATATAGAAAATCATTTAATCTATATAAGTTTAGCTGCTATCCTATCTTCTTCTTTTTATGTGATGGCGGTGCCCTTTTACATTTCACCAATGTCCAGTTTTAGCTCACTTTATTGTTTCTATATAGGTACTCTGATTCTTCAAGGTGGTAAATTTTAAAATGATGAAGCTGTGTGAAATTTGAAGCAATGTGTCAATGTTTAACTGCGTAACAATTTAACTCTTATTATCTCAATTATTATTCTTTTTTTCGCATAGAAATGCGCAGAAGTAAACATTTTGAATTTTAACAGATTTTCATCAGCATAAAATATTTGTGTGCATGAACATGTCTATTTGTCTTGGTCTGGGTGTTTACTATGTATATTAAGTATGTATTTACAAACAAAAAATATTTAAGTATATATTTATCCGTTATCAAGTTTTCCATGATACAGTTTCTTAATGAAATTAAAATGGGCTTAGAGAATTGGTGTGAATGTAAGAAGTTATTTATTTATTATTATTATTATTATTTATTATAAAACGAATGCATCGATCAAACTCGTTACAATAGATCCAATCGGTTGATTTTAATAGATTGTAGTATATTTTTGTAGACGTGGAGTAACCCGTGGTGCAGCGGTTAGCGCGCTCAGCCCGCGATCGTTGAAGTTAAGCAATATTCGCAATCCTCGGTCACGGGATGGGTGACCAAAAACTTTTATCTTGAGCTCCTCCGTGCTTCAAAAGGCACATAAAGCTGGCTGCACCACCAATCCTCATTGGGCCCGCGTAGTGGGTCATGGTCCAATCTCTTTATCCATCCTATAGAAGGCCTGTGCCCTTCACTTAGAATAATAGCCAGGTCCGACTCCGTAGCTCAGTGGTTAGAGCAGTCGCCCGGATAGCGAAAGGTCGTGGGTTCGAGTCCCATCGGAACTGGTTGTGAGACGGGTCGATTTTTTCAAAATACTTCATTTTCCATTTTTTAATAATAAATATTGGATTATGAATGCAAAAAAGTAAAAATTTAAATAAATAGCCAGGTCTTTAATTATCAAGGGTTTCTACAAAACTTTACGAGCCGATTACGTAGCCTCTTTGACGTTCATAAGTGTTACCATCACAACCTTATTTAAATAAAAAAATACTTTGATTTTCAGAAGCTTTTCTACCAACCACTATTGTTTTATAGCAAATTCTACCGATTCCATCATAAGTCTTTGTCGTACCCAACAGTAGGTTTAAATCCGCGCCGGATAAATTGGAGAGGTAACAGTGGAGGTGCGCGGTAATCAGCGCGTTCCTCGCATTCCGCCTTAAGACAGAAGGTCGCTTATTGGATTTCAGACCCAGATTCTATTGAGCAAGGGATTGTAGTAACACTTTTTTAAAAGAACAGATGGTAAGACATAGACAATAATACAGTAAGCTATAGTTAATCCTGGCTAGGGGTGGATAACGATCTATCACTGTTTTTGTTTTAGTAACACGTTTTAAAAACTAATTAAATGAGTCAAGCTAATTTTCACTTTCTTATCTGGGAGCATGGCAGTCACATAAAATCTGACTCTATACTCTCTACTGAATCTATTATTAAAACTTTACACAGAAATTTCACCTATTTTTTAGAGAAATAAGCAGCTCCAGCGAGATATCGCCAGTTTCTTTTGCAGGATGTTTTTGTGGGATTTTATTATTTTTTTGCATTTGCTATGCTATAGTTGGTTAACTGGGGTTACTTTGATTCAAGGGGGTGACTTTGTTGACAACGCTTAATTGACCGAATTATTATCGTTTTCCATTTTTATTCAACTGACCTTTGGTAGCCTAAATATAGCTATAGATAGAATGCCAATTTTTTACTTAATTACGTATATTACTGGTTTTATACTATATTATAAGTTATCAAAGTAGCCCATTTTTTCCCTATAGTAACCCCGGTCTACCGTACGGTACTAGTATTCAATAAGAAAGGGAAAATTAAATTGACTCATTTCAATCTCAAAATATTATTCCTTTCTAACTTTTTTTTTCTTATGTGTTCAGTGAAAATAGCTGTGAAAAGATTTCAGTTTTGACTTGTATTTTAATGTGTTATTTTTAATTGTTTTTTCAATGTATCTTACGTAAAGTGAATGAGGAAAAGTCAAATCTCAGGAAGATGTGTATCGAAAGTCTCCAGACAATTTTTTTTTTCAGTAAGCGTATTCTCAAGGCACCAGTTTCTCCAACGACAGGAAGCTGGTCTGATTAGATCGTCGCCAAGAGAATTGGTCAGCGATTTCTTCACGACGATGTCGCCTTCAAACAAATACCTTTTAAAACTATTTATTTGAAGTGATATTATTTTCTATTTACTTCTTTTACAGGAGTTTAGAATTGTTTGGAAAGCGTCAAGGTTTTTAATAATGTGTTTTGATTCAAGATACAGCAATTTACTCGAAAGAAATAAGAAATATATACAGGAAAATATATACAATGTTCATTTCGAGAAAAGATTTATAGATGTGAATGAAGCGGAAGAAGTGTGCAAGGATCGTAGCAGGTTGTGATAGCGGCACCTGCTACGATGCTACGATACTACCTGCTACGGTGGCATAGTCTATGCCTACCCGCGTGGGAAACCGGTGTGAGTATATGTATGTATGTAGTCGTATGTTATTTCCAGCGTTTTAGCAAGCATTTAAAACATCTATAATTCATAAAATCACTGCAAAAGGCAGTAAATATTACGTTAATTAAATGCTGGATAAGATTCTGTTATGGGTTTTAACGTTGATTGAAAAGCGCTCCATTTCATATACCTATAATTACACATTAACTTGCAAATGAATAAGTTATTACATTTTAATAACTAATTTACTTTCCACTTCAAAAGGAATGAAATATTCCTTTTAATTTCGCGTATAAATAAGTTAGGTACGTCGTGTAAAATGTAATTTTCTCCTTACATTGTAAGCGAGAGGTCGAAATGAGTCCACGAGGCGTAAACCGTGCGAGCTTTTGTATGGGACAGCGTGTTTATTAAACTCACAATTAATGTGACGTCATAGATGAGCGATGTAATTAAGATGACGAGGATAAAGTTTGTATTGGCTTCCTTAAGTAGTAGAACGAGGATGGCAACAATAAGTATTTTCTTCTTTGCGTCTTTTAATTAACTGTGAATAAAATCATATCAAAGGAATTCATTAAATACTGATCTGTATATTATGTCTTTTCTTCTTAACGCTCTGTAGAATAAAACATTTTATATATAATAAAACACAGAGTAATGTTTGTACCTTTATAATTATGATCTGAATAGCCAAAATTCTGCTTTTATTATTTTTGTTGAAAGGAGATTTTTCAGTTTTGTATGTAGCCTCGGCTAGGACTTTGTACACTATACCATAGGCAAGCAAAAGATAAATATAATAACTGAAAACTAATTATATCGCAATATGCTAACGCGTTTGTTGGTACTAAAGCATTATCTAGTCTTAATTTTATGCAACCCCGATTCAATATGGCGGTAAAATGTCACACTAACATTAAAAAAAGGTTCACATTGACAGATTATCATCAGTCGTCAATGTCATCGTTTTTTCGTACAGAAACATCAAAGTTTCCGAACGTGATTTAAATATGGTTGCCAGTGTGACCATGGATGGCAAAGAATTTTCATTTCAAAGTTTATTTTTGTACCATTCATCCAGAAAGACAATGAGAATTTTAATATTTTATTTGACTTTACTATATTTTTCACTATTAGTACGAATAGTGTACAATGTCCTAGCCGAAAATGAAAAATGTCCTTTTTGTATAAAACTAATAAATTGCATTTGTGCGTAGCCGGGGCGAAACGCTATTCTATTTTAAAAAGACAATGAACCCACGATACAATAAAGTGTCGACCATATTGCCATGACATGCCCATAAAGTGCAGCAGCATCCAGCGATCGTAAACAACCAAGTTATGTTAGACAACGCACTCTAAAATGTTGATCCAGTAAATTATACAATAATATTTTAGTTGCGCACAGCGGAGCGTTGCGAACGAAATATAGTATGGAGAGTTAACTGTTTCAAACGTATTTTCACAAAGATTTGTAAATAACAATCTAACTTGAATAAACAAGTTTGACTTTGAAACGTTGCTCAGTTAAATAGAGTGAGTGTTTTTTGTTTCTCCTTATATATTTAGTTAGTTTTTTTTATAAATGATTTAGATCAATGAGTTTGGAGTTCACTTAATAGATGCCCCTATTTGAAAGCTACTTATGGCCGTTTTCAAGAAACTTATGAATCGCCTAAATCTTTGCTTAGCTACTACCCGAACAAGTAAACTCAGCACCTGGCTCGAAAACGTCGCTTACAATCAGGTGCAGAGTTAACTTGTTCGGGTAGTAGCTACTAGTTAAGCAAAGACTTGGGCAATTAATAAGTTTTGGTGAAAACGGCCATTAATATCCTAGTAAGTCAACGGAGACTATTTTTAAATAAATTACAAACTAAGACTATAAAACAAGTTCATTTTAATGTTAGTTAACCCTTCGAGCATGAGGTGAAATAAAGTTACATCAAGCATGAGGCAGGGTGTGACATACCCTTAAGTTAATGTACCACAATTTAGTTCTTATTGTTATTTTATAAACTTAATTGGTTTGATTTTGTAATAAGTATAATATTATTTAATATGAAATTAAAGATAAGATAAGATAAGATAAGAATATTCTTTATTCACTTAGACATAATAAATATGTACTTCTGAATCGTCAATATTTTCCTACCACCCATTGAAGACTTTTTTAACTGACAAGAAGAATGGGCGCAAGAAACTTGCCAGCGTTTCTTAGAATCACTAATTGCAAAAAGGGCACACTTGCAGGAATGTAAACTGTTCAGAAACTAAAAAATATTGAATATCTTTTTGTAGAATATTATTTTTACTGTCGTTTTGTTTTCCTATATATTTATATACTTTTTATGAATCTATTGTGACACAAATAAAGGTATTTACTGTAACAATCTACAATTGATTGACTGTTAAAATTCATGGACTTGTGCCCTTTATGCAAAAAACTGCACACATGAGCCCTTTTTACACTTAACTCAGTAAATTCAAACAATTTATTTATGAAAGAAATAATAATATTTATTAGAATAATATTTTTAATATTTAAATATTATTAATATTTTAATATTAACCTCCTTAGGACCGGGGTTTTTTTATATGGCCCATTTTTTTTATGTAAACAAAGCACTTAAGAGCGCGCTATCGCACTCCCGAACATCTGGTTATACTTAAGAGGTCTTTGGTTTCATTTTATGAGTAGCTGATTAGCAAAAGCAATAAAGTTAAGCTAATGGACAGTTTTACGACATGTTTTGTTTTTATAATCGTCGTTCAAACTCCACCTTTGTGTAAACAAATGACAATAGTGCGGTCCATTCGAAATAAACATTTTTCACATACTTATCGATGAAATAACATATAAAAAGTATATATATTTAGAATCTACATGAAAAAACCTATCGAATAAGAATATAGTAAAAGTAAAAATAATGTTTTTGGTTTTTTTTTTGAAATTTTCAAAAATTTAATTACTTCTGTTTTGAAAAAAATTCAAAATTCAAATTTTTTTATTTATTTTTTCTTCCGGATCACATATTATAGTTTATTTTTACAGTACGACGAGTTTATCTCTCTTTTAAACATCGAAAACCGCATTCAAAAAATAAAAAAACTGCAATAGTTAGAAAAAAAAGAGTCCCCTACTCTTTTTTTTCTTCAGATCCGCGGCATAAGCCGTCATGGGTCCAATATTTTCAACCATGAAAAAAGCGGTAAATAAACGTCCTACTGACGTAATTTAGACATTGACAGAACTAAGATATTACCATAGACAAGATGTTATACTTTTTTATCTTTTGAGACATAAACCGACCGGCCATACACACCCGCAATAAAGCAGCTAGTTTAGTATGGCAAACTTACAAATTTGAGCAAAAAGGGCACGTGAGAATGCTTGCATGCCCTTTTTGCGATAAACAGTGAAGATGGCACCCACATAACTCGGAAAATATACAGAGTAAATGTGCCGTTTTTGCAGAGAACGTAGATAAAACCTTGGAGAAGTTAATAACGTCAAAAAATCATTTTTGACCGAAAGTATGAAATGTGCCCTTTTTGCAATTAGTGATTCTAGTTAGGTAACGACATTTACAAAAAAAAAACATATCGTTACTAATACAACAATTGCTTAGTATAAAAATACATCATATTAAACCGTGATTATGTTATGTGTTACATCATGACCATGCATTGCAGTCATTCAAATAATCGTCTAATCTCGTTTTTCATAAACTATGTAATCATAGTAACAAATCTTTGTAGAGAGTTGAGATTTTGAGATCCTTTTCGTAAAAAAAATTATAATGAATTTTTTGGTAAAAATATGACTAATCGCTGTCATGGTGTGACATACCCCCACTTACCCACCAACAGGTATGCGCACTTATATCGCGGCCGGTATCCCGCGCCACACTGCGATCATGCCACTATCCTGCCCTGCGAGCCCCTTGCTCCAGCTACTGGGCGCGCTAGTGTTGTCAGACGAGAAACTTAAAAAATGCACATCTTTGAAAATGTAACAGGGTATCAGATACCCTGGTCATGCTCGCCGGGTTAAGTTTCCACGCCTGTGAAACAGTTTCTTTAAATTTTTGTAACGCTGTATCGCACAATGCAAAGAGACATAGGTTACGTTGTGAAAATTTATATCCATAGAAAACGAAATCAAAGTATGTATGTACAAAGTTAAGCAAACAGGCACATAGAAATCGCTGCACTGTTCCACTAACACATTATTTAGCCGACATTTATTTCTCGCCATCTTAAACCCTGCAACGCGTGTGCCATAATCTGACATTGTTGCTGAAATTACTCCGCCACTGCGGTCAGGGAGAAACTAACATTGTACATTTAAGTTTGTAACGCTGCACTGTTAGTAAAGCTCCGCGTAATAAAATGAAAAGTAACACAATTTCTACACCAAAGTACGTTCTAAGCTGACTGTCGACAAAAGTTTATTATTAAAGTGTTATTCAATCTTAAAGATATTAATATATGTTTTAATTATTAATAGATTTTATATTTTCAGGGGCTCCTTGATGACCGCCACCCCGTAACCACAGTAGCTACAAATATGTCAAAACGAATGGGAAGCGAAAACTTAATAAAATTAACTAAAGCTAAATGAATATCATAAAAGTAAAAATCAAATCAAATCAAAATCATTTATTCATTTTAGGCTGATACAATACTTGTAAACGTCAATGAAGCTACGATATCGGTTCGCAAATCCTACGGCGGGAGGCCTTGTAACGAGAAGAACCGGCAAGAAACTCGCCAAGGGCTCACAAACAGCAAATGTAAACAGCAAATGTGCAGCAGCTGTAAATATCGTTTTATTTTACTATATACATGCTTTTACTCCTACTTCTGGAGTACCTCAGGGGTCACACTTGGGACCCATTTTGTTTATCATGTTCATAGATGACATTAAATACTGCATCTCGAACTCGAACTTTGAACTTTACGCAGACGATCTAAAACTCTCCAGAGTCGTGACGACGCAACATGATCAGGTGCTTCTGCAGAATGACGTAGACAGTTTGTCCCAGTGGTGTCAAAATAATGCTATGGAGTTGAACATTGCTAAGTGTTACCACATTAAATTTACTCGTAAGCGAAATAAATTTGATACGGCTTATAGAGTTGGCAACCAAACTTTGAAAAGGGTTGACGAAATAAAGGATTTGGGGGTTATATTGGACTCTGAAATGCGATTAGTTCCACATGCTAATTATACCATAAGCAAATGTTTCAGAATGTTGGCCTTTATTAACCGTAACACTAGAGAGTTCAGATCAGTAAGAGCACTTAAGTCATTGTACTGTGCATTAGTGCGCAGTCATCTGGAGTACTGTTCATTCGTTTGGTATCCTACGTTCCAAAATAACATACAGCGTCTCGAGAATATCCAAAGGAAATTTGTAAAAAGACTTTCTTATGTCGCTAGAGTAAGTTATTCGATAAAAACATATGAAGAGAGGTTATGCCATTTCAATATGAAATCGTTAGTTTGGCGGAAGGATTTCTTGGGTTTGGTTTTTCTTTTTAAGGTGATAAACCAAAGCGCTGATTGTCGATCCCTCATGTCCCAATTAAGTATCAGTGTGCCTAGAGTGAATGCCAGGTTACATAATTACAAGCCTTTTTCTTATATTTCTAATAGAAATAGGTACGGCGACTGCACGCCACTTAAGTGCTTAATAAAAAAATATAATGAGATTTTTCATAAGGATATTTTCTAGCAAACTGGTCAAATTTAAGAAAGCAATTTATTTATCTATGTAATGTTAATATTAATTCGTGTAATAATAGTAATTCAAAATCTTACATAGTAACTCGTAATATTTAACTTTTTTATTGTGATTATTCTTTACGTTGACTTTATTAATGTTGTGCTATACCTTTAATTTAGATATATACTTAATAAACTAGAGTAATTGATGTTTTGTTAATGTTCCAGTATGTATTTAGTTGGTAAGCCTTTTCCAAATAAATAAATAAATAAATAAATACATATTTGTAGATGAAGAAGATGGGCAAAGATCCTATCGCCAAATAAAAAAAATATAGTTCATGGTTTAAGCCGAAGAAAGAGAATAAGCAGAACGAACCTTTTAAGCCAGTTTTATGAGACGATATTATAAATGCTACTCGTAAAATGTTGCATCATCTATACTAATATTATAAAGAGGAAAGATTTGATTGTTTGTTTGTTTGTATGTTTGTTTGTTTGCATAGAATAGGCTCCGAAACTACTGGACCGATTTTGAAAATTCTTTGACCATTAGAAAGCTACATTCTTCCCGAGTGACATAGGCTATATTTTATCCCGATATTCCCACGGGAACGGGTACCACGTGGGTGAAACCGCGAGAATCCGCTAGTAAATTATAAATAAATAAATTTTAGACACCATCACATACATTGTTCCAATGTTGTAGCTCTTGTTATGTAGTAGCTTTAAATTGGAAACGCCGACGGGTATAAATAACCACATACACCAGACCCGAGGAAATATTGAAAAGTTCGTTTTTAATATTTACCCGACCGGAAAGAACCCGGACCTCTAACCTTAAAATGTGTTTTCTTTTGTTTTTATTCATTTTATTAAGAATTACATTTGAAACATGTATGGCGCAACTTGCAGTATATAGTAGAATTGTCTTTTGTTTTTAACTAATATTAAAGCTTTAAGTAGAGTTCCTAAGTACTTAATTGAAAATTGTTCACCGCTATGATCATAAGTTCGCCTATACTTAACTGTATTTATCATAACCCATTGTGTAATTGTGATGGAAACTGACCTTAGTCATACCATGTTAAAGTCGTTTTTCAATTTGACGACTCTGTATGAAATAAAACAGGGAGAAAAAAACAACCCTTGGAGTTTCTTGCCGGTTCTTCTTCAAGGCCTCCCGCTGTAGGGTTTGCGAACCGATGGCGTAGCTTCTATGACGTTCACAAGTATTGTAAATAACAATCTAAATTGAATAAACAAATTTGAATCTTGAATCTTGATAGCGGCAGCTTAAAAACTAGTGCGTACACCGCTGGGCCACTGAGGTCGTCATAAACAACCTAATATTAATTTCAATACTTACAAAGTTTTATAGCTCCTTAGTTCAGTAACTGAAATGTTCACCCATACCGTTAATAAACTTCAATTCACTGGTCGAAGTTTTCAGCTCGTAATGTGTAGTTAAGAGTTTAATATCTCTGAGAATAATGTGTGTTGTTGTTGCGCACATTAAGATATGGGTCATCTCGCAAAGTAATTAGAAATACTTGAACAGACTTATGCATATCGTGAAAGAATGGTCTCACATATTAATATAATATTAAAATCTTGATATAAACTGATATGAAAATTATGTGCTCACAAAGTCAGTGAGAAAGAAGTTGTAATTTATTAAAAACTAGCGGATCCTCGCGGTTTTACCCGCGTGGTACCCGTTCCCGTGGGAATATCTGGATAAAATATAGCCTATGTCACTTGGGAAGAATGTAGCTTTCTAATGGTCAAAGAATTTTCTAAATCAGTCCAGTAGTTTCGGAGCCTATTCGATGCAAACAAACAAACAATCAAATCATTCCTGTTTATAATATTAGTATAGATATACTAAAACCTTCCTCAAAAACCACGCTACCTATTAGTGAAAACCGCATGAAAATCCGTTGCGTAGTTTTAAATATTTAAGCATACAGGGTGTTAGGGGCACCCTTGCAAAAACTTCAACAATGGCTTCAGACCATCTTGCTGAACAACGCACAGCAAGAATTTTTTGGCGAAATGAAAAAACATAATCGACTTTTCATACAAATTCAGCAACTAATCGGGACATTTTGTATGGAGAGTATGATGGTCTAAAGCCATGGTTAAAGTTTTTGCAAGGGTGCCCCTAACACCCTGTACCTATATAGGGACAGACAGACGGGAAGCGACTTTGTTTTATACTATGTAGTGATGACTAGCGACTTGCCCGGCTTCGTGCAATGTACACGTCACCATCATCATCAACAGCCATTATAAGTCCACACGGCTGGGGCACAGGCTTTCCTTATGGATAGATAAGAAGAATGAGCCATGACCCACGAGGCGGGCCCAATGCGAATTGCAAGCACATGCTTAAAGGTCATAGCCCACTTATACCACACCGCTCTCACCCAACACCGCCCTCAACTAAGGCGACAGCTAGCAGGCACCCAGCAGTCCAGGCGGCGACAGCTAGCAGACACCTAGCCGTCCACGCCCCGACTGCTACCCTCCGGCGGCGGCGGCGCGGCAACCGCTAGCAGTCAGCGCGCGGACCGCGCGGCGTCAGCGAGGCGTCACCTACCGAGCAGTCTAACGGCGGTAAGCTCGCGGACCGCGCGCTGACCGCTTTTTAATATTGTTACTGTGAAATGCATTTACAGTTCACGACATTAAGTTCATATTTAGCTGCTCATACTTTGGTTGGGTGGTAGCGGTGCGGTATAAGTGGGCTATGACCTTAACGTTCCTTCCGAAGCACGGAGGAGCTCGAGATTTAAAATTTTTGGTCACCCATCTCGTGACCGACCATTGCGATAGTTGCTTAACTTCAACGATCGCTAACTAGTGCGCCACGGCCTCCTTGTTTACAAAGCAATATCACAGACATACTTAACTCATTTAAACAAAAGCCGGTAGTCTACAGTTCTACAAAATAACACTATTATTTTGCTCCAAAGCGAGGGGAAACAGTGGTAAATTAAGAAGAACCAAAGTGTTCGGTGTTTTCAGTAAACACCGCGATTCGCGTCTAAAAACGCATTTAATCACAGTTTAATCTAGTATATTGCGGTGCCGGCTGGTGTGTTCTGTATGGGACTCTAGGTATGTGCCGTGATTTAAATATAATTTAAAAACTTAAACAGGAAACCAGGTAAACCTGCTAACTACCACTTTAGAGATGAGAGAGCACGTAATAGTATATAAATTAAAGAAAAAATCTAATTGCTCTTATAAGTTTACTAACAATTATTTGCATACAAGATATTTTTAATCATACATATACTGTCAAAAAGATGCCCATTACTACAATACGGTATTTTACAGATTTTTTTTTATTTCTTTAAAATGTTTTTCGAAATATTAGCTACACAAAACAAGTTTTCATTTTGAATTATCTTGAATATTTTCAAAGATATAGGACTTCAAACTTTATAATTAGACAAGGACAGGACGCTATCTTAGTGACGTCAGTGGGTTAGTAGCGTCATAGTCACGCCATAGAAGATTTCGTTTTAGAAAGAGACAGCTATAGTCAAAATCAAACAGACTATAATTCTTTTATTATAAAACAGATTCAAATTATTTTATCACATTTGGTATTCTTAATTGCAATATTTTTTAACGTCATCATTAAATATCTACATTTCAACAACAGTAAAATACCCTATTAAAAGAAAAACTATACAAACCCGAGTGCAACCATACGCTTTTTTTATTCACAAAGGGTTCACTTGCACTTCATCACACCTGTTTTTTGAGTACACCTAAATACTTTTGTATCCTTAAACTTGAATTTTGAAATATTGTAAAATGATCGATTATAATAGATAGGTAATTTATCTATTTATACAATTACAAAATGAACAAAGCACCAAGTCAGAAGGGCCAAGTGGAGTGGAACCGTCCTCGTCTGCATTCTCCCAAGGGTCGCGGGCACCAGGTAGTGCCGAGGACAATATTTAACTAAAACATACGTACGTACGTTGTACACATACGTATGTGTGTGTTTCCAAAGCTTGGAACGAGAGATGCAAGTTTTGATTTTTAGGATTGACTATTGCTCAGTTCGATATTGGTTGCATTTACCAGAACTAATCGCTGACTAATCGCTAAGTCATCGATTACTTGTCTGATTACTATTTTCGATAGATTCTGCTGAACGCGCTTTAGCGTTTTTCTGGTTTTGACATGACGAATGACAGCAACAAACACAAAATCACTACGTTTGACAGCTACTTGCAACTAATCGCTGCTTCTCATCGAAAATCAAATGCGATGGAAAAAATGGCGTCCGATTGCTGTAAATCGCTGTCAGTCATCGCATTTTTGTGTGCGTTCAGCAGATTATTTGTAATCGATTAGTCAGCGATTAGTTCTGGTAAATGCAACCATTGTATTGAATAGAAAAACATTTTTTAATATTTTGAATTGTTTTTATGCATTCACAACTCAATTCTGTTAGTATAGTAAAAATTGATATTGAAAATACTAGTCCTGGAAGAAACTTTCAGGCGGGATTTTTGTTTTTCTTATCTAAGTAAGTGTGCAGTTTAATAAATTTGTTTAAGTATTTGTGTCAAGGAATTCAGGAATAATATCGTGAGGAGTAACACCTTTACTTGAGATAGGTAGAGTAAAAGTCTCCCAATTTAACCCTAAAATAAAATCAAAATGTTGGGACTTTGCGTACAAAAATACTTTGAGTCGATATTTTAAGCTGTTTTCCATAAAATTTGTGCTGAAACTCTAAACTCCCTATAAAGTAAAATCGACTTCCCATTCCAAGCCAGAATTAGGTTAATGCAGAAACAATGAAGCCCAATTAATATATTCAAATTACCCGTAAAAGCCACAGAAATCACTTTTTTCCCGCTCCTCCTAATCCGGTGGCCACACTCTGCGTAATTCGCCAGACTTAACCCGGGAAAAATCCTGCAAAATTGCGCCAATACGGCATTACTTTGCCATATTATTTTACAAGATTTGCCCGCTGCGGAATTGCTATTACTGTGTTTGGGCGGAAAGGTTTAAGCTCAGTTTTTCTCGAGGAAATAATGAAAATACAAAACTTCCTAGCTAGCTAGTTTTCATAGCTTTGATATAATTATCAGTTTTGGACATGATTTTATAAGCAACGCATTACTTTTCTCGCGTTGTAATTTTTTTTATATCTATAAGTACTTGATAAAGTGTTGATTTCTTTTTTATTTATTTATCTTCAAAATTTTTATCTTTGTTACGCATAAGTTGTATCTGTAAACTGTACAGCAGTTTATCGGCAGTAGCTCACGTCTAGTTTTACGTATCTTAATTAATTTAACACTTGGGTTATTAAACTTTATATTGTTTAGTAACTTATATTACCTAATATACCTATTTATAAATAACTAATAATATACCCACTACTCTAAGTTCTTAGATACGCTATAATAGGAATGAGGACTGTTTAATTGTTGAGAAACTTTAACTTAAACTGTTATGGAAACTTCATAACAGATAAATTCAAAATTCAAAATCATTTATTCATTTTAGGCTGATACAGCACTTGTGAACGTCAATGAAGCTACGCTATCGGTTCGCAAATCCTACGGCGGGAGGCCTTGTAACGAGAAGAACCGGCAAGAAACTCGCCAAGGGCTATTTTTTTCCCTGTCATATTTCATACAGAGTCGTCAAATTGATAGGTACATAATATTATTATATTGTAATAATTTACTTATACGAAACTTATATTTTACAGGATATGAACTACTTAATCGTAAGACTCTTAACACTGAATTTTGCATGTAAATTAATTCTGGGTTCTTGATTTCACTTCTATTAAGATTCAAACAAGTCAATATCGCTCGTAATAAACAAATCATATTTCGGAGAATTTCGAATCTATTTCCATATTAGGGACGTCAGCAGTCATGTTACCTTTGTTGGGTATGCTCGACATCTGTATGCAAATTCGGAATGCATTGTGCGTCAGGGGTGCCAAACAATTGCGTAGATTCGGAGCCCAGAGCGCGTCTGACGATACGGCGCGTCGGAAAGTTAAAATCGAGTTGCACGTACAATCATGGCTTATGGAGTTTGAACGCTGTAAGGTCTGGTTTTGCGTGGACTGGGCGTGCTGAAAAAAAGCTGTATTAGACAGGGAGTTTAATCGGAAATATTGGATGGAGGTAAAAAAGTGTTGGTTCTGCTGCTAGATCAATTTATAGAAGTTGGACATGTTTCGTTTAAAATGTATTTGTTTTTGAGTTAAAGTGCAGTCATAGTCATAGTCATAGTCATAATTTTTTTATTTATATAGATTAAATAAAATTAATGCTTATGAATCGTCCAACATTTTTTTACCTACCACCTGTTATGGACATGTTTCAGCAGCAGGTAAATAGGAAAGTATTTAAATTGAATAAAATTCCTATTAGTTACAAATAGCAACTTCACTTGAATAAAGCATTAACAAGACACAATTAATGTACGTACCTATACTTACTTACGTATAATTTTATTTACCTTTTTAAACCTTCACAGATGGGTCGCATAATTCAAAATGTCTTTCAATACTTTAATGCCTTATTTTGTTGACAGTACATTACATTCCAGTCACCAATAAGTCATTTTTGTTCTTTTTTATATCTAGTTCATTTATATATCCCACAAACAAAATCTTGAACATATAATCTATTTCTTAACCAAGAATTTCTACTTCTAAGTAAAAAAAGGAACTAGGTAAGTTCTAGGAACGTTCTAAATTGTTGACTCAACAATAGCAAGTTATCGCCTAAATTCCCGTCACATTTAAAACCTCCGTACTACACGAAGTATTTCGGTGCAGTCATGATGTGCAAATATGAATAGCAAGTGTAGTACGCACCACAAAAGGACAGGTCCGTCTGAGTTAGACGTCATAAATTGCGCAGACGTCTGAGTTGGGAGGAGTGGTGCAACTCATAAGAGGTAGCGGGTGATATATAAAACAACGAGTCCCCAAGCACCCTAAGTTTTACCCGGTAAAGATTATTCTAAAGATTAAAAATATTACAATAAATGTCCTTCTCTTTCGAATCTCGATTTCGAACGAAATATTTAAACGTAAAATCTATCGATATCTTACTTACAGCAGACTCTCGTGGTCCTTGTCCCTGCAAAGGCACCGAAACGTTGACAAATCTAAAAGATTAACACTTAAAAATATAAAAAAGAGGTAATAAAACACGCGTAAGTGTCGACCCACACGTATCACAACCACACCACATCGCAGTGACAAAATGTGGTACGTGTGAATAGTGTCGATGCAGCTTTTTGCAGTTGCGTTGTGGTTGTGCGACAAAATGTCGATGTGATTGCGTTATCGCTAGTAGTTGTGATGTGGTTACGTCGTATGCGATGTGGCCGGCCATTAGTTCACAGCGTCGACCGCACAGCGGGTTATCGCGAGCAAACAGACAGACGCGGTGGAGGACATTTTTTATACTATTTAGTGAAGTCGACAAAATATATATAGCATGGGCTTCAAATGTCAAATGAAGCCCATGTTCATACCCATATTGTAAAAATATTTTATATGCTGTTAATTATTGCTAATGCATATCTACTTGTCGTCCATTTTTATCAATACGTAATTTAATGGGCGTAAAACAATAAAAAATAGAAAATAATAATATTACAATCAGCAAATAAATTGTCTCTTTGCAAGTAACAAAACGCTTTTTGACAGCTTTTTGAGTACAAACAGATTATATTCATAATCGTATCACAGATTATTTATCATAGACAGAGTCTAAAATGGCGTATTTTTTCAAACTGAAATTATTTGTTTTGCCTTTTTCAAATAACTAACAAACAAAGTAGACCCTGTTTTATTATTCACCGTTTCATAGAGTATTTTTTTCCATAAAGTGTACCTCGGTACATTAACTGGCCAGATTTTAGTGACCTCCTTTATTTATTTGTTGCTCTCCATAAGTTCGTTACTTGGGCCATAGACGAGCAATGTTCCGCAGCGTCCGGATGAGGTGGTGGAAGGTGAATAAAATAATTTAATAGTCCCGAAAAGATGAGAGATACTATTTCCGAGTAAAGCGAGCTTTTTAATATGCAGTTAGGATGACGAGGGGGCGTTTAGTTTTTGCTACACCATAAATTTATAAGGTGGGAAAAGGCTTAGAATACATAAAGTAAAGTAAAGTAAAGGAAAGTAATCATTTATTCGGTGTTCCATTCTATTAGGTACATTACAATACAACACATCAAAATGTTATTTCAAATATATAAAAAACTAGCCTTCCGCCTGCGGCTTCGCCCGCGTGTACTACACGACGTTATCCCGCGGGAAGATGGTATTTTTCAGGAATAAAAAGTAGCCTATGTCCTTTCTCATGCTCTAGACTATCTCTGTACCAAAATTCATTCAAAGCGTTTCAGTAGTTTAAGTGTGATTGTGTAACACACAGACAGACAGAGACGAAGTAAGGATTACAAACATAAATTATTTCCTGATTCAATTGCTAAATCGTTTAATGGACAGAACTTCACGTTCAACAGATGGACTATGAAAAACTACGTTATTTCGCGATAAGGTCGCACTTAAATCAAAATACAATGTATGATTTGGGGTCGAATATACAAACACAAGAACTTATAGGTATACTCTTAATACTAGCGACTTGGCCAGCTTCGCACGGGTGCAAAATAGATGTATCAAGCCAGATTTACATTGATCCAGTAGCTCGATCCAGTGTCGCCACTGGATTGGCACTGGATCAATGTAAACATGTTTCAATCCTGGGTGCCTACCATCAACTCTTATTGCGGTTTTGTTTAGGAACCTAAACTGATCTGCTTCGCTTATTCGTACCACGACAGCTTAATATCAATGACAGCGATTCAGTGATCATTCAATGACATTTCACAGCCGCTGAGCTGTCATCAACTCTTATTTGACGTATAACTTGGCCAAGCTAACATGTCACCTGCAGGTTATACCCGTCCCTTTCACTCTCCTGGCATGACAGAATCGAGTGAAAGAGACGGGTAGAAGAAATAAGAACACAAATCGTTCGGTCATTCACATTTAGCAATTCATTTGCGATCCAGTTTTTAGAAGGTCATGGTACGAAAGAAAGCAATTCATTTTAGGAACCTATTCTGCATCGCGCTATTTTTGAATCGCTGTCTTAAAGTTGATGGTATGCACCCAGTACAGCGTCCAGTAAAACATGTTTACATTGATCCGTTGCCAATCCAGCGCCGCAATCCAGTGGCACTGAATCGAGCTACTGGATCAATGTAAATCAGCCTTCATCCTACTTAATATTATAAATGTGAAAGTTTATATGTTTGGATGTTTGGATGTTTGTTACTCAATCACGCCAAAACGGCTGAACGGATTTGGCTGAAATTTGGGACACAGATACTTTATAGCCTGTAAGCCTAGCATGACCACCCAAAACGTGATATGTATCGAATGATAAAGCGACTTATCGACATTCAAACGTCAAAACCCATAGTCTTTTGACAGTTAAACCGGATAACTTATCATATCATATCCCATTTTGTTGGTCATGCTAGGGGGGCTGGAGAGGAACATAGGCTACTTTTTATCTCGGAAAAATATCACATTTTCGCGGGATAACGTCGTGTAGTTCACGCGGGCGAAGCCGCGGGCGGAAAGCTAGTATTTTAAATGTGAAAGTTAAGATGTTTGGATGTTTGGATGTTTGTTACTCAATCACGCCAAAACGGCTGAACGGATTTGGCTGAAATTTGGCACATAGATACTTTGTGGCCTGGAGAGGAACATAGGCTACTTTTTATCCCGGAAAATTATCTTTTTACCGCGGGATAACGTCGTGTAGTCCACGCGGGCGAAGCCGCGGGCGGAAAGCTAGTACAATATAAATACTGTCTACTTTTTAAATTACTTTGTTTACCAATGAAAATCGCATTAAAATCTTATGTTTGAAGTTTGAATAATCTAAGCGTAAGGACGTAGTGAGCCCGTGGCACAGTGGCAGCGCCACTCGGCCTGCGATCGTTGAAGTTAAGCCACTTTCGCAATGGTCGGTCACGGGATGGATGACCAAAAACTTTGCAACTCGAGCTCCTCCGTGTCGGAATCGGAAGACATGTTAAGCCGTTGGTCCCGGCCGCATTTGCAGTCGTTAATACCCACCAATCCGCATTGGGGTAAAAATTACTTTAGTCTAGGTATAGTATGTACTATGTAATACATAAAGTGATACATAACAAAATTATAACTTATTGGATTCTATACTTCTATTCTTTCGATTCTATTCTTAATGAACGTACGCACGAAGCATGTGCAACAGTTATCCGACTTGATATGCGATGCGGTCATCATAATTTACGAGTATTTTTGGTATTTATTTTAAAACTAAGTTTGGACTTTGATTTGCGTTTGGTTTTTTGTTCAAAGGTTTCCACGAAAATTAATAAAACATATAAAAATATATCATTTCAATATATTATTACAATAAAGTAGGGTTTAAATTTAACGTAACAACTTGCTTTCATAAATATTATTTGCACATTGACCCAAACACATTATTAGATTCGTATTTTTCAATTGTACTTCTGCGCAACACGCTCTCACATTTGTTGGTTGGTCGTATTGTATTGCTGCCTATTCAGATCTTGTTTGTTCAATATCTGCACAGCGCGCCACTGTCATGCTAACTGCTAAATAACTCGCTCATAGTTTACTTATACACTACAAATAATTTGTTATGGAATGATGTTTGTGAATGTTTATCGTGCATCGAAGTGAACTGCAGTGCAAGTTATGATTTCCGTCATATAATTAGTGATTTACGTAGTGTCTTCATATTTTTATGTATTGGTATAAGATGTTTAATATTGCAAAGTTATTTTTACAAGTCCGCGGTATATTTAAAGTTTTATACGAAAAGATTTTTAATTATTAACAATGACTGATAACAATTTGAACGTGTACTACCAGAATGTCCGTGGACTTGGAACTAAGTGTCTAGACTTACGATTGAGCATCTTGAGTAACGACTATGACGTTTTAGTAATGACGGAATCATGGTTGCACAGCGGTATTCTCGATGGTGAGCTTTGTGATGATAGGTATGACGTGTTCCGAGCGGACCGAAATCTAGGTGCCTGTGGTAAAACTAGGGGTGGTGGAGTGCTCATATTGACACGGCGCTCGCTCGGAGCAGTAGCCCGCGACCCTGGCCCTTCTGATCCCACTGAGCTATTATGGGTTACTATACCATCACGTGCCTGTACCTCCACTGCCAGCTTACATTTGTGCGCGGTATATATACCTCCTAATCAACGGCAAACAACATCTGATTTAAATACGACTAATAAAATATTCAAACGTATTGTTGAGTTATGTCCTAGGGATAATTACATTTTTATTGGTGACTTTAACTTGCCGTGTTTTACATGGAGTCATAATGGCTATTCGGTTTTAAAATGTGGATCAGTTGAGATTCAAGAGGCGGGTACACAATTAATCGAAACGCTAATTTTTCAAGGTTTGAACCAATACAACATTCTGAAGAACCATGCAGGCAATACATTGGATCTTGTATTTTCTAACCTCCCCATAAACATAACATCATCTGCCATGCCACTTCTTAAGGAAGACCGTGCACATCCGCCATTTTGTTTTACAGTGTTAGATTTAAACATAACTCCTTTAGAAGAGGTTTCGACACCCAGACGAAATTTTAAAAAAGCTTGTTATAAGAGTATTAATAACTACTTTCTTAGACAGGATTGGCGATCTTTCTTGTGTACCGGCACTATTGACGAGGCCATTGATAAAATGTATGATGTTATAAACTTATGTGTGGATTTATATGTTCCATTTTGTCGCTTCAATGGTAAACGAACATACCCTTTATGGTACTCGCCTGCGTTAATAAAAATTATAAAAGAAAAAACTAAGGTTCATTCACGCTGGAAAAAATATGGTAACAGATTAGACTATGATGAGTTTTCCCTCCTGCGGTCACGGGAACGCCGTGTACAAAATGATTGTTTTAAACGATTTACGACGAATTGCCAAAATAATATTAAAGAAAACCCGAAAGCTTTCTGGACTTTCGTTAAGGCTGTACGCGGAGGATCTGCTTATCCTAGGAAAGTAAATTTAGA
The DNA here is from genome assembly GCA_949710035.1 of Crambus lathoniellus. NCBI lineage: Eukaryota > Metazoa > Arthropoda > Insecta > Lepidoptera > Crambidae > Crambus > Crambus lathoniellus. The sequence goes on from OX453298.1 coordinate 2,469,562, forward strand.
GGGCGTAGAGTATACAAATGGGGAAGACATATGTAATGCATTTAGTACGTTTTTTCAGAGTGTTTTTGGGGATCCTAGTGGAAGTTCCAACCCTATACAGGAACAGTCATTGTGTACCGATGTGGTATCCAATATTCAAACAACTGTATCAGCCGTGGAAAAAATGTTAAAATCCTTAAACACTAACAAAGGTGCGGGTTGTGATGGCTTACCAGCCATATTCTGGTCACGGTGTGCCAAATCACTTGCTCTGCCTTTGTCCCTACTATATAATCGTTCTTTGAACGAGGGTATTTTTCCGCAAAGGTGGAAGTGCGCTCATATGGTGCCTGTACACAAGAAAGGGTCGCGGATGGACGTTAAAAATTATAGGGGTATATCCATACTGTGTGCTGCAGCAAAACTTCTGGAGAAAGTGGTATATAATGCGATATATTCGACCTTATCTTGGTCAATTCCCGCGCAACAGCACGGCTTTATGAAAGGGCGTTCTACAGTTACCAACCTAGCATGTTTCTCCACTTATGTACTAGAAAATATGGAACATGGGGGGCAGGTTGACGTGGTCTACACTGATTTTGAGAAAGCTTTTGATCGTGTTGACCACGTGATCCTGCTCAACAAGCTAAGTGCACTGGGCATACACGGGGATTTGCTCCGCTGGGTTCAATCGTACCTGTCCAATCGCTCACAAATAGTTGTAATGGGTGGTTACAGATCAAACTGTGTTAATATTCCCACAGGGGTACCTCAGGGGTCACATTTGGGTCCCCTTTTCTACAACGTCTACCTTTACGATATACATTCCTGCTTAAAAAATTCATATTTTCTTTTGTATGCTGATGACAAGAAAATGTACTGAAAAATCAATTCTGTTGAAGATTGCATATTAATACAAGAAGATCTCGACCGTCTATCTCAGTATTATAATAAAAATAAAATAACAGTTAATGCAGGTAAATGTGAATGTATAACGTTCACACGAAAAACGAATCCCATAATACATAATTACCATTTTAACGGGACAATGATCAGTAGAAAACAAAGTGTAAGAGACTTAGGTGTGCAGTTTGATCCGAAGATGACCCTATCAGACCACTTTGAAACCGTAATCGCAAAGGCGTACAAAAATTTGGGCTTCGTGCTTCGTGTGTGTAAACCATTCTACGAGATAAGTGTAATAAAACTAGTTTATGCCGCATACGTCAGAAGTATCTTAGAGTATGTCAGTCCTATATGGTCTCCTCAATATATAACATACAAACATCGTTTAGAGCGAATTCAAAAATTTTTTATAAACCACCTAAATTATCGATCCCGTAAAGCCCCCAACACATACGAAGATGGCTGCGCCGAACATGATCTCCTTACTCTAGAACAGAGGCGCGTTGTACTAGATATGGCATTTCTACACGACATAGCAAACAGTGCAGTGGACTGCCCGCATTTAATAACTAGATTATTATACTGCACTCCAAAATACCGCACTCGTCATACACCTCTTTTTCAGATTCCTCGTCATCGCACTAACTACCTACAGAACTCGGTTCTACATCGTATAGTTACTGCATATAATAAAAGGTTCTCATGTATTGATCTTTATGCAAATACTAAGCGCAAATTTAAGCTTGAAGTATCGAGAGAGATAAAAGGAAGCACAAAATAATTTTGACCTTCATTAACAATACGGAGCGTGAGTTATTCTACAACCTACGTACCTAATGTCTAACATCTCAAACAAAACTAATTGTAATTTCTTTTTATTGCTTACAACGTAAAGCTTTTTTTTATTAACTAAAAGATCGATAAATAATTTTATGAATAAATATTTAAAATGTAACGTATTTAAACTTAGGATGAATAGTTAAGTTTAGTTACCTATGTAAGTTTGGATTTCAGAAGGGAAATCTATTATTGGCCCTACTATTTTTTATAAACTTAGCATTAAGTACTCTCATGTAATGCGCTGTTGATTTTCTCAATAAATAAACATAAACATATACACCAATTACATGTTTCCACAAACTTATACAAAACAAAGTAATAACAATAACAAGATACATTCGTTACATGGTAGGTAGTTAAATTTATATTAATTAGAATTAAGTAATGTGCTATTTGTTTAATTATAAGACTTTTTTAATTTTAATTTTATTTATTTAAGAATTATTATATATTATGTTATTTTGTTAAAATATTAGCAACGTATCTAAATAGAACATATAAAATAAAGAACATTAAAAGTAAAGTGTGACTCGATCCTTATTCTTAACTAAACTGTTGGAGAATCATCATCAAACCATACAATTGATAATGTTTTAACGTTTTATAGGCTATCTACCTAATTTACCAGGGCATAAATACGTATAGACCAAATTATATCCATTAAAGTATCTAATTATGTTCTTCAGAAAAGCGTCATAAGACAAAAAAACCATTCGGTCGTTTACAAGAGAATAACGAAGTCAGCGTAAGTTTAGTAATAAGCGCCATTGTTGAATTGCCGCCTTGTGTCCCATAATATATAGAAGTTTTAAGTAACGTCTGTTACGAAATTTTTACTTAAAGGTGTTCTTGTTTATTTTTATACGCCAAGCAATTTGGGTCTTTTAAATCGAATGTTTGAGTGGTTACGATAAAAATGTAACTGGAAGTTTTATTTTATAACTCCCATTACCTATCACGATCGTTTTCAGTTTCAAAGATATTTCACAACCATTGCTGCAGTAATAGAAATATTTAAATCAACTGTCTTCAACATTAAGAAATGGATGGGATGTCACATATTTGTCAAATTGAAATCGATCGCGAGTTGTTCAGTTTTACAATTAGCCCCCAACAGGACTAACATTCATGTAATCAACTTTCTTTAGTTTTGAAATCTCATAAATTTTTTGACATTGAGAATGCTTTTTCGTTTGGTCCAGTAGCCCCCATTTTTACTGAAAGTGCGACTCGCCCGTCATACCCTGAGGTTTAGGGCCACGAAGACGTATGAAAGTTCAAAATTTGAAGGGCTTTAAGGAGATGTAAAAATTATTTTGGAAAAGTCAAAAACCTTTTTTGGAAATCGAAAAAAACCGATTTTTTTTAACCGAACAAACATGTGTTTTCACAGAAAATTTCCGATATCTCGAGAGCGGGGCTGAGTTTCAGAAAAATGAAAAAAAAGCACCTCGGTATTGAACCAAGGAACATTTTAGGTCACTACACTTTTTTCGATATTGGTGACGGTTGAGGCTGTAGAGGTGCCCTTAGCCGCGAGATTTGTGCGGCCACGAGGACGCATGAGAGCTCAAAAGACGCGGATTTCGAAGGGCTTTAAGATGATGTAATAGCCCCAAAGTAATTTCTGTAAAGGCTTGTTTTATGGAATACTAGAGTAACGGTTAAGAACGGTATATGTATCGTTCTTAACCGTCACAATTTTTTTATTAGTACAAATCTCAGATCATATAATACTAAATATGATCTGAGGTACAAATATTTTAGGGGATGAATGTGTCCATTAATACGATAATTTAATAGGAGGCCAGCTACGAAATCGCGAAAAAAACAACAATTCTATTCATTGAAAACCGGTGTACACACCATTTTTTCCACGAAGCTCGTCATATATATACCAAGTGCTGCAATTCCGACTCAACTAAAAACAGTTTAACATTGTGGGACCACCGTTATTTCAGCGGGAACTGTAACGACTCATTTGAGTTTAGAGCGGGAGCGTGGTTATGAATATATTAAAAGCGCTATTATGTTAGTTCTACGGCTCGGCGCCCGCGGTTTGTTTTGTGACATTCTCATTTGTTATGTTATGAGACAATTTTTCAGCAATAATAAATTGGTAATCAAAATTAGTAAATTACATATTTCATCTATTTTACTTTGTTTTTTTAAATTAATGATTATTATCTTTACCAAAATAGATACAAATTCATCGTTGATCTTAAACCTATTGAAGCAGTTGCATTGCTTAGCCTACACCTACAGAAATAAAACAAGTATTTACTTCAATTCAGACCGAACTAAAAACCGTTTAACATTGTGAGACCACCGTTATTTCAGCGGGAACTGTAACGACTCATTTGAGTTCAGAGCGGGAGCGTGATTATGAATATATTAAAAGCGCTATTATGTTAGTTCTACGGCTCGGCGCCCGCGGTTTGTTTTGTAAGATTCTCATAGAGTTGTTATGTTTTGAGACAATTTTTCAGTAATAATAAATTGGTAATCAAAATTGGTAATTTATATATTTCATCTATTTTACTTTGTTTTTTTTTTAATTATTGATTATTATCTTTACCAAAATAGATACAAATTCATCGTTGATCTTAAACCTATTGAAGCCGTTGCAATGCTTAGCCTACACCTACAGAAATAAAACAAGTAGTTACTTGAATTCAGACTGCTCTAAAAACCGTTTAAGATTGTGGGACCAGCGTTATTTCAGCGGGAACTGTAACGACTCATTTGAGTTCAGAGCGGGAGCGTGATTATGAATATATTAAAAGCGCTATTATGTTAGTTCTACGGCTCGGCGCCCGCGGTTTGTTTTCCGCCCAACGATTGAGTTGTTTATCTTTTAACTTTCAATGGCACTCATGAATTTGTCGATTTAGCAACTCTTGTATCACTTTCATTGAATAAGTTAGGCAAACAAAATAATTATATAACGAATCAGGAAACTGTTATAAAAAGACTCTCTTTTTTATAAAGGCATGAATTTTTAGGTACTGAGGTCTGAGATGCATCAGCATTGCGGTGCGGCTTTCTTCGTTTGTTACCCTCTGTAGTTGAAGCTGATCTGACTTCTGTGTATTGTAGTAGTTTCAACCACCAAGTGCGGATCTCTTGCTTTAACCTAATGAAAGCCAGAAAACAGTATCAGAGTTTTGCTTAGCGCCTACAGTCGCCCAAGACATAAGATGGAAAGATGAAATGTAATAGTAGACTGTACAACAAGTGCATAAAACGTACCATTTACCCGAGACGTATATATCCACCCGAGCCGTAGGCGAGGGTTGATAGTCAATTCGAGGGAAAATGGGTTTTATGTACAAGTTATACACTCTGCTTTTCACTTAGAGTGTGTGGAAAAAAATAACAATATTGCAAAAAAGGAAAAATAAAGACTTCGCCATATTGGCGGGAAGACTTTCTTTTTCTTTTTTTTATACGTGGCATTGGCAGCACAGTGACTTTAGCATAGATCGTAGTCCATAATGCTCTTGAAATACTTATTTCTTAGAAAACCTATTATTTTTTGCCTAGTTTTATTAATTTAGTTATTTAACATGGATTATATACAAAATTGATGAAACAGAATGAAATAATAAGTTTATTTAACGAAGTTTAATTGCGTGTTTGGCTGTTTACCTGACGACTTTTGTCTTAAAGTCTGAGACTTGACGAAGATTTTACTTTATGCACTAGAGCATAAAAAGCGATTTTATGCAGCCTATACCCAACATAAACACGAACTTTACGAGCATGAGAAGTGAAAAAATTATTGTCGTATTTCGACCCAAGTTTCTAAAAGAAAGTTGTTCACTTACCGATTCTAAGTCGATCTTAAAAATGTGTGCAGTGTTTAAAAATTGATCCTGTACAGTCGGAACCACAGAACATGGACAGAGAAACGGCTTAATGTGCCTTCCGAAACACAGAGGAGATTAAGATAATAAATTTTTGGTCACCCATCCCATGACCGATCATTGCGAAAAGTCTTAGCTTCAATGAGAATAGAATAGAATAGAATAGAATAAAAAAAATATATTTGCGCTTAAACACGGTATTTAGGATATAACAATATATAAAACAGTGCAACATGTTTTGCCATAAGAATAGCATGCAAATTCATTCAACATTGTGAAATATTAAAACTAAACATTATCAAGTCAAATAGGCAGTTATAGTCCATTCGCTTAGATAGTGTCGCTCTGCCACAATGCCGTGCGGGTGTACCGACGCTATCTAACCGAACGGACTATACTATAAATTACAAAAAAAAAAATGCAAAAGAGCGCTGGCCAAGGGCGTTAACCTCTACGCCAGGGGCTCCTTAAACATCTATTTTAAACATTATCAGTTACAAAAAAACATAAATATCATTACAATACGAAACTTGATTACTTACTTATATTTTAATATAACAAAGTCCAACTTAATCACGCTCTAAGGAACAGAAAATATAACAAGGTGACAAAAAGAGCTCATTAAAAGTACTAGTAAATAAAACGGGAGATAGATGGCCGAGGGGCGCAGAAATATTAAGGCGAGGCTCCATTTGCAAACAAGAGGATCAGCAGAGGGAACACAATTTGTATTATAAGCTCAAGTTATTTTTTTAATAGTAACTTTTATATTTTTTTACTTACTACACGATAATGTAATAGAATAGCTTAAGCACTAATATTATGGAAATTGGAAACGACAAGTATTACCACATACACCCAGACCCGAGAAAATATCGAAAAGTTATTTAAATTTTTACTTTTTTGCATTTACAATGCAATTTTTATGGTTGAAAAATGGAAAATGAAGTATTTAGAAAAAATCGACCCGTCTCACTACCAGCTCTGATGGGACTCGAACCCACGACCTTTCGCTATCCGGGCGACTGCTCTAACCACTGAGCTACGGAGTCGTTTAGTCGTTAGTCAGCTCAGTGGTTAGAGCAGTCGCCCGGATAGCGTAAGGTCGTGGGTTCGAGTCCCATCGGAGCTGGTTGTGAGACGGGTCGATTTTTTCTAAATACTTCATTTTCCATTTTTCAGATATTGAAAAGTTCGTTTTCAACATTTGCCCGACCGGGAATCGAACCCGGGATCTCTAGATATAGCGGCACCTCGAAACCGCTGCCCACACCACTCGGCCACGAAGGTCGTTAAAAACCGAAACCTTAATATAAACCTTTAACCTCTTGTAATAAATCTTTTCTTAACTTTCCTTTTTTGTAACGCTTGTCTACTATTTAATTTCATCATAACTCTAAATGCAACATAAGACCCAAATGAAAATATATTTTTAACCGACGTCAAAAATTGAAAAGGAGGAGGTTAACTATTCGTCGCTTTTTTTTTATATGTATGTACACCGATTACTCGAAGACGGCTGAACCGATTGAAATGATTCAAACGTTATAACATCAGGTTTTTTTCCAAGTTGGTCCCATTTTTTTTAACCGACTTCAAAAATTGAAAAGAAGGAGGTTATCTATTCGTCGCGTTTATTTTTTTTTATATGTATGTACACCGATTACTCGAAGACGGCTGAACCGATTGAAATGATTCAAACGTTATAACATCAGGTTTTTTTGAAATTTTGACTTCAAAGTACTTACGTTATTTGGTAAGGGGATTATTTCTTACTTTTTTATGACATTTTTTTGATTCAGTTTTGTATGGAGGCTCGGCTAGGACTTTGTACACTATACCATAGGCAAGCAAAAGATAAATATAATAACTGAAAACTAATTATATCGCTATAAGCTAACGCGTTTGATGGTACAAAAGCATTATCTAGTCTCAATTTTATGCAACCTCGATTCAATATGGCGGTAAAACGTCACACTCACATTAAAAAAAAGGTTAACATTGACAGATTATCATCAGTCGTCAATGTCATCGTTTTTTCGTACAGAAACATCAAAGTTTCCGAACGTGATTTAAATATGGTTGCCAGTGTGACCATGGATGGCAAAGAATTTTTATTTTAATAGTAGATTGTACAACAAGTGCATAAAACGTACCATTTTACCCGAGACGTATATATCCATCCGAGCCGTAGGCGAGGGTGGATAGTCAATTCGAGGGTAAAATGGGTTTTATCTTCGAGTTATACACTCTGCTTTTCACTTCGAGTGTGAGGAAAATAAATAACAATATTGCAAAAAAGAAAAGATAGACTTCGCCATATTGGCGGGAAGACTTTCTTTTTTTTTATACGTGGCAGTGGCAGCACTGACTTTAGCATAGATCGTAGTCCATAATGTTCTTGAAATACTTATTTCTTACAAAATCATAAATTTTGCCTAGTTTTATTAGTTTAGTAAGTAATTTAAAATGGATTGTGTATAAAAGTAAAGAAACAGAATGAAATAACAAGTTTATTTAACGAAGTTTAATTGCGTGTGTGACTGTTTACCCGACGACCTTTGTCTTAGAGTCTGAGACTTAGACGAAGATTTTACTTTATGCACTAGAGCATAAAAAGCGATTTTATGCAGCCTATACCCAACATAAACACGAACTTTACGAGCATGAGAAGTGAAAAGTTTATTTTTGTACCATTTATCCAGAAAGACAATGAAAATTTAATTATTTTATATGACTTTACTATATTGTTTACTATTAGTACGAATAGTGTACAAAGTCCTAGCCGAAAATGAAAAATGTCCTTTTAACAAGATTTCGCGTTGTGCATCGTGTCCCCATTAGAAAAGAATAAAACAACCGCTTCGTAATCCCGCCCGGACGTATTGACATCTCATCCTACTAATATTATAAATGTGAAAGTTTAGATGTTTGGATGTTTGGATGTTTGGATGTTTGGATGTTTGTTACTCAATCACGCCAAAACAGCTGAACGGATTTGGCTGAAATTTGAGACATAGATACTTTGTAGCCTGGAGAGGAACATAGGCTACTTTTTGTCCCGGAAAAGTATCACATTCCCGCGGGATAACGTCGTGTAGTCCACGCGGGCGAAGCCGCGGGCGGAAAGCTAGTAATAGATATAATCCCCGAAGCGCAGCGGACATACCGCACAAATCTTTGAAATAGTATTTTGAAATGTTTGAAATGAGCAAGAAGATGAACTGAAAATATATTTAAGTGCGGGCGCACATTGGGCCACTACTCGCGGCCACCAAACGCGACCACAAGCTGCGGACGAGTATTTTCATACATTTTGTATAGCATCGGCGCAAACCGAGCGATCGAGTGGCCTCGTTCGAGCCACAAGCCATAGTAAAACCAAATAAGTTCGTTGACTTCATACATACTATATATTATCATATATCATACTACCTAGACGTCTACGTCGTCGGCCTACTGTATGGAAAAATTGGTTATACTGTGGTAGTGGCTCAGTGGCTGCGACAGGTGGCCGCTACTAAGCCACCAGTGGTCGCGATTAGTGGCTGCGATAGTGGCTCAATGTGCGGGCGCTCAGAGTAGAGTAGAATATTGTATATTTTCCAAGAACATAGTATGTGTGTTAAAGTTGTTTTAATTATAGAAATAATACACTGTGCCCCACTTTGAAAGGAGTACCCACGCAAATTAGTTTAAAATGCCTCAACAATCCTCGGGCCGGATAAGGTAAAACAAATCACATTTTACATTGTTATTATAAATGAGATTATACAGGTTCCAATTAAATTGATTGGTTGGAACAGTCATCAATTTGATTCGTTTAAAAAAAAATCATTTCTTTATCTTCTACAAGAATATACTTTAGCATTATTGTGTTCCGACAGTTAGAGAAAAGATAGCCAGTTCCTCAGTGATTGAGGTTTCCGGGAGTAGTGCGCTTCCACATTTAGCCTTATCACCACTTATCATCAGGTGTGATGAAGGCTAAGTGCTAAACCATTGTGGATAAAAAATACTAGCTACGTAAATGATTATCTTATGTCACTCGATACTTCGGATGGCTTACTGATTGCAAAGTTTGTAGAAGAGTACATTACCTGTTACTTCATTACACGTAATGAATTAAGTAGTGCAAAAATCAATGCACTGTCATTTACTAAAAGACAAGCTAACACCCGTTTGCACTAAACTTAAGAATCGCCTAAGTCTTTTCCTAGCTAACTTAAGACATTCTTAGCAAAAAATTGCTTTGCACTAACCTTAGGACATTCTTAAATGTACTTTAGGCTATTCTTAACTTACGGGCCCAATATCGAGCACCTAAGGCTTAAGAAATACCTATATCAGTGGTTATTGTCTGTGGCATTGTGAGCAAAGAGTAGTGCGACAAGTTTTACTGTTCCGGTGATTATCTTTGGAACTAAAACAGTTTTCATACGACAGTCCATTTTGACAGCTAATTTCGTATTGCAAGTGACTCCTCTGTCACGGCTGTCACCGGAACAGAAAAGCTTGTGGCTTTTGTATTCTTGTTTGTTAGATAGAGACACAACACATGTGACATACGTCATTCATCATTTATTTAAAAAAACTGTATTATATTTTTCTTGACAGTTGAGCTCAGTTGACTTTTTCTTTTCTCGGTGAATTACCCCTACCAAATAAAATAGACAACGCCTTAGCTTTTGTCTCCTTTTAACTCACGAAGGAATCAATGAGAAGTTTCAACCAAAAAAGTATCCAGTGACCTACTTTACCTCGCCAGTTTTAAAATCCATAAACAATTAATATTTGAATTTATTCATTCATTCTCTTATCAAGGCGATGACTAAGTTACGACGTAGTCTGTCAGTGCAAACAAAAATTTTAGCACGGCTGTTTTAGGCTGTTCCTAAACTAAGATGTATCTTATCTAGGACAAGCTCAACCCGAGTTTAGTGCAAACGGTCTTAAAGGTCTCAAACAAACTTTTCATAACAAAACAACTGAAACCTTCAACTACACCTTCAGGATATCCCCGTAAGGAGCTGCCAATCAATAATATCCCCTTTTTCAATTAGTCTCACAAATGGGCGTTTAATGCTCAACGCGAACAAATCCGCCACCTAAACGATTAGGGGCCGGTCCACCGCCGCTTCGGGGAGGACTACCTTTACCTTTAATACGTTTGACGAGACATGAATACATATAAAAAGTTTGAGCAGCAATATCGGTAAATAAATTAGTCTTTTTTTGTTTAATTTGATATCGTGGGCGTCTCTTCGCCGATACGCGCTACGCTATGAGAATGTTGCAGATTAATTGGATATTAGTTATTGACGTAAAGTACTACGTTAGGTAATTCTGTAAGAAACCGTACGTATGAAGATAAAACTTCAAAGACATTTTCTACATGACTGTACAAAAATACAATGCAACATGAGTTGGGGGCAATGGGTAAAAAAAAATTAATTTTATTTTAAGGGGCAATGGGTACTATTTATAGGGGTCAGAAGGGAATAAAAAAGAAAATATTAAACTGCCCCCGGGGGCTTTAGAGCATATAAGTCATAAAAGACTATAAAATCAGACGGCAGTATGGAATGGTTATTATTCTTCATAAGTCGGAGTTCCATCCAGTGTAACAATACACACTACCTCAAATCATTGACCTCAAAGTTAATTGTTAAGGCATCTGTTATTAAAGTGTTTATCAATTTTTCATTTTTGTTTTAAAAGTGAATTTGTTTTTCTTTCTCTTCGAATGATTTATCCTATTCCTTTCTTAGCTTCAATTCAAATAGGGCATTACTTTATAAATGCTTACGGCTAAATTAATCTTTACCACGTGCCACAAGAACGTCTACAAAAATTGTTGAATCTTTCCTAACCACTCATACATTATTATTTTTTAAACATTCTTATATTCATGTATCTTTACTGAAAACGAAAATAGGCTACAAGCCAAATCCTAATTTAGTCACCCTGATATATTGAGAATACCCAAGTCTACAAGCCGTATCCGGTGTTAATGTGAAACAAATGGAAATGTACTGAATGGAATGCAAATTTATTCAATTAATCGCGGCGGTATTGGGCGCGAGGTGATTGGCGTCAAGTCGGGCGTGCGGTCGCGCGTGGCCCGGCTATGCTAATGCACTGCATCGCAGATTTTGTTTGTTTACCAACCAGGGTGCACCTTTGATGGAGTTTATGAGAGCGGATGGATAGTAGAAGTGATTAAATTTTGTCACATTAATGCATCTTTGTCTGGCGGTAGGTTTTGGATGCGAGGTAATCGGCGTTAATTCAGGCGTGCGGTAGGCGTGCGGTCACGCGTGGCCTGGCTATGCTAATGCAATGCATCGCAGATTTTGTTTGTTTACCAACCAGGGTGCACCTTTGATGGAGTTTATGAGAGGGGATAGGTAGGAGCTAAGTGATTGGTGCTAAATAATGGTGTCACATTAATGCATCTTTGTCTGGCGGTAGGTTTTGGATGCGAGGTAATCGACGTCAAGTCAGGCGTGGCGCGGCTTTGTTTGTGTAGCAGCTTGGTGGTGAACGGCTTCGAAGTTTATTAGTGTGGAAGATAGGGAAAGTGGTTGATGCCAATATGGTGTCACATTAATGCATCTTTGTCTGGCGGTAGGTTTTGGATGCGAGGTAATCGACGTCAAGTCAGGCGTGGCGCGGCTTTGTTTGTGTACCAGCTTGGTGGTGAACGGCTTGAAAGTTTATTAGTGTGGAAGATAGGGAAAGTGGTTGATGCCAATATGGTGCCACATTAATGCATCTTTGTCTTTGGCAACCGGCGCGGGGTGGGGCGTGTGGTCGCGCGTGGCCCGGCTATGCTAACGCGCTGCATCGCAGATTTTATTTGTATACAAGCCAGGGTGCACGTTTGATGAGGTTGGTAACTTTTTAAGTGTAGATAGAGAAAAGTGTTTTGCTGCTAATAAATGGCGTTGATTCTTTTTCTTTGGCAGTACTGGGTGCAAGGTGTTTGGCGGCAAATCGAGCAAGTGGCTCCGTGCGGTTGCGCGTGGCCTGGCTATGCTAAAGCGCTGCATCGCAGATTTTGTTTGTTTACCAAGCAGGGTACTCATTTGATGGATTTTATTTCAGGGAGAGAAATGATTTGTGCTAATATATGGTGTACTCCTCATTCAACAATTCAACGGACGAAATGATTATTCACTTGACTGTACCCTTTTGAACCTTCAAGGCTTGAGCACACCAAACGCAGGTCAGGAGCAGCGCTGTTTGAATGCGGGCCCGCGCATGTTGTAATACAAGAAACTCTATAAACTACGTCACACTAAATTTGAACGCGGGCCCGCGCTCAAACTGCTCTGCGCCGCACCGCGCCGCACTGCAACTGCCGGACTACAAACCGGCGGCGGCGGCGCGGGAGCGGGGCAGAAGCAGCGCAGGCGCGGCGCAGAGCAGTTTGAGCGCGGGCCCGCGCTGTAGTATAACTATGGCGGCCATGTTAGCATGACACACCGAGGCAGGGCGTTTGCAGTGCAGCGCAGCGCGTCGAAAGCAGTTGACGAGAGTTGTACTTTTTGATATTCGTGATGGATTCCGGTGAAAAATTAATAGAATTAGTTCGTTAATATAAATGTTTATATGATTTATAGGACAAATATTATAGGAATGTAACATACAAGCTGCGATTGTGGGAGAACGCGGTTTGAACGCGGGCCCGCGTTGCATCTGCTTTGAAACTGCTGCTACGTTCAGTGTGCCGACTACCGCGCGCTCCCGCGCTGCTACTGACCTGCTCTGCTTCTGACCCGCGTTTGGTGTGCTCAAGCCTTTAAACTGGGTGTGTACAGTTGGCGAAAACATAAAAGTGATTTAATTTAAGTTTCACTATCTGGACACGCGTCAAAATCTTGGCGTGTCCAGATGACGAAATAATAAGTGATACTAATTTTGAGTTTCCCCAACTGGACACACGTGTGTCCAGCCTCCTGTCGAGTTGGTGAAAAACCCTAACATTAAATGCATCACTTTAGTCATGCGGTCACGCATGGCCCGACACACGTTTGATAGAGTTTATTTGTGTGAAGAGAATGTGATTCTAGATCTGAACGAGATATCATCTTAGAGAATAATCATCCAAATCCTTCGCAGTGTCGTATTAAAACCTTTAAAAGATTCTAACCAAAAGCTCACTTATCATTCATTCATACCATAAGCCTTATCGGTAATAAAGTCATCGGCGAGCATCTAACGTAGATGGAAGCATCTACCCGCAACTTTCCCGCAAGTTCTAACGTTTCCCGCCGTAAAACGCGAAGGTCATTAACCTTGTGATTCCGAACCAGAACGCTGTCTAAATGATACTTTCCGAACTGAAGTAGATCGTAAATAGGAGTCTAGAAGATAGTTCGGATAGCGTCTTGAAAGCTATCGGTGGCAAATACGGCCGATAAACTTGGATGTTCGTGTGTAGCTAGCGATAGGATTGGATCAGGGTTACTTAACTAAGATTTTAAATCGACATTGGTATAAATTAGATATATATTGTTTAGAAAGATATATATTTGGTAATAATATTGGAAAGAAGACGGATTTGAATAAATAAGTTAACATTAGCCCGTATACAGAAAGAAAGCTGGAAGCCTATTGGCGCTTATAGGCGCCGGTCCGCGCCGGAAACCGGCGAGGCAGTCTCTATGAACAAGCGCCGATAAGCGCTGATAGGCGCCGATAAGCGCCGACAGGCGCTGACAGGCGCCGAACGTCTAGTGTAGGCAATGAACAGTTTCTTTGTATGGAGACCCATACACTAATTCCTCAGTCGATGAAACTTTGCTGAGTTATAAAATAGCATGAGCCATAAACTTTTAAATGATTATCCAAAAAAAACCTCACACGGAAGTTAGGTATTTATACATAAATATACAAATCTGTTTACTGAACCGAGTAATTTCTCAGTCCAAATTTATTTTACCAAATGAGTTATTTATACTAGTATGTGATACTTGATGAAAATCCAAAACTTTTTTCAAACATGAGTATGCTTGGCAAAATGGTATAATTCTGTTAAAAAGTTCGACAGAGACATTTTTCAGTCCAAGTCACCCCATTTTGTTTTATTAAAATTTGGTGTTTCTGCTGGGATATTTTTTTTTGGATATTTCATATTATTGTTTTTGAACGTTACATGAATATGTCCGGTTAAGAAAGTTTAGACGGAGCATTGTTCCGTGGGCAGGCCCCCTACAAGGTGGACCGACGATCTAGTCAAGATCGCGGGAAGCCGCTGGATGCGGGCAGCGCAGGACCGATCGTTGTGGAGATCCTTGGGGGAGGCCTATGCCCAGCAGTGGGCGTCGTTCGGCTGGCATGATGATGATGATGATGATGATTTTTCCTAAAAAAGATATCAATGAAATAAGACTTTCATTAAAAATACTTAATCTTCTATTATTATTATTTTTTGGAAATTTATACCATACTTTTAATTTATTGATACTTTATCATGATGTAAAGTTTTTCTGACTGAGGAATTACTGTGGGGGTCAACTAGCTTCATTGACTACACTAGTCGCACAAGTTCCGAGTTTCGACACGCGCTGGTCAGCGCTGGCCTGGGCCCTTTTGTAATAATGATTATACTATGGACTTGATTAAACTATTGTGATTAAAAAAGATGTGTATTATTTGCAAAAATTTCAAAATATGAATCTACTCAGAAAATCGGCTTCAATCGGCTTGCTTTATGTAGCTGTTGTTACCTGAATTGACCGGCGCTTATAAGCGCCGGTAAGTCGGCATCGGCTTCCGGCTCTCTTTCTGTATACGGCCTTAGACAACATCATACCTACACTACACATTGATCTGAATCAGACTGATTTACAATGATGGTATTATAACCTTATTAAGATCATAGGAATAAAATATTATTTATTATTTTTCTTTCAACCATTAACAAGTTTTGACATCAAGGAGATCGCATCACTTCACAGTACCTAATAAAAAAAATAGATATTGATACCTGATACACCAAACAAACACAAATGTTCATCAGATAATTGTCCCGAGCTATGTAAATATTAATGTACTATTATCTGTAAACAACCTACATACTTTAAATTTTACAAAGTAGACATAATTAAACCAGTTGCGAACAAAATCCAAATGGATGAATTCCAACACCAACATCTAATTGAAGATCCCCAACTAATAGCTTCCTTTCAAACAGGAATTTGTGACACGACACAGACTAAAAACAAGGGTGGCACAAAAACAGCAATTTACATAATTAATCCAGGTCTGTGACCGCGCTAAGCGGATTACCTGCGAGCCCAAATTGAATGCGGCCACTGTACACCGTATACTAGCTAGCACATAGTGCTAGCTTAGTACCTATACGTTTAGACTAATTTGTTAGTACTTCTTTTATCCACAGCGGGGTAGCACTTAGCCTTCATCACACCTGATGTTAAGCGGTGATAAGGCTGAAGATGGAAGCGCACTACTCTCGGAATCACTAACAGGATATTGTAAAATTTAAGATGCGAGCGAAGCAGTGGGCAAAAGCTAGTGTTACTATAAAACAATATCTAAAATGAATAAAATGCATTGTTTCAACCATGACAGAACCATGATTAAACCACAGAACACAAAATATTCACCAGCGTTTATGGAGGGCGCCTTGAAAACTAATTCTGTCTTTTAGAACATCGTTATGTTATGTACTTATGTTCTGCCATCATTGAAAATTTGTAGCATTTTGTAGCAAAAAAGCTGAGACAAGAAAACAATAATTGCTTTGTGATTTATAAGAATAAGCAGGTACAAAATCGTGTGAGTATAAATTTTATTATAAGTATAATTATATTTTATTTTACTTAAAACTTTAAACTATCTTCATCCGTAGGAAATACAAGGATTTGTAATAAAGCAACGTGTTACTACAGCGCGTCCAAATCATCTTACGGAGGAAAACGTTCATACATTTTGTAAGCCGTCGACATGAAGAATGAGGCAAAAAATTCATCCCTTACAAATAGACAGTAAGTCAGGTTCATCGCTGCGCCCAGATTTGGGATACACACGGCCGGCGAGAACGAACAACTAGGTTAATAAATTATCTATTTATTTGTAACGCTAGGTTGATGAGTGGAAAGCGTTTTTAGACGCGCTAAGCTTAATATTTTTTATACTGGTAGATTTGGTTAAATTCTGTGATATCATCATCATCATCATCATTTCAGCCGTACGACGCCCACTGCTGAGCATAGGCCTCCCCCAAAGATCTCCACAACGATCGGTCCTGCGCTACCCGCATCCAGCGGCTTCCCGCGACCTTGACAAGATCGTCGGTCCACCTTGTAGGGGGCCTGCCCACGGAACGTCGTCCGGTTCGCGGACGCCATTCGAGAACCTTTCCGCCCCAACGGTCATCGGTTCTCCGCGCTATGTGTGGAAATTCCGTGATAAGTATAGTATAAATGAAGATTTATGTATTTGATTGAATCAGGTGTCACCTGCTGGAAGTCCCTAACCATTGTGAAAATAAAATATATGTTGCTTCCTTCCGCAAATAATCACAAAACTTATACCTTCACCGATTACACTACTCTCCACGTGTTTCACCTCAACCCGGGTGTGACATCACCCCAAAAAAACACATGTTTGACCGGGTGCTGATACTTATTTTCACAATGAAGACTTATATTTAATATACTTGTCGGAGCGTGAGCGCAGTGCTGCCCTCTTGGACAGCACGATCGATTACTTTAATTTAAATTATAACGACATCTATCGAGTTATTTTGTAACTATCGACTAAAATTATTAGCGTCATCTATCTTGTTGCTTTGTAACTATTAGTTGAGTCAGTTTAAACGTTGCGAAAGCACTTGAGTGAGTTGGATACAGAGAGATGGCATGACCTGACCAAGTGAGTTGAATTTGTCGACACATTTGGTGCAGGGGCAAGATAAAAACAGTCTAAACAGGGACCTACAAGGGGTTGGACGTTGAGGCGGTAGTGGGGCCCGCAAGGGCTACTTTTCTGTATCGAATTTGCCGCGTTTAACGAGTTTATCCATTTACATCACTTAAATCGTTGTTTCATTTGTGCCATATCGATTGTGATTGAAGAATAAGACGTTTTTTATTGAAGAAGAGACTATTATTTTGAGGATCCCTCGTCACAGCCATCCTGACAACGAGACCAGGCCAGGCAACCGGACCCAGCGACGTTATCAGAAGTGCGATGCAGCCCGTGCTACAGATGAAAAGTGGACTGAAAACGAAATACCCGTATTTCTGTCATTCGACATTCTGTTACTGAACGGGTGATGAAAAAAAGGCATTTCATTTGCAAGAAGAGAATTGTGAAAATCATCTTTTCCTGGTGATGAGCGGTACCTACGCTGAAAGGAAGTTCATCGGCAAGACTGGACAAGTCTGGACCTGGACCAGATTTCATGTGCTGGCGTAACCTGGCTGGAGCATAAGGATTTGTTCATCGATAGGTTTGTCAGTATCTAGACAAACGGAGGTACTCTCATATTTTTCTTATTTTGTGAAGCCGAAAGAAAGTAAATCTTATTTCTTTGTGAGTAATTCGTTGTAATAATAGTTCGTAACGGAAACAAGAATGTTTTATGATTTTACTGTCAACTACCTACATCAAAACTCAGCGGCAAACATTTTTTTTAATTTTACTAACGTACAGAGTGTTTAGTAAATTCGCATACTATTGCGTTTGAGAAAGATTTTGACAGATGGATTGTACTTTGTTGTAAAGAAATAAGATCTAGATAGTAACGTTTGCACATTGACAAATTTACACTCGGGGTACAGTGACCATATGAGATAGTGTCATCATTGTAACTCTTGATATAAAGTTGGTGCCTATAACATGACCTATCAGATACTCAGATAGTAAGATTGCTTGGCAGAGATCGCTGCTAAGACATAAGGCCGTCTAATTTTACCGTTTTTCGTAAATGGTTTATGTCATGTATTTTCTGTCTGTGTGTGTGCAATAAAGTGCTATCTTATCTTATCTATCCCATGACGTAATGGTAGAGATCGAGAGGTCTTAGTCTGATGTAGAGTCCGATGTAGAGTCCGATGTAGAGTCTGATGTAGAGTCTGATGTAGAGTCTGATGTAGAGTCTGATATAGAGTCTGATGTAGAGTCTGATGTAGAGTCTGATGTAGAGTCAAATATAGAGTCAAATGTAGAGTCGAATATAGAGTCACATGTAGAGTGACATGTAAAGTCGAATGTAGAGCCAAATTCAGAGTCACGAGTAGAGTCAAATGCAGAGTTGCCAAGATCACAATGTTTCCAAAGTAGAGTTGGTGGCTATACGGAAGGTTTTACTTCATGAGTCCTCACAAATGACCTATTTCAAATTACAGTGAAATGCAAGCGCAGCATGGTGGTGCAATGGTGCGATTCTGCGGCGGCGGCGGCGCGGTGGCGTAGTGGCGCAACGCAACGCCGGCACTGGTGGCGATAGTGTAGAGAGATATCTACTGGCTTCGCATGTCATATGATCGCAATTTGGTGAGCAGTTTTCATTTTGTCATTATTTGTGCAAACGGCACCGAAATGCTTTTTTCCGTTCAATGAACATTCTTTTGCACAGTTTTTGGCACTTTACTAGTACAAACCTAGGATTGCAATGATTGTTAATGTGGAATTTGATTTAAATTGGATTAGTAACGATAAGAGTTCGTATTAGATTGACAGAATATGGGAACATGATTTGATTTAGTTCAGAGGACTAAATATTTAGTTGGTGTTTTACCATATTATTAGTAACGAAGTGCTGAAAATGTGTTTGTTTTATTGCGTGGCTGAATGAGTCGGCACGTTGTTGTGGTACCGTGATGGTAAAAAGGGTAGAGTAGAAACACTTGTAGTATGTACCAAAAGATTATGTTTTGTTGTTGTTCCAAGCTGTCAGTCTAAAACGCGTTGTGATGTGACTCAGTTCAGTAATTTAGACGTACCTAGTTGAGAGCTTTTATTTCCAAATAAAGCTTTAAGTAATAACATTATTTACAAGCAGTTATCAGCTGCAGTGCAGATGCTTTGTTATTAAGTCAAATCAAACTCATTAGTGTACTAGTAACTATTGGTTTTATGTTAGTAATTGCAGAATGCAAGCCACTTAGATTGCATGCATCTCCAGTGCATTCGTAGTCGTAGGCGTAAAATTCGGGCAATATTCTGATTCAACCCGTTGCAGTGCGGTCACGGCAGTGAGTGGCGTGCGTTTAGCGTGGAGATGTAAGCGATCGTTTGGTGTGCCGGATAGAGGCAAATCTTATTGCTAGATGGAGGCGATTGAGAAATACCTGTGAGGGGTATCTGTGTTGTATTTGTAAAGTGTTGCATACTGCTTTTATTGTCTGGTTTGTTCTGCTATGTGACAGATTTATTTGAGTATTGAGCTTTGTTGGACTGATACCATAAGTACTGAGTTTTGTGATCGCTGGTTAAGTTGCAGAGTGCTAGTAAAGCACAAAATTTTACGATCACTGGATAAGTCATTGAAAGTTACTTTAAACTGTAGAGTTCTGACAGATACGTTATGGTGAATTTAGTACAAACTCCGCCAAGATAAAGTGGAAATGGATTTTCATGAGTAAACTAATGAGGAGAGTTAATTTGTGTAAAATGATATTTTTTTAACGTTTGCCCTAAAATAGTTTTGAAGTTGTTAAAACTAAGTTTTGAAAGATTAACGAATAGCTCAGAAATATGCCTCAAAGTGATGTATCCTCAGAATTAAATGTTCGTGATGTTGAATCGGGTGTGGACAGTGCCGGTGAAGGCCTGTCTAACTATGTGCAAACACTTACTGACATGGCTACTTATTTGGTAATCCGCACGCTTCAGTCGTAGTCGTAACTGCGACTCAATAGGGTTGTACAGGGCGCGGTGCGGCTGAGGCTGCGGCAATCTAGCGTCTCATGGGAGACTATGTCATTACGATGACCATGTACATTGAGTGTACCGATTCCAATGTGGGGATCCGTCTCATGGGAGACTATGTCATTATGAGATGACCATGTATGTTGAGCATACCGATTCCAATGTGGGAATCCGTCTCATGGGAGACTATGTCATTATGATATGACCATGTACATTGAGTGTACCGATTCCAATGTGGGGATCCGTCTCATGGGAGACTATGTCATTATGAGATGACCATGTATGTTGAGCATACCGATTCCAATGTGGGAGTCCGTCTCATGGGAGACTATGTCATTACGATGACCATGTACATTGAGTGTACCGATTCCATGTGTGAATCCTTGCCACCTAATGTGTAGCTACTGTTAGTGATGTGTGTTGCTTATATGACTTTGATTATAATATTGTGATTACTGTAACTTACTATGAGGCATACTTTCTTCCTTATCTATAGTGTACCTACTAACCTTTTAGTCAGGTTAAGCCGAGCGGAATTAGCTCCATTGAAGTAATTTTGTTCCAGATACACATGAGGACATGTGACACGTCAGAATGGCTGTGTCGGAGCGTGAGCGCAGTGCTGCCCTCTTGGACAGCACGATCGATTACTTTAATTTAAATTATAACGACATCTATCGAGTTATTTTGTAACTATCGACTAAAATTATTAGCGTCATCTATCTTGTTGCTTTGTAACTATTAGTTGAGTCAGTTTAAACGTTGCGAAAGCACTTGAGTGAGTTGGATACAGAGAGATGGCATGACCTGACCAAGTGAGTTGAATTTGTCGACACATTTGGTGCAGGGGCAAGATAAAAACAGTCTAAACAGGGACCTACAAGGGGTTGGACGTTGAGGCGGTAGTGGGGCCCGCAAGGGCTACTTTTCTGTATCGAATTTGCCGCGTTTAACGAGTTTATCCATTTACATCACTTAAATCGTTGTTTCATTTGTGCCATATCGATTGTGATTGAAGAATAAGACGTTTGTTATTGAAGAAGAGACTATTATTTTGAGGATCCCTCGTCACAGCCATCCTGACAACGAGACCAGGCCAGGCAAACCGACCCCAGTGACGTCATACTAAATGGAATTACAGATGATAATTTATTCTCATTAAAAAAGTTTTATTTTTAACCGACTTCTAAATCAAAAAGGAGGAGGTTCTCTATTAGTCTGTATGTATGTTTTTTTTTTTTTTTTTTGTGTATGTCCACCGATTACTCGAAGACGGCTGAACCGATTGAAATGGTTCAAACGTTATTACATCAGGCTGGTTTCCAAGTTGGTCCCATTTTTTAAAATTTTGAAATCGGTTCAATAGTTTTCAGGAAATCTTGAATATACTGTCGATTTCGTTACCACTGTATGTGAATTTAATACGTATCTTTAGGCATAACTCCTTTGTTTATAAACCGATTTAGATGATTCTTGTTTTGTTAAAAAGGGGATACCTCAAGGTATTTTAACCGACTTTGAAAAAGGGGGTTTTGAGTTTGATCACATACCTATTTACCAGAAAACACGTAAATTGCCTGCAC
This sequence comes from Crambus lathoniellus, assembly GCA_949710035.1. Taxonomy (NCBI): domain Eukaryota; kingdom Metazoa; phylum Arthropoda; class Insecta; order Lepidoptera; family Crambidae; genus Crambus; species Crambus lathoniellus. The sequence continues at coordinate 2,491,649 of OX453298.1, forward strand.
GATGCACTAAAAAGAGTGAAATAAAAATTATTTTTATAAAAAAATAAAACCGCCTTCTAAAAAACCACATCAAAAAAGTAAGAAATAATTCCTCACCAAATAAATAACGTAAGTACTTTGAAGTCGGGCGGGTTTTAACAAAAACAACAAAAAATTTTACATGTTTCACGCCCGACTTCAAAGTACTTACGTTATTTATTTGGTGAGGAATTATTTCTTACTTTTTTGATGTGGTTTTTTAGAAGGCGGTTTTATTTTTAATGTAATCACTTTGCAAGTGTAGCTATGAATTTTTTACTAGTTAGCATGAAGGCATTATTAGTAAAGAAATATTATGATAAAGAAATTTACCTTTAAATCTACTACTTGAGCAAACGCAGTATTTGCACTTGTTTAAATTTAATTTTTATCGCCTTCCTCGAAAACCAAACGCTCGCTCCTCGCGATGAGCGTGTGTCTCAAAGCTCTCATAAGCCGATTACCACTTTCAGTGTGCCGTCCAGCCTTCCAATTTGCCAAGCAAATCTCGTCACACCTCCCACAATGGATCCTTTGTGGGGCCCAAATTAAGTCTGGTGCCTTTGCCGCTGATAATGAAACACCTATACAGGTCACTTTAAGCTGACTTTAAAATTTGGATACATTACACCTGGGATTACGAATTCGCGTTGATTAAAATGGCAAGAGTATCAGTTTTGGTAGAGCGATGAGAAAGTAGGGTTACGAGATGTTTAGAAGGGTAATTCTTTCATACAAGGTTTTATATCGCAATAATAACACATTTGTAAATTTGAGTTACGACTCCAGTCGCAGACAGCAGTTTAATCCCCTAGAAATTCCTACTAAATGCTCAAAAAATTTTTCGAAAAAATTAGCTTCATGTTTAAATCAAGCAAAGTGCCCTTTCATTTGCACTGCCAAAAAGATAAAGTTATTGAAGTTCACATAGGTTGTTTAAAAATACTGCGTTCAGAAGAGGCTCTTTGGCTGGCTGTGGAGTTTTCGTTTTCTCACAAGCTGGTTTACGTCTCAAAGGGCTTGAGTGGCAATAAGATGACTGCAGTTGGGTTTCTCGTGTTCCCTTATATTATTCGAATACTGGAAATAAGGTATTCAATGCAATGTTGATAAAAAACAGAGTTGAATAAAAAAACTTAGGTAAGTATAACGTTTTGTAGTACGCGTAAAATTACCGTTCGTGGAAAATATAGGAAAATATTAAGTAATCTATCCGTACAATCATACTAATATCATAAAGAGAAAAGATTTTAGTTGTTGTTCGTTTTTGTTGTGGATAAATCAAAAGCTACTAAACCGATTTTGAAAATAAAAAGGTAGGTTTACATTATTCCCGATTGATATGGGCTTAATTTTAATGCGCGGTTAAAATTGTCGTTTTTAGCACATTATTTATCTTGAAATTTTTGCTTGAATATCAGCTTAAGGGTCCATCTAACGGAAGATGCGTCGAGCGTATCATCCGTCGCGTCTGTTCGGTCAGAGTAGACTTTTTACATCTGACTGAAGATGCGTCGAGCGTCATCCGTCGCGTCTGTTCGGTCAAACAAAATAGACCTGCCACATTACGCGTCTACTCAGACAGTACGCTCGACTCACTAACGCATCATGTATTTGTATGTATTTGTCTGTTCTGGCGTTACGCGACCGATCATACGCGACGCATTTTCCGTTATACAGGATAATTTTTTTATCAGTGCACAAATTTTTAAGATAAACTCAGAATCGGTAACTGAACAACTTTCCCCAAGAAACATAGGTCGAAATATGACAAAAATTTTTGGACTCTTCATACAAATCGGACTGATCACGTGATCGATTTAGTATGGGAAGTCCAAAAATTTTTGTCGTATTTCGACCCATGTTTCTAAGAGAAAGTTGTTCACTTACCGATTCTGAGTAGATCTTAAAAATTTGTGCACTGATAAAAAAATTATCCTGTATGTGTACGGAATCAAAAGTTAAATAATTCGTCAGCGTTACAAACGTCCTAAGTAGATATTATGCACTTAACATAAATTCCGTAATAATTCCTCATGTAGGTAGGTACTCGTTGTACTAACAATAGCGAACTAATTGCTTAAAGACTCACCGAATGACAGCAACAAACACAGTTAAATATTAACATCTAAATGCATTGTAACAAAGAGCTCTTATACTTAAACCTACTTAACTATTCAAATTATCATTCAAATTATCATTAAGTACTGCCTTTAAACGCACGCGACTGTATGAGCGACGGCCGTCTTGGTTTCAAGGAACGAATGACAAAGAGACTCATTGGTAACAATTTATTTCGAGAAACCTGATTCAAATGTAACTAAGTCAGTAGTGTTATCTTTCTGTCTATTTAATTTTTACTCTTGAAGGATAATTTTTACGTTTCAGTTTCAGTTAACCCCAAAAACGTTTATCACCTTTATCAACCTTTTCACGATTTCTTTACAAAAGCTTATTTCATCGACAATCTACTGCCTTTAATTAAGTAATGTTACGTATCTGCTCTGCTCTTATCTGCTGGGTCTGTTCTTATCTGCTTGCCTTAAAATGTGTTTTCTTTGGTTTTTATTCATTTTATTAAGAATTACATTTGAAACATGTATGGCGCAACTTGCAGTATATAGTAGAATTGTCTTTTGTTTTTAAGTAATATTAAAGCTTTAAGTAGAGTTCCTAAGAAATTGAAAATTATTGTTCACCGCTATGATCATTAGTTCGCCTATACTTTTTTTTTTTTTATATATTATGGGCTTGCTCTTGGCTTCATACTGAACCTTAGCGTTGAGAAGAAGCCTAAGATGGGGCGAGCTTACCCAGAAGCAGCCTATTCACTCTAGCTTTAAAAATAACAGGGTTGTAGTCATTCGGGAAAACAGACGCAGGCAGGGTATTCCATTCCTTGGCGGTGCGCATCACAAAGGAAGAAGAAAAACGCTTCGTACGCATCCGCGGGATGTTGACCAAGTAAGGATGATAGCCTGCTGTGCGCCTAGATTCTCGGTGGTAGAACGGGGATGGCGGAATGAGCTCATGCAGCTCAGAAGCGCACTCTCCGAAGTACAGCCTGTAAAATACCGACAAGCAAGCCACTTTACATCGATGGGTAAGACTATGTAGCTTGGTTTTAACCAGCACATCGTCTCCAATTAGTTTTCTGGCCCTGCGTTCCACTGAGTCGAGTGCAGCTAACTGGTACTTAGCTGAACCATCCCATAGGTGAGAGCAATACTCCATGCATGACCGGACTTGCGCTTTGTAAAGAGTCAAAAGCTGTCCTGGCGTGAAGTATCGCTTAACCTTATTCAGGATTCCCAGTTTTTTGGCCGCAGTTTGAGCTTTGCACTCAATGCTGTCGCCGAAGTTAAGGTCTGAAGTTAACTTCGTGCCAAGAAGATCTATATTGTCGGCAATTGGTACAGTTGAACCTCGAAAAGTAGGGGTTAAGGTAAAAGGACTCCTTTTAGCGGTAAAAAGACACGCCTGGGTTTTGATGGCATTAAAATTGACCATATTATCGTCACCCCATTGAGCGACATGGCTTAGAGTCAAGTTAGTTTGCTCTACCATGGCGTCTCTCAAAGAACCGACTTCCTCACTGCTGGCTTTTTGCGCTGGATAGGTATCTCTCTGTAACGGTGCTGTCGTCAGCATACCCAACAATTCCGGGCAGAAGCAGATCGTTAATGTGCAGCAAAAAGAGAGTCGCAGAGAGAACGGATCCCTGAGGAACTCCGGCATCGATAGCCATAAGGTTAGAACAGCAGCCGTCGATGACGACTCTGATCGACCGCTCACTCAGGAAATCTGAAATCCAGTCACAAAAGTCAGCAGAAATACCGTACGATGGGAGTTTGCTCAGCAAACCAGCGTGCCAGACTTGGTCGAAGGCTTTCGAAATGTCAAGCGAAACAGCAAGAGCCTCACCATGTTTTTCAATAGCCTCGCCCCAGCAATGCGTAACGTACACAAGAAGATCCCCAGTTGACCGACCACGGCGAAAGCCATATTGGTGGTCACTGAGTAGGTCGTTGGTTTCAAGGTACGATAGCAGCTTATTATTAAGAACCCTTTCCATTACCTTACAGAGTATGGAGGTGATAGCTATTGGTCTGTAGTTGGAGGGGTCGGCACGGTCACCCTTCTTGGGCACAGGTTGGACATTCGCAACTTTCCACGACTTGGGAGCCGATTTGTTAAGCAGAGAAAGGCGGTACAGGCGTGTCAAAACAACAACAACAACTTAACTGTATTTATCATAACCCATTGTGTAATTGTGATGGAAACTGACCTTAGTCATACCATGTTAAGGTCATTTTTCAATTTGACGACTTTGTATGAAATAAAACAGGGAGAAAAAAACAACCATTAGAGTTTCTTGCCGGTTCTTCTCCATGGCCTCCCGCTGTAGGGTTTGCGAACCGATGGCGTAGCTTCTATGACGTTCACAAGTATTGTAAATAACAATCTAAATTGAATAAACAAATTTGAATCTTGAATCTTGAATTAAAATCTATTAAGTTTATAATCTATAAGTTCCTGATAAGTTGCAATAAACATAAGTAGAATAAATTTTTAAGTTTCATAGTAAAAGCAATTACTTACTACCATAATATATGCTAAACAAAAAAATATTGATTATTCGTGTAATACTTAGAAACTGAACAATAATAATTATAAAATATGCTAACAAGCATAAGTATCAAAAGCTTAATTAACGAATATTCTATGACATAATTAAGCATAAATGGACATAATGAACTAAATTATTTAATTTCTTCGAGATTGTATTAAATTTTGAAAGTATCGCCTTTGAAAAGTTTGTTTCGTTTTATTCAAATTCGAAGTAAAATTTAAGCTTTAATTGGAATACTCGTGATATTGAAGTTGTAAGTATTTAAACAGTTTGTTTGTAGAATTCTAGGAACTCTATCAAAAGTTGAAAATCTGTCACTATTTGAACTACTTAACGTTAAAAAAAATAGTTTACAAAGGTGTATGATTTACTTTCAGAGTTGGAAAGAGTTTAGTGTTTGTCGACTAACTAATGACCAATTCGCGAAATGACTACATTGTCGACAATTTACCAATTCTCAAAACGTAATGTTCTCTAAACACCCTATTCGCCAAAGGACCATTCTCATAGTTACCAATTCGCGAAATTACTAACTTTTTTTATTGTATGAAAACAGTATTTTTGTTAGGAAATTTTGGAATATGGTAAGGTAGGTGGTCTAGAAACTAAATAAATGTTTATTTTTGTTTTTTAGTTACAAAGTGTACCACGTGATTTGCACTAAGGAAATAAAATAATATAATCATCCTTTTTTTGTGGGTACGTACGTGGGTACTTGATGTTTACGCCATTCTTTATTAATTATCTGTTATTATACTGTTTGAAATAAATGATTCGTTATTCCTTACATTGCATATTATTTACCATATTCCTAAATTTCCTAACAAAAATAACGTTCTCATACAATTGGTCGTTTAGAGAATTGTACATTTCGAAAATTGGTCAATTGTCGACTATGTAGTCATTTCGCGAATTGGTAAATATTCGACTTTTATTTAACTAAGCATACCCCTTAGTAATTTGGGATTCAGTTGTTACTTCTGCGTCTACTCCACCACTCACCCTTTATTAACAATACCTCAATACCACCGAATACCGGCTATAATATATGTGCAGTACACCTACAGCTAAACACGGAGTACAGACGCAGAACGCCCGGCGCCAAATGAAGAGGCATCGATACTGCACTCGAGCGAATAACGATTCGCCGAGTCGAATATAACCGATAACGGTGCTGCTCTTCGAGTGCACTATACTGCTGAATGGTATGGCACTTATTAGTACTGATGCCAGCATATTGGGCAATACCTGCATTTTATGTGGGACTGTGAACAGAGCAATATTGCGAGCACAGAACACGGAAAGATTTTTTCTCTTGAAGATTGCGAGCTAGCGTAGGTTAACATACGTTTCAAATCTCTCCCAATATTTTCCTATTTTTGCTGTAGTTCTGATTAAGATTAAGTACAACATTTTGAAAATTTAAAGCTTTAAAAGAAGCGCTTTTCATTTTGTTTTCAAAATTTACTTTTCCAACTAAGCTACCTACATAAATAACATAAAAATTTCATACGCATAAAAGCAGTTTTAACACACCAATTTATTTATAACAAACAGCGCTTTTCATGTGTTATCATATCACTAACAATATTATCAAAATTAACAAAGCGACATTTAGACAAAACGTAAATAAAATATACAGCGAAATATTCATACACTGAAAATTCAACCATCTGATAACATGTCCGCATTAACAGATGGAGTATAAAACAGTATCAATAAATTAAGTGGTAGACGCGACCGTTGTTGCCGTAAATTCAGACTTAATGAACCATTAGCCAGAAATTAGCTGAATAACACGACAGCGAATGTTCGCCGAATATTTCCACTGTTGGGGCGGTGGTATGTGAAGTGAAGTATGGAGTATTTGAAGTTGGCGGTAGTGAATATTTTGATTTGGACCGATAGTGCAGTAGGTAGGTAAGTAAGCTCATCTATTGCCGAATCGTGGGTTACATCGTTATCATATCACCATTCCAGCCGTAGGACGCCCACAGCTGGGCATAGGCCTCCCCAAAGGATCTCCACAACGATCGGTCCTGCGCTGTCCGTATCCAGCGGTTTCCCGCGACCTTGACTAGATCGTTAGTCAACCTTGTAGGGGGCCTGCCCACGGAACGTCATCCGGTTCGCGGTCGCCATTCGAGAGCCTTTCTAACACAACGGCCATCGGTTCTCCGCGCTATGTGTCCCGCCCACTACCAGTTCAATTGAACAATCCCTCGAGCGATTTGGTCGTTTTAGTTTTCCTGTCTCCGGTCGTGGGTTTATTATGGATTGACGATACCCATGGAACAATGTATCAATATAAAAAAAAACACATCTCACTAAAACATTTGAAGTAACTTTTAATTTTGTTTTGTTTTGCTTTCCCGACTTTTCACTACTATTGAGAGGATTTTTCCCTGAGGATCCTATTCCCCGAGGATCCTGTCCCGGTGGATCCCGATAATAACAAAAGTACCTAAATGTAATCACATTTATCGCTTTCAGGATCCTCCGAGACAGTATCCTCGGGGAATGGGATCCTCAGGGGAAAACCTTATTAAGCGGAATGTGGCCACAGGACGACCGTTAGTCATAAATTTGAACGTATTATAAACTAGAAATATTTTCTTTCAATCAATATTTTAACCTACAGACACTACGACCAGTCCCTCGACACACCCCGCTCGGGTAGCAGATTGGGCTGCCCCACTTATTCCTAATTGTTTCATTAAAATTAGAGAGGAATCTCCTTGGGTAACGCAATCTGAGCATTTTGTAGGAAGCCTAAATTTGGGTGTTGATGGTATTTTACAAGAACTTTACACATCCTGTAGGTACGTACAAATTATATACTGTTTTTAGTCTTCACTTTAGTGTGAAACAATAAGAGGGAAATTCATTCACATTCTTGCAAAATGTTTCAAGGAGTAAATTTACGATTCCCCAGTCCCCCGCATAATATTACCTACATCCCGATAATTTCACCTCCTTAAATTCTCAATTTTGGCCTATGTATTTCCCCAAAGTACCTAAGTACAATGTGTACTTTCTAACAGCACAATAGGTAGGTACTCATTGTTGCATTTCCTTTATTCAACAACCTGTCAATAAACACAGCATAATATATTGTGGTCCCTTGCAACTTTTCTCAATGAAAATAATATTTCTCCCGTTCGGTCGGTACGTTCGTACAAGAAGCAAGATGTTTTCCATTACGCCATGTTTGAACAAGGATATTGAGAGCTCTTCCTAAGGCGCGCAAACACTGTTCGTTTTTAAATTAAAGACACCGGCTACGGGCGCGATCAAATATGCACACCGCCTTACGTGAAGTGGATATGATGGAATATGAGACTTTGGTTTTGTGCTGATTTTTATATTGCAATTTTATAGCGAAGTTAGAGGAGAGTACATTTCTTGATAGTTAAATCTAATCCACTTATGCCCGAATACTCGTACGCTACTTATCTTTGGGTCTCGCACATCGCCCTGTCACTTTAAATGTCAAACGCATGATGTTTGAGACGCTCCCAAAGATGATTTGCGTTCGAGAATTCGGGCGTTAAGCGCGTATTATAGAATAACACTCAAGTGGAGATCTCTTTTTACCACACTTTTATTAGCTTCACTTGTAACTAAGTCACAATGTAAGAAAATCTTGGAGTTCAATTTTAACCTACTTCTAAATGTCGTATTGATTTGAAACTTTGCAAGTCTATATGAATCCGATGACAATACAATAATTTGCTACCATCGAGCTAATCTGATGATGGAGTCAAGAGGTGGGCAATAGAACTCTTCAATGGCTGCTAGGAAACCCCTCGAGTTTAGGCTCATTTGTTTTGTTCTGATGAGACCTTTTCGCTAAACTTGATGGTGAGGGTCTGATGATGGAGCAAGGAGGAAGCCAGTGGCACTTCTTAATGACCACTAGGAAAACCCTCGAGTTTGGGCTCCGTTGTTTCATTCTGATGAGACTTATTCGCTACACTTGGTTGAAGGTCTGATGATGGAGCAGGGAAGAAGCCAGTAGCACTCCTTAATGACCAATAGGAAACACCTCGAGTTCTGGCTCATTTGTTTCATTCTGATGAGACCTATTCGCTACTCTTAGTGGTGAGGGTCTGATGATGGAGCAGGAAGGAAGCCAGTGACACTCCTTAATGACCAATAGGAAACCCCTCGAGTTTGGGCTCATTTGTTTCGTTTTGGTAAGACCTATTCGTAACGCTTGGTGGTGAGGGTCTGATGATGGAACTGGGAGGAAGCCAGTGAAACTTTTTAATGACCATAAGAAAACCCCTCGATTTTGGGCTCATTTGTTTCGTTCTGATGAGACCTATTCGCTACACTTGGTGGTGAGGGTCTGATGATGGAGCAAGGAGGAAGCCAGTGGCACTTCTTAATCACCACTAGGAAAACCCTCGAGTTTGGGCTCCGTTGTTTCATTCTGATGAGACTTATTCGCTACACTTGGTGTTGAAGGTCTGATGATGGAGCAGGGAGGAAGCCAGTGGCACTCCTTAATGACCAATAGAAAACACCTCGAGTTCTGGCTCATTTGTTTCATTCTGATGAGACCTATTCGCTACTCTTGGTGGTGAGGGTCTGATGATGGAACTGGGAGGAAGCCAGTGAAACTTTTTAATGACCACAAGAAAACCCCTCAATTTTGGGCTCATTTGTTTCGTTCTGATGAGACCTATTCGCTACCCTTGGCGGTGAGGGTCTGATGATGGAGCAGGGAGAAAGCCAGTGGCACTTCTTAATGACCACTAGGAAAGCCCTCGAGTTTGGGCTCATTTGTTTCGTTCTGATGAGACCTATTCGCTGCACTTGGTGGTGAGGGTCTGATGATGGAGCTGGGAGGAAGCCAGTGGCACTCTTTAATGACCACTAGGAAACGTTTTGAGTTTGGGCTCATTTATTTCGTTCTGATGTAACCTATTCGCTACACTTGATAGTGAGGATCTGATGATGGAGCAGGGAGAAATCCAGTGATACTCCTTAATCGCCAATAGCAAACCCTTCGAGTCCTGGCTCATTTGTTTTGTTCTAATGAGACCTATTCGTTACACTTAGTGGTGAGGGTCTGATGATGGAGCAGGGAGGAAGCCAGTGGCACTTCTTAATGACCACTATGAAGTAAGGGTTCGGCTTGCGCATCCGGTAACTAATAGACTCCACTTGAATTTGTAAAACTAAATACATAAAATCACACCTTTGAGTTGTAATGTTTACGGGGTGGGCAAACACATGAATGGACTGTGAAATCCATTACCATCCGCCATTTATTAAACTAAAACGTAAAAAATAAATATGTAGTTTAAAAAACTAAAAGACACACTTTTATAGGAACAGACTAAAAAGTACAAAATAACCGTCTATTCAGTAACTGAAATTAAAAAGCGTGGTGCGCCCTTTGTAAAGCATGCATTTCAAGTAAGTACTTAATATTGACAACGCGCACCACGCTTTTTAATTTCAGTTACTGAATAGACGGTTATTTTGTACTTTTTAGTCTGTTCCTATAAAAGTGTGTCTTTTAGTTTTTTAAACTACATATTTATTTTTTTAAAGTGCATCTCTTTAGAAAGAGATGCAAATACATGCAAATCCCTTGCTAACTATACTTGAGAAGAGATCTCCACTTGAGTGTCGTTCTATAATATGGGCCTTAATGTTTGTTGGGATGGTTTACTTCAAGTTCTAATTTTCTTACGCAATATTTTATTTTCTGAAAAAATTGAGCTATATATATTAAGAGCAGGCCACATAGCCAGCTGGTTAGCGAGCTAACCAGCCGAGCGATGTGACGTGAAACATTTCATACTGCGATAGAGACGACCTCCATGGCCGAGTGGTGTGCACCAGTTTTCAAGGTACCACTAACTCTAGGGTCACCAACCAATTTTTTAAATATTTCCTTAGGTCTGGGTGTATGTGGTAATACCCGTCGTTTTCCGTAAATCCCTAAATTTCCATAATACTAAGTGCTCAAGCAACTATATACAAGCGGCAAATACTTTTTGGAAAACGTATGCCCGAACACTCGTACGCTACTTATCTTTGGGAGCGTCTCAAACATCGCCCTGTCACTTTAAATGTCAAACGTATGAAAGAGATGCCATGATGTTTGAAACGCTCCCAAAGATGATTTTCGTTGGAGAATTCGGGCGTTAATCACTTAACTTCCTTATTTTTTATGATACCTACATAACCGCTGTTCATTTTCCCCCTGACACCCTTTCCGGTTGACTGGAAGAGAATGCGTATTAGCATTAAGTCCGCCATTTGCTGTGTATTTTGCGATAAAGATTAAAGAAAATAAATAAATAATGTTTACATGAAATTAATCTACCGTCAAGAAACAATCCGTCTGAAAATCTACTGTGAGGCTAGTGTTTTATTCTATTATAATTTTTCCTATAAATCCATTGCTTAAATACCTTAAATATTAGTAAAAAATCGAATACCTTTTCTTACAACAATATACCTATCATAATCGAGCTTGCTTTTCATTCAGACGGACACCTGTCTCACCGCCAGTGTCTAAATCAATAACTATACTAACCGCATTATCCAGCGTTGCAAAGAGGCATGTGAGGGTTCAGCAGGGATGCGAGTCCCATACAGACTAATATGATACCTAAAGCACACCAAATTTAACGTGACGTAGTTCAGGCGATACTCGGAAAAAATGTGCTGAAGCGAGATAGCAATGAGAAAATGACGCGCGCGGGAGCGAGACCGATTTTGCAGATTAGGCAAAAAAAAACACAAAATCACTTCGTATTAAAAAACTACAGCGATTTAATAAAAATGCTTCTATACGATCCTCAATATTACTGGTGTCCACTAATTAAACCAATTTCCCATAGTGTAAGTAACCCCATTTAAGAATAATCTTCACTTTTCGTATTTTTTAGAGGTTTTTCGAAAATAAAAAGTGTCGAGGCAAAATCATAAAATCGTGTTTTTGAAACTATACGATTCTAGATAAAGGTATGAAGAAATATATATCTTATTACCAGATTTTTAACAACTGTAACCGTCCTATAGTTTTAAATCAAAAAGTCCATATTTTTCCGAGTAGCGCCTTCATAGCGTTTCTTGTATTACAACTTGCGCGGACCCGCATTCAGACAGCGCTGCTTCTGACCCGCGTTTGGTGTGCTCAACCCTTAATTGTTTAAAACTTGTCCTATAAATCCACTACTTTAATACCTTAAATATTAGTAAAAACTCGAATAACTTTTCTTACAATAATATACCTATCCTAATCGAGCCTGCTTATCATTCAGACGGACACCTGTCTTCCACCGCCAGTGTCTAAATCAATAACAATACTAACCGCATTATCCAGCGTTGCATAGAGGCATGGGAGGGTTCAGCAGGGATGCGAGCCATTACAGGCTAATATGATACCTAATTGTTTGCTAAACAGACAGCGCGGGGGACTAACTAAGTTTGCTCCCCGCCTGTAGTCTGGCTTTCGGGTGCGTGTAAGGTACTTACGAATATTATACTATGATATGTAGGAATGGTTACCAGATCTTAAAACCGAAAACCGGGCTAGACAGTAAGTTTGCATCGTCGTTAAAATATAAACGATACTTTTATTTAAAGTTAAATTATAAATGCAAAGTTAGAAACATTGACCATTACAGCACATGATTTGTGAGATGAAGAACACCTTAAGGCCCGTGGTATCGCCAACGACTTTGGGCATAGAAAAGTGGCCTAATTTTCCCGCTTGTTACCCGCACCAAAACAGCTTAAACACACGTTTCGTCAAAACGAAAAATGCTCAGTTTTAAGTTAAACAAGTTAGCAATCTTTTCCTGAAAGAAACGTGAAAATATCACTTGTAGAATTAGAAGCAGTAGCGTATTTCAAGTTGAAAACAGCTTCATTTCAATGTTTTTTTAAATAGTACCTTAAATACTATGTTTTTTTTAAATGCTCAGATTGAAGTTTATATATCAATATTTAATATATATTAATTCTGGATTCATCAGTAGGCTAATTTATGAGTTTTAGGGCCTCAAAAATGATCGTTTCACGACTACATGCACCTTAACAAGGAGTTAAATCATTTGCGCAATGTCCTGCAGAAGAACGGGTAAAAAGCAAATAAATTACCACCCAGACACAGAACAAAACGATACAGGTGCAGGGTACGCAGACAACCGATATTTTTGCCCTTTGTAAAAGGAGTGACAGATAAGGTCTCAAATAAATAAATAAATAACTTCTCACATTCACACCAATTATCTAAGCCCATTTTAATTTCATTAGGAAACTGTATCATGGATAACTTGATAACGGATAAATATATACCTACTTAAATACTTTTTGTTTGTAAATACATACTTAATATACATAGTAAACACCCAGACCAAGACAAGTAGACATGTTCATGGACACAAATATTTGTCTTGTTCGGGAAATATATAATATTAATCCTATAATAAAATGTGAATAAGATTAAGATTAGTGTATCCATTAAACTATTTGATTCCTTGTTTAGTTGAAAATTGTTTACTGTTTTAGGTAATAAGCAAAATTGTTCTTAATTGAAGCGGTATTCTGTATAATTGTGATGGAAAGTAACCTTACTATTATGTGAAGGTAATTTTTTGACGACTCTGTATAAGTTAAAACAGGGAGAAAAAAATAGCCCTTGGCGAGTTTCTTGCCGGTTCTTCTCGCTACAAGGTCTCCTGCCGTAGGATTTGCGAACCGATGGCGTAGCTTCATAGACGTTCATAAGTGTTGTTAAACAAACCTAAATTGAATACTTAAACGATATTGAATTTTGAATTTTTTGAATTTTGAATCGAACTCGAGACCGCTGGCGCATAAATATTCTTAAAAAGTACTCAATTAATACTATCTTCACTCCCACAAAGAAAATTGCCCAATGTCTGCGCTCTAGACAGTACACCTTTTGAAAAACCTAGCGTGTATAAAATTGTCATTTACATTTGTTTGTTTGTTGTTTTGTCCATCTTTCACGTCATAACTTGTTACAACGGAGCAACTGATCGACGTTATTTTTAGTATTGGGATAGTTTAGGACCTGGAGAGTGACATGGACTTTTTATCCCGAAAAAATATCACATTCTCGCAGGATAACGTCGTGTAGGCCACGCTAATGTATATATAAAATAGTTAAAAACTGTCTTTATAAGCCTATTTGACAAGAGGGTGCTGAGGTATGGTCCTTTTAAAACCGACACATTTAAGTCTTTTCTGCCACCGGACGCTAGCACCCAATCAATTGACTGAGCCAAATGAGAGACGATGCCATCATATTATACATACCAACGTCTCAGACCCTATGCAGACTGCGTTTTTGTCACGCGTGTTTGTTGTGCATTTGTTTCGATACAGACGAGTTTGACAAGAAAAAGTCGAAATTTTCTACCTCGTATGTATTTATACTTGATATTGTATTCGTCTATCTTGTCTGTCTTGATATAAACGCGTCAACGGCGGCGGCGCGTGAAAAAAAGGCAGTGTGCATAGGCACATAGAGACTTGTTCAAGTGAATACTTACTATATTGAAGACAATTAAGAACTTCTTTAAATCAACTTTTCAATTGAAAATTTAACTCTTTATCTTATCCACGCAGACATTATACTCCCACCACCTAACTCCAGCGATAAAAAATATAACATAGCTTTTAACTTACCTTACCAGAATCACTCCGCTCCATAACATGGAAATAAAAATGTCCTTTGACAATTTACGTGATAAAGAAATGAATGTTATTACGGAACACGTCCCAGTTTTATTGTCGCTTCAATTGAATCCCAAAACGACGTGCTTGTTCCCAGTTACTCATATAAAAGTCAAGGAAAATTGAAAATTCCTTTTGGCGCACTCTTTCATGTCTTTATGATTGGATGACAATGGTATTAATTTTATTCTTGTAAAGTGTATGTGAAAAGTTACAAACATTTCGATAACAATTATAGGAATTCGCCTGCGTGGACTACACGACGTTATCCCACGGGAATGAGTCATTTGTCCCGGGATATAAAGTAACCTATGTTCCTCTCCAAGCTACAAAGTATCTGTGTCTCAAGTTTCAGCCAAATTTAACACAAGCCAAACATCCAAACATCTGAACTTTCACATTTACTTATAATATTTAGTAAGATTTCATTTGAAACAAGTACACAAGCTAACGCAGAAAAAATATTATGATTCTGTGCTTGCTTGGATAAGTGTATGAGGAAACTTCAAACTCTTATTGGGTACCAACAGTCAATATACCAGTAAATACACAATCCTACTAATCCTTACTTCACTACATAGTATAAAACAAAGTCGCTTTCTCTGTCCCTATGTCCCTTTGTATGCTTAAATCTTTGAAACTACGCAACGGATTTTGATGCGTTTTTTTTAATAGATAGAGTGATTCAAGAGGAAGGTTTATATGTACTTTTTATCCCGATATTCCCACGGGAACGGGAACCACGCGGGTGAAACCGCGGGCGGCCGCTAGTATATTATAAATGCGTCTCTGTCTGTCTGAGTGTTACACAATCACGCCTAAACTACGGAACCGATTTGAATGAATTTTGGTACAGAGATAGTCTAGAGCCTGAGAAAGGACATAGGCTACTTTTATTCCTGAAAAATATCACCTTCCCGCGGGATAACGTCGTGTAGTACACGCGGGCGAAGCCGCTGGTGGAAGGCTTGTATTATAAATGTGAAAGTTTAGATGTTTGGATGTTTAGATGTTTGTTACTCAATCACGCCAAAACGGCTGAACGGATTTGGCTGAAATTTGGGACACAGATACTGTGTAGCTTGGAGAGGAACATAGGCTACTTTTAATCCCGGAACAACCGACATCGCTCGAAGGATTGCTCAGTTGAAATGACAGTTGGCAGGACACGTAGCACGGAGATCCGATGGCTGTTGGGGCAGGAAGGTTATGGAATGGCGACCGCGTACCGGACAACGCTCCGTGGGCAGGCCCCCTACAAGGTGGACCGACGATCTGGTCAAGGCCGCGGGAAGCCGCTGGATGCGGGCAGCGCAAGACCGATCGTTGTGGAGATCCTTGGGCTCACCCATCCTGTGGGAAAGCGCGCGCGCTGGAAACGGTTAAGAGGGGATAAACCTAGAATAGTATCTATCACATACAAAAATAAGTTTTTTGTAAAATTTTCATTTTTATGACAAGTATTTTTGCTAACCTTACTTTAATATTGTATTGTCATCTATACCAAACCTGTATGCAAAATTTCAGCTCAATCGGACACTGGCAAGTGGGTCATATGGTACATGCATACATACACTGCAAGTTAAATAAAAGCTTGTAAAAACAGAAAAAGTTAACGCCGAATTAGTTTTTTCGAATTACTCGTTAAATAAACTATATGTGTATTAAAATATTGGCTCAGTAATATGCGTCATAATGAAAATAAATTTATTACAGCTGCAAATTTGACCAGAAATTTATTTATTTATATTCGACCATTAATTTTATTTCCAGACTATGTTTTCACTCAGTCCAGTCCCTTTCAAGTGTTTTGTAATATATTTATAAACTTTTTTCCAAATAATTCGTGGTTTAATTTGTATTATAAAAATCAAATGTAAGACTGGCGATTTGCCTTTATATCCCCTCTTAATTTCAACGCCTCCTCAGGGTGCATACCATCAACTCTTATTGCGGTTTTGTTTAGGACCTAAACTGATCTGCTTCGCTTATTCGGTCCACGACAGCTTAATATCAATGACAGCGATTCAGTGATCATTCAATGACATTTCACTGCCGCTAAGCTGTCAAGAACTCTTATTTGACTTATAACTCGGCCAAGCTAAAATGGCACCTGCAGGTTATACCCGTCCCTCTCACTCTCCGGGCCTGACAGAATCGAGTGAAAGAGACGAGTAGAAATAATAAGGACACAAATCGTTCGGTCATTTACATTTAGCAATTCATTTGCGATCCAGTTTTTAGAAGGTCATAGTACGAAAGAAAGCAATTCATTTTAGGAACCTATTCTGCATCGCGCTAGTTTTGAATCGCTGTCTTAAAGTTGATGGTACGCACCCAGGTCAAACCTTTTAGTTTTTTTACTCAAAAAGACCAAAAGTGTAGTGAGTGACAACGGGCCGATATTTGCCCTCGTAACGAGTTTACACGAGCCGCATTCGTTAGATTCTGATTACACAACACTCTGATTTTTGTTATTGGCAGTATGAATAATTGTTTGTTTAAAATGTACCTACTCAATATTTTATTGCACACCTACAACACACAACGTACACGGCATATTATTTTTAAATATTCAAGAATTATTATGGACCTTGGATAGGAGAAAAGGAACACTTCTTATATGTTTTATATAAAATCAAATGAATTCTAAATATCAAGTAGCATCTTAGTTATTGCTAGTCTTGCTACTTTGGTTGAAATGTGTATTTTTATGGCTATACACTTTATGTACCTAAGTAATATTAAATACTCATGATCCATTGCTCTCACACAGGCATAATAGAGGCTCTCAAGTGTTCAAAAGGAGAGGATAGGATGCGGAGTGTCATAAAGTATGCTAGCATTTTCTTAATGATGGCAGTTATCAACTTTGTCCTCAGTTAAGTCTACTGTTTAACAGAGGACGCAAACGAACGTTTCATACAAACATTAGGTTTCAACTTAGTATTTTTATTATTTATTCGTTTCCTAACTTCCTAGCCATTAAACATCATTCATTTCAAGACTGTTCCTATAATTTCATTAGCAAAATGAAATAAACTCCAACTGAAGCCTATGCAAGTATTTACACTCCATTCCGAGAATTGCATCAAAGACGCTCTTTCAGGACCTTTGTAAGTTTTCAGTGTTGATTTGCACTTTATTGCTGTTTGCGACGCCAAAACTTTTACTTTGCAATTGTTACGATGCAATCGAGTGCGTTTTTTGTTGCACCTTTTGATTGAATTTATTGAAGGAGTAAAACTTTACTCGATATCACGATTCTTGATATTTTTCTCAATAAAAATTATACTATTTGACTTTTTTATATTTTATGGGCTTGCTTCATACTTCATACTGAACCTTAGAGTTGAGAAGAAGCCTAAGATGGAGCGAGCTTACCTAAAAGTAGCCTATTCACTCTAGCTTTAAAAAATATAGGGTTGTAGTCATTCGGGAAAAAAGACGCAGGCAGGGTATTCCATTCCTTGACGGTGCTGATGCGTACCGCACAACTTTTGTTTCGAAACAATTCTTTCTAATTCTTTTAAACCCCATCTAGCTTCTCTTATACTTGTTTTAACTAAAGTCCATAGTTAGAAGTAGTGCTAACTAAAACTTAAATATATAAAGCAGTAAGTTTTAGTTATAACTGGGAAATTTTAGTTTTAACACAGGCATTTATTAAAACTTAGTTTAAAACGCGTTGTGACTGAGAACGGGTAAACTATAACAATAGTAGATTGTACAACAAGTGCATAAAAGGTACCATTTTACCCGAGATGTATATATCCCGAGCCGTAGGCAAGGGTGGATAGTCAATTCGAGGGTAAAATTGGTTTTATGTACGAGTTATACACTCTGCTTTTCACTTCGAGTGTGAGGAAAATAAATAACAATATTGCAAAAAAGAAAAATAAAGACTTCTCCATATTGGCGGGAAGACTTTCTTTTTCTTTTTTTTATACATGGCAGTGGCAGCACAGTGATTTTAGCATAGATCGTAGTCCATAATGCTCTTGAAATACTTATTTCTTAGAAAACTCATTATTTTGCCTAGTTTTATTATTTTGTAAGTAATTCAACATGGATTATGTACAAAATTGAAGAAACAGAATGAAACGACAAGTTTAATTGCGTGTGTGACTGTTTACCTGACGACCTTTGTTTTAGAGTCTGAGACTTAGACGAAGAGTTTACTTTCTGCACTAGAGCATAAAAAGCGATTTTATGCAGCCTATATCCAACATAAACACGAACTTTATGAGCATGAGAAGTGAAAATATATTTTTAATACAGTTGCTCAAAAAGTGGCGTATTGCAGGGACGTATAGCGTTCGGGATGTGGGCTATTACACACTCGAACTTTTTCTTTACCTTTCCCGAACTCGTGCGTTTTCTTTCCCAACTGTCAAAATATTGTCTATTAAAAAGAAAAAACCAACCACGAAGTTTTTACTAAAAAAAAAAAATCATTGAAGTTTTTATGATTCATGCAAATATTTCTAAAAAGAAGCTACTAATTTGTTTCAATATCAGATTTAAAAGTAATTTTAATTATACATTAAATTAATATTAGTATCGGCCAAATTAAATTTATGAATATAAAAAATACATAAAATTGGCCGTATGACCACAGATTACTAAATATGGTATGACGTGCACTATTTACCATAGTATCTGCTAATAGGAGTTTGCGCAAGTAAGTGAAAAGAAAATGAGGGACATTATTTCTTAATTTTCTAAATTAGTTTTTTCTGGTTTTTATTGTGGTAGGTACTTAGTATGGTGGAATTAGTGCAATAATGTGGCTTTAATGGAAAACGATGTGGTAAAAGAGAGAAATAAGGAAAGAAAAAAAAAATTCATTTCATCTCATTTAATTTAATTTTCATTTCATATCAATAAAAAAATTCTACTGAAGCCTTGGCTGTATGATCATAGTTTCCTTTGCCAACCCAGAATGGGTGAAGAACACAAAAAAAAGTCTCTGCTTATATTCTTTTACGATTAGTTAGTTGAGTTTATTGTGTTTTATTATTTTATTAAATTGCTTAATTTTTTCGCAACTGTATTAAAAATAGTTGTTCAGTACACGTGCGGAACCGTCATTGCAACTTGTTCCGACTGTCAACCCTCACCTTCGGCTGCGCCTCGGCTCGGGTAGACATTTGTCGGAACTCTTTGCAATGACAGGCTTTCCGCACTTGTAATGAAATCTACTATTACGACAGGTTCACATAGAAAGAATCATTTCACAATCTGCTTGTATTAGCTTAACCTCACTATACTCTTACATAGCCATTGTTATTACTATAAAGATTGTTTATTTTCAATTTTCTTACCGTTTGCCGTAACATCGAAACCCTTTTTCCGTCCGACGCTTTACAGTAACGAGTAATTTTCGTGTCACATTGACCTTATCTCGCCCACCGTATATTCAATCAGTTCATTATGAAACAGAGTCCAGTCGTAGGCAATCAGTTTGGGCATTCAACCAAACTCTTGGCAGCTGCTAGCCAATTTGTTTAGACCTATGAAGGTTAGCGTTCGTTCCCTCGGATGATCTAGTATCTGGGTGTTGGGAGGAGGGTAAGGGTCATGTTTGAGTGGTGGATAGTCAATCAAATTGTAATTGGCTGCAGGAACAAGATACCCGTGAAATGACGACTGCCCCCTGACAAGGGTCGCTTATGCCCGAGGGCTTTCGATTTGGCCTAACACTCTTTCTTGGGGTGTGTGCAGTGGAATCGGTACTAATAGGGTCGATGGGTATAAAAGTATGTAAATATCACGGTACCTGATACTCGATACGTTTACTGGAATTGAAAAGTCGATGGGTTGTGTTGATGCAGGATTTGGAATTACATCGATACATTTTACTCGTTAAACATTCCTGCGGTGGTGTCGTGTGAGTTGGGTCGTTACGTTCCCTAAAATATGGTTGAGCGAAGCGATGGCTGGCTCATGCGTCATGCTCGTGAACGGGTGCTGCCAGTGGGGTGGGTCTGCTCATGTCTACTTGTGTTAAAGGTGTTCGGGATATGGTTAATAATAGTATTATATTGATTTATGAGCGAGCTGGTGTGTCTCATAGTAATTTTGGTATCCGTGTCTTACAGTAACAGCAATTTTTCTAATAATTATTTTATTTATTCAAAAATTCCTTTTATTTGTTAATACTTATAAATTTGAATATACAGCGCAGCTTGCAGTTTCCTTTTCATTAATCCTATAATACAATGTGAATAAGATTAAGATTAGTGTGTCCATTAAACTATTTGATTCCTTGTTTAGTTGAAAATTGTTTACTGTTTTAGGTAATAAGCAAAATTGTACTTAATTTAAGCGGCATTCTGTATTGTGATGGAAAGTAACCTTACTATTATGTGAAGGTCACTTTTCAAATTTGACGACTCTGTATAAGTTAAAACAGGGAGAAAAAAATAGCCCTTGGCGAGTTTCTTGCCGGTTCTTCTCGCTACAAGGTCTCCTGCCGTAGGATTTGCGAACCGATGGCGTAGCTTCATTGACGTTCATAAGTGTTGTTAAACAAACCTAAATTGAATAAACGATATTGAATTTTGAATTTTTTGAATTATTTTCAATTTGTGTCGCCGAAGCAATGACAGGTGGAGCAAGTGCGTTTTTGTAGTGGAGACCTCGCACTAAAAGAAACGTAGGCAGACCACCAGCCTGGTGGTCTGACGACATATCAACAGCCGCAGAACTACTCTGTCCTAGACAAACAGAAAACAGGGAGGAAAATTGGAGAGGCGTATGCTCAACGGTGGGCGGATATGCGCTGAAGAAGAAGACGAAGATTTTCAATTTTGAGTAAGTTGTTGGCCGCCTTTGTTTAAACCAACTTTGTGGTCTAGTGGTTTACACCACCGGCTACCGACCCGGAAGTCCCGGGTTCAATTCCCAGTGGGGGTACATAATATTGTATTCGGTTTGGTTGGTTAGTTAGTTAAAGATAAAGGACACAGCACATTACATCAACTCGGAAAGGGATCGACACCGTATCGCCTTCGCCTCGCCGTCAACCAGGCGTCAACCTAACGCAAGCACGTAACCAAACCCGATCAGCATCGGTACGTCGGCTCGGCTACGGCTAGGCGACGCCGCGCTTACGGCTAGGCGACGCCGCGCTTACGGCTCTCCGCACAGTGGTTCCATATTAAAAAAAAAATGAGAGAAAAGAATTAAGTAAAAAATAAAAAAATAAAAAGACAAAAAAATGAGAAAAAACATTAATAGAAAAAAAATTATGTTCATTTTCATTTTCAGACCACTGTGCGTAGAGCGGTAAGCTCGGGTACGAAGAGACGTGAGCGCGTGGACGACTAGCGGTAAGCGCGGGGATAGCAAGTTGAGCGACCCGCAAAGCGGTGCGTGAGCTGGTCCCGAGGCGAGGCGATTACGTTACGAATCCGATTAGTGTGCTTTGCAGTAGGGGGTTTCATACAAAGAATACCGAACCGCTCGAGTTGATACGTTTACGATCCCTTTCCGAGTTGATGTAGTGCTGTGACCTTAAGATAGCCAACTAACCGGAATCCTCAATTACTTAAGAACTCTTCAGTGATTGAGGATTCCGGAGTAGTGCACTTCCACCTTCAGCCTTATCACCTCATAGCATCAGGTGTGATAAAGGCTAAGTGCTACTCAAGTGGTGCTACACTGTTGAAGTGTTGAGGTTAAAAAAAAATATCGCACCTTTTTCTTGAAATTCGTTAGTTCTTACATGAGGTAGGGGAATATTTTCTTTCATTCTTCTGAATCTGTTTGGCTATTTTGAAATTAGTTTTCAAGACTTTAATGAATTGAATTTTCAGCAGTTGGGTATAGCAAGGCTAATTACGATGGTAACGTAGGGTGAAAAAAAATCAAGAGTCTAGACGTGAGATACGTGACGTGAATGTTAGGACAGACTTTTTCAAATTATATGGAAATGGAAACCTGTATATTCTCGCGTTAATATTGAATAGTTCAGACAACTTCACGCCTATTATCAACACCCTGTGAACACAGATGCACGCCGCGTCGCCTCGCACCCTTTACTACCTAAAGTAAACAACAGCCTCTATATAACCAGTTGTCCTTAACTTAAAGTCATAAAGTCGATTTTAGCTTATAGTTTTGTTGATGAAGTGTAAAATGTAAGTTGGCTGTGTGTAGTTGGGCTATGGTTGTTTATGTACTCCAACCTGGTACCGTCAGTAATATAGACGCTAGGCTACCAGATGCGTAGGTGGCCGAAATACATTTCTCACGCGTAATACTCGAGTTATTGCCGATGTCTAATAGTTTCTAGTAAATAATGCGTTTGCAGGTATTTCAGGTGCGTTTGTCTTATAGATTTATTATAACAGCAGAGTTATAGCATATTATTCTGTGGCTATAGTATTGATTGGCATATTAAGGGTATGCCTATGCCTACCTACCTCTTAACGAAACCTTTTCGAAAGCGAAATATTATTACTTACTTACTTCACAAAAATTTGAAGTTGCAATCGGAACAGAAACTTCTGAACTTGGAACTGCTAATTTAAATTTTAAAGTATTTAAATAAACGGTCTCAATATGATTTAAAAATTATTTTTCATTAATCATCATCATCATCATGTTAGCCGAACGACGCCGACGCCCACGGCTGGGCAATTTGGGGTCTATGCTATGGAGAACACTCATTGGTCAACATGTATACCCTAACCCCTTTATTACAAAACGTGGACTTAAATAGTCCTGGTTTAAAACTAGTACCTACTAAACTGGTTCTGTCACTTTCATTTTCCAAATGAAAGACAGAATTAGCATGAATTTTAAACCACGTCTAACTTTAGTCCACGTTTTGTAATAAGGGGGTAACTTAACTCTTTTGTTTATAAAGACAAATGAACGAAACCCTTAAATTCGAAATTGTGAGATAAAAATAATTCTCCAAAATATAGGTCGTCAAACCTCGCTTCTGAATAATTTTCATGTTTTTCAATTTAACTTTCACCATCTTGAAACTTGTTAAGTTACTTCAAGGGTCCTTCATTACGGCTTTGATGATATTGTTCTAAGATAAGATATAAAAAAACTTGTAATATATATCTCTATCTATACCTATATATATAAAAATCAATGCCACTTTTCGTTGTAATTTTATAACTCAAGAACGGGCTCACCTATCCAAACCAAATGTTTAGGCTTTGTTCAGACTTTTTAGTAGATATGGTTTATGTGAAGTTTGCACAAATTCGGTCGAGCGGTTCTTCATTTATCACATTTTTTGTAACAATTGAATTCAAGAAATGGCGGATCATTTTGTTAATGGGATTTTTCTGTCATATTGAAACTAGGGTAGGGGTAGGGGTAGCGCGGAGTAGGTGGTAGGGCCACGCGAACGAAGTCGCGCCGGGTCAGCTAGTAAGATATAAAAAAATCTTTTTCACTTCTCATGCTCGTAAAGTTCGTGTTTATGTTGGGTATAGGCTGCATAAAATCGCTTTTTATGCTCTAGTGCATAAAGTAAAATCTTCGTCTAAGTCTCGAACTGTAAGACAAAGGTCGTCAGCTAAACAGTGACACACGCAATTAAACTTCGTTAAATAAACTTGTTTTTTCATTCTGTTTCTTCAATTTTGTACTTATTCCATGTTGAATTACTAAATTAATAAAACTAGGCAAAATTAATGAATATTCTAAGAAATAAGTATTTCTAGAGCATTATGGACTACGATCTATGCTAAAGTAACTGTGTTGCCACTGCCACGTATAAAAAAAAAGAAAAAGAAAGTCTTCCCGCCAATATGGCGAAGTCTTTATTTTTTCTTTTTTACAATATTGTTATAAATTTATTTTTCTCACACTCGAAGTGAAAAGCAGAGTGTATAACTCGTACATAAAAACCATTTACCCTCGAATTGACTATCCACCCTTGCCTACGGCTCGGGTGGATATATACGTCTCGGGTAAAATGGTACGTTTTATGCACTTCTTGTACAATCTACTATTAATATAATTATATATCTATCTACTAGCTGTGCCCGCGACTTCGTTCGCGTGGAATAGTGACTTTCGGCAGCATTTTTCATTTTTTTAGCTAATAAGGTTTTTCGTTATTTTGTGTATTTATTTTATATATATTAGTTTAGCGCTATGATACATATTAACACATTAAAAAAATATTTCACATAGCCTTCCACCCGCGGTTTCGCCCGCCTGTACTACACGACGTTATCTCGAGGGAAAGTTATATTTTCTCGGGATATCAATTAGTCTTTGTCACTCTCTAGCTCCTAAAATATCCACATACTAAAAAAACACGCTGATCCGTTGCTCCGTTTTGACGTGAAAGACGGATATACAAACAATACCAACAGTATGTCAAAAGAAAGAACTTATCACGCGGAACAACTTCCCTTAAGATGTTATATATATCTCATATAGTTTAACCTGGCTGCTAGGGTTCTACATCAGCTGGCCTAGCATGAACGGCTTTTATCATGCGATATAACATGCTGTCTTGCTTAGATACCTACCCCACTAAGGTGGAAGCAAAACAGCAAGACGTGCTATATCATATCGCGTGGTATAATGATGGTAATGCTACCCAGGCAGGTGTACCAAGACCTTCAAACTTTGTACGTCAATAGAAAATGCTCATCACATTTAACAATTTTCCATAAGACGGTATTTTTATATCTCTCATAGTTTGGCTAGACTGCTATGGTTCCATATCGGCCATTTCGATCTTCTAAATAAATTATAGTCTACCTATAAGTTGGCGACAACTAATAGCTATATAACAAAAAAAGTTTCATTAAAATCCGTTCAGTAGTTTTTGCCTGAAACGTGGACAACACACAGACAGACAAAAAATTCTAAAACTATATTTTTGGCATCTGTTCCGTTTAAGAAGACCCTTGGTGGTATTTTTTTCTATTTCTTTTCAATGTATACAGCCCCTGTACCGGCAAAAAAATATGGATATGGACATGGGCTTCATTTGACATTTGATGCCCATATTTTGTGCTTTTAAGGGCATAATATGGGCTTCAAATGTCAAATGAAGCCCATGTCCATCCCGATGATTTTTAGCCGGTAGCCCCCTGAATAGAATCGCATACAGTTTTATAATAAGTATGAATTGTTTTATTTATTTACTTAATATACACGGTAATTTTTTTATCACCCCAGATAAAATTAAAAGGATTATTCTGCTGATGAAAACAAACAATTTTTACTATGGGATTAACACTAAAATCGCAAAAAAAACTCCATACAAAAGTGCAAAAATATTTAATCAAAATGTATGGAACAGCTGATATTTTTTCGCGATTTCAGTGTTGGTCCTATAATAAAAGTTGTTTGTTTTCATGAGTAAAATAATCCCTAAAAATATCCGGGGTGATAAAAAAATACCATGTATATTACATAAACAGTAGGTACCTACGTATTAACACATTAAAAATTTATATCACATAGCCTTCCGCCCGCGGTTTTTCCGAGGGAATGTGATATTTTTCCGGGATAAAATTAGCCTATGGGACTCTCTAGCTCCTAAACTATCCACATACTAAAAAAAACAGGTCGATCCGTTGCTCCGCTTTGACGTGAAAGACGAACATAAAAACAAACACACTTTCACATTTATAATATTAGTATATATTGTATGTCAAAAGAAAATACTTATCACGCTGAACAACTTCTCTTAAGATGCTGTATTTGTATCTCTTATAGTTAAGCTGGGCTGCAAGGGTTCCAAATCAGGAGTACCAGACCTTCGATATTTTTTCGTCAATAGAAAATGTCAATGACGTTAAACAACTTTTCTTAAGACTCTATGTTTGTATCTCATATAGTTTAATCTGGCTGCTAGGGTTCCACATCAGATGTACCAGACCTTCAAACTTTGTACGTCAATAGAAAGTGCTCATCACGTTTAACAATTTTCCTTAAAACGGTATTTTTATATCTCTCATAGTTTGGCTGGACTGCTATGGTTCCACATCAGAAATTGCGATCTTCAAAATAAATTATAGCTATATGTTGGCAAGGACCAATAGCTGTATAACAAAAAAACTTTCATCAAAATCCGATCCGTAAACTTTTTTGCCGACGTCCTCACACGAAAAAATTCATCCCCTGTTTTCACCCTCTTTAGGGTAGTTTTTTTTACAAACTTTGAATGTCGTATTCATTTATCTAATCAAAAGCCTATAAAATAATTTTGAAGCTTCTAGCTTTAAAAATGACGTAATTTCCATACAAACTTTCATCCCCTATTTCAACCCCTTACAGCCCTTTGTTCACATAAAAAAGTAGCCTATGTCCTTTCTCAGGCTTCAAAAGGTTTTATTCAAATCGGTTCTGTAGTTTAAGCGTGATTGTGTAACACACAGACAGACAGATTCGCATTTTCGCATTTATAATATAAGTAGGGAAGTAGGGAAGTAGGGATATCACTACATAGTATAAAACAAAGTCGCTTTCTCTTTCCCTATGTCCCTTTGTATGCATAAATCTTTGAAACTACGCAACGGATTTTGATGCGGTTTTTTTTAATAGATAGAGTGATTCAAGAGGAAGGTTTATATGTACTTTTTATCCCGATATTCCCACGGGAACGGGAACCACGCGGGTGAAACCGCGGGCGGCCGCTAGTTCTTTATAAAACTCTTGCGTTATTGACTAACTGACAGACAACGCACAGCCTGGGCGAAAAAAGCTGTGGCTTGTATGTTCCTTGGAGAGTGTTTTACTTTTACTTAGAGAGGATTTTTGTAAATTCCCCCTCTAAGGGGTAAAAAAGGGTCCTCGCAGACGAAGTTGCGAGAAGAGAGCTATATAAAAGTATATAATATACATGAAAATATTTTTTATGTTTCTTCTTTCAAAAAGGAGATGTTTCCGCCCGGGATCGAACCGGGGGCCTTCTGCGTGTTAGGCAGATGTGATAACCGCTACACCACGGAAACTTATCAGAAGGCTACGAAAATATGCTTTAAATACATTTGCTTAATTAATTTCATTTCTCATCTATTCAATAAATTGGCTAAAAATTAATTTTATTGTGTTGATCAATAAATTATATAAAACGTGAAATTAGTGCTTGTTTTCCTTCGATCAACAATAACACCTAGTTGTTTTCCCTAAAATTATTTGAATAACTCATTAATACAATCAACTTTTACTATGGGAAAAACTCTGAAATCTTGAAAAAAATTCAGTTGTCCCGTGCATTTCAATCGAGTTGATATAAAAATAAGTACATACGTATGGAACAGCTGATTTTTTTTTCGTGATTTCAGAGTTGTTCTTGTAATAAAAGCTGTTGTATTGATGAGTTCTTCAAGTAATTTTCGGAAAAACAACCAGTCAAATTTCACGGTGTAAAACATTATCTCAAAATAACTAGGTACCTACGTACCTAGGTACTTAAAAATGAAATAAGTTGTAATTCATTTTATTTAATTATCTTTCCGATATCACTAATTCACTATTTTAATTTTTTTATAGCTACCAGCAAAAATCAGCTCCTACGGAATACAGGAATATTTTTTTAACGTCCCTTCAAAAAAACTCCGTTATATCGTTAGACCAAAAAGTGGTAAAGTATCTACTTAAAATTTCTTTGCATTATTTCTTCTTTGTTTGTAATTATCATGTAGTTTTAGCTGCTTCAGAATTTCCCTGTCATCTATTACATACTTATCCGAGGGTTCAAAAACTTTGTCTAAGTTCAATACGCCAGGTTTTCAGATAGCTAGCATAATAAAGGAATTTTTAATTAAACTACTTCTATAGAACAAAGTTATAAGATACAATATTCCTGTCTCGAAAATCATGTTCCTTCAAGAGTCCTTCTCGTCTCCATAGCAATGTCTCTCGAACGTTTGAACAATGTAGTGCCTTGTTGTAGCAATTATTTCGATCCTATAGAGTTGGAACTTACTAAAATTAGTTAGTTACCTATTGTGACAAAGTACCATTATGTTCAAGTACATCCAGTGAGGTTGTATTACTCACTTGATTACCTCCTCAGAGAAAGAGCTATAAAGTAATGGATTTATAACATACCTACGTTAACTTTTATTACGATTTATGTGATCATCAAATGGTACGGGCGGCGTAAGTTCATAATTGAGATACCTTTTACAGGAATTGAGTAATGAGATCAGCCCCCTGATTCACGAACCATCGGAAACGCTCCAGACAGTCAAAAATTGCCCTGTCTCTGTCACTCACTGTAGAATAGACAAAGACAAAGTCCAGAATTAGAACCCGTTTCCGACAGGTCCTGAATCAGAGGACATAACTCTTATCCGAAGTTATCTCAAATTAGTACTAAGATTTTAATTTCTGTTTAGTATTACTGATCGCTCTCGACGTTACTCAGAGTAAAAAATAATAAGGCGCCGTAGTAAAAAATGCTTGCCTAGATAGACTTCCCGATGGGGCTGACACAATTTGAATGATATCCTTTATCATTTTAACAAAATCATCTGAAATTAGTTCACATGTTCAGGCGACAAAAGGTAACACAAAGACAGATTTTATAATTGATACAACTAAGTATTCCGTGTATCAAAAGAATAATAAAGGCAAGATTTTTTAATTCACAATGCAATTCTGTAATTATAGGAAAAGTTGTAAGTAATAGAAAAGACCACCAGCCTTGTAAGTCAAATTAATCTTAATTTAATGGCTGGTTCATCTTAGTCGATTGTTAAACATTAGACGACCGATTTGGCGCAGGGGTAGGCTACCTGCCTTCTCGGGTTCGATTCCCGAACAAAACAAATATTTGTGTGCATGAACAATATGAACATGTCAATTTGTCCTGGGTACCTACCATCAACTCTTATTGCGGATTTGTTTAGGACCTAAACTGATCTGCTCCGCTTATTCGTACCACGACAGCTTTATATCAATGACAGCGATTCAGTGATCATTCAATGACATTTCACAGCCGCTAAGCTGTCATGAACTCTTATTTGACTTATAACTCGGCCAAGCTAACATGACACCTGCAGGTTATACCCGTCTCTCTCACTCTCTGGGCATGACAGAATCGAGTGAAAGAGATGGGTAGAAGAAATAAGGACACAATTCGTTCGGTCATTCACATTCAGCAATTCATTTGCGATCCAGTTTTTAGAAGGTCATAGTACGAAATAAAGCAATTCATTTTAGGAACCTATTCTGGATCGCGCTAGTTTTGAATCGCTGTCTTAAAGTTGATGGTAGGCACCCTGGTCTGGGTGTTTTCTATGTATATTAAGTATGTATTTACAAACAAAAAGTATTTAAGGAGGTATATATTTATCCGTTATCAAGTTTTCCATGACAAAGTTTCTTAATGAAATTTACATGGGCTTAGATAATTGGTGTGATTGTAAAAAGTTATTTATTATTATTTATTTTATTTGTTTTTTTTTTTAGGTTACGAGGGTTTCCCCACATCGATAAGGCAAAGCTGACCTACGGCGTCAAAAGAGATAGATTCGACGTGTCTTGTAACCCTATTGGTAGCTTCGTTGATAAGAGCATTTGACCGGATTCCCAGGGGCGCGGGTTCGAATCCCGAACAGTTCGAATCAGTATTTCGTAAGCTACACCAAAAAACACCAGTATTTTTTTTTCCATCACAATTTTTCCATATAAAAGCTAATTTTATTCGTGTAGTTACCCAAATTAAACTATTAAACTTGAAAGATTTGTCCCCTACTAACTAACTAACTAAGTAAGATGGCAAGTTAGTGATAAAAAGCATGTAAAAAATATAGTGCTGTGCATAAGTTAATAGGGATTATAATCCCAGATTTGTCCAAACAGGTAGGTATAAAACTCACAATCACATTTTCCCCTAATTACAGAAAGGCAGTACTAATAATTTGCGCTAACATTAAAACGAATCGCGGTTATTCGTTAAATGCAGACATTAATTTTATTTGTATAGGCCTGCACGGGTCGTTAAAATAGCAATATTTCGCTTAATGATACCAAATTACAATCAATTTTGTTGTCATTTGCGGTTAATAGATATTCAAATGAGAGCGATAATTATTTTATTCAAAATTTCAAATGCTTTACCAATTACGCCTAATCGAATAAAATAGCATAATGTTGTAAAATTTCATGTAGATGTTTTGAATAGTTGAAGTAAAACTAACAACGGGCCCCGATTCTGCTAAATTAGGAAAAATCACCAGACAACTATCATACAGAAGTCATACCAACGAACTACCAGAGTCAATTGGTATTCTACTAAATTTGTTTGGTTTCACGACAGGATGACATCTGGATGACGACAGGATGACATCTGGATGATCATTGCATTAAAGTTACATGATAGCATGCATGATAGATGCATGATAGGTGATAGGTGACATGAAATGTGTCAGTTATTTGCTTCATTATTCTCTTTCGGAAAAGGCAAAGAAATAAATTTTATACAGCCATTGCTTCCTTCAAGATTTACAATATTTTTTCTATCAATAAACGTGCTGGACTTGTTTT
The DNA here is from genome assembly GCA_949710035.1 of Crambus lathoniellus. Taxonomy (NCBI): domain Eukaryota; kingdom Metazoa; phylum Arthropoda; class Insecta; order Lepidoptera; family Crambidae; genus Crambus; species Crambus lathoniellus. The sequence continues at coordinate 2,522,538 of OX453298.1, forward strand.
TTTAATTGCATTTTTTTTAAAACATTTTTACAGGATTTCGAACAAAATCTAAAAGGGTTTTGTGCCTATTTAGGGTTCCGTAGTCAACAAGGAACCATAGTTTCGCCATGTCCGTCTGTCCGTCTGTCCCCAGACTAGCTAAGAGTCTTTGTACTAGAACATACTTATAAATCACGCCGACAAAGTGGTGAAGTAAAAAGTTTAAAATCCTTTTTTTTCGGTTTCCTCCTCTACACGTGAAGTGGCCGAAGTGGGGATGTATTTTTTTTTCTTGTCTACCCCATAGTGTGGGGTGTCGTTGGATAGCAATTTTAAAAATATTGCGAGTTTGTGAAAACTTTTTTGATTGAAGCATCCGTTCTTCGGGTTATATTGAAGTTTAACTAAATATACCTAGCTATATATTATAACATACCTTCAACATCACGGGTATCCCATCACGCTTCATCTCATTCGGAATAAGTGGAGTGAGGTCCTCCGCCAACTCCCTGACTCCAGCCTTCTTCAGTCTAAATGTGCGCACAAATTCCGCGTCCGGGAGCAAAAATGGGTCAACATTTTGACGTAATGTCGCGCGATCTCGCCGTCGATTTCGTCGCTGTTGATTTCTTTGGTCTTGGCTATCAGCGATTTCTAATAATCGCCAACGTAAAATTAACTTTGATGGATTCATCTTAACGATAATTCCACCAACAAACGTAAATAAACTAAAGAAACACAATATTTTTAATTTTATTTGTAGTCTTCACCTTTCTACAGACGAACAATTTGATTGACTAGCTTACTTTTGCAAAATGACAAAACAATGACAAATCAATGGTCGATCATCGGTATTTGCAAACGTCAAATAAGGAGTAGCATACCGATTTAACGACAAGTGATTGACCATTGATTTATCATTGAACAATAGACTACCGATTGGTTGGACAGTATTTCATTGGCCGACCAATGACCAACCAATGATCAATCATTGAACATTCTTGGACAGTAGACTACCGTTTGAGACTTTGGCGTCCAATTGATTTGTCATTGAACTACCATGTATTTAGTAGAATCGGGCCCCTGGGCCCCGATTCTGCTAAATTAGGAAAAATCACCAGACAACTATCATACAGAAGTCATACCAACGAACTACCAGAGTCAATTGGTATTCTACTAAATTTGTTTGGTTTCACGACAGGATGACATCTGGATGACGACAGGATGACGACAGGATGACATCTGGATGATCATTGCATTAAAGTTACATGATAGCATGCATGATAGATGCATGATAGGTGACATGAAATGTGTCAGTTATTTGCTTCATTATTCTCTTTCGGAAAAGGCAATGAAATAAATTTTATACAGCCATTGCATCCTTCAAGATTTACAATATTTTTTCTATCAATAAACGTGCTGGACTTGTTTTTTTAATTGCATTTTTTTTCAAATTATTTTTACAGGATTTCGAACAAAATCTAAAAGGGTTTTGTGCCTATTTAGGGTTCCGTAGTCAACAAGGAACCATAGTTTCGCCATGTCCGTCTGTCCGTCTGTCCGTCTGTCCCCAGACTAGCTAAGAGTCTTAGTACTAGAACATACTTATAAATCACGCCAACAAAGTGGTGAAGTAAAAATTTTAAAATATTTTTTTTTTCGGTTTCCTCCTCTACACGTGAAGTGGCCGAAGTGGGGATGTATTTTTTTTTCTTGTCTACCCCATAGGGTGTCGTTGGATAGCAATTTTAAAAATATTGCGAGTTTGTGAAAACAGTTTTTTGATTGAAGCATCCGTTCCTCTCCGGTTATATTGAAGTTTAACTAAATATACCTAGCTATATATTATAACATACCTTCAACATCACCGGTATCCCATCACGCCTCATCTCACTCGGAATAAGTGGAGTGAGGTCCTCCGCCAACTCCCTGACTCCAGCCTTCGTCAGTCTAAATGTGCGCACAAATTCCGCGTCCAGGGAGCAAAAATGGGTCAACATTTTGACGTAATGTCGCGCGATCTCGCCGTCGATTTCGTCGCTGTTGATTTCTTTGGTCTTGCCTATCAGCGATTTCTAATAATCGCCGACGTAAAATAAAGTTTGATGGATTCATCTTAACGATAATTCCACCAACAAACGTGAATAAACTAAAGAAACACAATATTTTTAATTTTATTTGTAGTCTTCACCTTTCTACAGACGAACAATTTGATTGACTAGCTTACTTTGGCAAAATGACAAAACAATGACAAATCAATGGTCGATCATCGGTATTTGCAAACGTCAAATAAGGAGTAGCATACCGATATAACGACAAGTGATTGACCATTGATTTATCATTGAACAATAGACTACCGATTAGTTGGATAGTATTTCATTGGCCGACCAATGACCGACCAATGATCAATCATTGAACATTCTTGGACAGTAGACTACCGTTTGAGACTTTGGCGTCCAATTGATTTGTCATTGAACTACCATGTATTTAGTAGAATCGGGCCCCTGGGCCCCGATTCTGCTAAATTAGGAAAAATCACCAGACAACTATCATACAGAAGTCATACCAACGAACTACCAGAGTCAATTGGTATTCTACTAAATTTGTTTGGTTTCACGACAGGATGACATCTGGATGACGACAGGATGACGACAGGATGATCATTGCATTAAAGTTACATGATAGCATGCATGATAGATGCATGATAGGTGACATGAAATGTGTCAGTTATTTGCTTCATTATTCTCTTTCGGAAAAGGCAAAGAAATAAATTTTATACAGCCATTGCTTCCTTCAAGATTTACAATTTTTTTTTTATCAATAAACGTGCTGGACTTGTTTTTTTAATTGCATTTTTTTTTAATAAATTTTACAGGATTTCGAACAAAATCTAAAAGGGTTTTGTGCCTACTTAGGGTTCCGTAGTCAACAAGGAACCATAGTTTCGCCATGTCCGTCTATCCGTCTGTCCCCAGACTAGCTAGAGTCTTAGTACTAGAACATACTTATAAATCACCCCGACAAAGTGGTGAAGTAAAAATTTATAAATATATTTTTTTTCGGTATTCTCCTCTACACGTGAAGTGGCCGAAGTGGGGATGTATTTTTTTTCTTTTCAACCCCATAGTGTGGGGTGTCGTTGGATAGCAATTTTAAAAATATTGCGAGTTTGTGAAAACAGTTTTTTGATTGAAGCATCCATTCTTCGGGTTATATTGAAGTTTAACTAAATATACCTAGCTATTATATTATAACATACCTTCAACATCACGGGTATCCCATCACGCCTCATCTCATTCGGAATAAGTGGAGTGAGGTCCTCCGCCAACTCCCTTACTCCAGCCTTCGTCAGTCTAAATGTGCGCACAAATTCCGCGTCCGGGAGCAAAAATGGGTCAACATTTTGACGTAATGTCGCGCGATCTCGCCGTCGATTTCGTCGCTGTTGATTTCTTTGGTCTTGCCTATCAGCGATTTCTAATAATCGCCGACGTAAAATAATGTTTGATGGATTCATCTTAACGATAATTCCACCAATAAACGTGAATAAACTAAAGAAACACAATAGTTTTAATTTTATTTGTAGTCTTCACCTTTCTACAGACGAACAATTTGATTGACTAGCTTACTTTTGCAAAATGACAAAACAATGACAAATCAATGACAAATCAATGGTCGATCATCGGTATTTGCAAACGTCAAATAAGGAGTAGCATACCGATTAAACGACAAGTGATTGACCATTGATTTATCATTGAACAATAGACTACCGATTGGTTGGATAGTATTTCATTGGCCGACCAATGACCGACCAATGATCAATCATTGAACATTCTTGGACAGTAGACTACCGTTTGAGACTTTGGCGTCCAATTGATTTGTCATTGAACTACCATGTATTTAGTAGAATCGGGCCCCTGATCTGATGAATACAACCTGTTGTTGTACCAACCAATTAACACACTGAGAAAACGAAAAAAGGACCTAATTACCTAATTAATATGTGACAACTCTTTTATAAATCAATATCATGAAAGAAACAAATGCTTTAAATAAGAAAAAAAAAGCAAGTACCTATTAGGAAAACTTACTTAAATAAGGTGACAATGTCAACTTTTTATTTTCCAAAAAATAAGTTTGTCATCTAAGTACAATACTACATGGAAATCGTACCAAATAAGTGGTGTTGCCTTGCATTAAATGAGGTAGTTCTGATTTTTTTATATGTTAGTAGTGATGAGATAGTAATGACAAATCCAAGTTTTCCACCTCGAAAGCCCTCCGGATCATTGTTAAATATTTAAAAATCCAATAATTTTTCAGATTTTTTTCAGTTTTTGTATATTTTTACCACCAAAAAACAAATAATTAATGGAAAACAAACTTGGAAAACAAAGCAAAGTTGGCTTCGAAAAAGCTAGGAGTGCTCAATAGGGCGAAGAAATTCTTTACTCCGCGTCACCTGCTTTTATTATATAAAGCTCAGCTTCGACCCCACCTTGAGTACTGCTCGCACTTATGGGCGGGAGCTCCTGAATACCAGCTCCTTCCACTTGACTCCATTCAGCGCCGTGCGGTTCGTATTGTCGACGATCCGAGACTCACGGACGGTTTAGAACCACTAAGTCACCGCAGAGATATAAGCTCCCTTTGTGTGTTCTACCGTCTATACAATGGGGAATGTTCTGAGGAGCTTTTTGAACTGGTGCCACCGTCACACTTCCGCCACCGCACCGCACGCCAAGTGAGTAGAACTCATCCTAAACACCCCCACATTCTTGACACCTGGAAATCAACAACTGTTCGGGCATCACGTTCGTTCCTACCTCGAACTTGTAAGATGTGGAATGAGCTTCCTCCAGAGGTGTTTCCTTTGTGCTATGACATGGAGTTCTTCAAAAAGCGTATAAATAGGGCCCTTAAACACAAAGGCTGGCAACGCATATGCAACCCTTCTGGTGTTGTAGATGTCCATGGGCGACGATGACTACTTCCCATCACGTGGCTCGTCTGCTCGTTTGCCCCTTTTTAATATAAAAAAAAAAACATGGATCTGACGTCACGGCAAATGTTACAATGCACTCTTTAAAGTAGACTAAATTTGCAATAAAAAAGAGTAATTGGGTTTTTGTAAGCCAAATAGTTTTTAAATTACGGCTATTTTAAAATTTGCAAAATCACAAAAAAGGAAGTATTACAGTTTTTTTATTTTTCGTCAACTTTGACCCCCTAGGTTTATGGCAAAAGTTTTTTATTAGTTATTAAAGTCCATTAAATTTCCAACAAAATGAGATTAATTATGTCGATTTACACCTGATAGTTCCTAAGACACAGCTGTTCAAAGTCATAGAGGTAGGTAAGTAAACAATTATGTAATAGAAGGCTTTGCAAAAGGTAGTAAGCCCTAAAGGAAGAAGGGTCTGGGAGACGTTCCCGTTCTACCCTGTTAATGACACGCAAACCTTAATCACCTTGAAAGCATACCAAATATGTAACGTTGTACCAGCAGATGTGGTTGCAGGAAAGCAGAACTCAAATGTTCGGCTGTTTGCAGCTACTGCATTGGCCAATCATGCGAGAACATACCAGACCTGATGTGTGATGACATTGATGAACCATTGATTGATAACCCACCATCAAAGGACGATTTTGACCTTCCTGAGCAGTTCGATGAAGAAATTATACCTCAGCAAGCTGCCCCCAAAAATGTGCTGTGGATTCAGAGGACGTGCCTGGTCTATCAAAATTATACATACAATGTACATAATTGATCCCACCACCTCCCAGATCCTCCTTCCTTTATGGCGTACTTCATTTTGCAAACCCTTCTATTACATAATTGTTTACTTACCTCAATAACTTTGAACAGCTGTCTCAGGAACTATCAAGTGTAAGTTGATATTACTAATTGGTCTCATTTTGTTGGAAATTTAATGGACTTTTATCCTACTAATATTATAAATGTGAAAGTTTAGATGTTTGGATGTTTGGATGTTTGGATGTTTGGATGTTTGTTACTCAATCACGCTAAAACGGCTGAACGGATTTGGCTAAAATTTGGGACACAGATACTTTGTAGCCTGGAGAGGAACATAGGCTACTTTTTATCCCGGAAAAAAATCACATTCCCGCGGGATAACGTCATGTAGTTCACGCGGGCGAAGCCGCGGGCGGAAAGCTAGTAACTAATAATTTAACTTTTGCCATAAACCCACTACTATGGGTCAAAATGTCGAAAACTAAAAAAACTGTAATACTTCCTTTTTTGAATTTTTGCAAACTTTTAAATTGCCCCATCTTAAAAACTATTTGACTTACAAGAACCAAATTATTCTCTTAATATTGCAAATTTAGTCTACTTTAAAGCGTGCATAGTAACTTTTGCCGTAACACAGGTCCTTGGTTGTAAAAATTGATAAAAACTAAAAAAAACCTGAAAATTTATTGGATTTTTAAATATTTAACAATGATCCGGAGGGCTTTCGAGGTGGAAAACTTGGATTTGTCATTACTATCTAACCACTACTAACATACAAAAAAATCAGAACTACCTCATTTAACGCAAGGCAAAATGTACGATTTCCATGGACTATTAATGTTTAGGAAACTAAACTAACTTATAAGTATACTACAAATAACCTTCAAGTTTCTTACAATATCCTAATCCAAATAAATAGTTAGTAATTTAAAAAGCAATTAAAGAAAAATAACTTACCAAACAAAAAAATGTAAATAAGTAGGTAAATAGTGTACCTACCTAGGTAAAATCTACACTTCTATACTAATATTATAAAGAGGAAAGATTTGTATTTTTGTATGTAACGAATAAACTCAAAAAGTACTGGACAGATTTCGAAAATTCTTTCACCGTTAGAAAGCTACAGTCTTCCCGAGTGACATAGGCTATATTTTATCCCGATATTCCCACGGGAACGGGTACCACGCGGGTAAAACCGCGAGGATCCGCTATCTATATATAAAACTCTTGCGTTACTAACTTACTGTCATATTATGTCAATGCACAGCCGAAACTACTGAGCGAAAGAAGCAGAAATTTGGCATGTGTACCTATGTTTCTTGGGGAGCACTAACCTCCCGGTTTCTGAAACGCCAATCAAAATTAAAATTAGCTAACAGACTGTCACAATTAATTCCCAATTAAAAGCACCTTGGGTTTTTGAAACGAAAATGACAACGAACTGATAACGTCGTGAAGTCCACGCGGGCGAAGCCGCGGGCGGAAAGCTAGTAATAAATAAAATTGTTCTAGTAGATCTTAGCTTAACTATTTTTAGAATGTAGGGGTAACCAGTAACCACCCAACTAGTGTAAACAGCGAAACAGCGGCAGCGCTATCTTCCCGAATGTAGCTGGGAACTGCGCTGTAATCACGCGCAAAGGATACCCTACAAACAAGTCAATCTTAAACCCGGTTTGCATAGATTAGCGAACACTCGCTTTCGGGACACATTTGCGGCTGGTACCACTGAAGAGATAACAGCGTTTCCTACTAATAAGGTTCGGTTGCTCGTAAATTACGGTAAAGTAAAAGTTAAAATTTAACCGTTGTCAATTTTGACATCGGTAAAAGAAAAATTCGTTGGTTATTTTAGGGTTAAAAATGTTGTCTGTACAATTTCATTAACCTTCCCTTAATTACTAATGTCAAAATTGAAACCACCCCCACCCTGTCGGTTATTTTGACCGCCGTTAAATCTGTAATTTGACTGCTCGTTAAAGTAACCCCTGCTTCAACAACGCTTTTTAAATTTGACCGCCGGTTAATTTTACTTTAACCATAATTTAACCCTAAAGTTAATGTAACCAAGCTTCGAACAACCGGACCTAAGCGGTTAACTTTTAACCGCCCGTTTTAACAGCCTCTGTGGTCTAGTGGTTCACACCACCGATTTCAGAACCAGAAGTCCCGGGTTCGATTCCCAGTGAGGGTACATATTGTATTCGGTTTGGTTAATGGTAGGACTTGTTCTTAGTCCGCATGGCTAGCTAACACCATCTTGAAAAATGGAAAATGAAGTATTTAGAAAAAATCGACCCGTCTCACATCGCCCGGATAGCGAAAGGTCGTGGGTTCGAGTCCCATCGGAGCTGGTTGTGAGACGGGTCGATTTTTTCTAAATACTTCATTTTCCATTTTTCAACCATAAAAATTGTATTGTGAATGCAAAAAAGTAAAAATTTAAATAACTAACACCATCTTATCTAAGTCTGACGCCATAACAACGATGTTTTCAGCATTATTGTGTTCCGGCAGTTATAAAGAGATATGATATCCAGTTCCTCAGTGATTGAGGATTCCGGGAGTAATGCGCTTCCACTTTTAGCCTTATCACCACTTAACATCAAGTGTGATGAAGGCTATATGCTACCCGTTGTGGATAAAAAAAAATAACTCGTAAAGTGTTAACACAATCATACCAGAGGAAATATTAAGAGTTCTCATCAGACACTTCCAGTTTTCCCATAATCGTCAGTGAATTATGTAGGCAAGCTTGTGATTTTAGACACCAAAATATCAGAAAATGCTGCTGCTCTCTTGCTTTTAATGTGATTAAGAAATCTTACTACCATCAAGCCTAGGAAGTTCATCGACCTATGACAGTTTAATTTATAGCGTAAAATTTAAAAGTAATACTTATGAAACCCACTTTGACTGTTGCACTACCTATTATTTTTATTTTTTATTTTATTTTCACAAACTACTTACATTATGACAGATAACGATTTTAATGAAATAAAAATCTTATATAAGTCCTGAATACACTCCAAGAATTAAATAAATTTTTAACTGTATTTTTTTCTTAAAACAACCGTTAAAATGTTATGTCCATTGAAATGGACACCTGGGGGGCTACCGGCTAAGAAATCTGGATATGGGTATGGGCTTCAACTGTCATTTGAATTCCTTATTCTGATAGATTTTTGCTGGTTTGTTCTGTTGAACGTTGCTAGCTAGTTATCGTTATACCCGACGTCACAAAACAAGGAACTGACAGCGGCTATTTTCTTTATAAAATTGTCTTAAAGTTCCCAAAAACGTATGAAGTTCATATCCATAAAGTTACGCGGTAGCCCCCCAGGACCGAAGGGGTTAAAGTAGATAGATTAACCAAAAGGATTTCTTAAAATCTGCCGAGCTGAGATTTTACTCGCTGGCGTCTGTGGCCGGCAAAACGCTATACATCCGCACTCCTTAGTCGTCGCGCGACGAGCGGCAATCTGCATAATACGCAGACACATCGCTATAAAAATGGTAATGCGCCGACACAGCGTTTGCTCTCATTGCTCTCAGCTCTCGGTGCAGTAATAGGTCGCCTGTTTTCGCCGCAGGCGCCGGCGCCCTCGCCGATATAGAAACCATGGAGGTACCATGCAATCTTAACTTTTCCTTACAAGGATATCAGCAGAGACTGCATAGAATAGGCAGAATTCAAGTCTTTCTAAAGAAAGAAAGAAAACATTTATTTGACTCACACACAAAATAATAATATAAGTAAAATAAAGAAAAAAAAAACAAACAAAAAAGACTTTAAGTACGTACCTAAAATAAAATAAAACACTTTAACTAAATACCTCGCATCGAACAGTGGCCCGATTCTCCTAACGTTAAGTCGTAATCGTGTCTCAATCGTGTTTCAATTGTTGTGCTTTTTTACACACTAGTTACAAGAATTATGACAGTATGATGTGATGTGAATGTAGTGTGTGGTGTGACCATCAGTAGTATTGTGAAAAAAGTTCACATTTCTTGTAACTAGTGTGTAAAAAAGCACAACAATTGAAACACGATTGAGACACGATTATGACTTAACGTTAGCAGAATCGGGCCACAGGTGAGTTGAAGGAAATATATTATTTATAGTTATTGTTTGCCTTATTGATGTCTGTCTTGATGAATAAAAACAACAACTTCTATCACATAAAATAAAAAATAACTAAATACAATAACAAGAAAAGTATGTAAGTGTGTGGGCCAACAAATAACCCGTCTCAGCTTATGACTGCTGGCTCTTTTAAAGATGGGCAAAGTGAAACAGCGTTGTTATTCTGACGGGGGTAACAGACTTCTTAGACTGCATGACCCAGACAGACCCAGACTTTCCATTTGCTACAATACTTACATATCCCTCTTGCTGCATCTTCAGGAATCCTTTGATCTTTGCTTGTCTCGTAGCCTTCCCCAAACAAACTTGCCAATTTGGAATAGGTACCTACTCTTGACCTGCTCTTTCCGTTTTGGACACGTAGCGTAGCGTAACCCGAGAAGAGTTTTGTCTACCTCGAAAGTCTACAGGGTGTTAGGGGCACCTTTGCAAAACCCGCCTCTGTGGTCTAGTGGTTCACACCACCGACTTCAGAACAAGAGGTCCCGGGTTCGATTCCCAGTGGGTGTACATAATATTGTATTCGGTTTGGTTGGTGGTAGGACTTGTTCTTAGTCCGCCTGGCTAGCTACCACCATCTTATCTAAGTCTGCCGCCATAACAATGATGTTTTCAGCATTATTGTGTTCCGGCAGTTACAGATAAGATAGCCAGTTCCTCAGTGATTGAGGATTCCGGGAGTTAGTGCGCTTCCACCTTCAGCCTTATCACCACTTAACATCAGGTGTGATGAAGGCTAAGTGCTACCCCGTAGTAGATAAAAAAAAAACTTTAACCATGGCTTCAGGTCATCATGCTGAACAACGCACAGCAAGAATTTTTTGTCGGACTCTCCATACAAAATGTCCCGATTAATTGCTAAATTTGTATTAAAAGTCGTTTTTTTTTTCATTTCCGACAAAGAATTCATGCTATACGTTGTTCAGCATGATGGTCCGAAGCCAGGGTTAAAGTTTTTGCAAGGGTGCCGCTAACACCCTGCATACTTAATTGACAGCAGAACAATAGTTTGTCTACGATGAAATGTCATTTTTGACGTTTCGATATAAACAAAACCTTTCTCGAGTTTTTAATTTTAATTTTAATTTATTTATTTGGAACATACAACAGCAGTGTACAAACAGTTAACTTAAAATATTAATTATACAGACTAAGGTCTATACACAGCCAACCACAATGCTCACGGCTTAAATTAACAAGTAGCGGGTCAGTTGGACACGGGTCCAATCTCACATTAAATAAATAAATAAAAAGGTACAAAAGTTATATTATAAATCAGTGGTAACTAATTCTTTTAACACCAAGTTCCTAAATCTGCCAAGAGGTGATGAGAAAATGTTGATATGCAAAAACTTATCATTATAGGTTGAGACTAAACGGCGCAAGGGAGAGCGTAACCCTGCATTCGTTTTGCAGGGCACGGTAACAAATAATTTGTGGGGGTGAGTTGATCGCTGGGGGCGAACAGGAACGCTATATGCAAGATATCTCATGAGATTCGAACAGTCAAGTGCATTGTTGCATAGCTTATGAAGTAACGTAACATCCAACAGTACTCGTCGTGACTGAAGAGACAATGTAGAATATTTGGCCTTGAGTTGGTTGTAAGAGATTTTCCTACGAAAACACCTAAAGTGTAGGGAACGATAAAATTTTCTTTGGACAATCTCAATCTTGTCATTATATTTGTTATAGAATGGGTTCCAAACTTGCGATGCATATTCCAGGTGTGGGCGTACTAAAGCGTTGTAGAGATAAATAAACGTATTTGGACGTTTAAAGTCGCGACAGGTTCTCATTATAAAGCCGAAAACTCGAAAAGCGTTATTAACAATTTTGTCGACATGCTTGTCTAGATGAAGCTGATGATCCAAAAGAATGCCCAGGTCTCGTATCATAGGCATGGAGGCTAAGTTGGTGCCTATAAGTTTATAACTAAAGTCTATAACATTGCATTTTTTTGTAAAAGTGATCTTATTGCATTTGGGTAAGCTTAAGTTCGTAATACTACCCGTGCTGGTTTGGTATTTATGTTTACTTTTACGGGTGATTTGTAGCCTGAGCTTAAATGCTACATACAAAAAGTAATTCTAGAAAATTATGAGCAATCGCAATTTCTTTTTCATGGGCATTCCTGTTAACTAAACATGTTTAGCTCCTGCTGTTCCATTTCATTAGGCATCGCTGAAAGCAAACAAACTTCGGTGATTAATGAGCCCGCGTGTGACCTGCTGATACGGCGGATAATTTCAAGTTTTTTTCTTGATTGATGGATTGATCAATACGTGAACTTGCTACGTATTTTGCTGTTTGAAAAAATTGGTGCAAAAGAGTGGTGACATTATTAATTATGATGTGTAATTAAGATGTTTTGTAGCGTTCACGGGAAAGTGAGAGATTTTTTGATGAATATTTTAAACATTTTTTATAAATCTGTTTTAGAAGTAAGGTATTACAACATCCAGTAGCTTCAGAGATTATTCAATTCAAACAAACAATCTAATCTTTCCCCTTTATAATATTAGTATAGATAAAAAATTAAGGGTGTATAATTCACTCGGTAAAAGGTGACGGTAAACCGAAAGTGTTATTGCCACCATACTAAACTGACAAGCAAATCCCATCATTAATTTCATAAGGTATTTGTTCCCATAATCCAACAAAATTCTTGTACAACGCGAAGTCCAGGCGGCAGGCTTGACAAAGGCCGACATGAGGCAATTTCACATTATTTACGGCCGGCCCGATTTATAGGCCGACCTTTATTAGATGAATGTACTGCCAGCTTATCCCGTGGTACACGATAAAATAATTATCTGGTTAAATAATTAACCTGGCTGTGGTTTACTTGGGAGTATCGGGGTTTGTTTTATAATCTGCCTTTTTTTCTCTTTGTCTTTTTTCTGGTAGTGACTTCGTCTACGTGGTCGAAGGGTATCTTAATGTGGTATTTGGACAATGGGGGTATTATTGCACCCATTTTGTACCAAATATTTTAATGTCGAAGGCATGAAATTAATGATGAGTAGGTATCAGTTGAGTGTTCATGCGAGACTCAGTCTATGCGATAGAGAGCAAAGTAACAAACAGATGAGGTATACCTCGAGGCAAACTTCTTGAACCATCATGGCGGGCAAGCAACCAATCATAACTCGTAAAACGTGTTTTAGCGAGTTGTGATTGGTCGCCGCCCCACCACGATGGTTCAAGAAGTTGGCCCCACACTGTACCTACACTGGCCTTACTTTTGATCAAAATAAAAGTAGCTAAATAGTGAATACCGTGGAATGATTGTTTATGTAGGTAGGGCAGAGGTACCCTTTGTGGCCACAGGATTTTTGATTTTAAGCACTAAGTACTAAATGGTCTTAGGTATTTAAAACACAAATTATATCTGAAATTATAGATAATTTATCTGCCTTTAAAGGTACATTATTTAAATTTATAAAAGTAAAATAGTTTTTTTATATTACACACAATGTGTGAGAGGTGCCAAATGTACCGGTTTTGGCCACTTACTGATAGTTAAACTTTTGTAAGTTTTGCGAAAAATTAAAACCAAACCCAGGTAAAATCATTATATTCTTATGCGCTAGAAACCTTAAAAACAATTTAATTGAAAAAAAACAAAGGTTTATAAAATATTTCATCCAAAACAAATTTTTTAAAATTCATACACAACATTTTTTCAAACAGAAAATGGAATTTATTGAAAGAAAAATCTTATGACATAAGGAATTCTAACGTTTGTTATTATTACCTTAAAATATTTATCAAAAATGGCTAATAGTTGTTTAGAAAACTTTTAAAGCAAAAAGTGGCCAAAACCGGTACAGTGGCCAAAACCGGTACGCATAAACATTTTTGAAGTTTTAAGTTTAAAATTAGTGTGAGTATCAGGTATTTTTCGACGACCGATTTGGCGCAGGGGTAAACTACTTGCCTTCTGCGCCAGAGGTCTAGGGTTCGATTCCCGAACAAGACAAATATTTGTGTGCATGAACATGTCTATTTGTCTTGGTCTGGGTGTTTTCTATGTATATTAAGTATGTATTTACAAATAAAAAGTATTTAAGTATATATTTATCCGTTATCAAGTTCACGTAGACACAGTTTCTTAAGAAATTAACTACGGGCTTAGATAATTGGTGTGATTGTAAGAGAATATTTATATTTTATTTATTTATTTATTTAATTTGTCTTTTGGATGTACATCGTTCTACAATGCGATTGATTATCACGTTGTAAGTATTTTTGTTAAAATTCGAAAAAATACTGTTTTTGAACTTAGTGGCATAGGTGAATTAAAGTCTACTAAAGGTTAAAATTTTCCTTCAGTAGACTTAATTCACCCATTGCAGGTGAATTAAGTATACTTTTTGGTAGACTTAATTCACCTGGGTGATATCACCTGGGTGAATTAAGTCTACTGAAGGGATATATTGGCTTGAAAACTTTTCTTGAAACAGTAGTAATAAAAGTAGGAGGGTGAGAGACGGATGACTTTGACCAAAATAATTTGCTTACGAAACATAAATACAAAGAAAAGTTAAGATTCTTTTAATTTTGTCGCTATACATTTTTCACCGAGTAATTTTGTTAACGAGCTTTACAGCGTCCTCGTAACTAATATTTTTTTGTTTATTGTCTCTTCGCTCTTGTTTACTTATTACGCGGAACTGATGAAAGTCTTCTCTTATTAAAAAAAAACGAAATATTATTTCGCCTTAGAAAGTTCCCGGAAGAAAGACTCTTTTCATTTGGTGCGGGAAGCTGACGTTTTGTTTAATTAGGACAATGTATTTCGTGTGATCTGAATTGAAATAAAATCTTTTTATTTTGTTATTTGCTTTCATCAATATTAAAGCAAGTGATTATACACAAAAAAGAACGGGACTATTTTTAGCCGACCTCACAAGAAGGACGTTATCAGTTTGACCTGTATAATAATAATAATATAATAATAATAATAATAAATGTTTATTTATTTGTTCTCTCACACAGAAAATACACAGTTATAAATTTCTTAAACTAGATACAGAATACTTATATATCCATGCAAGAGACTGGCATCTGTACTAGGAGACCTGTATGACAGATTACCAGCCTCCTCACCACCGGACCAAGTAAGAATAGGAGTGTATGTATGTGATATAGATGAATTTTGATAAAATTTGAGTACCTACCTATTAGCCATCTATTAATGCTTTCAAGCACATGCGCTAAATTTTGTAAGTGTATGTAAGTTGTTATTCCACGAATTTTTTTTGAAACTAAATGTCAATCGAGATGAAAATATTGAAAATGGAGTATCAGAAAAAATCGACCAGTCACACAAAGCTGCGATGGGATTCGAACCTAATATTTCAATTTCAATATCTATTAAAAATTGCATTGTCAAAAAAGTACAACAATTACAATAGCGTAATGTTCACGTTGACTTAGAAGGATCCTAGTAAATTAACGTATATAACTGATTCTTGATTGTGTAAATCGAGAATACATACATACCAAACATTCTTCTGTAATTCTTGCTCCCCTTTCTTCGGAAAATGCTTTAAAATCGACTGCATTATTTTAGCCGCGTCTCGAAATGCTGAGCAGACTCAACAGCCCGGAGCGAGCTATTTACACTCAAAACACCGCGCGCTTTCGCTGCATCTTCAGGTAACTCTATTATGGACCACTATGCTAGGACTTGATTGGATTGAAGGGAATCTTAGAAATAAAACAGTATTTTTTCATGAATATGATGATTGAAAATAATTTTAAGACCAACTGTTTATAGATATAAATGCAATAAAAAGCGTCAATAATAATGCCTTTGTATTTCTGCTCTTTTTTTTCTTCGTCAAATGCTTTAAAATCGTCTGCATTATTTTAGCCGCGTCTCCAAACGCTGTACTGACTCAACAGCCTGGAGAGCTATTTACACTCTTACCATCGCGCACTCTCTCTCTGCATCTTACCGGTTACTCTATTATGGACCACTATGATTAGATTGAGGGTGCCTTTGGTGCCTACCATCAACTCTTATTGCGGATTTGTATAGGACCTAAACTGGTCTGCTTCGCTTATTCGTACCTACCAGCGATCAAGATTTTATTGCGTCAATGACAAGCGATTCAGCGACATTTCACCAGCCGCTTACCTGTCATAAACTCTCATTTGACTTATAACTCGGTCGAGCTAACATGACACCCGCAGGTTATACCCGTCCCTCTCACTCTCCGGGCATGACAGAATCGAGTGAAAGAGACGGATAGAAGAAATAAGGACACAATTGTTTCGTTGATTCACATTCAGCAATTCATTTTTTAGACGGTCTTGGTACGAAATAAAGCAATTCATTTTAGAAACCTATTCTGGAACGCACCAGTTTTGAATCGCTTTCTTATAGTTGATGGTAGGCAACCCTATGGGAATGGTGGCAGGAAAACATGTATTTTTCCATCAACTCTGTGCTGAAAAATATTACTTACCCACTGTTTATACTTAGTAACTGCCAGTAGTGCAAAAATAAATCTCTATAATATACCTTAGTATGTTTTCTCATAAACTGTAGGTGAAATCACTCAACGCACGCAGGTTCAACACCCAGAAAAGGAAATATCGTAAATTATTATACTTACCACAGTCATAACAATGCCACTTACCAATTGGTAATGTCTAGCCGAAATTCTTAAAGCAGATAATTTATTAGAAAATTGGTAACCAACTCTTCTAAGACCGCAACACTAGTTTCAGGCCACCGTAAGCTGTAAACCAGTTACGATCGGCAGGCAGACTTTAAACGAGTTGGGGGTTTTTTTACTGCGGACTCCCGCGGACTCGATGGAGGAACAGTGTTCCGCATAAACTTGTTACGGAACCTGCACTCTCGGTATTGACGCTGCTTTCATTGCACGCACACACATACTGGTAAATAAAAAGAAAAATCTTTTTAAAGGAAAAATTGCAATTAATAATTTTGCACACTCTGTTAATATTTTCTTTATTACTTAGACAAATGTATTAATGTAGGAAGCTTTAGGTCTTTGTGTAAAATTTCATATAAATAAATAAATAAATAGTCCAGTGAACTGCGCGGCCACCATAAATTTTCCGAATAAATAGAATTTTTCATTTTTTTAAAAGTGCATTATCGAAACTACTGTCCTAGAAACAAAATTTAAAACATCAATAATAGAAAATTTAATTTTCTACAAGTTTGTGACGAATGTTTTCTGGCTAAAATGCACCTAAACGAACAAAAAATGTTTAGCTTATTTCAAGACTTTTTGAACTAAGTACTGTAAATTTTTATTTTTTACAATTAAAAAGTAGATTTCATTTAGCGCTCCAAATATTAGAACTAGAAGGCGTAAAAGAAAAACTGGGAATTAGGAACATTAGCTATTTGATACAAGCCTTCATATCACAAAACAACTCTACTACGTTAGAAAAAGATTTAGAGAAATGGTAAGCAACTCTTTCAACCCTGTAACACTAGTTTCAGGCCATTGTAAGCTGTAAGCCAGTTTTGATGGTGGGTTTTTTTGCAGACTCGACTCGCGAACATTTTCGTTTTCATTTTTTGCGATATTTATTAGTTTTTTTTTTTAAATTTAGTGCAATCTCTTTGTTTCTATACCTACTCTATTAAAATATGAACTGTCAGATTATAGGTAGGTATAATTTTCAATATTAGCGGCTTAACAATATTTACAAAGTACGTTGTAATGATATTGAATTTTGGAACATTACCGAGAGTTTCGTTTAGTTTAAGCTTATAAAGTTATATTACTTATAACATAACAATGGCGGTGACTTTATTGTCAAAAACTTAAATTTTAAAACCCAAATAAATTTCGATCGTATAAATTGACCTTACAATAATAGTTCGTTTTTATTTTCAACCAAAACGGTCAATGGAAAATGGAGTCTGGCATTTTATTGCTTGGTCATAGGTATAATGTTTAACGATTTCTTTGCGTTATACGTATTCAGTTAAATGAAATCTGAATACGTATTTTAAACGCAAAGAAGTCGCAGGTGGTCGTTAATTTTTGGAAAAAAAACAATAAATATATCTAACTCATACTTTTACACTATAGTTTGTCAAGTATCTATTCTAACGCAAGCAAAAGTAATTTCATCCGCATGTCTCTCAACATACAAAATTGAGTGCACCAAAGTTAAATAACAGAAGTCTAAAGCGATATAAACTTCAGGCGTACGGCAAAATTTGCTGAAATATTTGCTGCCAAGCGGGAATGAAACGAACCACGCTCTTTATGAGTTTTGCTTCTAAATTTCATAGAAACGCCAACAAATACAACACTGAAACTCCGATTTGATTTTAAATTTTGTTTAAAATCAAATCGGATTATATATATATCCGGATATATATTATTGTTAGTTACATAAATGTTTATTTTTTTGCATTCACAACGCAATTTTATTTTTATAAAATTGGAAATGAAATTAATGATTTTTTCTAAATACCTACTTCATTTTCAATTTTAAAATAATAAAAATTGCATTGTGAATGCAAAAAAGTAAAAATTTAAATAAATTGCTATAGCAATAATTTCATCTTTAGCGATTGTCAAATATCTGGAAAGGTATTTCTTTCGTGTGTGAGGGAAGTAATATTTTACATATCGGTAAAATTAACGCTGGCTGAAGTATTGGATAAATTAATTTGACGCTTCTCGTAACAACTCCGTAGCTCTGTGGTAAGAGCAGTCGCCCGTATAGCGAAAGGTCGTTGGTTCGAGTTCCATCGGAGCTGGTTGTGAGACGGGTCGATTTTTTCTAAATACTTCATTTTAAATTTTTCTATATTATTGTTTTCATTTAAAACACTCCTGACGGTTCCTGACTTAATTTAATAGCCTCAAAAACCAGAGTTTTTTTTAGGAAATTAAGTGGGAATATCTTTCTGGGCCTTACTGCGAACTGTTAAAAATAAATAGTAATATTGTAAGCGAGATGGCGCAATACGCTAGCTCCGTCTTACAATCAACATTACTATAACATTGTTTGACAACTCGCATCGCAGTAATGCCCCAGGGGACTTATTTTTTAATTTCGCCACTCGCCACTATGTCAAATATGAATACTAAGCGAGCGCTCGACACGAGTTGGGAAATTCAAAAATAGACCCCGGACTTACATTTATTCTTAGTTAAATAACTTTTTACGCATTTATGTAAACTAGCGGCCGCCCACGATTTTACTCGCGTGGTTCCCGTTCCCGTGGGAATGTCGGGATAAAAAGTATCCTAATATGTGTTATTCCAGCCTATTATCTCTGCTGGTTTCATCCAATGAATATATATGAATATCAGTTGTAAATTTTAACATACTTACTTACTTTTTACCAAATTTGATTTTGATTTAAATATTTCCGAACAAATTGTATTTATTAATATAATCCTTGGAAACCGTTTTTGCATAAACGTGATACAGTTCCAGTTAAACTGCATCCAATTATTGGATTTCAGTTTTATGGAAAATTTTCCTATTAACATGGCAGTCCGTGGAACGAAGCAGAAAATGCTTTTGAAAAATAATATTTTCAGTTCATTTGAAACGACATTATCGGAAGTATAAAATAACGTGTGGCTACTGTTCATTTCGATATTAAATGAATGTTGCTTTGGTACAGACAATTTATAATATTGTGGATTTACACATTAACTTGCTTAAATGTGCTCACAACAACAAAAAAACTTAAAACAATATGGTTACAGTTATCCAGTCCAAATCTAATTTCAGCTAATGTCTGGCCGCTCAGAGAATGCCATCCTGACGTTTACTTACTAATTTTGAATGCATCGGTATATTTTCTATGGTTTCTCGACCTATCAGGATCGCATTCTCTGAGCGGCCAGACTGTATTGTGATCAGGAGTAGGAGCAGGGCGGCCGGGAACTAAGGGCCGTGATCTGCTCGGTGTCACCATATGGAGGGTTTGCCCATAATTGCAACTCTGGGCATGCGGGTTGGCAATCTCAGTGCGAAGCTAGTTGCATGTCGCTGCTGCCCAACATAGGTCTGTGTATTTGCGTAGCTCGCTCATAAGGCGTACATTAGACGTTATCAGTCAATTCCATCACTCATGACTAGCTAACCAATCGGCATAGAGGAACTTCGGGCAGCGTTATGAATGGTTCATTTTGATTGGCTAAAAGAATCGTGACTGATAGCAAACTGACAGCAAAACCTATCGTCTAATGTGCGCCTAATGTGGTGGTTATCCAGCCTCCGGTAGGTCGCCAAAGCCTCGTCCGTTGTGGCACACCTGCCACAAGCAGGATAAGTTGGCTTGAGCCCCGATTGTGTTATTTGGGACCCCTTACACTCCCTGTAGCAGCCAATGATAGTGCTCGATGGCGTACTCTTGGAGAGAACTATGTCCAGACTGGACGTTAGTAGGCTGATGATAGTGATGATAATGAAGCTGTCCCTGTTTTAGTCTTTTTACTAGTCTTCATCCATTCGGGCGTTTCTTCATTGGCCGACATGAACCAACACGACATCCGACACCGTCATCAAATTGTATGAAATTGTCGGCGCCGCCGGGCAAGAAACAAGTGACGACTAGCAGGGCGGGGCGGGGGGCTCAACCGTGTGCTGCGAGCTCATATAAAATGTATGAAAACTAGAAATAGACCGGTGGTTGTGGTCGCATCGGCGGCCGGTGTGCGGAGAAGCGTAATGATGCTGTAGTGTTCCCTCTTGAAGAGACAGACCCCTCAAAAGTCCTAATCAATGTGAAATGAAACGAAACAAAGATCGATTAACAACATCGCGATTCAGCATTTCAGAAAGCGTTAACCTAAAATGAAGTGATGGAAAAAAATAACGAGTTTCCTCCAGTCCTTAGAGTTACGCTTAGTAAGCTTTAAAATAACAATGCCGGGACTATTACCTCTCATTGCGACTCGGCCAGCGGTTATTGTCGGAGTCGAGAAACGCGGAGAGCGCTAAAGACTTTATTAATAATTTATCGCGCGAAATAACACTTGGAAGCATTTCAAATCCGGACAAAGCGTTGCATAAAACTGCGATACGAGCCGTGGTGGGCTGCATGGGCGGGTGCTTATGGGGGAAGCGGTAGATTTGTATATTATAGTAATAACTACAAGCCGCCCGCAGTTTCACCCGCTTGGTTCCCATTCCCGTAGGAATATCGGAATAAATAGTATCTTATGTTTTAATCCAGGCTATCTACAGTCAGTGTGCCAAATTTCAACCAAATCCGTTTAGTAGTTTTTGCGTGAAAGTGTTTTAGTTTGAATATACGTTTTATATTCTTCATATTAGTAATATTAGATAGCGTTTTGTGAACGAAGGCTGCACGCTTGAAAAAGCATGATTCATTGTCACGTTCCGCCTGACCACAGAATAATATAAAGGTACAGAAAGCTCACTTCCGAAAATGTTAAAATAAATTAGTCTTTTCCTCGCGACAATTAGTTCTAAAATAATTAGCAGCCGCACGCTTACCTAACTGATATATCTATCGACTACCGTTCGTTACAAGCAAAAATGCACCGTACGGTACTATTACTCGGATACGCTTAAGCCAAATTGGTTTTAAGTTGGTTTTGGTTTCCTCACTAGAGTCACTCGACTGCAATGTTACGTCGAAATTCTGTGTTTTAATTATTTTTATAAGTAACTGTAAAAGGAATAGCAAGCGTGTCACTAATCACAATACAATTTGCTCGATATCAGCGCATATGATTTTTAAATACAGAAAGTGGATATTTTGACCGATGCGTTCGAGTAGAAGAGAGACAGTGGCATTATTGTTATCACGTAAAGTTATCCTCCGTAAACCGACTTTTTTCGATACAGGTTGTCATTAAGTGCTCTAATGAGTGTTAAAAGTAGCACATTATTCCAAACTACAAAGCGTACAAAACATTCTATCGATGTCTTCATAAGCGCTCCGAGCGAGCGTACCGAGCGAATCCGGAAATGCGCCGAGCACTTTATGATTATTGCTTCCTTTGCGCCCTCTAGTGACACTAGTAGCGCTGAATGCCGCTTTTATTGTTTATTATTCTTTCAAATGGCAGTCGGGGGATCGGGGCGAATATTCTCGAGTACCTACGAGTTGGCTGTGATGTCAGTTTAGGGTTAATAAGCCGGATTTACCGCAGTGCATGCACTTGGTATGATCTTCTTTAGTTTGAGCGTGTTTACATTCTATTTTGTCATGTTGTATTCTTATGACCTTTTTATTATTATAAAATAAAGTAGGTACCTACCTAACTGTAACTATAATTTATATTAAAAAACTGATTATTATGTTTGGACAGTTGGAAATTGAAAATAATTTAAAAACTTTGTTGATGACGACGACTTCGAGGCACAGACCGTTATTACAAATTAAAAGCAAAATGTACATGTACCTATCAATCATTTATTAATCCAAGATTTTAATAGAAAATAGATCTGCTTTATTTATCCATAATCTATACCTACTAATATTATTACGAATATTATAAAGAGGAAAGACTTAATTGTTTGTGCGTTTGTTTGCATCGAATAGGCTCCGAAACTACTGGACCGATTTAGAAAATTCTTTCACCATTAGAAAGCTACATTTTTCCCGAGTGACATAGGCTATATCCCGATGTAACGGGTACTACGCGGGTAAAACCGTGAGGATCCACTAGTTCTATAACAAAACTCTACAGTGACAGTTTCATGTGGCACTTAACCCGCGCCCGCCAGACCGAAACACCCGTTGTTATGGCTGATTTATCGCCGCCCGCCATCGGATTCCCATAAAGTTATTCATTCAGTTCCATGTCAATACTCGTTATTTTGTCAGAGAAATGGCAAGGATAACCTTCGCGAACAGTTGAGGGTTAACAAATGCTTTTATTGTGTTCAAAAAATGAGATACCTAGAGTCATTGGTTTTTATATAAAATGACAGGATTAAAGAGGATGTAGGTACTCATTACAAATTTCAATTTACGTAAATTACTACAAAACTACTTTATTCGACAACGAAATCATTTACTTAAAAATATTAGTGGCCGTACTTACACAAATTCGTACATCTCTCTTCAGATTCCCATACTAATCTACTAGATAAACTATCATCCTCTTTAAGACATTTTCTCAGTAGTATACCAAAATAATTTAAAAGCCATCCAATTGATACTTTCTGAGATAAGAGCATTTGAAGAAAATTAAATTGACATAGGCAGGGCAAAGAGAGAACCATGGTTTTTCTCTTTTACTGCTTTTTTTCAGTCATAACAGTTTAGAGGAAAAACCATTGCAAATTGCAAATTACCTAGCTAAAAATAAAATATTCGCTTGCGATTAATCGCACGACCACTTATAATGAACCCGTACCCATGCAGTTGTATTAACTTCACCACCTCTATTGTGATACAAATAAGGTTAAATATCGCGGTGCATGTTGTTTCGCAGTGTTTGCAGACATTTGCATGTTCGTATGAGAAATCCAATTATTTGGTCACAATCAACGCGAGATCATCGCACTGTTGGATCATCACGGACTGTCGAATTGGACGAATTATTCCAATTATCGAACTCCAGTTTTGTGGGGTGAGAGATTAAACTTATTATAGCACTTCATCAACGTACGTTGTTTCCATAATACATACTCAAGAATTACTTAAATAAAATTTTGTAGTCTAAAAAACTTACATTACTTACCTACTAATTTTCATTCCCCACACTGAGATGGTAAGAGCAAGTAAAACGACTAAAATAAAATAATAACTGAACGGCTGCGACCGAAACCAGCGCTACAGTGCTACAGCTAGCTGCAGCATATAGTGCGACCATAGATAAGACACATTATACAGGAGTGCGACAACGTTTTCTGTTCCTGTGTCCGAAAACTGTTGTACAGTGCCACAATTTTTTCTGTTCCGGTGGCCAAAATGTGAAACTAACTGGTTTTTTTTTAAATATCATTTTGCTGTCAAGTTGATGTCCAATCATACCGCTATTGGCGGCTGAAGTTCTTAGAATTCAGGGCCGGTTAAATTGCTATAAAAAAAGAAAAACGTACGTAGCGTCGCTGTCACCGGAACAGAAAAGGTTGTGGCACTGTAACTAACCTGTTTTTGTTAAGTGTCATTTTGCTGTCAACTTGTTGTCCAACCATAGCGCTGCTGCCGGCTGAAGGTTTTAGAAGTCAGGGCCGCCGGTTAAATTCCTACAAAAAGAAGAAAAAATACCTACATAGCGCCGCTGTCAATGGAACAGAAAAGATTGTCGATCGACAATAAACGCTAGTTTTTTTTTCCTTTTTCTATACACATATTATTTGAAGATCTATCACCTCACCACTAGTAATTATAAAAAAATTAAACCGCCTTCTAAAAAACCACATCAAAAAAGTAAGAAATAATTCCTCACCAAATAAATAACGTAAGTACTTTGAAGTCGGGCGTGAAACATGTACAATGTTTTGTTGTTTTTGTTAAAACCCGCCCGACTTCAAAGTACTTACGTTATTTATTTGGTGAGGAATTATTTCTTACTTTTTTGATGTGGTTTTTTAGAAGGCGGTTTAATTTTTTTATAAAAATAATTTTTATTTCACTCTTTTTAGTGCATCGTGCAGGCAATTTACGTGTTTTCTGGTAAATAGGTATGTGATCAAACTCAAAACCTCCTTTTTCGAAGTCAGTTAAAATACCTTGAGGTATCCCCTTTCCAACAAAACAAGAATCATCTAAATCGGTTTATAAACAAAGGAGTTATGCCTAAAGATACGTATTAAATTCACATAAAGTGGTAACGAAAACGACAGTATTTTCAAGATTTCCTGAAAACTACTGAACCGATTTCGAAATTTCAAAAAATGGGACCAACCTGGAAACCAACCGAGAACCTCCTCCTTTTTGATTTAGAAGTCGGTTAAAAAGAAAATTTAACTTCTGTGAGACATCTATATTTTCTAAAAAGTTTGCCAAATGCCTGTGCGGTAGGTACTTACAGTCAGTCAAAGAAAATACATTACTAACATTTAAGTATGTAGGTAGATTTAGAGATAGTAAATAAATACGCACTGATTTACATAAAACCTTAGGAACTTCCCTCGTAAATCTGGCAACCTTCCCGACTCCATAGAAGTTAGCCCCAAGGAAACACAAACAGACATACTGACAAGAAGGCGACTTGTTATTTTCACCATCATTCACTTCTTTGTGTTAATAGCAAAAGATTCCGTGTTTACAATGCTTTACTAAAGTTTTGGCTAAGTGACGGATTAAATGATAGAAGGTAGCGATTGATAAATTAAATAAGTAAACGTAATATTTCTTCTTGAATTTAAAATTTATTGTGACGGTGACTCCACTTCTATTTTTGAATTTCGCCACTCGTATCGAGCGCTCGCTTAGTACTCATATTTGACATATTTTATTCATATTACTACTAAATAATAAAAATTGCATTGTGAATGCAAATTAGTAAAAATTTAAATAACTTGCCATAGTAATTTCAGCTTTAGCGATTGTCAAATATCTCGAAAGGTATTTCTTTCGCGTGTGAGGGTAGTAATATCTTCACATTGATGAAATTAACGCTGGCTATACAGCGCGTAAGAAGTATTGGATAAATTCGACGCTTCTCGTAACGACTCCGTAGCTCAGTGGTTAGAGCAGTCGCCCGGATAGCGAAAGGTCGTGGGTTCGAGTCCCATCGGAGCTGGTTGTGAGACGGGTCGATTTTTTCTAAATATTTCATTTTCCATTTTTCAATTAATAACCTTCCGTTTTTCGACACAGCAGACTAAATGAATAAGTTCTTCGCCTAAGCACATCTTAGATTTTTGCGCGAAAAGTTTATATAATAAATAAAACACTTTGTAACGGAATATAACGCGCTTTATTGCACATTGGTTAATTTGTTTTTTAAAGGATTTTTAGTTTTTTCCGACGTTTCGGCACCTTCGGATCGTGGTTACGGAAACTACCCACTATTTTTTTATTTTAAGCACATAATATAATTGTAATGTGTAATAAAGCGCGCTATATTCCGTTAAAAAGTGTTTTGTTTAAAAGTTCTTCGCCTATGACTTGCGACACATGCCTTACAAGACGGGCATTTTCAAACCACGTTCGAGTACTTCGTAAGACCAATATTTCCTCTCGGGAGGGATCGCACGATAAATTCCCTCCCATTGATAGTTACTACCGCATTAGTCCTCTTTTTGTACTTTACAGGCCATTCAGCTGAGAAACTGTCTTATATGGGCCGGCTACGCGGCAGAAGAAGCGAATTTATGACTTGTATTATGGCGTGGCTGTATTGAAATATGGTGTAAGTAAGCTTTGGAAATAAGTTATTCAGTTGTAGCGCATTGAATCACTCTATCTATTGATAAAAATGACAATATAATCTTTTGGGTAGGTACAGTAGCCGAAAACTGTCGGCAATAGGTACTGGGTGGCGCAAAAGTACTGGCACTATAAAACGGCTTTTATTTTTTTTATACTACCTTTCCGCCCGCGGCTTCTCCCGCGTGGAATACACGACGTTATCCCGAATGTGACATTTTCCGGGGTAAAAAGTAGCCTATTATTATTATTATTATTAAATGTTTATTGCAGATATAAAGTATCTTTGTCCCAAATTTCAGCCAAATCCGTTCAGCCGTTTTGGCGTGATTGAGCAACAAACATACAAACATCTAAACATCCAAACATCTAAACTTTCACATTTATTATATTATAGTAGGATACTAGGATGACATCTCCTGATGAGGAGCCCGTGGCGCAGTGGATAGCGCGCTCGGCCTGCGATCGTTGAGGTTAAGCAACGTTCGCAATGGTCGGTCACGGGATGGGTGACCAAAGACTTTTCATCTCGAGCTCTTCCGTGCTTCGGAAGACACGTTAAGCCGTTGGTCCCGGCTGCACTTGCAGTCGTTAATACCCACCAATCCGCACTGAGCCCGCGTGGTGGGTCATGGCTCATTCTCCTTATTCATCCATAAGGGAGGCCAGTGCCCCAGCAGTGGGGACATTAAATGGCTGATGATGATGATGATGATGATCACATCTCCTATTATTCTGATATTGAGAACTGTGTAGTAAACAAATGTAAAATTCACTTAAAATAAACATGGACCAATATACTCCCCAAGAACGTGGGATAATCGAGTCAATGTTTTTAGGTAATAATTTATCAGTGATATTGACAACATGAATTTCGCCGACGATTTAAGATCACCCCATCTCACCTGTCCAGACTTCTTTCTTTGTGGTTATTTGAAATCTCTGGTGTATATGAACAAGCCACAGACTCTAGCAGCCCTAGAAGGAATCATTTTTCAAGAAAAGGAGAATATCGCAGGAAGTGTTACGGCAAGTTATAAAAAATATCATAAATAGGACTCAAATGTTTTGACAGCTAATTTTGTATTGCAATGTAAGTGGCTCACATTGCAATACAAAATTAGTACTATACTGTGCCCCTAGTGTAAGTTTTTATGTCAAGTAAACGCAAACTATTTCGATTCCGTATTTATGACAATTTGTATGAAAACTGTATCAGCGACGAGTAGCGCGCTAATTTTTAAGATCGTCTCAGAATCGATAAGTGAAAAACTTTTTTCTTATTTCGACCTATGTTTCTAGGAGAAAGTTGTTCACCTATCGATTCTGAGTTGATCCTAAAAATTTGTGCACTGATAAAAGACTTATTCTATATACTGTACTGTATACCTTGTATCCGTGCCTGAGCTTGCGCCAGCTGATTAATATGAAGCTCTAATTACGCCAGTCGGACCTTCCACACAAGTAGCCCGAATCCACAAACGTGCTGATCTATAATTCCTATAGGTAGTCATCTACTTGTCGTGTTAGCATAGGTATTAATAGAATGTGTGTATTTTTTTTATAAATACGTAAAACCAGGTTACTTTGACTCTAGGGCGTAATTTTGACCCAAAACATAATATTTTTTTAACTTTTTGTTTTGCAATATAATAATCAACAGAGCATAATTATACCTCTCTTAATCCTTCGACAATGGCCTGCAGCTGATAGATAAAAGTTTATACCACAGGACGATATGTTTATACTGTTTTCAAATGTGAGACAAAGTTACCCCCTAGGGTGAAAGTAACCCGGTTCTACGGTGCGTTAGTTAAGGCGCTACTCGGAAAAATATGGACTTTTTGATTTAAAACTATAGGACGTCGACTAAAAGGTCGTGGGTTCGAGTCCCATCGGAGCTAGGTCTGTTGTGAGACGGGTCGATTTTTTCTTAATACTTCATTTTCCATTTTTCAACTATAGGACGGTTACAGTTGTTACAAATCTGGTAATAAGATATATATTTCTTCATACCTTTATCTAGAATCGTATAGTTTCAAAAACACGATTTTATGATTTTGCCTTGACACTTTTTATTTTCGAAAAGACCTCTAAAAAATACGAAAAGTGAAGATTATTCTTAAATGGGGTTACTTACACTATTGGAAATTGGTTTAATTAGTGGACACCAATAACATTGAGGATCGTATAGAAGCATTTTTTTTAAATCGCTGTAGTTTTTTAATACGAAGTGATTTTGTGTTTTTTTTTTTGCCTAATCTGCAAAATCGGTCTCGCTCCCGCGCGGGTCGTTTTCTCATTGCTATCTCGCTTCAGCACATTTTTTCCGAGTATCGCCTTAAAAAAGAATAACTGGTTTTTTTCTGTGGAAAACGGAAGAGGCCAGGCACAAAATAGTAATAAGAGCAGGTTTCGTTATTTTCTATTCCATTGTTGGTAATATGGCCTATTCCTTTAGATATCTACTTTAAAACCAATACATTTTTATTTGCATGACAAGTAATCTTTTAAGGCGCTACTCGGAAAAAGTATGGACTTTTTGAATTAAAACTATAGGACGGTTACAGTTGTTACAAATCTGGTAATAAGATATATAATTTCTTCATACCTTTATCTAGAATCGTATAGTTTCAAAAACACGATTTTATGATTTTGCCTCGAAACTTTTTCTTTTCGAAAAGACCTCTAAAAATACGAAAATTCAAGATTATTCTTAAATGGGGTTACTAACACTATTGGAAATTGGTTTAATTAGTGGACACCAATTATATTTAGGATCGTATAGAAGCATTTTTAATAAATCGCTGTAGTTTTTTAATACGAAGTGATTTTGTGTTTTTTTTTTTGCCTAATCTGCAAAATTGGTCTCGCTCCCGCGCGCGTCGTTTTCTCATTGCTATCTCGCTTCAGCATAATTTTTCAAAAGCAGGTTTTGTAGGTGCTCTTATCTTTAAAAAAGTGTAAAACTGGATCAAAATCAATAGAAGTTCCTAAAACTATTTACATGCTCAAAGCGCTAGCTAGAAAGGCTGCCACACACCAAAAAGTATCGCAGACGTGCTGCATTGCGTCTGCGTGCGTCATGATTTGTAATATTTAAACTTGTAGTTTTACACCGAGACAACCGAATTCCGTGTTCTGTGCGACCGAGACAGTGTCGCAGATGCATTGCGATGCAACCTAGGCGTAAAAGTTCAAATATTACAAAATCATGACGCACGCAGACGCAATACATTACCTCTGCGATACTTTTTGTGTGTGTCTGCCTTAAGGATCATGGACACTACAGTAGGCGAGCGACACCGACGACACCGTGTCGCAGACGCATTGCGATGCAACCTAGGCGTACAAGTTCAAATATTACAAAATCATGACGCACGCAGACGCAATACCGCAATCCATACTAATATTATAATTGTGAAAGTGTGTTTGTTTGTTTGTTTATTTGTTTGTTTGTTTGTTTGTTTGTCCTTCTTTCACGCCAAAACGGAGCAACGGATCGACGTGATATTTGGTATGGGGATAGTTTGGGAGCTGGAGAGTAATATAGGCTACTTATTATTCAGGAAAATTGAGTAAAAATTGTAATTTTCTATGAAAAATCGTTTAACTGTCGTACCTTCGATACAAAACTGTCATTTCATTCATTGCCGTTTCCAAAGAGTATGTAATCACTGACGTCTGCGCGGTCAAAATCGAATACTAATCTTTTCTATAAGCTCAGAATAAAAAAATGTACTGTAATTAGCGCCAAAAATGCCCCAGTCGCGCAGAGTTATCTGACACTCACTCTACTTCACAGAGTAATTTTTTATATGTAGGAAATAGAGACCAAGCTTGGGCCCCTTTATTGGTAGTGTGTAACTAGCGCTATCTGTTGTCTGGTGTAGGCAACTTTTGATGTATAAACACACACACAAGATGTTGGTGACCGGGTCCACTATTATATGGTAAAACAACGTTTGCCGGGTCAGCTTGTAAGTCTATATTCCATTTCGGTATCAACCCTAGCGTCGGCTAAACGTCACCGGCGCTCGAACTCTCACGGACACGGAGTGTCACCGCTGTGCCGTCACGTCGATTGACCTCTGGGTACTACAGTACCCAAAAAAGTTGGTTTGAAAGTGATCCTTGGGACTGTAGTCCCATTTTTTAAAGTGAGTGTATTTAAAAATTTATATAACTTGAATTGTTGAGGTACAATAATGATAGCGAATTGCGATGTTAAAATTAAACCAATATTATGAATTTTAATAATTTTGAAAATAAATCAATTGACATTTGTTTTGATGGACATTCTCTGGAAAATGCAACAAAGGCAACGTTTTTGGGCCTTGTCATAGACACAAAACTATCATGGAAGGAGCAAATAGAGAAAGTTTGCGGTAAAATAAGTAGATTTGTATTTGCTCTATACAAACTTTCAAGAGTAGCAAGTCAAAGAACAGCCATTACTGCATACTATGCGTATATAGAATCTATATTAAGGTATTGCTTGATAGTGTGGGGAAATGGTACGGATATCAAACAGCTTTTTATTGCACAAAAGCGATGCATAAGAGCTATTTCTAACATAGCTCCTGATATATCTTGCAAACCCTATTTCAAATCATTACAAATTCTGCCACTACCGTGCCTGTACATTTTAGAAGTATGTACCTTTGTAAAAAAAATATGGATAAATTTACAAAAGCCCAGGATATTATAACCCAAAGGTCAAGGCGCGATCCTCATAAACTGGTCTTAAAAACAGTACCAAAAACCCAACGCTATCTAAAAAACTGTCACGCTATGTCTCAACAAATATTTAATAAAATACCAAGTCGCTTTAAGGATCTGCCTTTAAAGCGTTTTAGGGCAATATTGCGGAGATGGTTGCTGGAATACACTTTCTACTCCGTTGACGAGTTTCTTAAATTTAAGGAATAGTTCTGAGGACTGTCTATGCACAGATTACTTTTACATTTAATTTAGGTTTATGACATTTAATTTTATATACCGAGACATATTATGTATGACACTGTATTAAATGACTGATGTTGATATATGTTAGAAACTTAATATGATTGTATAAATGATCATTTAAAATTGTAATCCTTATAAATAGTCAATCATAAAAATTTGCATGCTATTATAAATGGCTAAATAGGTATAAGCTCTTAAATTATGACTACCAACTTCTCTGTATTACACCCTATTTATGGCAAATAATAAATAAAATAAAATATCTGTTTTAGGTAGAATAATATGACGTGATTTTTATTAATTTTTTAAAAATTGTTCGTCGAATTTTAACGAAATCGTTTTCTTTCATTGATTTGATAGTTAAGTTAGTCAAGAAGTTTTATTTTCTTTCTTTGGTTTATTATCCATACTAATATTATAAATGTGAAAGTGTGTTTGTTTGTTTGTTTATTTGTTTGTTTGTTTGTTTGTTTCGGAGCAAAACGGAGCCACGGATCGACTCGATTTTTGGTATGGGGATAGTTTGGGAGCTGGAGATTAACATAGGCTACTTTTTATTCCGGAAAATCCATACTAATATTATAAATGTGAAAGTGTGTTTGTTTGTTTGTTTGTTTGTTTGTTTGTTTGTTTGTCCGTCTTTCACGTCAAAACGGAGCCACGGATTGACTCGATTTTTGGTATGGGGATATTTTGGGAGCTGGAGATTAACATAGGCTACTTTTTATTCCGGAAAATTATAAAATATAAAAAGATTATTGTGTATAGAAAATCGATAAACTGTCGTACTATACAAAACTGTCATTTCTACCATAGCCGCTTCCAAAGAGGTATGTCAAAGAGTATTGTAGTCACTGACGTTTTAACCGCTTTGGATTACCTACTTTTTGATAAGTTAATATGGCAAAACAACGTTTGCCGGGTCAGCTAGTTATAAAATAAAAATGATAATTTTGTATAGAAAATCGATAAACTGTCGTACTATACAAAACTGTCATTTCTACCATAGCCGCTTCCAAAGAGGTATGTCAAAGAGTATTGTAGTCATTGACGTTTTAGCCGCTTTGGATTACCTACTTTTTAATAAGTTAATATGGCAAAACAACGTTTGCCGGGTCAGCTAGTAATTAAATAAAAGTTTAAATAGCAGTTTATAGTATTATGTAATAATAGTAAACAAAATAATATGTGGAAAATAATAATTTAATATTGTGTTAATGTGTAGAGAGTTTATTTTGGGTAATTTTAAGTATAAATATACTAGCTGACCCAGCGCGACTTCGTTCCCGTGGCCCTACCCCCTACTCCACCCTACCCTACCCGTACTCTACCCCTACCCTACTCTACCCCTACCCTACCCCTACCCTACCCCTACCCTACCCCTACCCTACCCCTACCCTACCCCTACCCTACCCCTACCCTACCCCTACCCTACCCTACCCCTACCCTACCCCTACCCTACCCCTACCCTACCCCTACCCTACCCCTACCCTACCCCTACCCTACCCCTACCCTACCCCTACCCTACCCCTACCCTACCCCTACCCTACCCCTACCCTACCCCTACCCTACCCCTACCCTACCCCTACCCTACCCCTACCCTACCCCTACCCTACCCTACCCTACCCCTACCCCTACCCCTACCCTACCCTACCTATACCCTACCCTACTTCTACTCTACCCCCACTTACCCCCTCCTCCCCTATTTTCTCACCGTAAGAACCTTCCTTGGACTTCCACGAACATTTCAAGACCAAAATTATCCAAATCGGTCCAGCCGTTCACGCGTGATGTCGTGACCAAGGGAAATAGGGATTCATTTTTATATATATAGATTTTTTTCAATTGTTTTGTTGTTTGCGTTGTCTAACATACCGGTTACATCAGAATACCAGCGCCACAACCTCGGATGTGGCAAAAGCTGAGATGAGGCCGTTTCAGCAAGAAATACATAATGATAATGCATTATTTTGTTGTTTTCTTTTTGTGTTGTATTATGTATATTTTTTGCTGAATAAACATTTTTCTTTCTTTCTTTCTTTCTTTCAATACATTACGTCTGCGATACTTTTTGTGTGTGTCAGCCTTAATGCTCGTGGACACTACAGTAAGCGAGCGATAAGAACCCTCAGCGAGATCAAAGCGATGGCGCGCAGAGTTAATTGGCACCGTCTGCACGCGGGGTATTTGAAACTTGCCAAGCTGAGAGCATAATCACAGCAAGCACGAGGTGGCCGCTTCTTGCATTACTTAACTGCAGTAATTAGTTTCGACGACCTTCGTGGCCGAGTGGTGTACGCACGCACCTGTTTTCAAGGTGCCGCTATCTCTAGAGGTCCCGGGTTCGTTTCCCGGTCGGGTAAATATTGTAAACGAACTTTTCAATATTTCCTCTGGTCTGGGTGTATATGGATTACCATAAATAATACTCTTCGTTGTTTCCAATTTCCATAATACTTACTAGTGCCCAGGCTACTACAATTTGGTATTGGAACAATGTATGTGATGTGATGGTATCCAATTTTTTTTTTTAAGTTTATATGCGATCACGTCTACATGTTTATTGGAATCTAATAATCTGAACAAAGCCCAACTGTAAAAATTGTGGAAAAAAATCTCGATTAGAGATTTGACAATAAAATTAATTGGAATTGAAGTAAATTAAATATAATAAAATGGCCATGTGGAATTCTCACGAGCTCCAGGGTGCATACCATCAACTTTAAGACAGCGATTCAAAAATAGCGCGGTGCAGAATAGGTTCCTAAAATGAATTGCTTTCTTTCGTACTACGACCTTCTAAAAACTGGATCGCAAATGAATTGCTAAATGTGAATGACCGAACGATTTGTGTCCTTATTTTTTCTACCCGTCTCTTTCACTCGATTCTGTCATGCCCGGAGAGTGAGAGGGACGGTTATAACCTGCAGGTGTCATGTTAGCTTGGCCGAGTTATAAGTCAAATAAGAGTATGTGACAGCTTAGCGGCTGTGAAATGTCATTGAATGATCACTGAATCGCTGTCATTAATATTAAGCAGTCGTGGTACGAATAAGCGAAGCAGATCAGTTTAGGTCCTAAACAAAACCGCAATAAGAGTTGATGGTACGCACCCAGGTTCAAGATTGGAGGGGGCACGACAGAACGAAAAGGCGACTCTTAGTATCGGAGTCCAAGAGTCTGTTTGGATCGCTACGCCCTCATAGAAATCAAGTAAGTTAATAAATTGCAACAAAATCTAAAAGGCTTACATAAAAGATGATGGAGAACCTAAGATTTTATTCAGTAGGTATATAGATTGTTATTGTTTCTAACAAATTTACTACTATCACTACTATATAACATTAATCCTACACAATCAAGACCATAAAACTTCAGCTCCAATATTTTAAGCCCTTTCCCCCTAGCAATATACTAGTAAATTCCCATAACGCAATCCCATACAAAGTTGCAGCGTGCAGTTACTGCATATATTGCACACACAACGCGCCACACAACTTGGGCCAGTCTACATGCACTATTATGCCATAACCACTGTTGTAGTCTGTTTCGTTTATCGGTAATTTTTCGAAACATCTGTGAAATTGGGTTTTTGTTGCGAACCGTTTTAGTAAGTTTCTAATCTACTTCGGATTTATTAGTTCTTTTCGTGGAAATCGTAGTGTCGAATGATGTTTCCTACAATTGTTTTCAGATTTTGTATACATTATCAGATTTGAAGATGTAACATCTCGACTGAAAGACGGAAAACAACTTGAATTCACTAGAGTTCCCTTTTAAATTTTCAATATTTGACGGATACATGTTTATGGTAAAACAGTAAATTCTAAAAATATACTACGTCTGATTTGAACAAGTAACTGTGGCATTCACCATCACCATGCCAGATGCAAATTATTTGTTCGCAAAAACAACGCCTAAAATGAACGAACATTCGTAAAATGTGTGAATATTTGCCAATGAACAATTCGTAGTTATTATATGAACCTCGCGCTCGTTTTATTTTTGATTAGATCGAATTCAGCATGATAAAAAATTTGTGCAAATTGTTTTAACTCCGGAAAACTGATTTATTCATTCTGATAGTTCAAATTATATTTTTATTGCGACTGTTTTTGCAATGCTTTTAAAGTTTGATATTTTCATAATAAAGGTACCTACCTACCTTATGTACACATATACAAACCTTCAACTAGATTTCGAGTGATATCTTGGTTTTAACCTTTAAAGAATCATATAGGTACCTAAATAATTGCCTCCTCAAAAGGGCTACTATTCTGTAAGTGATGCATTTATGTTCTGTATTTAAATGACTAAGCAACTTGGTCATAAGCTCCTAAAGCTTTTTTCATGTAGTGAATTGTGAGTCGTGTCTTATATTAATCGTGTACTACATTCTACCCACCTTCTGCGCCAGAGGTCTCGGGTTCGATTCCCGAACAAGACAAATATTTGTGTGCATGAACATGTCTATTTGTCTTGGTCTTGGTGTTTACTATGTATATTAAGTATGTATTTACAAACAAAAAGTATTTAAGTATTTATTTATCCGTTAACAAGTTTTCCATGACACAGTTTCTTAATGAAATTAACATGGGCTTAGATAATTGGTGTGATTGTAAGAAGTTATTTATTATTCTTATATTAGTTTCGGCATATTGAGATGAGTAGTTTGAGTTCTTCTCGTTACAATAACAAGACCTCCATCCGATATGGCATTGCTTCTTTGACGTTCACAAAGTGATGTATCAGCCTTAGAAACGCTTTACAATAACAATAAACATCTGTGATTATAGAACAACTAGTTAAGGTACACATTATCCCGTGGTACTGTCTGATTATACCATAAAGTCCTAAAAACCCCATTGAAAGTTCACCGCACACTCCTTTGCCACAAATTCATGAGTCACGCACTCATAAAGGTAAACTTCCACGGTTCAATCAAAAATACGTTTTTCACAAAATCTTGTTTAGCAACATCAAACGTGTTGAGGTATTCGCCATTTGCGAGTCCCGCCCGGTCCTAATCTTGGGGAAATATTATGGAAAAATAAGGAAGTCCCACGATCAAAGGCCCGTCACCTACAGACTTTATTTTATGAATGAGCTTTTTGATAAACATTTTAAGTGTTGCTGTATACACATCGACAAAACATATGCTGTAACAATGACTTTTATCACCGAGCGTTAAGGTGGATTTTTGTTACAATGTTTGCGAGTCAAAGTTGGTGATGTGGAAACCGCTTTTAAAGCCAAAAGCTGGTAAAATTGAATTGTTTTCCCCGTGAAAGCCAGCGGTAAAAGCGATGTGGTCTGCGGTGCGTCAAGATTTCGTGGGATAGCTATCAACTGATATAAATAATACATGACATGTGTAACTTTGTATGATGGCAATATTAAAGTTAATTTTGTTGTTTTAAGTTTTGTGTCACTTTTTTAATT
Source organism: Crambus lathoniellus (assembly GCA_949710035.1). Classification (NCBI taxonomy): domain Eukaryota; kingdom Metazoa; phylum Arthropoda; class Insecta; order Lepidoptera; family Crambidae; genus Crambus; species Crambus lathoniellus. The sequence continues at coordinate 2,559,171 of OX453298.1, forward strand.
TAGGAACTTTGTTTTACAAAAAATCATGTCAGTTCTATCGAACCTAAATAAATTCGAACAGAGTTACTTTTCTTGTGTCATCCTAATTATAACTATCCCTTATTGTTTATATAACAAGCTATGCTATAAAGCAACTTGGCAGACTCCGAATTAGGTTCCGCCAGGATGCTTTGCGCTACACCGACATACAGCATAAATTAAGCTGGATCGTGTTGATCGCATTCTCTCTTTCGATGCGATACTTTTTGCACTCCAACAAAATATGCTGATCGTCGTCCACTGTAGGTACCCCATACATCACAATTTTTTCTTAAGGTAGTCAAACTTTTTTGAAGTAAAATGGCGAGAACGTAATCTAAACGCGTTGTTTTAAGCTATGATCATCCTAAAAGGAAAATTGAATAGCGCATTTACCTATTGCAATAATACATGTATGGTTCTCAGGTTAATGCAGTTCACAGTTTTTTTTAAGTTATGTAAAATATTTTTGAACTGCCAGCTATTCAATCTAATTTTGATAAAACATAAATGCAATAAAAATACAGCTCCGCTTATTTAAATGTTCCTCTAATAAAAACCAATATCATTTACATCCACTCTTCAAAAATGAAAGGAATGTCGTTTTTTTAAGCAAATATTGGCCGTCTTCGACAAACGTTTTTACCAGCGATTTAACACTCGATTCCCCTCGAACGTAAATAAAAAACGTCTCAAAACGACGTCGAAAGATGAAAGAAGGTTGTTAAGAGGTTTCGCGGGGCATTCGGATAAGCCTCGAGTTGAATAAAATATGAAAATGTGAAAAGATTTTTTTTCTAATTTTCTGAACTTGATTACCTTGTTACTTGTCAGGTATTCAACTTTTCACACACGACACGTCATCATTCAACATAATATAATTTGCCTCATATATTTTTATTACTTTCAATGTAAATATACGTACGTAAAAAAATAACGTACCTACTCACATTATTGTTTATGGGCTCTTATAGTGAAAACGCCAAAATAGCCTATTTTCTATTAGCTGTCATTTGTAACATTGAAGATTTTTCGAATTTTTGAAGATTGAAATTTCCAATATTATGTACTATAGAACGTATAATAATATGTAATGGGAGGACTGTTTCGAAAACACGATTATAAAAATTTTGCTCGATAGAAAAAATCCTGAGGTTACCTCTAAAATTTAATATAAATGCACATTACGACCGTGTTTTACAATAATAATTCCTATAAAATCACAAACACATAAGTACCTAGGTTTTTTATCTCACACAGGATTAACCTTTTCTACTTCGTGACTGTTTTAGATTTCAAAAAAACTAAACATTTTTATTAACTTTTTGATAAACGTGTGAATTTTGCTTACGATTTTTAGTTCCGAGCTCGATGTTTTTATAGTGTTTTTTTTATGAAAACTGTATTAGTTCCAAAGATTATCACCGGAACAGAAAACGTTGTCGCACTGTCAAAGCCGCGCGTTATCAAAAACGGTTTTGCACGTCAACTGCACGTACACTTGACTAATGCGTCATAGAAATACCGCGTTCGGGGCCCTGGACGTGTGAGAAAATGAAAGTAGAGTGTGTGTCAGATAACTCTGCACGTGCCTGGCGCGTTTTTGGCGCTAGTTACAGTGCATTTTTTTGTTCTAATGTTATAGAAAAGATTAGTATTCGAATTTTACCGCGCGCAGACTTAAATGACGAGCACTCTAGGAGATGCAAATTGCAAAAAAAGAAAGACAAATACCTACTAAAATATAAAAGACTATATACGTTCTCATAACGTGACAAATCTGAAAGATCTTGCTCGATTCTGTAATTTCGCCATTCGTGTCCATACTTTTCAGAGAAAAACTACTAATTTTCTTTTTATTGAGTGCTTAATAGGTTCGAAGTCGAACTTTAAAAATGCCTGTCTCTGACCAGCGCCGGCCGCACGCCTGTCTAAATCTCAAAATGCCTGTCAAATGCGGCAAATGCCTGTCAGATGGTAACCCTAGGTGCTGTGCACCACTAGACCACGGTAGAGGCGGTTAATGTTAATGAGTTTGTATTGCTATTGATGTTTTTTTTGTAACATTAATAGTAGATTGTATTACAAGGGAGCAAAATAATATATTTACGGCGAGGGCGCTATTTTGAATCCAGAGCGCAGTGAAGGATCTAAAGTAGAATCCTGAACGCAGCGAGGGATTCAATATACGCCGCCCGAGGTGAAAATAATTTTGCGGCCGAGCAATACACTCTGCTTTTCATCCCCCTCTATAAGAAAAGCATTAAAGACAACTCAAACTATTCTTTGGCGTTCGGGTACATCATAGCGCTAGTCGGGCAAAGGCTACGCCTGCTTGAAAACAAATTTGAAGTTTTGATAAAATCTTTGCAAAAAAATATGTCCATCGGATTCCTTATAAGTATCTCCGGGGGCATTATAGGGGGTTGAAAATTTTGTTAGATTTTAGCTACGACGCACCGTTTACGAGATATACTCAATATTATACAATTCCTTTTTTGAAAATACAAATCCCGGCCCCATACATTATCAGTTGATTTTTTTTAAAGTACTGCACACCCTTTGCTACACTCCAACCAATGCTTCTTTATTTATGTTCTAAATTCAAACCTCATTATTACCCTCTAGTCATAACAAGTTAACAATGAATCGTTTTGGACCCTGTTATGAAGCTGTTCTAAATTCAAATCTCATAGTTACCCTCATGTCATAACTGGTAAACAATACATCGTTTTGGGCCCTGATATTAGATAAACAATCATCGCTTTTTTAATCGATGGGATGAAAACGATGTTTAACAATCCATCCCTCCATCCAAATTAAAAGTTTTCAACAAAATCACACAGTATAACGTGGTTGGTATAACTAAGGTACGAGCAGATTGGTGCAGCAAAGTGGCGTTATTGCGTCGGTTCCATGAAGAACCCCATCGGGCCCTTTGGGTCCTGATACCTTTGGAGTGTACCACTAGACCACAGTAGAGGCGGTTAATGTAATGTGTTTGTAGATAGATAAATTGTTTATTTCCATCACATACAACACACAAATGATAAATGACTTCATAAGGAACATACAAAAAAAACTGAACTGTGTGCCGCATCGAGACAGAAAAAGGCAAAAACTCAGTGATGCCTTTGCTTTGAATTAAAGCAAAGCAATGATTATATTGCTTTTGATGTTTTTTCGTTACAGTAAACTATCCCTTCATTCAAATTAAAAGTCTTCAACAAAATTACACAGTATAATCACAGTCTACTTACTACATACAGTCAGTCATCGCGTTTGACATTGGCGAAAATGCCGCCGATGTCCAGACAGTTGTAAAACTGCAAGGGTTGTCACGCGTATAGTTGTAAGACTCCGCCGAAAAACATTTACAAAGGAGTTACATTTTATACATCTTGACTAACTTACTAAAAAGGTATATAGATATGGCGAAGTTCACAGGTTTATATTGTGACTAGCCTTCCGCCCGCGGTTTCGACCGCGTGGACTGCACGAGAACGAGACGTTATCCTATGGGAATAATATGATGGCGGCCAACTTTTTTGTTTGTGGGCCGATTTTGATGAAACTTGGTTTTTAGTACTATTTTGACAAGAAAACAGCAACGCAATGTTAAAATAATTAAAAAATCCAACATGGCGGCCAACTTTTTTTGTTTGTGGGCGATTTTAATGAAACTCGGTTTTGGTACTATTTTGACAAGAAAACAGCAACACAATGTTAAAATAATAAAAAATCCAAGATGGCGCCAACTTTTTTGTTTCTTGGCAGATTTCGATGAAACTCGGTTTCTGGTACTATTTTGACAAGAAAACAGCAACGCAATGATAAAAATATTAGCAAGTAGACTGTGGTATAACTAAACTACGGGTAGATTGGTGCAGCAAAGTGGCGTTATTGCGTCGGTCCCATGAAGAAATTTTAATGCAATAAGCTTTCTTTGTGGTGTGTTTGAAAGGCTTTTAGTTTATTATCCTAGGTTATGAAACTGCGGTGGCGGACTACGGCTTAAACTGGTTGCGTTTGGGGGACAAGGAATAAGAGAACTGAGATTTATTTAAATTTTTACCTTTTTTTGCATTAACAATGCAATTTAATATTATTGAAAAATTTAAAACGAAGTATGTAGAAAAAATCGACCCGTCTCACAAGCAGCTTCGATGGGACTCGAAACCACGACATTTTGGTATCCGGGCGACTGCTCTAACCACTGAGCTATGGAGTCGTTTAACGACCGGTTGTACGACGGGTCGATTTTTTCTACATACTCCATTATCAATTTTTCCATCTGTGATTTGTTTTCAACTCTATGCAAAATATATAAGTGAATAAAACCACCCAATAACTAATTAGTGAATTTTCATTAGGTAAGTAGGTACCTATACACCGTAATTTTTTTATCACCCCGGATAATTTTAGGGATTATTCTACTCATGAAAACAAACAACTAGGGACAGCTTATTTTTTTCGCGATTTCAGTTTTAGTGTCTTAATAAAAGTTGTTTGTTTTCATGAGTAGAATAATCCCTAAAATTATACGGGACGATAAAAAAATTACCGTGTATATAGCAAGTTACACGCTTCACAAGAGGGAGGGTTCGTCAGGGGGTGCTATAGGGTAAGCGAGAAGGCTGCCGGTAACAATAAAAAATCCGGAGTTAATTGGTTTTAACCTTTAATTGGTCGTGTGGGGTCCGTTGGACCCAAACTATTTAGTTTGTGTCATAATTCAGCAAATACGCGAAATTGTATTCTAAAGGGTGTCTCGAAAGTACGTACTTATAGGATTTGAATTTCGCGCTATTTCCGAAATATTCAAGATGGCGGGTTGAAATTTGACATACGTCATCTTGACACATGTAAAATTAATCGTGGAGCGTTTCACAATAAAACAGCGCATATAAGTTTACAAATATTTAAAGAAAATTCACGATCAATAACAAACACTCGTCGAAAGGTCGAAAACTCTCGTAATTTCAAGAAGAGGTGATGTCAAATGGCCACCGAGATCTTGCCATCTGATGCCACTGGATTTCTTTCTTTGGGGCTACGTCAAAGATAAAGTCTACACCAACGATCTACAAAACATAGACAAAATAGACAAAATATTAAGTAGCGAAATGTGTGAAATTAGCATCGAAATGTGTGAAAGTGTCATGAAATACTTGCACACAGCAATAATGTCCGTGGCGGTCATTTAGCAGATTTTCTATTCAGATAAAATTGTACAAGTCTCTTCTTTAAAATAAAATAAAACTACGCAGAAATTCCAATCCATTCGCGTTTTATTGAGACAAATCATCCTATACCTACTTTTGGGACACCCGTTATTAGCTACCTAGCTCAACTGCCCCTCCCATTTCGGTATTTCGATAGCCGCTGGCTGCTAGTAGTGTAGCAAAATGTATAAACAAAAACAGTGGTTCCAAAGGCCAGTGTCACTTTTGTCACTTTCACCAAAGCAAAAACCAAATGTGGTAAGTAATGAATAATTAATACTAAAACATTTTACAAAAGTTTGTAATAAAATTCATATTTTGCCTAATAATTTTGATTGGGTACTTAATGAGAAGCTTAGAGGAAAATAAATGTCATTATTTTTCGCAACCACCGTCTTGAATCAAGTAATTGTCATGTCAGTAGTAAATTTTTCGTAAATTTTTTATACTTATATAAAAATGGAAATGTAGAATTAAAAATTATATAAAACACAAATCTCGTGTAGGTACCTGTAGAAAATTATTGTATCATAAAGGTGCGTTGTTTTTTTTACAGTTCAGTAATTTAGATTTTTTTTATTGCTTAGAATCTTGAGTCTAAGCTTTAGACCACAGACTTAAATCTACGGATTATTTTTATTGCAACGTGAGAAGCAGTGTGGGAAACTGATTTTTATGAACAAAACTAGCTTATTGCATGGTTTAGAAAACAATATGTTAGTAGGTAGGCTACTAGCGTAGTAGTGCCGTAAGACATAAACCAAAACAAATTTTTTTTTAGTCCAATAAACCAAGCCTACAAATTAATGCATTTGATTGAGGTCTTGTAGCGAAAAATAATTATTTAATAACAAAAGGGTTCTGAAAAAGTCTGAACATGAAAATAATAAATATGAAACATTTAATTTTGTGATAATTATATTTACCTATTATCCTAAAATTTCAATTTCAGATATTGTTGCTGCCCTCTACACTGACTAGTTAAATTAACTGCTTTTTGGGAAAGAGCATGCTCAAAAGCATAGCCGTTACACACGTCCCGATCCGACCGCCGCCGCCGCCGATTTGGTCTGCTCCGCACCAAATCAGAACGTGTGTAGCCTAGTCGTCTGACCATAATTATTATTATTCGTGTTGGACGCGGTCTGGCCGATATTGTTCGCACGAACTTCACTTCTAACCAAATCAGAAAGTGTGTAGGCCCCCGATAAAAACCAACTAGGCAGTGTCGACAATTTTGGAGAGTTTCACTAGATTTAGGGAGAAAATAAAATTGTAAAAGCGGAAATCTTTAAGGTAGACAGAATACGTTTGAGGGATTTTCTGAAAATTCAATTTAATGCTCGCTCATTAATTTTGCATAGGATTGAACTAACGAAATGTTGAACTAGGGTCATTAATGCAAAGATTCTTTTTTTTCGTTAATTTTATTTAATCATTTACAATTTGTCACAAAACTAAATTTATACAGGATAATTTTTTTATCAGTGCACAAATTTTTAGGATCGACTGAGAGTCGGTAAGTGAACAACTTTTTCCTAGAAACATAGGTCGAAATATGAGAAAAATTGTTTGACCTTTCATACAAATCGGAGAAAGTTGTTCACTTATCGATTCTGAGTCGATGCTAAAAATTTGTGCACTGATAAAAAAATTATCCTGTATAAAGAAGGCATAACAGATTTGAGTACATTTTCAGCAAGTTTTAGTATTTTAATGAAAGTAACAAAAAATTAAAAATTATGAAATTGAATTTCGGTCGGATCGGAACGTGTGTAGCGGGTATTAGTGCTCGCAATAAAACAAACCATTACAACTAGATGTCGCTAGTAGTTTCTCTTTCGCTTTTAAATGGAAAAGTCTAGGCCTCAGAAAATAGGTTGTAGCTTCGCAAAATTAGCTAGATCATATCGAATGTATTTATTTACTTAGGAGCAAGGAGAGAATTGACATTAGCGGTCACGTGACATTTCCCTCGCTAATGTCAATCCCATACATTTTCTTTCTTTTCGACTGGCAAATTCGATAATAGAAAGCAACTTGTCTAGGCTCTCTGGTTTGAACGTGTGTAGGCGCGGATTTGCAGCGAAGTTCGTCCGCTCCAAATCGACGGCGCGGGTGGGGCGGTCGGATCGGAACGTGTGTAGCGGGTATTAGTGCTCGCAATAAAACAAACCATTACAACTAGATGTCGCTAGTAGTTTCTCTTTCGCTTTTAAATGGAAAAGTCTAGGCCCCAGCAAATAGGTTGTAGCTTCGCAAAATTAGCTGGATCAAATCAAATGTATGCATTTACTTAGGAGCAAGGAGAGATCTTGCATCACTCAACGTTTGCCTGCTGCATTTATGCATACTGCGGTGGGTCTCGCATAATGTGTGTAAATGCATGTACCTATGTTATCAATGTTGTGGATATGCCTAATTGAAATACCTACTCATTTAGTTTTAGACCACACTCGATCTTTTATTTTATTTCAGGTCGGCACGCGATGTTTAACATCATACCCAATAGGGTTATCAATTAGTTGTAAAAAGTTTTAACAAATGTGATCCAAAACTTAAGAAAATGTTTTTAATTGTTTAACATTTGCGTATTAAATACGCAAATAACAACAAATTTTGTTGTTACCTACTTTAGAATGAGGTAGGTAGGACTATTGACAAATTGGGTAAACCTCTTACTTCGTTTCGTGTGGCTGGCACCTCACCGTTGAATCCCTATCCCTGATTGCTACCCTAGTTAGGTACTACCATGGTACTACCCTTGTTTATTTGATACAATATTATAAATGTGAAAGTTTATATGTTTGGATATTTGTTACTCAATCACGCCAAAACTGCTGCTGAAATTTGCAACACAGATTCTTTGAAGCCTGGAGAGAAATATAAGGCTACTTTTTATCCCGGAAAAATATCACATTCCCGCGGGTTAACGTCGTGTGGTCCACGCGGGCGAAGCCGCGGGTGGAAATTAAGCCATTTGAGTTTAACTCATTGGTTTAAAACATAACCCAATATTTCGAGGCACCAGCCACACGAAAACAAGAAAGAATTGGTTCACCAAATTTGTCCCTGACTGTACTTACTTTAGACGCACACACAGGACCAACTTTATAAAAGGTTAAGCCAATACCAACTTCCTAACCTTCCTTCCTTTACCTAATATTAATAATTTGCCAAACTGATTTTTTTTAAACGTGTGATACTTACTTACCTTCATTGCTTAACGGTTGTTCCATTCTGCGGCACTTAAAAATTGAAGATACACAAAATTAAAGGTAATGAAATGAAACGTAGGTAATAAAACCGTTGTATCTAACTCGATGAATAAGACACCATGGCTTGAGTAACTGCAACTATATTAACTTAACCTGAATTCCTATTTAGTTTCTTTATTTCATGCCATTTACACGATTAGTTATACTTATGCTCGAATACTCGTACGCTACTTATCTTTGGGAGCGTCTCAAACATCGCCCTGTCACTTTTAATGTCAAACGTATGAAAGAGATGGCATGATGTTTGAGACGCTCCCAAAGTTAAGTAGCGTTCGAGTATTCGGGCAATAGTTATACTAATAAAATTTGCATTGTGAATGCAAAAAACTAAAAATTAAAATAACTAGTTTTATACTTAGTCAAAAAGTAGGTACTTACCTACTTTTTTTATCTAGTAGTTTCGTACTGGTTCTTCGACGAGATTTCGTTTGAGATATTAAAGACAAATAGCAAATCCTGTCCATACTGGGACTGTCGAACAGACTGACAATAATTTGTCAACGTAGGAGTGGTTCCATACGTCTTCTTCAAATTCTGTTCAAGATTATTTAGCATACCTACCTTGGCGGTGTATGGTTTTGTAATTGCACCCTATTTAAAAGACCGTAATGCATGGATTTGATGTAACACATAACCGTATCTGAACTAATGTAATGTTATTATTAAAAAGTTGGAAAATTTAACGATATAAATCTTTGTAAATGTCGTTACTCCAATTAAAGCTAATAAGTTTATTGCGCCTGTTCTTCTTCATCGGTTAAAAAAGTCTTGAACGGGGGGTAGGAAAATATTGACGATTCAAAAGAGCTTATATTAAAGTCAATTTGAGTGTAGATATTTTTATTTTATTTTATTTATTATTCGGAATAAATTTTCAGTATCAATTTTCAAGATTACAACGCGATTCTTTATCAAGATTTTCTGTTATTTGGTTTTTAACCCCCGACTGGCCGACTGGAAAAAGAGGGCAGTTTTAAGTTTGACGTGTCTGTGTATCAGTGTGTCTGTCTGTGGCATCATAGCTCCTGACCAGGGGGCCAAGCCTGCTAACGTTAAGTCATAATCGTGTCTCAATCGTGTTTCAATTGTAGTCCAATTGTAGTGCATTTTTACACACTAGTTACAAGAATTATGACAATTATGATGTGATGTAAATGTAGTGCGTGGTGTGACCATCAGTAGTATGGTGAAAAAAGTACACATTTCTTGTAACTAGTGTGTAAAAAAGCACTACAATTGAACTACCTACAAATGAAACACGATTGAGACACGATTATGACTTAACGTTAGCAGAATTGGCCCCCTGAACGAACGGGCCGATTTTGATGCGTTCTTAAGGTGCGTCCACACTTGTAACATTTTGCAGGCGTGTCCGAACACCGTACCTATCTTTATAATACATTGTCTCTTTAATACAGTATTACCACAGCGCATGCCCAACAAAACTAGCGATGCATGATAAAGACACGGTGTTCGGGCACGCCAAAATGTTACAAGTGTGGACGCACGCAGGTAAGCGTAGGGACCTTACAAATTGAAGGACAAGTAGGTATTTGCTTAACTTGCAAACATGTGTGTACTCAATTTAAAAATAATGAAATAAAATTACGACGACTTTTGCACCATTTTTCAGGCTCTAGGCAATATAGGCTCCTATTATTATTTTTATAATCGCAATTATTAGGAACTGAATGAGCATTCCTTACACGGTATTTTTTTTATCATCCCGGACAATTTAAGTGATTTCAGTTTTGGTCCCATAATAAAAGTTGTTGGTTTTCATGAGTAAAATAATCCCTGAAATTATCCGGGCTGATTAAAAAATTACCGTGTATATTATACACGGTAATTTATAATATACACACTCATCAGTCATTAGTACTTACTTACTTACTTACTACCTACCTTATACTCCTAGGTAGGTACTCCTTTTCTGTTCTGTGGGAAGGTAGATACTCCTGGACTGACGAACCGAAGTAGTTTCGTTGACGTGTGTTGTCAACAAAACCTGCATGGTACACACGTTCGTACTTACTCGAGATGGAGCATGTTAATCGAGCATATACGTAGGTACGTGTGTAACTGTCGCAGGGATTTTGTCAAAGTCGTGATATTATAATTTTACTAGTGAAATTATAATTTCATGTGATATTATAATTCCACTAGTTAAATTATGAATAGACCACGAAATTTAAGGCAACCGCTTTTCTAACCTATCACGTGTTCTACAGGACTTCCGAGGCTCGCAGCCGTGTGCATACTGTCTCGTACAGGGTACCTACCATCAACTCTTATTGCGGTTTTGTTTAGGACCTAAACTGATCTGCTTCGCTTATTCGTACCACGACAGCTTAATATCAATGACAGCGATTCAGTGATCATTCAATGACATTTCACAGCCGCTAAGCTGTCATGAAGGCTTATTTGACTTATAACTCGGCCAAGCTAACATGACACCTGCAGGTTATACCCGTCCCTCTCACTCTCCGGGCATGACAGAATCGAGTGAAAGAGAAGAGTAGAAGAAATAAGGACACAAATCGTTCGGTCATTCACATTTAGCAATTCATTTGCGATCCAGTTTTTAGAAGGTCAGAGTACGAAAGAAAGCAATTCATTTTAGGAACCTATTCTGCATCGCGCTATTTTTGAATCGCTGTCTTAAAGTTGATGGTATGCACCCTGTACTGTCTATTCATAATAGAGCGGGTCTTCCGTCAAGGCCCGCGTAAATCCGAAAAAACATAATAACTTTGACATTCCTTGAGTTAGTTATTGCATGCTGGATATTCTGTATTATTCTATTAGATAAATCTATGATTTAGATTGCAGACTTTAATTTTTAACATTATTTTTTTTATTAAGTACTAAGCATAATTTGTCACTGTACTTATCAAAACTTAATAGGTATACTTAAATAAATTACAAACACTTGTTACATGCATACAGGAACAAAGTCGAAGCGAACAAAATCGCATGTGGCGACAAGTATAAATTGATACATATATTTAGATAACAACAATCTTAACCCACTTCTTGACATTGCTTTCGAATTGTAACGGGTTAAAATTGCCACAAGTTTTCCTTGAAAATTCAACTTGAAGCCAAAAAAAGGCTTTCACTGTTCTGGTTCTTAATAAGGAAATAAAATATGTATCAAATAAAATACTACTACTTACTAACCATTATACAAAATTGTTCAGTAGGTACCTAACAAAATACAGGATGTCATAAATATTTAAAAAATGCAGAAACGTCGGGACATTTTTAAAAAAGCTAAAAACATTATTCTAATTCGTAAATGTGTAATGCACGTTTAAATCCGCAAAGATTATTTCATTAAAATTATTATGATCATGGAATATGTAATAAAAAAAGACAGTTTTTATTATTGGTTTTAATTCTTACTTTAGAATTCTGCCTTCTCTAGATATAGGCACTATTTAGAAAGGAAAATTTATTAATTTTAATTCTAAAACAGTGTGTATGTTCGTGCTAATCTCTGAAACCACCAATAGGGCGTTTGTGCATTACACTGAATTTTACCGATCCGGAAAAAAACGGATGCTTGTATTTTAATAATTTAATCATTTATAATAATAGGTAGTAATAATTTATTTATTTCGTGTAGTTTCAATGTTTCGAACCCTAAACTACACGAAATAAATAAATTCTATTATCTCTTATAATTAATTATTAAAATACAAGCATCCGTTTTTTTACGGATCGGTAAAATTGAGTGTAGTGCACAAACGCATATAGAGCGACAATGAATTTATTATTCAGCTAAAAAGGAAGTTACTTATACCTTTCTTTCAAAAAGGACCTCCGTGGTCTAGTGGTATTCGCCGGTTTTTTAAGGTGCCGCTATCTCTAAGGACCCAGAATCGCTTCCCTGTCAAGTTATTAAAAAAATTGCCAATACTTAAGTTATTTGGTAATTTGGGATTAGAGCAAAGCACCTATGTGACGATGTCCAACATTTATTATTGTAACTAGCGCTCCGCTCCCGACTTCGTCTGCGTGGACCCCCTTTTTACCCCCTTAGAGGGGGGATTTTAAAAAATCCTCTCTTAGTGCTCCCCTACACTTCCCAAGGAACATACATGCCAAATTTCAGCTTCTTGCGCCCAGTAGTTTTAGCTGTGAGTTGTCTGTCAGTCATCGTAACGCAAAAGTTTCATGGCGATAAAAATTTCGTGGTTTTTTTTGTGAAACAATCCCGATTTGTCCCATCGCCTAAAGATCCTATCGCTTAAAGGATGATAAACTGATTTGGCCTAGGAAAAACTAGTTTGTCCTAAAATCTGGTTTGGCCAGTAACATACGTAGTAGGTATATACCTACCTCTAAATTTTGATTAGTACTTACCTACAAAGATTTAAGGGGATGATAGTGTCCATCAATACGAACAATTTTTACTATGAGGCCATCCACGGAAACGCGAATAATCGGCCAAGTGCGAGTTGGACTCGCCCATGAAGGGTTCCGTACCCACTTAAGGTACCTATTGCTTAAACCTAGCCAAAATTCCAATATAATTTTTCGTCAGCAAAATATAACTTTGTTTTTCATGGAGTTTGTATGAATGACAAAGTTATATTTGCGGTTTTCGAAAAGTACATACTATATATCTCGTTCAAACCAATTTTCGTTGAAAGTTTTTTATTAAGATCTACAGCATATATTTTTTATAGATTTTTCACTTTTTTATTTCAAAAGTTAGAGGGGGGGGGGGGACGGACACACATTTTACCACTTTGGAAGGCTCTTATCTTTCAAAATATTGACTTTGAGAAAAAATAGTTGGAGAAACCACCCCACACAGATATGTTTAATTAAAAAAATATTTTTAAGTTTCAGTTCTATGTATGGAGAGCCCCCCTTAGTTTTTGTTTTTTTTTTTAATTTTAGTATTAAAATCTTAAAGCATTTTATAGCATACATCTATCTACCAAGTTTCAATTGTGTAGTCCTAATAGTTTTGGAATAAAGTGGCTGTGACATACGGACGGACGGACGGACGGACAGACAGACAGACAGACAGACAGACATGACGAATCTATAAGGGTTCCGTTTTTTGCCATTCGGCTACGGAACCCTAAAAAATGAGCTGTTCCATACAAAAGTACAACATCAGCACAACTAAAATGTTTGGAACAGCTGTTTTTTTTTTTCTAATTAAAATTTAGAGGTGTAACTATATAGATTAAAATTATATTATTAGCATGCTTTTTTGCTCGCAGATAACATCACGAACTACTTGCTAGTCTAAAACATGTCCATCTCAAGGAAACCTTACTTGATGCTCCGAGACGCAATATTTAAGAACACTAATTGACGTACTTACAGAAGAACCGACAAGGAAATGTTCCCACCTGCTTTTTATGAAACAAATCACAAGGCTAACTAGTCAATCTTAGTTTCATTTAGTGCCCAAAGGGAACTGGACTCTATAAATCTAGCAGCAAGTACGAAAACAGGGATCTATTTATACTGTTTGTTACATGACCAGCTTAAGAAAGCATGTTATTGTTTGGATGTTGTTCTGTTAGAAAGGTCATATCTGTTTGGTCGCTTAGTACACTGGCTGTTACTTCACCAGCTTAAGGAGGCACCTAGATGTTGGGATCCTGGTCCGGTTGAGAGATCTTGTTAATTGGCTCGTGATTGTACTTCACTCTCATTACTTCTATTAAAATATTCAAGAGTCGTGATTGAGCGTGCGTACGCGATAGCATCGGCGGACTGTCGACACCCTTCACACGTGGAATCCGGCTACAGCTGGTTTTGACAGGTTCTGTCAGTTTCAAAGCCATTTTCTTGGCTGTCACTCTTTTTTTGAATAAGCGAATGTAGCGCCTTTACTGTTACCGATGATTATTTCCATCGTTAAAATGCTACGTATGGTATTTGAATCCAAATACCCTATTCCAATCCATACACTTATTCTAGCCTATTCTCCTTATTTATTCACACCAAAGGTTTATTTTTACTTTAAAATGGATGATAATTATGATAACTATTAAATTTCTCCTGCAGAAGTTTTTTAGCCACCATAATTATAAAATTAGTAGTTATTTAACCCATAAGTCCCGACGTCCGATTCTTATTCTATTCCTATTCGATTCCTATCAGTCAAATGACGGATCTTAAAAACTCCGGATATACGAATAACTAAAATCGGATCTAGTGCGTAAACTGCCATACAAATTGTAGACAAAGAGACCTACCTATACAAATAGTTCTATGACTACCCCCCGGACCGTCACTTGACTGATAAGAATAAGAATCGGACGTAGTGCGCAACCGCTCTAAGGAAGCCAAATATACGAACTTTTTTTCGTATATTTGGCGTTACGAAACTTTTTGACGGAAATCACTTACTCAAACTTAAAACTACCTATTTCTAAATTGTACAAGAAGTCTCCTAAAAAATAGCCACAACACAAATGAATTGTAATAAGCAAAGCACTAATTTCGTCTCCTACAAACTTGAAACACCAATTATGTATAAGCCAGAGCGTACAGTACCACGGTTACCGTGAGAAAAACGCGAAACGGCGGCGGTACGGACAGCAAAGTAAAATTATTCCGTCGTTTGAGGGAAGGTCAGCAGATAACCATCCAACTCTCCGCATTTCTCAATGTCGTGTTGCGAAACTAGAACTGATAATTTAATAGGCCCTTGCTAATGAGCGTGAACGGAGGTGCGTTTATGTCTCTATGCACTGGAAATGGGGCTAAAGATCGTTTGAAACTTTGTTGTGAGTTTGCTACTAAGTATGTTGGGATTTAAATTTTGCATACAGACTCTTGCGTTACTTACTGACTGACAGAAACTACTGGGCGCAAGAAGCTGAAACTTGGCATGTAAAGGGTTTTTCATTAAGAGCGCTCGAACTTTGAAATGGAATAAAACAACCCGTTTACGTTATTTATTTGGTGAGGAATTATTTCTTACTTTTTTAATGCGGTTTTTTTGAAGGCGGTTCTATTTTTTTATAAAAATTCACTCTTTTTAGTGCATCGTGCAGGCAATTTACGTGTTTTCTGGTAAATAGGTATGTGATCTTCTTTTTCGAAGTCGGTTAAAATACCTTGAGGTATCCCCTTTTTACCAAAACAAGAATCATCTAAATCGGTTTATAAACAAAGGAGTTATGCCTAAAGATACGTATTAAATTCACATAAAGTGGTAACGAAAACGACAGCATTTTCAAGATTTCCTGAAAACTACTGAACCGATTTCAAAATTTCAAAAAATGGGACCAACTTGGAAACCAACCTGATGTAATAACGTTTGAACCATTTCAATCGGTTCAGCCGTCTTCGAGTTATCGGTGGACATACACAAAAAAAAAAAACATACAGACGAATAGAGAACCTCCTCCTTTTTGATTTAGAAGTCGGTTAAAAACCACCGCGATTCTGCTGAAGGTGGTGTATCCTGGTGGTCAATTTTGGAGGACAATTTCGCATAAATGGGGCTCAATCTCATGAATAACGCAATTATGTTGGCCTTCAGGGCAGCAATTGTCTGTGATTTGTCAGCATAGATAGACTCGAGATTTCACGTAGCCCCACAGAAAGTAATCGAGCAGTGTTAGATCACACGATCGCGGTCGCCAGTTGATGTCACCACTACGCGAGATAACAGAGCCCTCAAACTTCTTGTCCAAAAAATTTAATGTTTTCCGTGCAGTATGGCAAGTGGCGCCGTCCTGTTGGAACCACATGTTACATGGTGCAATGTCACGAATAAATATGTATTCCCGCCAAATTTGACAGCTATCGCTTTTCCAAGATGACCGCTATCAACTTTCAAAGTTCGAGCGTCCCTATTGAAAAATATTCCTTGGGTAGTGTAGGGGAGCACTAAGGCGATTCTCACACTGCACCGCACACCGCTCCGGTTTGTGGTAGTGCGCTTCTTAAGGCGCTACTCGGAAAAAGTATGGACTTTTTGATTTAAAACTATAGGACGGTTACAGTTGTTACAAATCTGGTAATACCTTTATCTAGAATCGTATAGTTTCAAAACACGATTTTATGATTTTGCCTCGACACTTTTTCTTTTAGAAAAGACCTCTAAATTATTTTTATAAAAAAATAAAACCGCCTTCTAAAAAACCACATCAAAAAAGTAAGAAATAATTCCTCACCAAATAAATAACGTAAGTACTTTGAAGTCGGGCGGGTTTTAACAAAAACAACAAAAAATTGTACATGTTTCACGCCCGACTTCAAAGTACTTACGTTATTTATTTGGTGAGGAATTATTTCTTACTTTTTTGATGTGGTTTTTTAGAAGGCGGTTTTATTTTTTTATAAAAATAATTTTTATTTCACTCTTTTTAGTGCATCGTGCAGGCAATTTACGTGTTTTCTGGTAAATAGGTATGTGATCAAACTCAAAACCTCCTTTTTCGAAGTCGGTTAAAATACCTTGAGGTATCCCCTTATATACAAAACAAGAATCATCTAAATCGGTTTATAAACAAAGGAGTTATGCCTGAAGATACGTATTAAATTCACATAAAGTGGTAACGAAAACGACAGTATTTTCAAGATTTCCTGAAAACTACTGAACCGATTTCAAAATTTCAAAAAATGGGACCAACTTGGAAACCAACCTGATGTAATAACGTTTGAACCATTTCAATCGGTTCAGCCGTCTTCGAGTAATCGGTAAACATACATAAAAAAAAAAAAAAAAAAAAAAAACATACATACAGACGAATAGAGAACCTCCTCCTTTTTGATTTAGAAGTCGGTTAAAAGTACGAAAATTCAAGATTATTCTTAAATGGGGCTACTTACACTATTGGAAATTGGTTTAATAAGTGGACACCAATAATATTTAGGATCGTATCATC
Source organism: Crambus lathoniellus (assembly GCA_949710035.1). Classification (NCBI taxonomy): domain Eukaryota; kingdom Metazoa; phylum Arthropoda; class Insecta; order Lepidoptera; family Crambidae; genus Crambus; species Crambus lathoniellus. Next base: position 2,576,571 of record OX453298.1, read on the forward strand.
ATCATCAACCCACTGCTGGGCATAGGCCTCCCCCAAGGATCTCCACAACGATCGGTCCTGCGCTGCCCGCATAGAAGCATTTTTTTTAAATCGCTGTAGTTTTTTAATACGAAGTGATTTTGTGTTATTTTTGCCTAATCTGCAAAATCGGTCTCACTCCCGCGCGCGTCGTTTTCTCATTGCTATCTCGCTTCAGCATAATTTTTCCAAGTATCGCCTTAACTTTGGCTGTAGAATCTTAATTTGCATACAAAACCCACAGTGTATAACACACTCACGCGTTCGGTGATACGGAAACCGAAGGCAGCGTGATAAACGCCTAAGAGAGGATTTGAAGAAATTCCTCGTCCAAGGGGAGAAAAAATGGGGGTCTACGTAGACAAAGTTGCGAGCGGAACGCTAGGTGCTAAGATAAATTCTATACCTACCTACTAGACAAAGCAAAATTGCTTACAACCGCTTTTAAAAAGGACACGCAACCTTCTGTGGGCAACAAAAATAGTACGGTCGAACTAATTGAATTGTGACCTACCATACGTTCATTTTCTAACAGATAATGAAATTCAATTAGGTAATTGGTTCGACTGTACAAGAAAAATCACTGCTGAAACTACCATCCTACTAATAATATTATAAATGTGAAATTTTAGATGTTTAGATATTTGGATGTTTAGATGTTTAAATGTTTGTTACTCAATCACGTCATAACGACTGAACGGATTTGACTGAAATTTAGAACACAGATACTTTGTAGCGAGAGGAACATAGGCTACTTTTTATCCCGGAAAAATATCACATTCCCGCGGGATAACGTCATGTAGTCCACGCGGGCAAAGCCGCGGACGGAAAGCTAGTGTTTAATAAAGAATAACCCAGAACGGCATAAGACCTGGAACTTGGCGTCATAATAACTTTTAATCAGCTCAATAACACCTATCCAACGATGTTACACACATAGCTATTGGAGGGTGGGACAAAGATTTGCATCCTTCTTTAAAAAGATTTCAACGAGTTTTCTGTTGTTTGTGTATCCGTAATGGAAGAACAACAGCCCAGTGATCCCAAGGAAAAGCAGTTCTTTTTACAACCTTTTTATTAACTTGCCATGTTAGTTAGTGGGGGACAAATCTTGCAAGCTTCCCAGTGTTCGATGGAGCTGAAATTTTGTATACAGGTTTGGTTTAGATGGCAATACAATATTAAAGTACAGTTAGCAAAAAAGGTTGTTACAAAATACTTTTTATATTAATGAAAACTAGCGCTCCGCTCCCGACTTCGTCTGCGTGTAGATACCCCTTTTTTACCCTCTTAGAGAGGGAATTTCCAAAATCCTCTCGTAGTGCTCCCCTACACTTCCCAAGGAACATTGTGCTAAATTTCAGCTTCTTGCGTCCAGTAGTTTCGGATGTGCGTTGTCAATCAGTCAGTCAGTAACGCAAGAATTTTATATACATAGATATAAGATATATACACGTACTGTATCCTTACAAGTACCTAATGTTTATATCATTCAAGGAATTTCCCACACAACGGCCTGTCTGCATTCTCTTATTCGCTTATCCTTCTCAACTTCTCTTATGTCAAAACTCCAACACGTTGACGGCTAAATTACCGATAAACAATAGTTGTTTGAATGTGTCTGTCATTATAATTAGTAACTGTGTTACTAATGTAGTTGAAACAAGCTTAATATTTTCTTTCAATTTTCATACATATCTATCACAAAACTGTCACTAAACAATCACTTTCATTGATTACTTTTCTTCTTATTTTAAAGGTACTTGATTATTTAAGAACTAGCTGTGCCTCCCAGTTTCACTTGCGATAATTTGAGAAAAAGAAAAAACTTACTAAAAAGGAAATGTTTTTTCCCGTTTTTGCTTGTTAGATAGTATGTTATATAGTATAACTATAGTATTTATATAGTATGTTATATAGTATATAGTATATTTGATGTTATATAGCCTCGATAAATTGTCTAAACCGATACAAAAATATTTTTTCTATTCGGTCCAGTAGTTTCTGAGATTAGCGCGTTCAAACAAACCAACAAACAAACAAACTCTTCAATATTAGTATATTAGTATAGATTACAGTAAGAAAATAAAGTCGGCCACCATCAGACCCTCACCACCAAGTGTAACGAATAGGTCTTATCAAAACGAAACAAATGAGCCCAAACTCGAGGGGTTTCCTATTGGTCATTAAGGAGTGCCACTGGCTTCCTCCCTGCTCCATTATCAGACCCTCGCCACCAAGTGTAGCGAATAGGTCTCGTCTGAACGAAACAAATGAGCCTAAAAATATTATAACAATGGCGTTGTGTTTGTGCGTTGTTTAAATAAAGAATTCATTAAGAAGTTTCACATCACCCAGACATACTAGCTTACCTTTTGATTACTTTATTGTAGTTTCTAGATAGCAAAGCTTTCCATAGCGATTGCAAAATCATTTCGCGACAAAGACCACACGCAAAAAAGCCCGCCACCATAATATCTTCCATTTAGGAATTTCACATCTTCCTAGAAAGACTAATTAATTAGCATAAAGAAAAAATCTTTACAGAAAACACGTAACGTGGCGTAACATCGGATCCTTATCTAGTCAAATTATGGCACGGCAGAATAATCCGAGATCGGTATGCAATACCAAAAATACTAAAGGGTTAGGTTTCTTGGAAGCGCTAACAAAAACTTAGGCAAATTCACCGGGCCACGTTTTTTTACGGGCCAAAAGTCGTTTATCATTGCGAAGGTCGCCGACTAGACGTACACAAAGAATGCTTGTCCGTACGTTTTGCCGTTTTTTTGGGCAATGTCATGTGTTGGTAAACGGTAGAGTCACGGTAAGGTCGAATGTGGATGTGCAATTTCTTATTCGCTGTGAGAATGTTCGGGTCTGATAAACGTGGTAATAATAGCGGCTATGCACTATAGTTTATAAATATCTTTGTGGCAAGCTGAGCTTTTTTAGAATAAAATATTAAATTAGTAAATAATTTTTGTTATATTTAAATACAAAGTTAAAATAATCAATACCTAACCCTATCCTGTTTCGGAACGAAAAACAAAGAAAATTAAAGTGGGTATATTCTTTTATTAAAATCAAAAAATATAGTGGGTAGTTGTCCGTGACCACGGCCCCTAGAAAGGTGCCGAAACGTCGGATAAACCAAAAAACCTATAAAAACAACTAAAAATTTAACCAAGTTGCTAAAAACCAAAACAAGACCAACTTCTCTGCGCACATCTGACCATGTATGAAATACCTAAATGTACCAACAACTATGGTAAAAGAGCATGGATGTGTAACCTTCCCAAAAAATTAAATGAACTACCTAAAATTCTTGTAGATAATATCAAAGATAAAAATTCCATGCAAATTAAAAATACATTGAAAAAGTATTATTTAAAAGATCAATTCCTATACAAAAGGTCGGATCCACATCCATATATCAACCTAACTAACCAATAAAAGGCCTCACAATCTTTAATCTTAAGATTTGCCTGCAAATGTAATTGTACTTACTTATTAAAAGAAAAATAAACAGTTAAAAAAAAGCGTGAAAAAGTCCGTGAAAGTGTTTTACTTATAAAATCTTACATAAACAATAACTTTTTACTTATTTGTTTCTCCCTAACGCTCCGTGGCTTGAAAGCAAACAAAACTTTTTGCAAAATCCCGCTAAAATAAACATGAGAATGTTTATTTTATTGCCCTGAAACAAACTAGAAAATACACAAAAAATAAATAATACTTACACATAAAAATTGTTTTATTTGTCTCGTATAAATAAGGTATTATCTTAATTAGTTTTAAAAGCTTAATTTTCCATTGTCACCGTCGCCCGTTTGTCTATCAACATGCTTTTTCTAAGAAACGCGTAGGAATCGAGCTAAAAATAGAAATGAGCACTGTATTTTTGGCCTTAGCGACACAAACATAGCATAGTTCTAAGTCTGAACCTCAGGATAGTTTTTGTGAGCTAAGTATGAGATATATCACGATCTTTCATATTGTCTAAGAAATTTGAATACATTTTGATATAAAAAAGGGGAGAAAGTTTGTTTAGGTGTCCGTCAGAATTGCTTACTTTACATTAAATACTCTTGTCACCAGACGACGTTCCGCGGGCAGGCCCCTACAAGGTGGACCGACGATCAGCCCCCTGATTGACTGAGCCCCCGACGGCGGAATGTATGCCCTGTCTCTGTCACTCACTATAGAATAGACAAAAACAAAGCACAGAATTCGAATCCGATTCCGTTTCCGACGGTTCGTGAATGGGGCTGATCAAGGTCGCGGGAAGCTGCTAGATGCGGACAGCGCAGGACCGTGTGATGATTCCGGGTGACAGTCCCGACTTTTAACGATCGTAAAGTTATCGACGGTTGTCGGTAACTCAAAATGAGGAATTTGGTGGGATATGGGGCTATTTTTATAGTAAAAGTGGGTTTTGAAGTATATTTGATCGATAGCAAGCCACTAAATAATAGTTAAAACTAGTTTTGTATTGTAATTCGTGTAAATTGCTACAACAACCATCGCTGACTTAACGATTTAAAAAAGAACTTAGCGATGTTTACGTCAAACATAGCGTGGAAATTTGAAAGCCCGCTGAGCTAACCACAAATATTATTTAAAGCTTTGAAAGCTAAGGAATTTGTCGGGACAGATCTGCCGTCACCGCAATGCTCAAGCGAGTGAGAGAGAGGGCGAATATTTTAGCTTGGCCAATCGCGCGGCCGTGTCAACGGCGGCTTGTCAAAATTTTACTTACATCTATAAAACACCCCTAATTTGTGAGGAATCACCACAATCTGGCGGCACTGACTTATCGAACCGAATTCGATAGTCATAAAGAGCGCTATCTCCGAAGAGACTTCCAGCCCTGCATGACCACGGAGGATTTTCTTAATTTTTTTGTGGTACATCTACCGACTCGATCTGTCCAGAAAATATTGTTTTATCTTTAAACAGCTCCATCGGTCATAACTAACATATTACCTACTGCTTTGTTTCAAGCAGAATAGATTGTGTTATATTTAACGAGCAAGTACTCTTGACCCAGTGGAGAGCTGATTGGAAGCCATAGGCCACGTCTTGGGCCATTAGCCCAGAAACGCAACAATGCGGCATTAACTGGGCCCGGCTGGCTGGGTTATCCTTGCCACCTACGGTTTGTAGGGCTGCCTGGGCTTTGGAAAAACTCCACTCCTTTAGTCCACGTTTTGAAATAAGGGGGATCCCTTATTTCAAAACGTGGACTAAAATAGTCGTGGTTTAAAACTGGTACTAATCTGGTGCTGTCATTTTCATTTTCCAAATGAAAGACAGAATTAGCATCAGTTTTAACCCAGGTCTAATTTTAGTCCACGTTTTGGAATATGATGGATTGACTTTTGAATAATTATGATTGACTAGCGGCCGCCCGCGGTTCCACCCACGTGGTTCCCGTTTCACAAAGCTAGGTTTACTCGTTATACCGGGTGTACACGAGCAGAGTAAATGGTACAGAAGAGTGTTACAAACTTATCTGACCTGGTGATAGTGATGTTCAAGGAGCCATACTAACAATACAAAATGAGCTGTCAAAATATACTGTCGGTTTTCATCAGTATGAATAACGAATAGTTCACAAAAATCACCAGGGTGCCTACCATCAACTTTAAGACAGCGATTCAAAAATAGCGCGAGGCAGAATAGGTTCCTAAAATGAATTGCTTTCTATCGTTCTATGACCTTCTATGAAACTGGATCGCAAATGAATTGCTAAATGTGAATGAACGAACGATTTGTGTCCTTATTTCTTCTACCCGTCTCTTTCACTCGATTCTGTCATGCCCGGAGAGTGAGAGGGACGGTGTCATGCAGGTGTCATGTTAGTTTGGCCGAGTTATAAGTCAAATAAGAGTTCATGACAGCTTAGCGGCTGTGAAATGTCATTGAATGATCACTGAATCGCTGTCATTGATATTAAGCTGTCGTGGTACGAATAAGCGAAGCAGATCAGTTTAGGTCCTAAACAAAACCGCGATAAGAGTTGATGATAGGCACCCTGGTCTAATTTTAGTCCACGTTTTGGAATAAGGGGGATTGACTTTTAAATAATTATGATTGACTAGCGGCCGCCCGCGGTTCCACCCACGTGGTTCCCGTTTCACAAAGCTAGGTTTACTCGTTATACCGGGTGTATACGAGCAGAGTAAATGGTACAGAAGAGTGTTACAAACTTATCTGACCTGGTGATAGTGATGTTCAAGGAGCCATACTAACAATACAAAATGAGCTGTCAAAATATACTGTCGGTTTTCATCAGTATGAATAACGAATAGTTCACAAAAATCACCAGGGTGCCTACCATCAACTTTAAGACAGCGATTCAAAAATAGCGCGAGGCAGAATAGGTTCCTAAAATGAATTGCTTTCTTTCGTACTATGACCGAACGATGAACGAACGATTTGTGTCCTTATTTCTTCTACCCGTCTCTTTCACTCGATTCTGTCATGCCCGGAGAGTGAGAGGGACGGTGTCATGCAGGTGTCATGTTAGTTTGGCCGAGTTATAAGTCAAATAAGAGTTCATGACAGCTTAGCGGCTGTGAAATGTCATTGAATGATCACTGAATCGCTGTCATTGATATTAAGCTGTCTGATCAGCTAAACAAAACCGCGATAAGAGTTGATGATAGGCACCCTGGTCTAATTTTAGTCCACGTTTTGGAATAAGGGGGATTGACTTTTAAATAATTATGATTGACTACCGGCCGCCCGCGGTTCCACCCACGTGGTTCCCGTTTCACAAAGCTAGGTTTACTCATTATACCGGGTGTACACGAGCAGAGTAAATGGTACAGAAGAGTATTACAAATTTATCTGACCCGGTGATAGTGGTGGTGAAGGAGCCACTCACAATACAAAATGAGCTGTCAAAATATACTGTCGGTTTTCATCAGTATGAATAACGAATAGTTCACAAAAATCACCAGGTCCGATAAGTTTCTAGGTCTCTACTGCTTACTCCACCTGTGCACGAAAGGGCATGTACTGTGCACAGAAGGCTTTTAAGTTAGAGGTGGTATTTTTGTATTTCCCTCCGACAGCCCTAAAAGGCGAATAAGTGTGAAAATGACAAGTTACTTGCCGCCTCTCCTCAATTAATCGACCGCTTATAACAAGGATCATCATAAATATACAGATAATGCGCTCTGTCAATCTCGCGCATTGTTCGCGCAACGTAGGTATATTACTCGCGTAGGCCCCTCCCACAAATATAATAATAAATAAATCATTTATTTCAGGCAACTAATGGTCCATACAATAGATACCTTACAGGCTAACATACATACATTTATATAAGAAAATTTTATTAGGTATTTAAAACTTTAATTGACTTTCGGCGTCCTATCGGTGGCAGTAGGCAACGTCCCACGGAAGCGCCGGTACACCACGCCCTGCGGCCAGAAATCCTCCTTCATGAAAGTATCCAACCTTGCTGTCGGGACGCGCACCACAAACGACTTGAAGTTTGTATTGTGGCGCGATTCCAAAGGCTGGACTCTCAAGCAGAAGTTATCTTCTTCTTGATGTACTCTGTCACGTCCCCCACGGTGACGGTGTGGTGCAGACGGGGCAGGTATACCGCCGTGGTCGGTATGGCAGCTCGCAGCAGGAGGTTGGGCCCTGTCGGTGCGGTACCATACTGGTTCTTCGACGCTCGCTGTCGATGTCGCTTGACAAAGCTAAGTTACTCCTAATACCGGGTGTACACGGGCAGAGTAAATGGTAGAGAAGTGTATTACAGACTAATCTGACTTGGTGATAGCGGTGGTGAAGAAACCACTCGCAATACAAAATGAGCTGTCAAAATGGACTGTCGTTTGTAAGCAGTAGGATTAATGGGCTTCATTTTATGCCCATATAAAGTTTTTTTTTCTTCCACAAAAACTTGCCTTAGAATCTAAGCTTACAAAAAAGTGCTAACTTACTTAAGTTTTGTGGGAGACTGGAGCCTGAAACTAAGCCTAAAGCGAGGCTTGAGATGTATATAAGGGACAAAATATTTCTAGCACTGTACAGCTTACTCCACCTGTGCATAGCAGGCTTTTAAGTTAGAGGTAGTATGTTTGTATTTCAGACAGCCCTAAAAGGCGAATAGGTGTGAAAATGACAAGTGACTTGCCGCCTCTTCTCAATTAATCGGCCGTTTATAACAAGGATCATCATACATATTCAGCTAAATGCGCTCTGTCAATCACGCGCATTGTTCGCGCGACGCAAATCACTCGCGTAGGCTCCCATAAAGCTAGGATTATCGGCTGCGCCGGCGCAAGGCTGCGGTCGCGCAATTTAGTTCATGGAAAATATTTGTGCGTATTTGTTGTGTGATAAATCGTGGAAAATGTATGGCCGTTGCGCACGGATTGGCGATTTGTTTAAGTCCGTCATGTAAGCTTGTAGTGACATGGCATGGTTGAGATTTGATATATAAAAAAATATATCATTCTGCAAAACAGACACCAATGTATATAATAATAATGATTATAGTTGGTTATAGGGACGTATGTTAGGGGTCCCACGACCGAGAGAGGAATTAATTTTCAGGTTTTTTTGTCGGGGTCCGTTTTTATTAAGCTAACCTTGTATATGCTTTTCTATACTAATATTATAAAGATGAAAGATTTGATTGTTTGTTTGCATCGAACAGGCTCCGAAACGGGTATGTATCATAATAATACTACGGGTCATTACGACTATGGTCGAAATAACTATGATCGATTCACATATTTTCATAATGACTATTGAACGACTCAACTACTGTTCATTTCACCTACGGTTGATTGAACTAGAGTTGATTCAACTAACGGACGATTGGCCTAAATATGTTTATTTCATCTACTGATTGTTTCGACTATGAACGACTCGCCTACAACAAGCTTATTAATTGGAAAGTTTATTAAATGGATTTGGGCGCGTTGGATTGTTTTTTTGTTAGAGTGTCGCAAACATAAAATTTTTGACTGTTTTAGTATGGAGCGGGGACTTGTACAATTTACAAGAATGAATTTTATAAAAATGAAAATATCTCGAAAACGGTGCGTCATAGCTGAAATCTAACAAAATTTTCGATCCCCTATGGTGCCCCGGAGATACCTAGGAGGCATCCGATGGACATATAATTTTTTTTTTGTTAAAAAAATTTTTCGTTATTTCAAAATTTTTATATATTTTGGGAAAAACAGAAGGGGGGACGGGGGCCAAACCCCCCGTCAAGGGGGCTCGGGGAGCGAAGCCCCCCGCCACCCAACAAAATGTAACAGACGTTTCAGGTTAGCTTAGGTTAGAACAGTGACCAAAACGCCGCCCGAGCCGAGCGAGCGAAGCGAGCGTGCCGCGGCAGCGGCCGGCGAAGCGCCAGAACTGATTTCATACACCCCCCCTACCCCCTACTTCAGTTTAATAGGAAATGGGAATATGTCTAAAGTCGCCTCTAATACTCTCATAATTTAAGATCTTTTATGTACCGCATTCTAGCAAATAAATTCTTGATTCTTGATTCTTGATTCTAGCTCGCTCGGCTCGCGCGGTATGTTCATGTAAACCTTACATGCTCGTCGCTTCGCTCCTCGCACCTATCAGCAATACAGTCACGAGAAAATATGTATACAACATAGGACTATGTCATATTACGATATTGCATGACTTCTGTGACACTGATCGTTTTCTTTTGGAACGCTACAGTGTGACAAAGTTCTATGTTGTATTGTATACATAATATTATTGCTCGTGTCTGTACATGAGTCACTATTTTTAAACTTAATAAACCGTGTAGGTAAATTGACCGTAGGTGAAATGACCAGTAGTTCAATCAACGGGAATGATACGGGAACGGGTACCACGCGGGTGAAACCGCGAGAATCTTCTAGTAACATATAAAAAAGCTACTTATAAAATAAAACATAAGTTCAAGCGCCTATTTATAGCCATTTGTTATCAACAATGCCTTTTAATGTTAACGATCTATTTTTAAATTAAAATGTAATAATGCTATTAATCAATTTTATCCCTCGTTGCGTGACACCAGACATGCAAATCGTGATGGAAAGGTACAAGAAGTAACTACATTTCAACACCAGTTAATTTCCTGCTTAGAAAAGGGAGATAATTCTCATTTAAAATATACAATACTAGCGGCCACCCGCGGTTTTACCCGCGTGGTTCCCGTCCCCGTGGGAACATCGGAATAAAAAGTATCCCATGTTTTACTATCTATAGGCTATCTATATGTCTGCCAAATTTAAACCAAATCGGTTTAGTTGCTTTTACGTAAAAGAGTAACAAACATCCATACCTAACATACATCCATACACACCAAATATTAGTAGGAAGGATTGTATAGTATAATTACATTTTATTAATTGCATTAAATAGTACATTACAGTCAAGAACGGGAAGTTAGACATTACATTATCAAGGGGCGAGGGCTTTAATCATTCAAAAGAAATGCGAGGAAATAAAAAAATATAGAAAAAAAGTTGTGCCCTTCAGTAGAAGTTCACTTAGAAAGGATTGCGAAGAATTCAACTTCTAAGGGAATAAAATGGGGGTAGGTATGCGTTCCCCAAATTACACGCAAAAGCTAGTCTTTTGCATTTATTTGAAAACTACACGATGTTATCCCACGGGACTGTGATATTTTTCTGGGATAAAAAGTAGCATATGTTCCTCTCCAGGCTACAAAGTATCTGTGTCTCAAATTTCAGCCAAATCCGTTCAGCCATTTTGGCGTGATTGAGCAAGAAACATCCAATCATCTAAACTTTCACAAGTAGTATGTGTTATGTTAGATTTCAATATAATTTTGGACCAACTGGTTATGGTTAGATAGACTGGTTGAGAATGCCTTATAGCATTAAGTCCGCCATTTGTACATTGTGCAATGAAGTTTAAATAAAATAAAATATATACAAATTTTAAAGTTAATTACAGTACAAAAAGATAACTCAGACTAAATAAGTATTATTTTAAGTTTCATTCAGAATACTAATTTGTCAATGCAAATGTAAAAAAATATTTTTATAAAAAAATAAAACCGCCTTCAAAAAAACCACATCAAAAAAGTAAGAAATAATTCCTCACCAAATAAATAACGTAAGTACTTTGAAGTCGGGCGTGAAACATGTACAATTTTTTGTTGTTTTTGTTAAAACCCGCCCGACTTCAAAGTACTTACGTTATTTATTTGGTGAGGAATTATTTCTTACTTTTTTTTGTGGTTTTTTTGAAGGCGGTTTTATTTTTTTATAAAAATAATTTTTATTTCACTCTTTTTAGTGCATCGTGCAGGCAATTTACGTGTTTTCTGGTAAATAGGTATGTGATCAAACTGATAACCTCCTTTTTCGAAGTCGGTTAAAATACCTTGAGGTATCCCCTTTTTTCCAAAACAAGAATCATCTAAATCGGTTTATAAACAAAGGAGTTATGCCTAAAGATACGTATTAAATTCACATAAAGTGGTAACGAAAACGACAGTATTTTCAAAATTTCCTGAAAACTACTGAACCGATTTCAAAATTTCAAAAAATGGGACCAACTTGGAAACCAACCTGATGTAATAACGTTTGAACCATTTCAATCGGTTCAGCCGTCTTCGAGTAATCGGTGGACATACACAAAAAAAAAAAAAAGAGAAAAAAACATACATACAGACGAATAGAGAACCTCCTCCTTTTTGATTTAGAAGTCGGTTAAAAAGAATAAAGCGGTTGTCAATTTATACAACAATCAGTCAAATTTATTTGGCAGTTATGACAGTGAATAATTAGATTATGATTATGATTATCAAATAAGCAACCTTTAATTATTGTGGCCTTACTTTACCTCTTTCAAATAAAAAAATAGATAAATACATATCCTACTATCCTGCTAATATTATAAATGTGAAACTTTTGATCAATCACGCCAAGAGACGGTTGAACGGATTTGGCTGAAATTTGGGACACAGATACTTTGTAGTCTAAAGAGGAAAATAGGCTACCTTTTATTCCGGAAAAATATCACATTCCCGCGGGATAACGTCGTGTAGTCCACGCGGGCCGAGCCGCGGGCGGAAAGCTTGAAAGTATTACTAATATTCATCGTTAGTATCAAAAGTTAGTTCTAATTAATTTAAATAGGTAATTTTCTTCCGAATATCTTTTTCCGACTCTTTCAGAATCGTATTGTGCGTTATTTTAAACTATATTTAATGGATTTTTAACTAAAAAGTGTTTTTTTTTATACTTACACATTATTACACTTAACTAACACCGACCGAATTATCTGCAACATGTACAAGTAGTCTCAGACTTGCGGTTCTGTCTCGAGGCTCTCGCGTCTCTAGCGCAGACCTTGGGCCCGAGCGGTTTTCACATCATATAACACCACATGGGCGTACGGACAGAGAAAAAAGTATATTAAAAATAATAATATTATGAGATCCGTTCTGCGTGACAATGATTACTAGGGTCTGGCTCTTAAAACGTCTCGTGTTTCAAATTTCGACAATCGTGTCTCGTCTCTAGTCCCGACCCGAAAGTCCAGGGACTTTTGGTAAATTCAGTTGTCTCGAGTCCCGGGACTTTCGGGTCGGGACTAGAGACGAGACACGATTGTCAAAATTAAAAAATATTTTTTTTTAAATCATTGAATAACGCCATCTATAGTAATTACATGATTCAAAACATTGTGTCACTGTTATACTCGTGGTAGCACTGTAATTACAGAATTAATTGCTTTGGATAGCGATGAAACTTACGACCTAATCTCTACAAAGTGTAAAACAAACTAGCTTACCGTTGTCTCTGTACGTCTAAGCCTCTTTGCACACGGGACATCGACCGGCAGGTATTATAAACATAACGTAACTATCTCCATATAATTTATAGTGGCAAATGACAAAATTAAATATTTTTTTACACAGTATCATCTAGCTCCAAACAAGCAATAAGGGTATAGAGTCTAGAACACCTTTCCTTAGTCCATGTTATTATATTTTGTATCTTTTTTTTGTAAAACTATCTCGTGAATGTGATTTTAGGGTTTAACGGTTAGGATGAAGTGAATTTATTGTCTCTGTACGATTGTACTCTCCTGAGGACATACTAATTTTCGTGCTCTTGATTTACAGCATTGTACCCATCTTACTTAAAGAGAAACTTCCATAATCTTTTATTAACATCAAATACATACTAGTTTTTAGATCTAGTAGGTACCTACATGTTGTAACTTAAAATTATTTTAAGAGTTGCTATAATAATTATATTTACCAGTAATGTGTAAAATTTTTATAAAATTTATATTTTATCGTCACTGATGTCACTACTGCGCTCAACAGAATATCAGTGCAGCAAGCCCCTGCTTGCTGCTCATACTGAGTTGGGCTCAATTTTGACTTCACACGTCACAATTTTTGTTCTTTTTTGTATTTGTGTTAATTTTTAGTTTTTGTTTGTCACATACTTACCACAAGTAGCACTTTTAACACAAGTATGTTCGAAGTACAATATTTGATGTTTTGTCGTGTGATGCCAAAATAAACGGTTTTTCTTTTCATTTTTTCTTTCTTAAACATCACCTAAGTGCTTTCAGGTAGGCTTCGAGAAAGAATAGGGTATTGACATGAGAACGCGAGCTCCAAGTTTGGGTCCAAGAAATGGAATGGGATTTTTTTAATGAAACCTTCATGTTTAAAAAAAAAATATCAATTGTCGACGCCATGGAGATAGACTTAATACTGAGGTAAGTAGACTTAATACTGAGGTAAGTGGAGAGTGCAGTACTAACACTTTTTAGTGACCAAAAATTACACAGCGGTGTCTTCCGTCTCACCTACACTTTAAAAAAATACGTATGGTCATATGAGACAACTGACAACCACTACATACTAAATGTCGAATTTGCTGGTATACACTTTTTTATTCAGGGTGAGAACTCCAGTTACCTCAGTATTAAGTCTAGCTCCATGGTCGACGCTCTATTTTTGCCCAGCAGCCTATGTCATCATGTCATGTTGTTGTGGTGTGGTAGTACCATTTGAATGTAAGGACAAAGAAGTGTCAGAAAGTTACAGTTTTCCATAAGGCAATCACGTGCGAAACAGGGACCGTACTCTGAAACGCTAATCCGAAACTTCGGTTAGCCCCGCCCCTTTCATTCGATTCTGTCCCGACTACAGAGTGAGAGGGACAGGTATACCGAAGTTTCGGGTTTTGCGTTTCAGAGTAGGCCCTCAGGGACCGTACTCTAATCCGAAACTTCGGTTAGCCCCGTCCCTTTCACTCGATTCTGTCATGACTCGTGCGTGCGAGGAACGGGTATAACGAAGTTTCGGGCGGTGCGTTTCAGAGTAGGCCCTCAGCAGGGGCGGTCGACAGTCGTCCTTTGTTGGGTAGAAAAGAGTAATGTTAACAATTACTTAGGAGCTCGTGGGTCAGTGGTAAGCGCGCTCAGCTTGCGATCATTGAGGTTAAGCAACTTTCGCAATGTTCGGTCACGGGATGGGTGACCAAAAACTTTTCATCTCGAGCTTCTCCGTGCTTCGGAAGGCACGTTAAGCCGTTGGTCCCGGCTGCATTTGCAGTCAGTAATACCCACCAAACCGCACTGGGTCCGCGTGGTAGGTCTTTGCCCATTCTCCTTATCCATCCATAAGGATAGTAAGTGCCCCAGCAGTGAGAACATTAAATAGCTAAATGAAGACGATGATGATGAACAATTAAAAAAAGCAAATCCTTAGGCCCAGCAAGTAACATCTCATTGAAATTTTTACTTTTTTGCACTCACAATGCAATTTTTATTATTTTAAAATGGAAATTGAAGTATTTTTAGAAAAAATCGACCCGTCTCACAACTAGCTCCGATGGGACTCGAACCCACGACCAGCGTTAATTTCATCAATGTGAAGATATTACTACCCTTACACGTGTAATGGCTATACAGCGTGTAAGAAGTATTGGATAAATTCGACGCTTCTCGTAACGACACCGTAGCTCAGAGGTTAGAGCAGTCGCCCGCATAGCGTAAGGTCGTGGGTTCGAGTCCCATCGGAGCTATTTGTGAGACGGGTCGATTTTTTCTAAAAATACTTCATTTTCCATTTTTCAAGTAACATCTTAATAACCTTCATTTAATTTTCATAGACAGCGCCAGATGAAAAATGCAGCTTTATTTCATAAGTAGCTTATAATGACATGCAAGATTGTACAAGAAAATACGAATAGGAATTATACCAAAGTACCTAGTTCTCCAATTACACAAGCATTTTGCCCATTGTGTTCTTGGTAATTGGCTAATGGCCGTTTTCTCGTCCTAACACTTTCAATGTTGCGGAAGCGATGTTATCTCTATTGTTCATTTGCATGTGATTAATTCAGTCCTCGGTTGCTATGATAGAAATCATCGGTTAAGGTCACTGTAATAACATTAATTGTTGTGATACATACAGGGTGCTATGGGACCGATATAGGTATCTAATGAAAAACCACGCGCAACCGGATGCCGGGATGGAAAATACGGACTAAGTATTTTTTAGTTTGATCTTAGAAAAGTAGTTAAAGTATATAGTTAGGAAGCAAAGATTTGAATTCAATCAAAACTGCGTGTTTCTTTTTTAAATATCTATGAAAAAAAAAATTATTTATTTAAACACACAATCAACAATAACACAATGCAAAAATAATAGTACAGACAAATTTATATTTGCTTTACCGCGTGCATTGCCTTTACAGGTGTATTGTCACCGGAAAATAATAAAAACCGCAAATTTATAAATTTCTTAAAATAAATAACCACAAAATTTAAGTTTTATTTAAATTTCTAACCTATCACGTGTTCTACAGGACTTCCGTAAATTTATACATTTCCTAGGAAATTTTTAATTTACGGTTCTTGTTATTTTCCGGTGACACATACACAGCACTCAATTAATCACAAATGGTACAGATAATCTGCCCTTAACTAAATAATATTCATTTTATAAGGGGTTACTAAGTAGGGAATTTATAGGTACAAAAATTACTGAAACACATATAATTATTTTTTTGCTAAGGCTTTGTTGGAGACCAACAAAGCCTTAGCAAAAAAATAATTATGCCTGCATTAGTAATGAGCCAGGTCTAGAATGCAGAATATAAAAAAAAATGTGTTAGCGCAAACACGAAAGCACTCTCTCACCTGCATCACCATGTAGCTATTGAAGACCTCTGCGATAGGCAGCCGAAAGTGGCTAAGTTGCCATAGAAAAATATTTTTATAAAACTTTACATGGATTTTTTAGAGCCCATAATCCTAGTATTTTTAGAAGGTATCGCTACATTCCCTCATAGTCATTCGTAGAAGTAGATAGCAAATGTATCAAAAACAGACACTTTTAGCAGGTTTGCTATCTACTTGTATCAGTGACTAACTACGAGGGAATGTAATGATACCGTAAAAATACTAATACTAAATACTAAAAATACTATGGGCCCTAAAAATTCCATGTGTGTAATAAAATTCACCGCAGCGCCACTTTCGCCTAGCCTAACAAGGGTCTGGCCCATCGTGCTTGTCTATCCTCTCTTAAGGAAAACTTTCACCCCATCTTAAGAATAGCTGATATTAATTTAATTTACAGCATTTTCTGTCTCTCCCTGTATAATGGGTTTAGAGGATTAAAATAGAGCAATGTGCTCGGTTTTTTTTTCTTGTACGAGTACCTACGAGTAGGTACTTTTAATTTGATAATCGATATGTTGCTCAAGGGCTTCGATTCATAGTTACTACTCTGGTCACGCATGTCTAATTGATTACGAATTGCTAAAACACGCGATTAATATAATTTTTTAAAGTTATTTTCATAAATGAGAAAATTGAGCATTAAATGACTTGTTTTTCCCCCATAAATTTTATAGCGATTGACGTCATACATACAGGTAGTGTCAGAAAAACTTAGTGCTGGAAGTAACTTTGGGAAGGCTGCTGTTTTCAGTTTATGTAATTTAACTTACATTATTAGGAACTAGCTTTCCGCCCGCGGCTTCGCCTGCGTGGACTACATGACGTTATTCCGCGGGAATGTGATATTTTTCAGGGATAAAAAGCCTATGTTCCTCTCCAAGCTACAAAAGTATCTGTATCCCAAACAGCCAAATCCGTTCAGATGTTTTGGCGTGATTGAGTAGCAAACATCTAAGCTTTCACATTTATAATATTAGTAGGATTCCTTTCAGTCGTACAAAGGATTATCATAAGTATTACGTAAAAAAGTAACAAAAGTCAATTGTTTATGTAGCCAAAACGAATTTTTCATACTGCATCCAAATTCACTACGGCCAATTTAGAAATTTTTGTACTATATATCAAACGTAGGACAGTAAAAAACCGGTCAAGAGCAAGTCGGACTCGCGCACCGAGGGTTCCGTACCGTACCATCATAAATAAATAAAAAAAACTACAACTATGCTTCACCCAAACAAAGCAACCTGCGAGTAGGTAGGAAGGAGGATATTTTGGTTGTAAATAAAACGTAAAAATGTTTTCATCGGCGAGGCATATTATATTCTTCCAAGAATTTGCGATGTAGAATTTTGCAGTTTTTGGTCAGCGCCATCTCTTGACCGATAATGGAACTAATGTAATTTTTGTTCATGATTTCTGAAAAAGTTTACTATTTAGAGACATCGTTTTATTTTTCCCGTAATCTTTACATAAACTTCTATCACCTAAAACAATTTATCTTTGCAAACTTCGGAGATAAGGGGGGACGGTATTATTTTTACATTTTTCATCATAAGTCAAAAACTATGCGGCCTAAAACAAAAAGAAAAATTGTTTGAGAGTGTGCAAGCAGCGCTCTTTTATATGATACCCCATTTGCCCTAGTAGCCCCACTTCAAATTTTTTAAACCCCCTTTCCGCCCCTATTGCAAAAAAAATTAAAATTATTTAAATTTTTCCTTTTTGCATTCACAATCGTCGTGGGTTCGAGTCCCATCGGACCTGGTTGTGAGAGGGTCGATTTTTTCTAAATACTTCACTTTCCATTTTTCAACCATAAAAATTGCATTGTGAATGCAAAAATATAAATATTTTTATTTCTCTCTTATCAGCAAAATAGTTGTGCAAACGTCGTCTTAAATTATAACAAACTTAGGTCGAACCTTATCTTTTAACCAAAGCAGGATATGTGCGTGAGGCAAGCCGCGTTTTTGCCACTCAACACTATACATATAACACAATACTTCTCCAAAAATGTTATCTTTGGTGAGTAGATGTATCATTGATTATAGCGTCGCGAAGGTGCACGTATTCTTCAGCGCGCAGCTGCCTTTGATTAGATCGTATTTTAAACTAATCTTTCGGTTTAAATTTTTGTGTACATGTCAACAATAAACTGATTGAATAAGCAACGAAAACGTTGAAAGTATACAAATCTATTCCTTCTCACTTGCAAGTGGTAACAATAAAATTGAAGGTTCCTTTTTATTATAATTGTATGAAGCTCGCGCTCGGACGCTCCGCCTTTTTATACCTTCGGCCTTCGGCCGCGAGACGCGTCGAGCGAAGCTTCGAAAAGCTATCGGGAGTTACACGTGTTGTTGTGAGTCTACCATAAAAGATAGACATATGCTGTCGTGGGATATTTTTTATATAATTTTAAGGAGAACATTTCCGTCATACATAATTTCTGTGTAGCTTTAACCATGAAGGTTGCACACGCGACGGAAGCTTAAAAAATGGAGTAACCCGCTCCCGCTTTCCCAACATTTCCCTTCACTGCTCTGCTCCTATTGATTGTAGCGTGATGAAAAGTACACTATAACCAGCTCAGGAGTGTGAAAAATAACTGTACCAAGTTTCGTTAAAATCCGTCGAGTAGTTTTTGTTTCTATAACGGTTATACACACAGACAGACAGACAGACAGACAGAGAGACAGACAGACAGACAAAAATTTTACTGATTGCATTTTTGGCATCAATATCGATCCCTTATCACATCCTGATAGTTATTTTGGAAATATATTTCATGTACAGAATTGACCTCTCTACAGATTTATTATAAGTATAGATGACCCAACATTTCTTAGAAAAGCTGGGCATATCTTTGAGCCGCAGCTTACAAGCGTCACATACTATTACACATTTAACATAGCAAAAAAAACGTTTACTTATCCATACTAACATTACAAATGTGAAAGTATGTTTGTTTGTTTGTTTGTCCGTCTTTCAGGTCAAAACGGAGCAAACGGATCGACGTGACTTTTGGTATGGGGATAGTTTGGGAGGCGTAGAGTGACATAAGCTACTTTTACCCCGGAAAAACATCACATTCCCGCGGAATAACGTCGTGTAGTCCACGCGAGCGAAACCGCGGGCGGAAGACTTAGGTTTTAAAAATCAAATTAGTTATTTCAATTATGTTTTTTTTTCAATATGGAACCGCTATTTTATTACGTCTTAATATCTCATTAGCTGTCTACAACTGTCAAGTTAGGAGACACATTTGACACTTTGAATATCGATGAGCGAGTCTTAAGTCGCGATTTACATCAAAATTGGCAGATCACGGCCGACGAGCCGGCTACTAAACATATAACTTAAGTGACTTAAGTGACACTAACCTAAGTGATTCCGTTGTCCAGTAGCTAGCTATTATTTTTATATCGTTTATTAAGCTGAATAATTGATGATATTGATAATAATTTGATATCTTATTTAACTGCCAATGTTTGAGTGTTTTATGGATTTTTTTAAGTTATCACTGACGTCATTATAGAGCCTACACTTAGGTCCGGTTGCTCGTACATTACAGTTAAGTTAAAGTTAAAATTTAACCGTTGTTAAAAAGAAAATACGTTGGTTGTTATTCAGTTGGCCATAAATATTTTACACAAGACTACTTTAAATTAGACATGGGTTAAAAGTGTTTTGTCTGTACAATTTCATTAACCTTCCCGTTAAATCTGTAATTTGACTGTTCGTTAAAGTAACCGCTGTTTCAACAACGCTTTATAAATTTGACCGCCACCGGTTAATTCTACTTTAACCATAATTTAACCCTAATGTTAAAGTAACCAAGCTTCGAGCAAACGGACCTTAGAAAATGTATTGTATTAAAGAAATAAATATTGGTCACCATCACATACATTTTTTTTTTATCCACAACGGGGTAGCACTTAGCATTCATCACACCTGATGTTAAGTGGTGATAAGGCTGAAGGTGGAAGCGTACTACTCCCGGAATCCTCAACCACTGAGGAACTGGCTATCTTATCTCTAACTGCCGGAACACAATAATGCTGAAAACATCATTGTTATGGCGTCAGACTTAGATAAGATGGTGGTAGCTAGCCAGGCGGACTAAGAACAAGTCCTACCACCAACCAAACCGAATACAATATGTACCCCCACTGGGAATCGAACCCGGGACCTCTTGGTCTGAAATCGGTGGTGAGAACCACTAGACCACAGAGGCGGTAAATTGTTCCAAAACCAAACTATGTAGCTTGAGCACTAGTTTTATAGGAATTGGAAACAACGACGGGTATTACAACATACACCCAGACCCGAGGAAATGTTGAAAAGTTAGTTTTTCAATATTTACTACCGTCCCTCTTACTCTCCGAGCATGACAGAATCAAGTGAAAGAGACGGGTATAATTTGCAGGTGACATGTCATCCGTTGTGGAGATCCTTGGGGGAGGCCTATGCCCAGCAGTGGGTGTCGTTCGGCTGACATGATGATGATGATGTCATCTTGACCAAGTAGGACGTCTGGCAGTACACTGTACTCAAAATCCGTCAATGCGCTGGGGCCCGGGCCCGGGCCGTCACTGATGTGCTAAATACGCATTTTGCGCTGCGCTCTGCGGCCCGCTTCTCCGCGCTGCGGTCCGCTCCTCCCCGCTGCGCCCCGACACAATGTGCGCAAACCTTTATAGTAGATATGCCGCATCCAAACTACAATGTACAACTGGGTCATTTTAAATGCAAATCATGTACGCAGACCTTAAACAATATCATTAAATTAGCAATGTAGTTAAGCTATTAAGCCCGAGATTAAACCTCAGAAATCCACTTATAACTTTTAATAACGTTAGTCGATATATATTTTGACGTTGACATCTTCCTTCGTGGACCAATAAAATGCGCGGGTAGTAGTTCCATTCACTAAGCTATTAGCGTAATACTAGGTACTGTCCGCGGCTCTTTCCGCATGGTTATCTTTCATGCAAACTGTCAACACGCAGTTTATTTCCTTTGTGATTATTATTATAAAATAAAATTGGACCTCTACGCAATAAAAATAGTACCTACTTACGGTCAAAATTTTAGAATTACTCATTTCTACAATTTTGTCTTTGACATTATAATAATGATAATATATATCGGGCGATTTTAAATTAATATTACGCATACACGATGCAATTCTGTAAATATAGGAAAAATTGTAATAGAAAAAATAATTAAGTAACTGTCCAAAAATCTAGTAAGAAGCTGTGGCTATTTCTTTTATATTTTTTTTTATTTTAAACCTACCTCGGCAAATTATTACTAACATATTTTCATTAGATATTGAAGGTTTTACCGCAATTTAAAGTTATTAATCTATTCAGATAGTGTTACATAAAAGGCGGAAAAAATACTATTATTAACAGATTTTAAGTAACTTCGTTTTAATTTTTAAGTAAGTAAGTTACATTACGTCGTAATATAAATCTCTAACAATTTATTTCACGTACAGACTTCGCTTCGCTTCTATTTTATTACATGTCTTGATGACGCAGTGCACATAAACACGCTGATCTATAGAACCTTGGTAAGTGAAAGGAATCCACTTTAAATATTTTTTCTCTTAATTTTAATCTCGTGAAGAATGTCATTTCGTTTAGTTAGAGCACTGCCGCGTATTAAGTTATTGACTTGTGACAGATCGGTAGTAAGTAAGGTATCAATAGGATTGTTTAACATTAAGCACAGAATATATAATAGTATGCATTAAGTAAGTATTAGCGATAACCATGAAAACAGTGAATGTTTGCTAAGCGTAAGTATTTCAGATGCCGCGTCCTAAAACTCAACACATAGTTTTACCGCCTCCGTCGTTTAGTCATTTACACCACCGGTTCCAGAGGTCTCGGGTTCGATTCCCTGTGAAAATACATGTTGTATTTTTACGACCGATTTGGCGCAGGGGTAGGCTACCCACCTTCTGCGCCAGTGGGCTCGGGTTCGATTCCCGAACAAGACAAATATTTGTGTGCATGAACATGTCTATTTGTCTTGGTCTGGTCGTTTTCTATGTATATAAAAAAAAATTAAGTATTTTCCATGATACTTTCTTAATGAAATTAAAATGGGCTTAGATAATTGGTGTGAATGTAAGAAGTTATTTATTATTCATTATTTATTATTATTGTATTCATATTACATTTTAAGTTGATGGTAGGATATGATCTAAATCCGCCTGGCTAGCTTGGGAGGTCCGGGAGTAGCTCGTTTCCACATTCAGCCTTATCATCACTTAACATCAGATGTGATAAAGGCATAATTTTATTTTAATATGTTTAAGGTTATTTCTGCCTAGTCCGCATATAATATATTTCGTCTTCGTGGACTCTGGATTTTAATGGTATTACGTTTGGTTTTATAATGATCACTACGGTACTTATCTAGCCTTTACTTATACTAGTATAGTATTATATTATCTGTGCCTTTACTTACTACGGGACGAGAGAGATAGAAGAGTTTCCGTGGTGCCACTAAAGTAAGTAAAGGCACAGATAATATAATAATATACATAGTGAAAATGCTTAACCTTGTAATGTGTATAATCTTTACTTTTAGACTAATATTATAAAGAGGAAAGATTTGATTGTTTGTTTGTTTGTTTGCATCGAATAGGCACCGAAACTACTGGAGCGATTTGGAAAATTCTTTGACCATTAGAAAGCTAAATTCTTCACGAGTGACATACCTAGGCTATATTTTATTACACACACGCGGGTGAAACTGCGAGGATCCGCTAGTGTTATTATAAAATAGCAATATTATGAACAAAATAACTATGCTTGTTTCTACTTCTCCTCATAAAGTGTTTTATTTATTGTACAAACTTTATGGCAGCTATAACACTTAAATCTCATTTAAGTCTAGCTCATTTCAGCTAGCATTCAAGAATGCAACAACTGGTGAATGACGTCATAAGGCAGATAGTCCGTACCTGACCTTACACATCAAGAAACGAACAATGGACCAGTATTAGACTCATGTATTAACCACACATATATCTGTTTGTGTTTACGCCGACAAATTAATTTCAAACCTTAAGGCCATTCGCATCATTCATCATCATAAATACAAGCCGACCACTTTAGAAAGACCTGTAATTCAACTGCAACTTCAATAGCAACATAACTGAACTAAGTGAGATTGAGATACCTATTTTAAATGGTCGATTATAATGTTTTTTCTCCTACATGCGTTTAGTAAAATCTTATTAATTACTTAGTTAATGTCTTCCTGTAATAAGATTACGGAAAAGGTTTTGATAGGTTTTTTATGTAGTATGAATGTTAAATTTATACGATTCATTAAAAAAGAATTTGAAAGTCATACGACATTTGGCGGGCCTGATAGCTCAGTGCTACTGCCAGGCCTACAGAACCAGGGGTTATAGGTTCGAAACCTAAACAACTAAACGTACTTTCGAAATATATCTGTTTCCTTTTGGCATGTGTTTTTGTAATGGAGCTAAGCAAAATGAAAACCCCAAATGAGACATTATATTTATTTGAAAACTTCCTCAAAAACATAGTTGCATCACGTGATTGGGCCAAATTACCGCAATATTCAGTTAGAATTCAATCGAATTTTAAAATTGATTAGAGATATCTCAATATCAGACAAGGTCCGCTAATAGTGCAATTCCTGTGTACCTAGTTAATAAACCGAAAAGAAAATAGTGCAGCTATGCTTAGTCTGGTCTGGGACGAATCTTGTAAAGAAAAAAATTGGCCAAAATGTTAATTACATTATAATACTTTAACTATTACGAAAAACGGGATTTTTACCATGTTTGAATTTGTTGTCGAGTTCCCGATATCCGGGATCATGGCATGGCATGAAATATCGGGGACTCGACAACAAAATCAAAACATGGTAAAAATCCCGATTTTCGTAATATTTACTATTACTTACGGTACCTACTTTGTTTTTTTTTCTCTAAATTATAATAATAATAATAATTGTTGGATGACTCGGTACTTGATCGGCTCCGTACAGAGGTGCAACGTAACCGTATCATTACTACTGCATCGCAGGCGGCAACTCAAGCTTCTGCAGCGGCCACATTGCAAGCTGGCGTTGCTGATAGTGATCGTGGAGATGATATGGTTACTACTGTAAGTCCCCAATACAATGATATATTGAGGAGTACTCTTGAAGATGTAGTTCGGGAATTTCGATCGACTTTGGTTCACCTTAGACCTCGGCTTCCACGTTTTCCCATGCACAAAAAAAATAGGGCGCTGATGTGTGCTTTAGATTTGCTACTACCAAATTACTTTGATAGTAGTGAAGACCTGACTGATACTCATTCGATCCTGTACTGTGCGGCTATTACAGCTTGTCGTGTTGCTCATGTCAAATTTCCAAATACTGACACAGCAACACGCCCTCGCCTGGCTGTACCAGCCTGGCAGTGTAGGATTGAGCGTCGTATCAGTGAGGCTAGGGTACTCATCGGTAAGCTCAGCTGCTTTAGGGAGGGCAACATGCGCCCTAGGGTCATGCGCTTTGTGAAACGTGCATTCTTGGGGACTGGTATTAGTCCTCAAAATTATATTTCATGTGTCACAGAGCGCATCGACTTCCTGAAGCAGAAAATTTGTGCATGGGCTAATCGTATTCGAAGGTATAGGGTGCGAGTCGATCGCTTTACTCAGAACCGCATGTTCGAGAGAGATCAACGACGTGTTTATGCATCCTGGGAGCGATCGTATCAGAGTGATACTGATATGCATCGGCCGGATGATGAAGCCATGATTTCTTTTTGGCACAACATCTGGTCCGTGCCTGTCACTCACTCTGAAGGCGCGTGGATGGAGGATGTTGAGCGTTCGTGTGAGCTTATACCTGATATGAATGAAGTAACCATTGACTACCAAGACGTAGTTTGTGCAGTTCGTTCCTTACCCAACTGGAAATCTCCAGGCCCGGATGGACTGCACAATTTCTGGTATAAATGGTTACCTAGCTCGCACGTTTGCTTAGCATCTCAATTTCAATGTGCTTTATTATCTCGATCGCTTCCAGAATTCATGACAACAGGCATAACCCATCTGCTCCATAAATCTGGTAGTACTGCGGACCCCAAAAACTATAGACCTATCACCTGTCTGCCAACAATTTATAAAATTCTTACGTCCATTTTGAGGTCGAAGATTAATGAACACATTAATCAAAATTCTATTATGGTCGCCTCTCAGAATGGATGTAGGAATGGGGCCCGTGGTACTAAGGAGCTACTCCTCATTGACATGGCTATTAACCAACAGGTTCGTCGAAACCGAAAGAACCTGTCGACTTCCTGGATAGATTATAAGAAGGCCTATGATTCCGTGCCGCATTCGTGGCTCATGAGGGTGCTGGAGTTGTATAAAATAAATACAACTCTACGCACTTTCTTGATATCGTGCATGCGAAAATGGAGAACGGTCCTTTTCTATCCAGGATCTCGACGGATTCTAGGTCAGGGCGATCCTATAAAAATAGAGCGAGGTATCTTCCAGGGTGACGGTTTGAGTCCATTGTGGTTCTGTCTCGCCTTGAACCCTCTGAGTACACTTCTCGAGAGTTCAGGGTTAGGCTATCGTTTACGGAGAAATGGTCAAGTAATATCACACCTGCTGTACATGGATGACCTGAAACTATTTGCCCATAGCAGTTCTCATTTGACAGCGTTACTGAAGGTTACTGAAGCTTTCAGTAATGCCATTAAAATGGAATTTGGTGTGGACAAATGTGCAGTCATGCATGTAAAGCGTGGTCAGATAATGGAATCTACGGGTATACAACTCTCGGATTCTATTCATCTTAGATCTCTCTCCGTAAACGAAACCTATAAATATTTAGGTATGTCACAGGTATTAGGCATCAACGATGCTGACATGAAACAGTCGTTGCGTGAGCGTTTCTTGGGGCGCCTTTCAAAAGTCCTTAAAAGTCTTTTGTCTGGCGGAAACAAGGTTCGCGCATACAATGGATGGGTCATGCCGGTACTAATGTATTCCTTCGGCATACTTAAATGGACTCAAACTGAACTGGATGCCCTGGATAGAAAAGTTCGTACATTGCTAACAGCACACCGCATACATCACCCACGTTCATCGACCATGAGATTGTATATCCCGCGGAAGTGCGGTGGTCGTGGCTTCTTAAATGCTAAGACATTGCATAACCGCGAGATATGCAATCTTAGGGAGTATTTTCTCCAAGTCGATATGGGGTCTCATAGAGATGTAGTTGCTGTTGACAATGGACTGACTCCTCTATTTTTAGCAAAAGAAAACTGGCGCAAACCTGTAGTACTTAGTACTTCCGACCGCAGCACTGTGTGGCAAAGCAAGGAGTTACATGGCAGATTCTACCGGGCTCTCCATGGGCCCGACGTAGATTTATTAGCCTCAGTATCCTGGCTCCGCTTCGGTGATCTTTTTGGTGAAACCGAAGGTTTTGTCTGTGCAATTATGGATGAGGTTGTGATGACGAATAACTACCGAAAGTATATCCTAAGGGATGGCACAGTGGATATTTGCCGAGCGTGTCATCGTCCGGGTGAATCCCTTAGGCATATAATCTCCGGTTGTTCTCGTCTCGCAAACGGCGAGTATTTGCATAGACATAACCAAGTGGCCAGGATAATACACCAACAACTTGCTCTGAAACATAGTCTTGTGGCATCCGAGGTGCCGTACTACAGGTATGCACCAGAACAGGTCCTTGAAAATAGCCATGCCACATTGTATTGGGATCGATCTATCATTACAGACAGGACTATTGTAGCTAATAAGCCTGATATTGTATTGATAGATCGACACGAACGCCGCGCGATAATTGTTGATGTCACTGTTCCCCATGACGACAACCTTGTGAAAGCTGAAAAAGATAAAGAAAACAAATATCTTGATTTAGCTCACGAGATTGTTGACATGTGGGACATTGATTCAGCAATTATTGTTCCGATAGTCATATCTGCCCATGGTCTGATAGCCAAGAGCCTCGATAAACACCTTAAGAGGCTTGCGTTAGGTGGATGGATCGGGAGTCAGATGCAGAAGGCAGTACTTCTGGACACGGCCCGTATAGTGAGAAGGTTCCTGTCTCTGGATCCTTAACCATCGGTAGCCGGGACCTTGATCTTGCTGCCGTTGGGGAACTGCATTTTTGTATTTTTAAATGTTATATTTTTTAGTGTTATACATTGTAAAAATTTAATGTTTAGAAATATAATTTTGTAAGTATTTAAAATGTAATAAAGGGAATAATAATAATAAAATTCTTTATTCATGCCAAAATACAGTCACATACAGTAGGTAATAGCTAAAGCTATGGTAAACAAATAACAAGTTCTGTGTTGGTAAGGCAATTAAGGTAACAATTATTGTAAAAGTGATCCTAACTGACCCTAAAAGGTTATAAGATATAACCTGTAAATAGGGATTCAGCACCTTTCCACATGTTATACCTTATTTAAGACGATCATAACCAGTTTATAGTCTAACTATTACATTTTGAGCTTACTTTTAAATGTCAGTTATCAATTTATCAATTTATATACAATTTACTTGCACTATTGCAAGTGGGTTATGCACTTTGTGTTGCATGTTTTATGTTTATGTACCTAATTGCATTCGAATGTGAATGAGTGTGAAAGAGTGTATGTGTGTGTTGTGTGTGTGTGTGTGTATGTGTATTGGGATAAGACAACGTGTGTTGATGTGGGTGTGTGTGTGTGTGTGTAGGTTATAAGAATAGTGTGCCTTTCATTGTATTTAGGATAACACTGCCAACAGACTTTCCGACTCGTCGTACGATTGGCCAAGGAGCCAGTCAAATATAGTTCTTTTACATTGGGTTAATGGTAATTGATGGTGAGACATTATTTTATTTATTTTATTGTATAGATAAGGTCCGAGAAAAAATAAAAATCCTTTTGAAAATGCAAAGTTGGCTCTGGGAATATCACAAACTTGGAATTTTCTTCTCTTATCGGAGTGTACAAAAGGTGTTCTGGCATGCATATATAGAAGGCTATGCAATATAAACAGTTGGCGTATGGATAGGACTTTGCATGATAAGTACAGTTCCTTGGTAGGAAAGGTAAAAGGACGAAATGTACTAACTTGTAGGACTGCTCGTTGCGCCCTTTCCAACTGCAAAAGATTAGTTTTTGCAGAGCCGCCCCATGCAGTGATACAATAGGTGGTGATGGACTGGCATAAAGCGAGGTAAGTTGTCTTAATAATTGAGCTGGACGCAACGTAGCGAAGCCTTCTAAATATATATATTAATTTCCTGACCCGAGATGTCAGGGCTGCAAGGTGATGTTTGAAGTTGAGATTCCGGTCAACAATAATTCCGAGGTATTTTATGTAAGGGGTAGACGTAATTGAGGGACAAGGACAATTATTGAGGTTTGGGGTAGGACAGGTATGCGCTTTATGGGTTGGTGTAGGCGTGGGTTGAGAATCATCTCGAATAGAGAATGTCATAAAATTGGTTTTGGAAGCATTTAGGGTGAGGGTGTTTAATGCTAACCATGAGTTGACATTGTTGAAGCCATTTTGGGCGGAAGACATGGCATCGGACCAGTTGTCAGCTGTGAATGTGATCACTGTATCATCCGCGAAGGAGATGATCTTGCCGTTAGGGATGTGTAGATTGCAGAGATCGTTGATAAAAACGAGGAAGAGGGTAGGCCCTAAAATGCTACCCTGTGGAATGCCATAGGATACGGGGAGATAGTCACTATAGGTATCATTTATTTTCACTCGTTGATACCGGTTCAAGAGATAGCTGCTGAATAGGTTGTGTTGAACACCTCGGACACCAATTCTGTCTAACTTGTTTAGGAGGGTGGGTATTGGAACGGTGTCAAAGGCCTTCTGGAGGTCTAGAAAGATGGACACTACTTTTTTGCGATTATTAATAGCGGTAACAATATGGTTTATTAGTTCGAGAACGGCATCTGATGTTGAGATGTTGCGTCTGAAACCAAATTGGTTGGGAGAAATAAGTTTATTACTTTCTAGAAAGTGGATAAGGCGATTATTAATTATGCGTTCGAGAACTTTAGAGAATGACGAAAGGACGGTAATCGGCCTATAGTTGCCTGGTGAAGATCTATCCTCACTCTTATAGATGGGATGAATGTTGGCTTTTTTAAAAGCATCGGGAAAGATGCCCATGCGAAAACAGTTGTTGAAGATATAGGTTAACGGTGCAGTAAGGATGGCAGCATATCGCTTGAGAATAGCGGATGGAATATTGTCCCAGCCAACAGCACTATTGGTTTTTAATGACATAATGGTGGTGAAAACTTCGTCTTCGTCTGTATCGAGAAGGACAAATGATTGTGAGAATGGGCTGTTCTGGAATGTACTGTCATTAGTGTTTTGGCGCTCAGGAATTTTGTTGGCTAATTCTTCCCCTATCGTTGCAGAGTAAGAGTTTGTACGATTGACCGAGTCAATTGGTCAATTATAATTAAAAAAAAAATTAAGACAACATAAAAATTGTGAACTTTATCATTTCAAATGGCACCTACCTACACTACACTCTGTAAATTCACACAGGCATCTTAAAAGCCGCTTCACACCGAATGTTGAAATTAAGACGTGTATTTCGAAATTCATAGTGTGAATAAGCACAATTCAAACTATCAATCAGGAGAACAAACATTCTCAATGGAATTTCACGTATAAGTCTAATGTGGCCTTAGCCAAAGGTCAATGGCTAAATGAATATGGATAATAATATTCTAACAACGAAAGAAGTGACAGTGATATATTTAACTTTGATGCACATCTGCCTTTTGATATTAATTTCTATTATTCAAATAATAATACTTAGCTGAATAAGTAACAAAGACAAAAATTTTATTTTTTTTTGCTTATGAACAGATACCAGTACCCCGAGTGTAAGTTTTTATGTTAAGCAAACGCAAATTATTTCGATTCCGTATTTATGTCAATTTGTATGAAAACTATGTATATAAGCGCGCTACTCGCCGCTAGAGGCGCTAATACAGTTTTCATACAAATTGACATAAATACGGAATCGAAATAGTTTGCGTTTTTTGACATAAAAACTTACACTACGGGCACTGAAGACATATTTTTTGATGTCAGTTAAAAATGGAATGAATATTAGTAAAAAAGATTCGTTTCCTGTACTCAATCTGATGATCCTCTGATTTCCTCAAGGAGCGAAAATAAATATTCAGAGTATTTTAATGGAATTGAAAAGTGATAGATATACTCGCGTATGTACTTACCGTACGTAATAATGAATTTTGATGTTCGTTCGTTAGTCTCGCTTAAACTCAGAAACGGCTTGACCGACTTGAAGACTTTAGGTCTTAGCACACGTGACGTGTTTTATTCTCGTGTCGGACGGAACGGGACGATATTTTGCAATTAAAACAATAAAATACACGTGCCGAGAAAAGCGGACGGGACGAGCACGGGAAATCGTTCACGCTAAAGGACACAGCACATACATCAACTCGGAAAGGGATCGACACCGTATCAACTCGAGCGGTTCAGTATTCTTTGTATGAAACCCCTACTGCAAAGCACACTAATCGGAATCGTAACGTAATCGCCTCGCCTCGGGACCAGCTCACGAACCGCTTTGCGGGTCGCTCAACTTGCTATCCCCGCGCTTACCGCTAGTCGTCCACGCGCTCACGTCTCTCCGTACCCGAGCTTACGGCTCTACGCACAGTGGTCTGAAAATGAAAATGAACATCAATTTTTTTTATTTAATTTTATTTTTCTCATTTTTTTGACGTTTTTTTTATTCTTTGTTTTTTTTTATTTTTTTTATCATTTTTTACTCTCATTCTTTTTTCTTTCTTTTTTTATATGGAACCACTGCGCGGCGAGCCGTAAGCGCGGCGTCGCCTAGCCGTAGCCGAGCCGACGTACCGACGCTGATCCGGTTTGGTTACGTGCTTGCGTTAGGTTGACGCCTGGTTGACGGCGTGGCGAAAGGCGATACGGTGTCGATCCCTTTTCGAGTTGATGTAATGTGCTGTGTCCTTAAGTATGAATCCCCGTCCCGTCCGAGGAATTATCTCGTCACGTATGCTAAGACATTTAGTTTTTTGTTTTGTTTATTAGGGCGAAAGTCATAAAGAAAAGTTAAAAAATTATTTTGTTCGGAAAATAGTTTATCTGTCGTGCTCTTCAAAAGCTCATTGGTCGTGCTACACATAACTGACATTTTCTTCCATGGCCGCTTGTGAGAGTTGTTTCACTGACGTTTTAGCTGCTTGTGACATTTCTGGCACGCAGCTTTGCGATTATTTATTTTTACCACACTTTTATTAGCTTCACTTGTAACTAAGTCACAATGTAAGAAAATCTTGGAATTCAATTTTAACCTACTTCTAACTGTCGTATTGATTTGAAAGTTTGCAAGTCTATATGAATCCGATGACAATACAATAATTTGCTACTATCGAGCTGATCTGATGATGAAGTCAAGAGGTGGGCAATAGAACTCTTCAATGGCTGCCAGGAAACCCCTCGAGTTTAGGCTCATTTGTTTCGTTCTGAAGAGACCTATGTGCTACACTTGGTGGTGAGGGCCTGATGATGGAGCAGGTAGAAAGTCAGTGGTACTCCTTAATGACCACTAGGAAACACCTCGAGTTTAGGCTCATTTGTTTTGTTCTGATGAGACCTATTTGCTATACTTGGTGGTGAGGGCCTGATGATGGAGCAGGGAGAAAGTCAGTGGCACTCCTTAATGACAACTAGGAAACCCCTCAAGTTTGGGCTCATTTGTTTCGTTCTGATGAGACCTATTTGCTACACTTGGTGGTGAGGGCCTGATGATGGAGCAGGGAGAAAGTCAGTGGCACTCCTTAATGACCACTAGGAAACCCCTCGAGTTTGGGCTCATTTGTTTCGTTTTGATGATACCTATTCGCTACACTTGGTGGCGAGGGTCAGATGATGCAGCAGGGAGGAAGTAAGGGTTCGGTTCGCGCATCTGGTAACTAATAGACTCTACTCGAATTTGTAAACTAAATACTTACATACAATCACGCCTTTGAGTTATAATGTTTACGCGGTGGGCAGACACATGAATGGACTGTGAAATCGATTACCATCCATCCATAGCTTTTCATTTATTAAACTAAAAAGTAAAAAATAAATATGTAGTTTAAAAAACTAAAAAACACACTTTTATAGGAACATACTAAAAAGTACAAAATAACCGTCTATTCAGTAACTGAAATTAAAAAGCGTGGTGCGCCCTTTGCAAAGCATGCAATCAAGTAAGTAAGTACTTAATATTGACAAGCGCACCACGCTTTTTAATTTCAGTTACTGAATAGACGGTTATTTTGTACTTTTTAGTATGTTCCTATAAAAGTGTGTTTTTTAGTTTTTTAAACTACATATTTTTATCTGTTTTTATTCGATGTTGGTTTGGCGATACAAAGTTCACCGGGTTCAGGAGGGATACAATTTTTTTTATGACATCAATGTAGGGAACTCTGTACTACCTTATAACAAGTAAGGTAAATATTCACAAATTGACCAACAGTCTTTCAG
Source organism: Crambus lathoniellus (assembly GCA_949710035.1). NCBI lineage: Eukaryota > Metazoa > Arthropoda > Insecta > Lepidoptera > Crambidae > Crambus > Crambus lathoniellus. Next base: position 2,609,447 of record OX453298.1, read on the forward strand.
TAAATAATAAATAGCAGCAATTATATTCATTAAACTGTTAATCTACATTGCTAAAGCCTGCCAGATGTTAATTACTTTTTTTAGCATCAACTATCGCAACCAGCTATTGGTTCGTAAAAGTAAAAAAATGTTTGATTGCTAAAATTATCTACAGAAAAGCAAAAGGAGAAAAGTAAGAAAACCAATTAAAAGCGGGTAGCTGATCACATCCGCTCAAAAGCCTTAAATGATTGCATGCGTGACAAAATCTAGTTTTTATTCCAGGCTTTGGGGTGTGGTCCATGTTACAAGCTTATGGGCAGACGAAATAGTTTACGGTTTACGGTCGATACAAATATTTGTATATTGTGTATCGACAACTTTTAACGGCGGGCTTAAAAATTCAAATAATCTGTTAAACGTTACGGAATTTAGAATAAAAATTTGCTCTTTTGCTCCAAGTGTTAACTGTAAACTGTAAAATTATTTTCCTGAGTTTCAAAACCATCTCAATTCTCCGTTTTATAATACTTACAAAGATAATATTATAATACTTTAGGTACAGTCGAACCAATTGAATCGTGACCCACCATAAGTTTATGTTCGAGGATCCGCTAGTGAATTTATAAAGAACTAGCGAATCCTCGCGGTTTTACCCGCGTGGCACCCGTTCCCGTGGGAATATCGGGATAAAATATAGCCTCTGTCACTCGGGAAGAATGTAGCTTTCTAATAGTGAAAGAATTTTCTAAATCGGTCCAGTAGTTTCGGAGCCTATTTGATGCAAACAAACAAACAAACAATCAAATCTTTCCTCTTTATATTATAAGTATAGATAAAAAATCTTTTTTCTTGTTAAGTACCTACATGTTTTTCCGCTTGCAATTCTTTCCAACAGCTGAAGGTTATAACCAATTCTCCTGCCCTTGAACATTCCCGCTTCGCACATGCCCTTGGGCCACACTCCCTGCAGTTTCCGCTGCTCGTCCCTGAGATGGAGTACCGTTAGCGGCTAGGCTTAGTACTGTTCTTATAATTGCGGGTAATGCAGCGCTATCGGACACTTGCAAGTGCAATAGCTTCTACGAGAGTATGTGCGACTTGATTGGTGTTGAATGGATTTGCTGTTGATTTTTATACACAACGGGGTAGTTCTAAGCCTTCATCTTACCTGATGTTAAGTAGTGATAAGGCTGAAGGTGGAAGCGCACTACTCCCGGAATCCTCAATCACTGAGGAACTGGCCGGAACACAATAATGCTGAAAACATCATTGTTATGGCGTCAGACTTAGATACAAGAACAAGTACTACCACCAACCAGACCGTATACAATATGCACCCCCCCTGGGAATCGAACCCGGGTCCTCTGGGTCTGAAATCAGTGGTGTGAACAACTAGACCACAGAGGCGGTTATGGGAACAAGCCAACGATTGACTGAAGTTGTTTAGAAGCCTTATTCCATCCTCATCATCCATTTAATGTCCCCACTGCTGGACACTTGCCTTACTTGTGAATGGATAAGGAGACTGGGCCATGAACAAGGTACTCACCACGCGGGCCCAGTGCGGATTGCAAATGCAGCCGGGAACCACGGCTTAACGTGCCTCCCGAAGCACGGGGCAGCTCGAGATGAAAAGTTACGTTCCACCCACCCCATGACTGACCATTGCGAAAGGAATTTATTAACCCAACAAAAGCACGTGTTGCATCTCTCGGTGTTTTCAGCATTGTTGTATTCCGACAGTAGAGATAAGATTGCCAGTTCCTCAGTGGTAGATGAGGATGCCGGTAGTATGTTTCTACTTACGGCCTCATCTTCACTTCACATCAGATGAAATTAAGGCTAAGTGCTACCCCAATTGTGAAAAAAAAAATGCTATAAAAATATGTCTACACGACATTATCTCACGGTAATGTTTTATTTTTTTTCGGGATAAAAAGTAACCTATGTTCCTCTCTAGGCTACAAAGTATCTGTGTCCCAAATTTCAGCCGTTTTGGCGTGAGTGAGTAACAAACATCCAAACATCTAAACTTTCACATTTAGAATATTTTGAGGATTTTATCCCCAATCGTCGCACATACATCAGCCGCTCGGCCTCTCCAGCCACTCGGACAGGACACAGGTGTGCGCCGTGGGAAGGACGCCGCACGCAGACTTTAATAAGTACAAGCTTTTTATCTGTGCTCAAAGAATACACTTTCATCGGAGACAATGTGCCCGTTTTACTCTATTTGCAATACTTTTGCTATAAAGAGAGACGCAATTTTCCCTTCGATTCGATAAAACGAAAAAGTAAAAGTTAATTGCTCAAATAAGGTTTACTGATTCCTCTGTATTATACAGCAAGAGGCTCACGCTGAACATAGTCCAGTAAATATATTTTATTACATTGTTGGATTAAAGTGAGCAAACAAAAGATGTAGGTTGTTTTTGTTTTTCCATGTCTTTGCATTTTCCCCTAATAATTAGATATTTTGCGTCATAAAAAATATTAGCTGTTGCAGGTATCACATACTTACCTACACGGTTATCAGTAATAGTTATAAACCTTTTAAAAAGATGCTTGGCGTTCCTTATTCTTATTTCCACCTAATAAAATAAAATTATAAAAGTTTTCGTTCCAAGGAACATCGCTATTCAATAAGCCATTTTATTTCAATTTAAAAGTCTCATAAAAATAAGTATTAATTAAACCAACAATGAATCCTTAAATGCCATTGAATGAGCTTAACTGATCCATCATAAAAAGCAATATTGACATTCTTAATAAAAAAAAAAAAAAAGCATAAAACATATCTAAAACTGCAGCTGGTATCAATTTCAATAAATTTTATAGTTGAACATAATTGTGTACATTTATATTACACATATCAATATCGTTTTCTGGTACGATAAATGCTGATATAAACCCGTCCTTATGAGGAGTTTTAATACTTTACCATGATTAACGACAGGATCATAAACTTTGTCAATTTATTAAAACCCTTTTATAGCATGAAAAAATAATGAGCAATTTCCTTCGGTAAGGTTTTTTATCAGTTAGCGCCTTTCATTAATCCGGCTGACAAACGAGTCTGCGCGAACGCAGCAATACTCGTATTTATCAGTATTTTTAAATAGTATTCTCCTAGCCGCATCCTGCCGGACCGTTATGTTCCCCACACGTGCGAAAGAGTGTGGATGTGGTGATTTCATACAAATTGTCAATACCTACTCGACTAGAACGTATGGAATTCAGCAGTTTTTTTTTGTTGAGTTGCAGAGTTGGCCCTATAGTAAAAGTTGTTCACTTTCGTTCATCATGAGCACAATCACTACCTAAGAGGTATTGCGCTTATTCATTATTAACACGTTGAATAGGGTAGGTATACAATAACTTTCAATTTTATTCTTCAACGGGGCACTAATTCAATGTTCTTTATAGGTATTTTATTTTTTCATTCCAATAGCATGGACTCTGACGTGTTTGTACAATGCACTTTTATATTATTTCTGTAGGCACTTACTGCAGTAGATTTCGCAAGAGCATGTTAAAGTAGCACAGTAACAAGAAGGCAGGCATTCCTGACATTTTTTAAGCTGGAATCGCCAGCCTGTCTACAAAATGTAGCGGTTACGGAAAAACCTCTTAACTCGTTAACCCTTTACGTTAGTTCTAAGTTAGGTTCTTAACCCTTCACGATAATTTTAAGTTAGATTCTAGGCAGTCTATCGTCTAACGAAAGCGGAGCAGAGTTGCGGAGTGCAGAGGCGGAATCACCGCCCTTCTTTAGATGACAGGATTATACGCAATTCTATTGGTGGATTTTTCCTCCACCACCTCTGTACGCTTTAGTAGACAGGCAGCTTAAATGCTAGTTTAAATGTAGTTCTATTATGTATATCAAATCTAAGAAAGTTGTCTTATTTATGATTTCCCAACAACTAGCGGATCCTCGTGGTTTTACCCGCGTGGTACCCGTTCCAGTGGAAAAATTGGGATAAAATATAGCCTATGTCACTCGGGAAAAATGTAGCTTTCTGATGGTCAAAGAATTTTCTAAATCGGTCCAGAAGTTCCAGAAAATAGCGCGTTCAACCAAACAAACAAAAACACTCTTCAGCTTTATAATCTATACTCTATACAAATAAATAAAATTGGAGTGTCTGTTTGTAACATTAAAATAACCGCTTTTTACTACATGCATATGATTATATATACGGTACACATACCAAAATGACATTTTTTAAAATTTTTGTCTGTCTGTTTGTTTGTTCCTGCTAATCTCTGAAACGGCTGGACCGATTTTGACGGGACTTTCACTGGCAGGTAGCTAATGTAATAAGGAGTAACTTAGACTTTTTATCCCGGAAAAATATCACATTCCCTCGGGATAGCGTCGTGTAGTTTATTATCAATGCGAAAGTTTGTGGATATGGATGTATGGATGTTTGTTACTTTTTCACGCAAAAAATAACTGAAAGGATCTGGGTCAGGAATAACACATAGGGTACTTTTTATCCCAATACTCCCACGGGAACGGGAACCACGCGGGTGAAACCGCGGGCGGCCGCTAGTACTAGCATAAAGTAAGTACGCGGCGCGCCTCTTTATTTTGTGATATTAGTAGGTATAGAATATAGCATACCGCGTCCAAAGTTCGTTTCGTACTCCTCCCCTTATCTCACAAACCAGATTAGTGAGGTCTCCTCATCCCTTAATTGCGGGTCTCACCTGGTGCACTTCTCTTATTTCTTTCTTCGTGGGAAAGCGCAGTGCTCAGCTTTTGCACTTCTTTTACCAAAGTTAATTGGCCTGAATATATCTAGTTGAACTATTTTCATGACGTATAGGTACTTAAAATGAGAACTTGTTAGAATATTACACTGAAGCCCGAATTCTCGAACGCAAATCATCTTTGGGAGCGTCTCAAACGTCATGGCATCTCTTTCATACGTTTGACATTTAAAGTGACAGGGCGATGTTTGAGACGCTCCCAAAGATAAGTAGCGTACGAGTATTCGGGCATGAGCCTATGTAGAATTTTTTTCAACCCTGAAGCTTTGTCTTATTCTAAAGTTTTCCCACAAGCAGTAGAATAATGTTTTTATTATTACTTAAAGTTTTGCTAGATTTTTAGTGTTTGTGGCAAATTTGGCTTATTTATTAGATAAATCCTAATTTTTCATAAAAAAAAATGTTTCAGGCAATTAACAGCACCCTATACGACTCCGAAGGGGTTAAGTTACAGCGATAGAAAGATCAACTCTATAATTCCTATTCATACAAACATTTTGTATGACACTTTTCCGTTCTATTTTCTTTTTTATACTCCCTCTGACTAGGCTTAAAGCGTGTTACTAGCCATCAAGTTTTGAACGACATAAAAATATAAGTAAATAGAGTAGTGAGTAGTGAGTTTTTCGATAATTAACCAATTGATTTGTATAATGGCAGCATACAAAATTGTTGTTTACCTTTTCACTTTTAACTTAATTTTTATTTTTTTATTTTTTGTGTCTATTTTAAGTTTTAGTACGTACATCTTAGGTCAAAACTTAGTGTTAACCGACACTCTGTAACGTGTTCCTAAATGATCTATTTAGTGCTTATTAGTTTATATTGTTTCTCTTGGTGGAGACCTGTAATTGGCTTTCTGTTGTTATGTGTTTAACTTATTTATGTAATTTTGCTAAATAAATAAATAAAAAAATCATCAGATACATATTTGAAATAGAATACAACAGTACATCAAACCTAAATGATTGTTAAGAAAACCGATACCTAACCGCATCAAGGTGATGGTCAAGGTGCGCTCACGCACGCCCATAACTCATGCAAAACGGTGCATTTTCCCGCCGGACCGGAACTGCAGATGGCGCCACATCCGGTGTCATCAAAGGCTCGATTGACAGCCTTCATTGATAGATAGGGGTGGGGTCTTAGTGGGAGAGCGTAGAGAGCTTAAATAGCTGTATCCAACTTTTTTGTTATGTTCAATTTTGGGCACTCGTCTATAACTTAATAACCTTTTTCTATGCCAATTTCTTTGTAATGACTGTACATACAGTCATTACAAAGAAATTGGCATAGAAATAAAGAGAAAAAAAAGAGCGTAGCGAGTACCTGTACCCCTAGCATAAAAATCTTTCGTTATTTTTCATACAAAATAATACGATTACGATAACGGTTACGAAAACGATAGTTTTTCGTGCTACGGCTACTAGTGTCATTTTTTTTTAGTTTAGATTGAACTGAGAACGAATAAATTGGAAGTCGATGTTCGACGGTTCGACTTATATTCAATATAAAATTATTATTTCGTAATCTGGTCAAATAACAGTTTTACTTTACTATGTAGGTACATTTTTATAAGTTTCTCTAAAATACTCATAAGAATAATCAAAATATAGGCATTATCCAAATAATTAGAAAATAGAAACCTTAGTAATTTCTCTACAAGTTAAAGGAATTCTAACTCAAAAAATATAATACTTAGGTGTTGTTTTTTTTTGTGTTGTATGTAATGTTGTAGTAATTCTTATATTTAATAACAGTTAGTACAAATATTTTTGTTTTTTCATAAAATTCACACATACCTACATACTTATATTATTTATATTTATAGAACAGATATTATACTTGAGGCTCGACGAAAGTCAAGCTAAGTAAAAAAATACATTTACAAATCAGTTCTTTCACTCGTTTAGCAAGAAGAAAATAAACCGACAAGCTGAAAATTGAAAATGGAGTATTAGAAAAAGTCAACCCGTCTTTTCAATAATAAAAATTGCTTTGTGAATGCAAAAAAAAACATAATTTGAAACTGACAACCTTTTCCCGAATCCAGTCCCTGAAAAAGTTTACTTTTAAAGCTTCCTCTCTCCACCATGCTTACACCCTTACGTCGCGTTCGGCTCTATGCGTCTGCGCAAATAGATTAAAAAGGAGATCTAATTACATCCAGGACAAGTAAGGATACGGGACACCTGTCATTGTCTCATTGCATTTGATACCATTTGCTAAGGAAGAAAATAATTACCTACCGCTTTTCAATAACTGACAGGACCACCGTTTTTTTTTGATAACTTTAAATGGTTTGAGTTAAAAAAAAAAACAGCTCATAAGACATAAGTCTACTTCAACAACTGCAATTCATTATTTCTATTGCTTTATATTATTTCCGCTGGATGCGGGCAGAGCAGGACCGATCGTTGTGGAGATCCTTGGGGGGCCTACGGCTGAAATGATGAAGCAAATCTTAGATTAAGTAGGTGATGAAACGATGGCTAACACAAGTGTTAAATATTCCGAGAAAAGTGTTTTGACTTCGATCTAAAACTCTGTTATTACATTTCTTTATGTATTGTAAATTGTAAATGACCGAACTCTTAAAGTTGAAAGATTAAGTCAACAGTTACTTCTGATAGCACATCTTTACACTCGAAGTTGTTGACCACTGTCTGCCTGGACAGAAAATCCAATTAGATAAGTCCAACTTCGAGAAAGAGATCTCTCGTCGAATCCAGCTCGGATGGGCAGCGTTTGAGAAGCTCCGGATATATTCGCGTCCGAAATTCCTCAATGTCAAGATAAGGTCTTTGACCAGTGTGTGTTGCCAGTTATGACTTATGGAACCGAGACGTGGTCTTTTACTATGGCTCTCATAAGAAGGCTCAAGGTCACCCAGCGAGCAATGGAGAGAGCGATGCTCGACCGAATCAGAAATGATGAGATCCGCAGGAGAACTAAAACGACCGACATCGCTCGAAGGATTGCTCAGTTGAAGTGGCAGTGGGCGGGACACATAGAACCGATGGCCGTTGGGGCGGAAAGGTTCTCGAATGGCGACCGCGTACCGGACGACGTTCCGTGGGCAGGCCCCCTACAAGGTGGACCGACGATCTGGTCAAGGTCGCGGGAAGCCGCTGGATGCGGGCAGAGCAGGACCGATCGTTGTGGAGATCCTTGGGGGGCCTACGGCTGAAATGATGAAGCAAATCTTAGATTAAGTAGGTGCTGAAACGATGGCTAACACGAGTGTTAAATATTCCGAGAAAAGTGTTTGATTTCGATCTAAAACTCTGTTATTACATTTCTTTATGTATTGTTCACTTCCTACTATATCCATACTAATATCCATACTCCATACTAATATTATAAATGTGAAAGTGTGTTTGTTTGTTTGTTTATTTGTTTGTTTGTTTGTTTGTTTGTCCTTCTTTCACGTCAAAACGGAGCAACGGATCGACGTCATATTTGGTATGGGGATAGTTTGGGAGTTGGAGAGTAACATAGGCTACTTATTATTCCGGAAAATTAAGTAAAAATTGTAATTTTCTATGAAAAATCGTTTAACTGTCGTACCTTCGATACAAAACTGTCATTTCTTCCATTGCCGTTTCCAAAGAGTATGTAATCACTGACGTCTGCGCGGTCAAAATCGAATACTAATCTTTTCCATAAGCTTAGAATAAAAAAATGTACTGTAGCTAGCGCCAAAAATGACCCAGTCGCGCATGCGCGCAGAGTTATCTGACACTCACTCTACTTCACAGAGTAATTTTTTATATGTAGGAAAAAAGAGACCAAGCTTGGGCTCTTTATTGGTAGTGTGTAACTAGCGCTCATCTGTTGTCTGGTGTAGGCAACTTTTGGTGTATAAACACACAAACAAGATGTTGGTGACCGGGTCTACTATTATATAGCAAAACAACGTTTGCCGGGTCAGCTAGTCTTCTTCTATATATATAAAATCGAGGGGACATAACTCACTCATCACGAGATCTCGAAAACTACTGGACCAACGAAGATGTAATTTGGCAGGAAGGTAGATTATGCCTAGGAGACGTCCGCTAAGAACGGATTTTAGGAAACTCCCCCCCTAAAGGGGTAAAATGGGGGGGTTAAGGTTATATGGAACTTCCTCATTTGTGGATTTAGAAGCATGAAAATTGGTACCTTGGATATTGGTTACGACCGAAAATGATCTGAATAAGCAAAGTAAAAAAACTCCCCCTTAATAGGGTAAAATGGGGAGATATAATAGGTCTTTACATATGAAATTGCCGTTTTTTTTCTTTTGTACATATAACTTAACAACTTTTATAATTTTAGAAATATATAATTTCTTTAATATTGCGTTACATTAAGACCGTATCGAGCAACTTTTGATAATTTAATAACCACGATATTTGATTATTTACATAGAAAAAACTTATTCCGAAAGTTACGACTATTTTTGTTTCCAGAATTTCGTACTTTATTAGTTGTAACTTAGTGAAAAAAAAATTTTTTCTCTTAACGAATGTGTCATTTAGTAGTTAAAATGTCCATAAATACTTGTGTAAAATTTTGTAAATTTACATAATATTAGTCGTTAAATAATAACAAAAACGTTAGTATGGAAAAAAAATAATTACAGAAATCTCCATACAAAACGGCAATTTCATAGGTAAAGACCTATTATATATATGGAACTTCTTCATTTCTGAACTTAGAAGTATGAACATTGGTATATTGAATACTGATCACGATTGAAAACTATCTCCGTAAGCGAAGTTAAAAAAACTCCCCGATAATGGGGTAAAACGGGCGGATTAAGCTTATATGGAACTTCCTCATTTCTAAACTTAGAAGTATGAAAATTGGTATGTTGGATACTGGTCACGATTGAAAATGATCTGCGTATGCGTTGCGTGCGTGCGCAAGTTATAAAAAAACCCTTAATAGGGTAGAAAGGGGGGATTAAGGCTTATATGAAAACTTCCTCATTTCTGGACTTGGGAGTATGGAAATTGGTGTGAAGGATACTAGGTCATGATTAAAAATGATCTGCGTAGGCAAAATAAAAAACCCTAATAGGGTAGAAAGGGGGGGCTAATGTTTATATAGGATGGGTAAGTTTGGATGTTTATGGCTCAATCACAAGTAAACGGCTAAATCGATCGGGATAATTGAACTCTGGCCGGGAATATTTCATTCGGTTTTTTTAACTCGGGTAAGGTACAGTCCCCGTGGGATGAAAGTTTTTTTTTGTTCACTTTTTTATAATGAAGCCGGGTCCCATGACAGCTCATTTTCGTGCAAAGCAAAAAATTCTTTATGCATTGGAATAAACTCAAGAAAATCAGTATTACACATTTTTTAGCAAAGTATTGACTTGATTTTTTGCATTTTAGTAGTTGAAGAGAATGTCCGAATATTATTCATACGATAGTATAGTAGCTCCTGTTTGTCTAGACATCGTACCTTCTTATGCCTTAACCACGGGTAGCGTGCTCGGTCTACGATCGATGAGGTTATGTGACTTTTGCAATGGTCTATCATGGGATTGCTGTTAAAAAAAAATATATATCGTGCTTCGGAAGACACGATAAGCTAGGGTTTCTGGCTGCATTTGGATTGGTTAGTACACCATAACTTGAATGGATCCGTGTGGAAGGTCATGGCCCATTCTCCTTAATATGAAGGCATGTGCCCCAGCAGCGGGGACATTAAAATAGATTGATGATGGTGCTGATGAGACCGTAGAGAATGCCTATCTACCTACTTTTTGACACAAAATTTTGCGATGTAGTACTCGCGGACGTAGTCGCGGCCGGCCATTCATACTCCTATTTCTACTATCCCCACTATTATTATAAATGCGAAATTGTATATGCTCACGTCAAACCGGCTGAACCAATTTTGATGAAATTTGGAATGGAAATAGTTTGAGACAGTGCTTCCGGGTGCTCCTACTAATTACTCCTACTGATAGGAGCACCGGGACACCCAAGTCCTGATGCTAGGAAGGACATAGGCAAATTGTAACCGCGGGAATATGGCTCATTCCCATGGTAAAATAAGTTTTAGCTCGGGCGAAGCTGTAGAATGGAATTGGTATTTAAGGCGATAGTTTGAGTTCATGGGAAGGATAATATTTAGAATAGAGACAGTTTAAGGCCCTGGAAAGGATATATTTTACTTTTTACCGCGGGAAATCTCATTGTATGGCAAAATCACTTTAAGCGCAGGCTAATTTGGGGGCAGAAATTGATTAAGTAAATAATTTGAGACACTGGCAAGGATTATAATAGGCTACTTTTACTTTTTACCACAGGATAGTATCATATTTCCACGGGAAAATCAATAAGTAGGTATTATTTGTTTGTCCGTCTTTCATGTCCAAACGGAGTAACGGATCAATGTGATTTTTGGTACGGGGGTAGATTGGGAGAGAATGACATAGTATAACTCGGAAAATATTACATTATATCAGGATAATGTCGTGTAGAACACGCGGGCGAAGCCGCGGGCGGAAAGCTAGTAATATTATAAATGTGAAAGTTTAGATGTTTGTATGTTTGTTACTCAATCACGCCAAAACGGCTGAACGGATTTGGCTGCAATTTGGGACACTTATACTTTGTAGCCTGGAAAGGAACATATAGGCTACTTTTTATTCCTGAAAAATATCACCTTCCCGCGGGATAACGTCGTGTAGTACACGCGGGCGAAGCCGCGGGCGGAAAGCTAGTACTTAATAAATGTCTGTTGGAGATTTATGCCCTCCGATCGTATTCTAATCAGGCTACGATTAAAGTCGTCTTATAACCCTAGTTAACTTAATTGCTACTCTCTACAATTAACTTTATTTTTAATATACTTCGATCAGAAATAGTGTTATTGTTGATCGAAGGTAATACATGAAAACAACAACAAGAAATTACATGTGACTTTATTTAAATAATTTTTATATAAAAAACTTAGTGTTTTGACAAGCTTTTTTGTTATTGTTGTAATATTGTATTGTTATCCCATAAACTTATTTATACTAGGGGTAAAGTATAATAAGTTTATGTGTTATCCAAACCAAACCTGGGTGCCTACCATCAACTTTAAGACAGCGATTCAAAAATAGCGCGATGCAGAATAGGTTCCTAAAATGAATTGCTTTCTTTCGTGCTATGACCTTCTAAAAACTGGATCGCAAATGAATTGCTAAATGTGAATGACCGAACGATTTGTGTCCTTATTTCTTCTACCCGTCTCTTTCACTCGATTCTGTCATGCCCGGAGAGTGGGAGGGACGGGTATAACCTGCAGGTGTCATGATAGCTTGGCCGAGTCATAAGTCAAATAAGAGTTCTTGACAGCTTAGCGGCTGTGAAATGTCATTGAATGATCACTGAATCGCTGTCATTGTTACTAAGCGGTCGTGGTACGAATAAGCGAAGCAGATCAGTTTAGGTCTTAAACAAAACCGCAATAAGAATTGGTGGTAGGCACCCTGTATGCAAAGTTTCAGCTCAATCGGACATTGGGTAGTGGGTCAAATTTAGCTTGCAAGATTTGTCCCCCACTAAAACTAACTAGCAAACTAACTAACATGGCAAGTTTAATAAAAGCTTGGTAAAAAAAAAGCTTGTAAAATGTCCACAAACATAAATGCAATCTCAAAAAAGCTGATCCAACAGCCGGCGGGCGCCGCAAAGGGACAATTTGACATTTACTTTAACTTTATTTTATTTTTTAGTTTTGTCTGGAGAAATGATCACCGGCTATTTCCTTCGCCGAGAAATGTAGCCTTGACGGGGCATCGAACCAACACTCAATGCCAAAGCGACTCACTTTTTCTCGGCGAAAATAAAAGTATCATCACTGTAACGTACCGATCACAATTAAAATGCGAGCACATAAAGTAGGGACCTCGAATCACTTTTTACGCAGATTCACACAACCTGGAAATTCTTTACGAGTAATCAATTACCTTCTTAATTTGGTTGGATAATGAGGTCGTGACGAATGCTAATCGTGTGCATTACCTTTTGGAATTCCTATCAAATTAGTTTTTGTGTATTACCATCGCTTTTGGAAGGATTAATGAGGTGATGTTTGAGGCGGTTACTTTGCTAGTAATTGAACGAATGTTTAAAACTTGCGATTAAACGAGCCGACAGAAATGCAATGATTTGATTTTTATGTGCACAAATTTAAAGTTAAATGCAAAATTCACAAATGGCAGACATTGACACGTCGAAAATCTCTTACTTTTAATGCTACGTGCGTCGTTTGCCTGTAATATAAGTACGTGGTATGGTATAATTACCAAATAATTGTAGTAATATGTAGGTATGTAACTTGTATACCAGTAAACACGATTTGGAGATTCTTATGGAGATAAAGCATCCAAAGCTGAATGTTTTTAGGTTGTGGGTTTCATTTTTTATTACTTATTATTATTTTTGCACTGTGATTTATTTTTATTTGTTATATAAAACAATGTCTTATCTTAGCATTTACAGTACCTAAATGATTAGAATGTTAAACGGTTATTATACAGTTAACGTGAAAGATAATTTGAAACTTTGTCAGCATCACAACAATAAGTTCCAGTGGTGTCACATTTCTTTATAGCACAAGTTTAATTTAAAAGTTTAAACTTAAGTTGTTTCACATATAGTCGGTTTTACGGCAACCAATAACAATAAAATGGTGTGCATTCGAATATTAACAATTGTGCAATTATTATTTTGAAGTTAATCTGTAAAGTATTCACACTTTTTAATTGATATTTTAAAGATACTTAATTATTTAATGACACACTGTTAATTCCACATGTTTTGATAAGATAATGATTATTTAAAGTAACTAATGTTTTAAATTTATTGTTATGGCCTTAACAATCAAAATTATTTATTATTTCCAATCAAGTAAATTAGTATCGTAAAATATGTAGCTCTTGCTATTCAATTTATGCTTATTTATTCTTCTAATAATATATATTACCTACATAAATTGAAACTTAAGTTAAGCGAGCAATCTGCATCTGCAGGTAGGTACATTATTAGAGATTTCTGTTAATTAAGGACTATCCTGGCTAGCTTCCACTATCTTGTTTAAATATATTGTCTAATGTTGTATAGATTGTACGTTAAAAATAGTATCCAATGTTGTATAAATAATGGTATGGAACACTTCGTGCGCGAGTCCGACTCGCACTTGGCCGGTTTTTGCATTACTCTTCACACATAAAGAAAAGACAAAGACAGAGTTTTGGAAAATCCTGCTCTTAAGGCAAAACTAATGTGTGGATTTAATAAAATTTTGGGCAATGATATTGTTATTATTCTACTAATTACCCAGCTTAGGTATTATGTATTATTTAATACTAGCTTCTCACACGCGGCATTGCCTACATGAGCTACACGAAATTTTCCCATGGGAATTTCCCATTTTCTTGGGGTTTAAAAGTAGGTAGCCTAGGTAGATATTATTATATCTCTGTGCCAAATTTTATCCAGATCCGTCCAGCCATGTCGCCGTGATTGACATATTAATCAGATTTCCAAGAGGAAATGCAGTCCTTGTATTACAAACGAAGTCTTCGCATGCAAAACCACGGTTTGCCACTAGTGTACCTAAGTATTTAAACTTTTCCAACCCTACCAGCGCGGGCCGATGCGCGTCTTGATCACGTTTGCGTCTTGACGTTTGACTTCGTATTGCCGAAATGACATAACGACGCACACGTCACGCAAACCTATAGTCCCACAATCCTGTCTGATCCGATGACATCCGTGACAGAGGAACCACTTGCAATACGAAATTAGCTGTCAAAATAGACTGTCGTATGAAAACTGTTTTAGTTCCAAAGATTATCACCGGAACAGAAAAGTTTGCCGCACTGTCAAAGCTGCGCGTTATCAAAAACGGTTTTAAACGTGAACTTCACGTACGGGGCCCAGGTGCTTGGAAACTGCACGCATCTAACGCGTTAGAACTAAAAATAACTGCAGATGCAGTCGACTGCATTCTAAAGGTCACTGCATTTGCATAAAGTCGGCTTAATTACAACACCGGTAGCAAACGATGCAGTTCCAACTTAATTTTTAATGCGCTTTGATAAATGACGTGGGTGGCGAAGCTAATGGGTGCATAAGTGAATTAATCTGCGCTTTAAGGCGTTTTTACTAGGTGTTATATTATAAATAGCACAATACTAAAGAGTTAAACTTTTGTGTACTTACTTATTTCTAACAAACCAGAATCTATGACCTAGTAATTTTCTTAAACTTTTGTGTATCCATACTAATATTATAAGTGTAAAAGTGTGTTTGTTTGTTTGTTTGTCTGTCTTTCACGTCAAAACGGAGCAACGGATCGACTCGATTTTTGGTATGGGGTTAGTTTGGGAGCTGGAGAATAGCATAGGCTACTTTTTATTCCGGAAAATTATAAAATAAAAATGATTATTTTGTATACAAAATCGATAAACTGTCGTACTATGCAAAACTGTCATTTCTTCCATAGCCGCTTCAAAAGAGGTATGTCAAAGAGTATTGTAATCATTGACGTTTTAGCCGCTTTGGATTACCTACTTTTTAATAAGTGACATTTGTGGCAGGCAGTGTATAAAACTTCTTCGCGATTATATATTTTCAGCCGTCTATCTATCTATCCACCATAATTATTATGGCAAAACAACGTTTGCCGGGTCAGCTAGTTTCTAATAAACCAGAATCAATGACCTAATTTTTTTTTTCTAAATAATAATAATAAATAACATTTTACATTTATACCAGTCTGTTATCTAAGCCCATGTTAATTTAATTAAGAAACTGGGCCATTGAAAACTTGAAAATAATTATACATAAATACTTTTTGTTTGTAAATACATAGATACTTACATCATAAACACCAACAATATTGAATGTGAAACTTCTTCTTCTTCTTCGTGTCGCTGATTTAAATTTGATTGGCCCAGTGTCAAAGAATATATACACTTATGCCAGTGTGAAGGGAAACAATTGCCTAGCCTTTTGTTTATCTGTCGTCTTTTCACGCACGACAAACTTTAATAATTTCGACGATTTCTCTTGTTTTTACAAATCTATTATAGAAGTGGAAGAAGTCAGCTCAATTTTCTATTGTTAAAATACTTTGTAGCTACAATATAAATCATGTACTATGCGATTATTATAAGAATAGGATTGTCAAAACGGCCATATTTGTTTGCGTTTCGCTTCCACTTCAGGGTGTAGGATGTGCAAGAAAAGGAACAAAGATGAAGAATGCCGTTTGACAGTCCTATTCTTATAATAATCGCATAGTAACAAATAATTGTCTCTCATTTAATTTTCAGTCAAATATAGAGATACAATTTGGTTTGGAAAAATCGAAAACATCCGGGAAGTAGCCTAAAAGGATGAGATAGCCGACAGCAATCATTTGTAACCAAAAGAAATACCACCCATAGTTAAACCACTAATTACCGGACTAAAGGACAAATTATTCGCTAAAATATGAAGTATATTCTATGCAATCTGGTGTATGCAAATTCGTTGTTAAATGTCACTTGCCAGATTACATTGGAAGGGTGACGACCTACAAGTGCATGTGCAGAGAATATGTAACTGCATTTAGTAATATAGGCCCACTCTTCATATCTAGCAGGCCATCTGTGTAAAAAACTAGTTTCGACGATGCTTCTAGAAGGGCAAATAATTAACAAAAGGCGTGCTATATTGTAGAGGTGTGTGGTGCTAAGCCAGACATAATATTGTAGTATGATAAAATAAGATTTTAAACTTACATGGTCATTATCACTATAACTATTATGAAAAACGGGATTTTTACGGTAAAAATTCCGTTTTTCCCGATTGAAATAAAAAAGCATAAGAATAATTTCAATCGCGAGGATGGATTTAAATTGTCAAATGTCTGGAATCCAGTGATTCAATTGTGTAAAAATAACAAAAATCAAAAAAGTGTTCCGCGGAGTGATAATGTGAGTATTGTGTGTCGCGAACAAGTTCGAGTTGAGTGCGAGAACGAAAACAGTGGTACGGGTATCAAGCGCAATAAACGGACAAGAAAGAGAGTAGACAGATTCGTCTGCTCCTAATACTTTTAACCTAATGCTCATTAACTTTATGCAGTTACTCCGTCATCATGGCTTGTGCAACTGCGCCGAAATATCGGGAACTCGAAAAACGAAATAAACATGGTAAAAATCCCGTTTTTCATAATAGTTGTAGTATGATATTTCGAAGTCAAAGTCGAAGTCATTTTTTTTTATCAGATAGAAAAATTAATGCTTATGAATCATCTAACATTTTTTTACCCACGTTAAGGACATCTTCTGAGGCTCGAGCTACATGTGTCAGGAATCGGTCCCGTCCGAAATATACATTGACCAAGGACATTTAAATATAATATTAGGTCTTTACTTATGAAATTGCTTTCTATGAGGAAATTGTAGGAAGTTGAAACTATCATACAAAGATATTTGAGGATTTCTTGGACATAATGAACTCCGAATTCAACGAAACTTTAGAGATATGATCAGACAACATTAATCTAGCTATATATTGCCCATAATCTCATTTAAAAACTGCCTTAGATAAAAAAAAATCTGTCTGACAACGAAAGAGGGATACTTTAAAGCATTATAAAAATTTTAGACTCGTGGTTAATTGTTTTTATTTTTCGAAATTGAATATTTAATTTGATAAGGTAATAATAATTAAAAAAAATGAGATTAACGAAAATGTGAGAAAAAAACAGCGATTTCATAGGTACCTATTATTAAATTCAGTGATGAAGTCACGGGCGCTGCTAGTAATTTTTATATTATAGAGAAAATAATAAGATCATTTTCACAGTAAGGCAATTTTATTGTGTCAAGTAGACATGAGTGTGAAATACACTTCATAAACATAGAGTATTAAATTTAGAATAGTACAGGCTGTTCACAATGACAAAGGAGGTTTTAACACCCCCCCGCAATGTGAACACCCTGTATCTTGCCATACATGCTCCAAAAAATACAAACACGACATATCAAAGGACAACATACCATAATATACACTAACACAGTAAAAAGAACTTTATGTACACCTTACTTGCTAACTTAACCATTTATACAGACAACTTCCTACCAAAAAACAAACATGATAAAAAACCGCACAAAAAAAAAACTATAAACCTATGCTAAACCTAAATAATTTGTACATTTACAATGCTTTAGTTTCGGCAAAGGTTTAGTCAAGATATCGGCGATCATGTTGTGTGTAGGTATGTATTTAAGTTGTATGTCATGGTCTGTAACCGAGTCTCGTATGAAGTGGTGTCTGATGTCGATGTGTTTAGTGCGTGAATGATATGTATTATTATGGGCTAATTTCATTGAACTCTGATTGTCAGTATGGATGACGATGGGATGGCATGTGACGAATAGTTCACTAATGAGCGACTGGAGGTATATTGCCTCCTTACAAGCTTCTGCGAGAGCCATATATTCGGCTTCTGTTGTAGAAAGCGCGACCGTTCGCTGCTTGCGAGCTTCCCATGAAATTGGGGCGCCGCTCATTAGGAAAACGTATCCAGTGAATGAACGTCGGTCCACAAGATTGTTTCCATAATCCGCATCGACATATCCTTGGGGATAGAATGGAGCATTAGGTCGAAAATGCAGTCGGAGGTCTTTGGTACCTTTAAGGTATCGAAGAATTCGCTTCGCAGCCTTCCAGTGTACCCCCCCGTAATGTGCATTGAACTGAGATAAGTATGAGACTGAGTGTGCAATGTCAGGTCTCGTACAAATTGCAATGTACATTAGAGATCCAATAAGTTCCTGATATGGAACTTCTGCATTTTCTTCATCTTTAGCCGGAAGATTTAGTTTTAGGCCAGGTTCTAGTGGGGTAGATAGAGTAATGGCATCTGTCATACCAAACTTATCAAGGAGTTTCTCGATATATTTTGTCTGGTCGAGAAATATGTTCCCAGAACCTTGTTCAATTCTCATGCCAAGGCAGTCCTTACAAGGACCAAGATCTTTGATAATGAACATTTTTCTGAGTTCCATTTTGAACTGATTTTTTATGCTGTCACTTGAACAAACAATAAAAAAATCGTCTACGAAAACAGCTACTACAAGGAGGTCATTGCCTTCTCTTCTGTAGTACAGACAATGTTCATTGGATGTTTGTATGAGTGATAATGTGCGCATTGCCTCACACACTTTGGCGTTCCATTGACGCGGTGCTTGTTTTAAACCGTAAAGGGCTTTTTTAAGTAGACATACCTTGCCTTTAGCGTTGTCAGAGAAACCTTCCGGTTGTTCCATGAAGATCTCTTCTTCTAAATCGCCATTTAGGAATGCCGTTTCGACATCAAGGTGATCTACCACCAACCCACGATGAGCAGCAAACGCAAATAATAGTCGTACTGACGATAGTCTAGCAACTGGTGAGAAAGTTTCACCATAGTCCACTCCAGCCACTTGGGTGAAGCCTTTCGCCACTAGTCTAGCTTTATATTTGGTGATATTCCCAGATGTGTCCCTTTTTAATTTGTACACCCATTTGCATTTAATGGTTTTTCTTCCCGAGGGTCTATCAATAAGAATCCATGTTCTATGTTTCTCCAAAGAATCAAACTCAGCTTTCATGGCTGTTAGCCATTTTTCCTTTTGCGGATGTTCGATTACTTCTTTATAAGTTTCTGGCTCTTGATCTGATGTCATGTAGAGGTGTTCCTCATATCTTTGAGGACAGCGCCTGTCTCGGATTGGATATCTTCTTTGAGATTCAGGTGCTTGCTCTAATTCTTCAGAAATATCTGATGAGACTTCAGGAGTAGGAGCAGGAGCAGCAGGCTTATCTGACTCTGACAAGTTTTCAGAGTTTGACTTAGCTGGCGTCACAGATATACCTGGCAAGGGTTGGAGTTGTGTTGAAGAAACAGGTTCATTGTCAAGAGGCACAAATATTTCTTGGGATAGTGTTGGGAATTCCAATTCACCTTCAGAAGGTCTAGACTGCTGTAGTGATTTATTTTCTATGAAAACTACATCTCGCGCAACTATAATAGTTCGAGGATTTTTCGGATCTACAAGTCGGTAGCCTTTGCTTTCAGTTGCATACCCGACAAAGATGCAAGTTTGAGTTTTTGAATCCAGCTTAGTTCGTTTTTCTTTTGGAATAAGCATGTGGGCTTCGCAACCAAATACTCTCAAATGGGAGAGATTAATTTTCTTTTTAGCCCACACTTCTTCAGGGATTCTGTTTTTTAAAGCTTGCGTAGGTACACGGTTTTTTAAATAAATGGCAGTATTTACCGCCTCTCCCCAGTAAGCTTTCGGTAGATTAGAGTCTTTAAGCATAGATCTGGCTTTCTCAATTATTGTTCTATTTGCGCGTTCGGATACTCCGTTCTGTTGAGGAGTATATGGGACTGTAGTTTGATGGACAATACCATTTTCCTTTAAAAAGGTAGACAGGTCGTTGTTGACATACTCACGACCGTTATCTGAACGCAGAACTTTGATACGTTCGCCAGTTTGGTTCTCAACCAAATGCTTAAACTCTACAAACTTAGTAAAAACTTCAGACTTTGATTTTAAAAGATATCCAAAAGTTTTGCGACTAAAGTCGTCTGTAAAAGTCAATAAATATAGGGCTCCGCCCCACGAGTGTGTACTCATTGGTCCACATAGGTCTGAGTGAATTAGCTCTAAGACCTTACTCGATTTATTTTCGGACTTTTTGAACGGCTTTTTGGATAATTTCCCTTGTAGGCACGGAATACAATGTTCAGAAAAAGTTCCGTCGTAATCTATGCCTATGCATTTATTTTTTAAAACTTGCATACTCTTTGTATTTAAATGACCAAGGCGTCTATGCCAGAGTACTGGTGACTCTTTAGTTGGAGTATAAAAAGCATTGGACCTATCCATATCTAGCCTAAACATACCTTTATGGTTAGAGCCTGTCGCTATGACTTTACCTGTCAGTTGACATCCACCTGACAAAGTAATTGACGCCCCTTTTGATGTAAACAATACATCGTAACCTTTCATAACTAAGTTACTTACTGATAAAAGATTTGTGGCTAAGCCAGGAATATACAAAACATCGCTAATTTTATTTACACTATCGGAAATTTTTATATTTACAGTACCTTTCCCATTAGTGAGAAGCTGATCCTTATTAGCAACTGTTACGGGAACGATATGGGAGGCCAAAGACTCGAACCAATCTTTCCTGTTGCTCATATGAGAGCTTGCACCAGAATCTAAGAACCAATCTTGTGAACCTGAGGATGAAGGTGTAATTAAACAAGATGAAAGTGTAAATTCAGTTGTATTATTTGAATAAACCTTTGTCGAAACTTTCTTCTTTTTAATCCTACATTCTGAAACCAGGTGACCTATTTTTTTACAATAAGAGCACAACGTTTTATTCTTATGCTTCGTTAGTAGAGCAGCCGTAGTTACAGGTCGATTTTCTTTGATACTTGAAGTGCAACCAGTTCGCGAATCTTCTTGTAAAAGAGCGGATACTACACTTTCCGATGTGATTTTCGTGCCGGAGTGTTCAAGGGCCATAACAAGTGGTTGGTACCTATCAGGAAGCCCTGCTAGCATTATGATAGCTAGGAATTCATCCTCCACTCCAGATCCTATTTGTTGTAGTTCTTGCTGTACAGCTAGTGATGAATTCAGGTAGGACTGCATATTGCCTTTGAACTCATTTGTAAGAAGCCTTTTCATCAATAGTAGTCTTCTTGTCAATCCACTATCAGCATAGGCCTTCTTCAGGCTGCTGAAAGTCTCGAAAGCGGTTGTCGCCGATCTAATGACTGGGTAGATGGATTCGTCACAGGTGAGACAGATTTTTGCTCGCGCCTTTGCATCTTTGCGTTTTGCGTCAGGATCTTCAACATTGACAGGCTTAATGACTACATCCCAAAGATCGAGATCCGTCAGTAGGCATTCAATTGCAAAAGCCCACGTGTTGAAGTTTTTGCCATTGAGCTTAGTAATAGATATACCTGATGACGACGACAGCTGGTGTGGACTTGACGTGGAAGATTGTGCCGGCTGGCTTGCCGATGGTAGTGACTTCTCCATAGCACAATTTCCTTCTTTTTCCTTATTGATTACAGATCAGCATGTGGTGCCCATAACCTTTTATATTATAGAGAAAATAATAAGATCATTTTCACAGTAAGGCAATTTTATTGTGTCAAGTAGACATGAGTGTGAAATACACTTCATAAACATAGAGTATTAAATTTAGAATAGTACAGGCTGTTCACAATGACAAAGGAGGTTTTAACAGTAATTATAGTATTATAATTTTTATGTAAGAAAATCGTCACTCGCAGACGAATCCAAACTAATATTATAAATGTGAAAGTGTGTTTGTTTATTTATTGTTTGTCCGTCTTTCACGTCAAAACGGAGCAATGGATAGACGTGATTTTTGGCATGGGGATAGTTTGGGAGCTGGAGAGTTGGCTACTTTTTATCCCGGAAAAATATCACATGCCCGCAGGATTACGTCGTGTGGCCCACATGGGCGAAGCCGCGGGCGGAAGGCTAGTGCTGAAATATTTATTGGAATTAAACCACTTTTTAACCGACTTCTAAATCAAAAAGGAGGAGGTTCTCTATTCGTCTGTATGTATGTTTTTTTTTTTTTTGTGTATGTCCACCGATTATTCGAAGACGGCTGAACCGATTGAAATGGTTCAAACGTTATTACATCAGGTTGGTTTCCAAGTTGGTCCCATTTTTTGAAATTTTGAAATCGGTTCAGTAGTTTTCAGGAAATCTTGAAAATACTGTCGTTTTCGTTACCACTTTATGTGAATTTAATACGTATATTTACTCATAACTCCTTTGTTTATAAACCGATTTAGATGATTCTTGTTTTGTTAAAAAGGGGATACCTCAAGGTATTTTAACCGACTTCGAAAAAGGAGGTTTTCAGTTTCATCACATACCTATTTACCAGAAAACACGTAAATTGCCTGCACGATGCACTAAAAAGAGTGAAATAAAAATTATTTTTATAAAAAAATAAAACCGCCTTCAAAAAAACCACATCAAAAAAGTAAGAAATAATTCCTCACCAAATAAATAACGTAAGTACTTTGAAGTCGGGCGTGAAACATGTACAATTTTTTGTTGCTTTTGTTAAAACCCGCCCGACTTCAAAGTACTTAGGGTAAGTCACGGATTGATGCCGCACTTTTTGAAATTGCCGCACTACTTACTTAACATGTGCAAAATCAACAAACTACTTATGAATACATAAACTACAATCTGTCATCTATAAAATCGTTTAACAGATATTGGATTATTTTAGTAAGAGTATGAGCTACACTGATTTTTGCAGACCTCTAATTTTTGGAGGATACTTGCCGCACTACGGATTGTCGCCTCACCAGTCAAATAGGGCGGACGGATAGTTGCCCCTGTGAGAAATATATTTGAATTTGAGAATATTAATTCAGAAACATAATTTAGAAAGGAAATAAAATATATTGAAAAACATATATGTGATGTGGTTACAGCCGCTATACTGATTTTGCTATGCCCTATAAACTGCCACTGTGGTCTAGTGCTTCAGGCGATACTCGGAAAAAATGTGCTGAAGCGAGATAGCAATGAGAAAACGACGCGCGCGGGAGCGAGACCGATTTTGCAGATTAGGCAAAGAAAACACAAAATCACTTCGTATTAAAAAACTACAGCAAATTAAAAAAAATGCTTCTATACGATCCTCAATATTATTGGTGTCCACTAATTAAACCAATTTCCAATAGTGTAAGTAACCCCATTTAAGAATGATCTTCACTTTTCGTATTTTTAGAGGTCTTTTCGAAAAGAAAAAGTGTCGAGGCAAAATCATAAAATCGTGTTTTTGAAACTATACGATTCTAGATAAAGGTATGAAGAAATATATATCTTATTACCAGATTTGTAACAACTGTAACCGTCCTATAGTTTTAAATAAAAAAGTCCATATTTTTCCGAGTAGCGCCTTCACACCACCACCGGTGTCAGACCCAGAGGTCTCGGGTTCGATTTCAGTGGGGGTATATTTTATTGGGGGAGGCCTATGTCCAGCAGTGGGCGTCGTTCGGCTGACATGATGATGATGATATTTTTATTCGATTTTGTTGCTGGTAGGACTTAATCTTAGTTCACCTGGCCAGCTACCATCATCTTATCTAAGTATGACGCCTTAATAAGGATGTTTTCAGCATTGTTGTGTTCCGGCAGTTTGAGATTGAATAGCCAGTTCCTCAGTGGTTGAGGATTCTGAGAGGAGTGTGCGTTTACTCTCATCCTTATCATCACTTAACATCAGCCGGCCTAGCATGAGCGGCTTATTATAACGCGCGATATGATATGGTACGGCATGCCGTCTTGCTTACACCTTAGTGGGGTAGGCCGGCTGGTATGATGAAGGCTAAGTGCTACCCTGTGAAAGATATAAAAAAGTCCTGAAAACTTGCTGTAACCAGTCTTAAACTACCTTGAGGGCTGAAAATAAATTTACTAATTCTCGCAAATCGAATAAAATCTAATTAGCATTGTAATGTAAGAAAAGTTGTCACAATACTTTAATTAAGGTGTACCTGGGTGCCTACCATCAACTCTTATTGCGGTTTTGTTGAGGACCTGAACTGATCTGCTTCGCTTATTCGTACCACGACAGCTTAATATCAATGACAGCGATTCAGTGATCATTCAATGACATTTCACAGCCGCTGAGCTGTCATCAACTCTTATTTGACTTATAACTCGGCCAAGCTAACATGACACCTGCAGGTTATACCCGTCCCTTGCACTCTCCGGGCATGACAGAATCGAGTGAAAAAGACGGGTAGAAGAATAACATAAAAATAAATAAGGACACAAATCGTTCGGTCATTTAGCAATTCATTTGCGATCCAGTTTTTAGAAAGTCATAGTACGAAAGAAAGCAATTCATTTTAGGAACCTATTCTTGAAGATGTACAATATTTGCTGATGGATTGTATAAGGAACAAGGATAAGAGAGAGGCATTTATAAAATTCTATAATCTAAATTTGCTAGATGTAGGGATGACCCAAAGTATTCTATCGGATCCTAAGTCGGAGATAGCAAAAAATTTATGTAGTTTATTTAATAGTCTTAGATAAGTAAGTTTTTATGTTTCCTTTTTTTTAGTAAGAGTAAGTAATATACTAAGTTTAGGGTACGATGGGGTTGGCATATCCATACTGATAAAACCCCTTAAAAAATAATGAATTAAAAATTTTTTTAAAAAAAATTAAACCGCCTTCAAAACAAAACTGCAAACAAAAACTCATTTCCCAAAAACACGTAAAAGTGAAAAATAAATTGAATCATTCAATTCAAAGTACGAAAGTGCGTGACTTTTTCTAATTAATCTTGAACTTACTGATCTGATTGAAGTCGGTGTCAAGCCAAATAGATATTAATATTAATATGTATTTGATAGGTTACAATTTACACCACTCTGCGCATGAGATATTGTTTATTATTGTTTCACTATTTTGAAATGAAATGAAATTGAATTTTAAGTATTCGTTCTTGTTACTTTCGGCTTGACACCGACTTCAATCAGATCAGTAAGTTCAAGATTAATTAGAAAAAGTCCCGCACTTTCGTACTTTGAATTGAATGATTCAATTTATTTTTCACTTTTACGTGTTTTTGGGAAATGAGTTTTTGTTTGCAGTTTTGTTTTGAAGGCGGTTTAATTTTTTTTTTTAAATTTTGTTTATTTTTCCTTTTTTAGTGTAAGAAATCTACTATAACAAACCGCATAATGAGCAAGGGTAGCTCAATGTGCAACGAATATAGCCCATATCTAAATTAGAACTCAGACAAGCACCACCCTCCAACTCTTAACTGTTATGCAGTTTCCTTCCAACATCAGCTAACCTAAATTACTTGAAAGAATACAACCTAAAGTTCTATTGGCGCTTGTAGTACTTAAAAACATACTTTAACTCCTAAGCGTTAAAGAGTTTTACCTTCCATCATCAGCTTAACTAAATAACCTGAAAGGTAACAACTACAAATATTTACGTATCAACGATATTTAAAGAATTATCCTCCAACTCCTAACTATTGAGGAGTTGTACCTTCCATCACCAGCTCATCATCGTGAGATGATGACTACCAGTCGCAAATACTTGAAAATTACTTATGAACCTTAAAGGAATCGTATTGCGCCCGTAACATATTTAGTATTTAATTAATGTTTTCGATGGCCATATGTGGTCTTCATCATCAGTTACTCTTCACCAAATGGTGCTTACCGAAAGCAAATGCACGAGTTACTTAAGAAAATACCAAAATCGCTATAGGTGTGCCTATAATATTTGAAGAGTTCCCTTGATTTCTCCAGGATGCCATCATCAGATCCTGACCGTATAACAATGGGACCAATTTGTAACTATATGCTTTCAAACCAAAAAAGAATTTCTAAAATCGGTTTATAATTGACAAAGTTATGAGGTAACAAACATTAAAAAAAAAAATAAAAAAAAAAAAATTCAACCGAACTGAGAACCTCCGCCTTTTTTTGAAGTCGGTTAAAAAAAAAGGAACCTATCAGAATAGGAATTTTGCATCGCGCTATTTTTGAACCGCTGTCTAAGTTGATGGTAGGCACCCTGCTATCATTTGTTGTCATTTGTTCTCAAATAACAAATGAAAATTAAGTGTTTGGTTCTTGTGTGTTCGTTTTTCCTAATCAATGGGCTTATAAGCTCATTGTTCCTAACTGTGTCGACTTCGCAGCCCCATTTGACACGGTCCCGACGGAAGATCAGCGCTGGCTCCAAACCATGCATTATGCTAAGTCCGGACCGTTTTGGGACAAACTACCGACGACCTTAGGCTTTATGTGTTTCTTTGATTATGGTAAGTTGTTGTGATGTCCCAAATAAATGGTTTTTCTTTCTTTTTTCTTTCTTTCTTTATTTCCTACCTAAATAAGAATTTGTAAGGTGTAATGTTTTTTTTACTTAATCTGGGATAATGGTGTTGATTGATCAATTAGTACCTAAATATTTTATTCATTTAAGTATAAATATGTATTGGTCAATTGTTTGTAGTCCTAAATAAATAAAAAAAAATGCAATTTTACGTGTTGAGCTAAGTTTGGTTTTTATCTAATGGTCAGATAGTTTTCGTGGGTATGAATACTCAGATCATTTTGAAGCTGACTATAAACCAGAGTGAAAAGGCATCTCCTGGACAAGCATGCAACATCTTAGGCCACATCCTGTTAATAAACAAAATGGTGGTCAAATGCCTGCCCAGTTTTATATAAAAAAAAATATGGTTTTGAGAATTGGTTTGAAATAATCTAAAACTATAAAACGAACAAATTAATAATTTGAGAAAGAAAGAGAACAAGATTAAAGACAAGTAAAGTCATAAAGTTATTAGTAAGTAAACAATGAAACAGACATTTGGAATGTAACGATCGTTCGGTATGTGTTAGAACAATGGGACCAAGCCTATAGCACTTTGTCCCTGTTGTTTTTAGGGCTGACAGACAATTGAGATTTCAAATTATTTTTATGTATTCACAATAAAACTTTGTAAGGAAAAATTGTTACAGAAAAGAATCCTGCCTGAAAACAACTTTTAGAGCTGTTGGTTTCTTTCTACCGCATTTTTTTCTATGCGGACAGACAAATCTTATTTTTTAAATATTGTAAAATACCCAGCGAGCAATGGAGAGAGCGATGCTTGGTATATCCCTGCTCGATTGAATCAGAAATGATGAGATCCGCAGGAATACTAAGACAACCGACATCGCTCGAAGGATTGCATCATTGAAGTGGCAGTGGGCGGGACACATAGAACCGATGGCCGTTGGGGCGGAAAGGTTCTCGAATGGCGACCGCGAACCGGACGACGTTCCGTGGGCAAACCCCCTACCTACAAGGTGGCCGACGATCTGGTCAAGGTCGTGGGAAGCCGCTGGATGCGGGCAGCGCAGGACCGATCGTTGTGGAGATCCTTGGGGAAGCCTATTCACAGCAGTGGGCGTCGTATGGCTGAAATGATCATGATGATGATTATGAAATAAATAAACAAGGTTATGTAGCAAACTAATTTAATACTGTGGCATTCAAAAAGCTCTTTGATATATCAATTAAGCATCAAGTCTCTGACGACCTCCGTGGCCTAGTGGTGTACGCATCGGTTTTCAAGGTTCTTTAAAGGTCCCGGGTTCGGTTCCCGGTCGGATTTTACGGGTCTTTGGAACAATGTTTGGTGATGGTGTCCAACAAACAATATTTAAACAAAGGAATCGTCACATCCCATCAAGAATTTAACGCAATCAATTTACGAGAGCAGCATCTTAAATGCTCGTAAAAGTTTAAAAGATCTAACCAAAAGGTAACATGAAAGTGGTTTCGATGTATTCTAATAAAATGAGCGCTAGCCACTGAAAATAGTTCTCTCAACATTTAAAAAAAGACAATGAGTAGAAATACTCATCAGTGGAGAAATGATTATCTAATGCCCGAATACTCGTACGCTACTTATCTTTGGGAGCGTCTCAAACATCGCCCTGTCACTTTAAACGTCAAACGTATAAAAGAGATTCCATGATGTTTGAGACGCTCCCAAAGATAAGTAGCGTACGAGTAATCGGGCATAAGTCCTTGAAAATCTTTTAAATAAATAAAAAAATAGATTCTCACTTGTTTTCATTCCATTTTCGAATCAAGCTCTACCGTTATTACATTTCATGTACATAAAACAGAGCAGATTCTCAATTTCAAATTGCCAGTTTTCCATTCAATTTCCAAATTGCCAGTCAACCCTGTATATGTGGCTCATAATGTCACCGGTACATTATGTTTGCGATTATATTCAATCACGGGGCAACGTCAATCACGACGATCGATAAAGCTCACCCATTGTGTGCTTTACTGCCTTTATCTGAGCATCTGCTGTACATAGAGAATGCATACCACTAACAAATAAAAAACTGATAAATAGACTGAAACTATAGATTCTCAATCGTTTTTACTTACTATATCAATAGTTAATAAGCCTTGCGCATAGTGTCACCCGCCTGTTATATTCAATTGCAGCCTGCGATTGAATATAACAGGCGGGTGACAGGTGACACAGGCAGAGCAGCGGCAACCGCGGCCGCCGATCAACCTAGCATGCTTAATGGTGCTTTATTGTCTTTATCTGAGCATCTGCAGTACATACAGGGTAAATATTAGAACCATGAACCAATAAACAAATTATGCTCAATACTCGATAGCTTTTACTCAGCCTTCAGCAGTATGTCAGCTCTGCGCATAATGTCACCGGCCCATTATATTCAATCACGGGGCAGCGTCAATCACGATCTATCAAGCTCTCGCGATTGTAATACAGGGTGGATATTAGAACCATTAACCAATAGAGATATCAAGTAGATCCTTAATTGTTTTACCTAATTATCAATACTTTGTCAGCCCTGCCTGCGCATAATGTCACCGTCCCATTATATTCAATCGCGGGGCAGCGTCAATCACGATACACGGCCGCCGATCAACCTCGCGCGATTGTGTGCTCTATAGCCTTTATTTGTGGGCACCTGGGTGCCTACCATCAACTTTAAGACAGCGATTCAAAAATAGCGCGATGCAGAATAGGTTCCTAAAATGAATTGCTTTCTTTCGTACTCTGACCTTCTAAAAACTGGATCGCAAATGAATTGCTAAATGTTAATGACCGAACGATTTGTGTCCTTTTACTTCTACCCGTCTCTTTCACTCGATTCTGTCATGCCCGGAGAGTGAGAAGGACGGGTATAACCTGCAGGTGACATCTTAAATCGACCGGGTTATAAGTCAAATAAGAGTTCCTGACAGCTTAGCGACTGTGAAATGTCATTGATCGATCACTGAATCGCTGTCATTGATATTAAGCTGTCGTGGTACGAATAAGCGAAGCAGATCAGTTTAGGTTCCTAAACAAAACCGCAATAAGAGTTGATGGTAGGCACCCTGTAAGCAGGCATATACAGGGTGAGATCTGCTTATTTCATCTTTAATTTGGTATAAGAAGTTACAAGTGGGGTATATAATGGTAAAGTGTGGTAAGTGTAGAGTATTGGAAGTGTCGAACACTGCCTACCTTTATCGGGAAGGGGGAGATTATAAGTGTGTATATGGTACTAAATTATCCACACCAATGAAAATCTAAGGAGGATGAAATAAGAGAATAAATTTCAATAACATTGCATTATTCGATCTTGCGTAAATATTTACTTGTGACTTCATTGCACTAATTTCACGTGAAATAACTTACGAAACCATTAGTTTTTAAAATAATGATTAAACCAATATTTTTTGTATTTATAATACAGAAAACACACCCAGTATAAAGCCTGAGATTGTAATAGTTTATTTCATAAATAAGGAAATTCGAGATCGGAATCATTTGGCATCGTCATGTTTGCGAGTGAGTTATGGCAAACTTTGACATTAATACAATGAACATTATTGAATTTAACTCTCATAACTAAGGCCAAACAAAGCAAGTTGAACTACTTAAAATATCCTATTTGTCATAATTAATATATGAAAAATGGAAAATGAAGTATTTTAGAAAAAATCGACCCGTCTCACAACTAGTTCCGATGGGACTTTTTGGGGATTTTTTCTAAAATAGATAAGTACTTCATTTTCCATTTTTCAATAATAAAACTTGCACTGTGAATACAAAAAAGTTACAAAATTTAAATAATCAATATTTATCAAGTTTTTAATAAAAAAAGTACATTGATTTTTGCAGGATGGGAACAGTTCTGTGCCATCATCTTTGTGAACGTTTTGGATTCTAATTTGGTGATGACAGGGATGTAGATGTGGTCTTATACCTAAAACTACTATTAAATGTAACAAGGACTCGTTGTGTTTACACCTATGACGTCATAGAACATCTGACTGCGCGATCGTTTGACCGAATTTTGGAGCCACATGCACATGTGCTACACTTCATTCCAGATCCCAACCCAACGAGGTCAAATGTAACAAAAATTTATGAGAAATATTAAATGAGGTCTGGGTGCCTACCATTAACTTTAAGACAGCGATTCAAAAATAGCGCGATGCAGAATAGGTTCCTAAAATGAATTGCTTTCTTTCATACTATGTCCTTCTAAAAACTGGATCGCAAATGAATTGCTAAACGTGAATGACCGAACGATTTGTGTCCTTGTTTCTTCTACCCGTCTCTTTCACTCGATTTTGTCATGCCCGGAGAGTGAGAGGGACGGGTGTAACCTGCAGGTGTCATGTAAGCTTGGCCAAGTTATAAGTCAAATAAGAGTTGATGACAGCTTAGCGGCTGTGAAATGTCATTGAATGATCACTGAATCGCTGTCATTGACATTAAGCTGTCGTGGTTTGGTCGTGGTACGAATAAAAGAAGCAGATCAGTTTAGGTCCTAAACAAAACCGCAATAAGAGTTGATGGTAGGCACCCTGGAATCGAGTTTATTAAATTACTAGCTTTCCGCCCGCGGCTTCGCCCGCGTGGACTTCACGACGTTATCCCGCGGGAATGTGATATTTTTCCGGGATAAAAAAGCCTATCTTCCTCTCCAGGCTAGAAAGTAACCGTGTCCCAAGTTTCAGCCAAATCCGTTCAGCCGTTTTGGCTTGATTGAGTTACAAACATCCAAAGTTCATTTCCTTCATCCAAAAACATTTAAACTTTTACATTTATAATATTATAGTAGGATTATTCAGTCAGTATTCAGTCTGAGGTCACGCTTCAAAGACAGGTGCCTTCTAGTTCTGGTTAGGAATAAATTGGAAATGTTTTATTGACTATTTTTTTCTATGGTCATCATCACCAGGCTTTTAAGGGTTAAGTCCCGGGAGAAGGAAAATGCTGATGAATTTTTAGAAAGATATTTCATACCCAATAGATTATTATCTTCATTCAGAAGCTAATTCTGACCGAACCACATTGCTTACAATTAAGAATTTAAAAAGAAACCACAGGGTGATTTCTTTTTCATTTTCATTTGCATTTTCCATAATTTTTTTAAGTATCATAATAGTTTGCTAGTTAATCATAAAATGAATTAAAAATCGTTAAATAATATCTTTCCTTCTCTTTTCTTTAATGATTTACAACATTTTGGTAGGTTACCCTATAAAAGTAACAAATAAACACTTGAATGTGAATAACCCGCCGTAATAACTTCATAACCTCTATCCGCACAAAAACACCATATTAAAAACAAAATGTTTGATCATAAAAAAGGGTCAAAGGCAAACAAAAAAAGCGTACTTATGTATAAAAAGTAAATTGAGAAATATTTCACATTGCAAGAGAACGTTTGAAAGTCAGCGCGCATGCGGGCAAGGACCGTTCTCAGTGAGCATAGGGCACATGGAGGTCGACTGACTGTACCTAAATAAGGTGTTATTGAAAATTCATGTTCCTGTGTTTGTTATTTGGCTGGCCCGATGACGCAGTGATCCTGACGAATGAGCCTGGAGTCGAAGGCTCGACTCTCAAAGAGAAAATATTAGATTGTATTACAAGGGCAGCAAAATAATATATTTACAGCGAGGGAGCTATTTTGAATCCAGAGCGCATCGAAGGATTCTAAAGTAGAATCCTGATAATATGTATTGAAATATCTAATACCTTTGGAAGTTATGATACCCATAGAACAAGAGCCTTAACGGTACAGCCTCAAACATTTTTTTACAGAAATTTAATCAAATTATTACTTTTTTTTGCATTCGCAATGCAATTTTTATAATTGAAAATGAAGTATTAGAGAAAACGAACCTTCTTACAACTAGCTCCGATGGGATTCGAACCCACGACCTTTCACTGTCCGGGGGAATGCTAACCGCTGAGCTAGGGAGTCGTTAAGCTCAGTGCTTAGAGATTATAATCTTTGAAATTCTTTATTAAGCATTTTATAAGTTTCCATAATTTTACTAGAACATTTTATTGATAAAGAAACTCAGAAACAAACTCGGAAAAAAACAATGATTACCATTAAGAAAACTTCAAACCTAGATAAACCTTAAAAGTAATGGCAATCTTTGGCTACCATAAGTTCTTAAGATGCCTTCAAACGTAGGTACTTATTTCATTATAATATCTTATCTTTCAACAGCCCAGAAATGAGACACAATAGATTTTCCATTGTTTTCCGTCCCTATTCGGCCGGTCAATGGAAGGCCAATAATAGTAATACTCGTATAAGTAATTAATCACAATGTTAGTCAAATCTAACTTAACCCCTAACGATGCAAAAAATAAAAATGATTAGGATTATTTGGACACAAAAATAAGTGTGAAAGAACTCTGTTTTTTACTGATACACAATTTTATTATAACCTTGACTTATATCAGCATAGTATAGTGATGCACAAACCCAAATGTCATTCTTTTGTACTTAAGTATATGACCATAAGAACAAGTAGATAAATTAAAAATAAACATACCGTCTAGTTCGTTATATCTTTTTAAGTACTTGCACAAATTTTTAAAGCTTAGTACTTACTAGCTGAAATAAAAAGACATTTGATTTGTGTCAAATCTTTTATTATTTTCCGTAATAAGGAGATTGTTAAGTTTGTTTATCGACAACACTTAGGTATAATATACCTACGGAGTTTTTCACCTTGTTTTAATTTTTGGCCGAGTTCCCGATAACTCCACGCCACACCATAACCAAATATATATTCTGTGCCATAACTATGTTATATTCAACTAAGTATGTATATATATGTATGACGAGCTCCATGGCCAACTGTCGCTTTTCAATGTGCCGCAATCTCTAGAGGTCCCGGGTTCGATTCACGGTCACGGGTGATTATTGAAAAACGGACTTTTCTATATTTCCTCGGGTTTCTGTGCATATGGTTAATTAATAATACACGTCGTTGTTTCCAATTTCCAAAATACTAATGCTCAAGCTACTATAGTTTGGTATCGGAACAATGTATGTGTATATCACATATTTTGAATTTATCATACACTATAATCAACGATTTAGCTAACTAGGTCAGACTGGCGCAAGATAAAATAAAACATGGCCGATTCCACCTATTTAGGTATTAAAAATCCTTTCAAATATTGCAGCTGCAAAATTTTAAACAGCGAACTTATTCAAGCTAAATATTTTCTAATCAAATAGATCACCCGTTTATTCGCTATCTCCGTCACAACGTGGCCATTGAAACAGCTATCGCTGTGCACGCGCATCTAACGCTAAAGGGCTTGTTCCACCGTCCTAAATTAATATAAGGGTGCCTACCATCAACTTTAAGACAGCGATTCAAAAATAGCGCGATGCAGAATAGGTTCCTAAAGTGAATCGCTTTCTTTCATACTAGGACCTTCTAAAAACTGGATCGCAAATGAATTGCTAAATGTGAATGACCGAACGATTTGTGTCCTTATTTCTTCTACCCGTCTCTTTCACTCGATTCTGTCATGCCCGGAGAGTGAGAGGGACGGGTATAACCTGCAGGTGTCATGTTAGCTTAGCCGAGTTATAAGTCAAATAAGAGTTCTTGACAGATTAGCGGCTGTGAAATGTCATTGAATGATCACTGAATCGCTGTCATTGATATTAAGCTGTCGTGGTACGAATAAGCGAAGCAGATCAGTTTAGGTTTAGGACCTAAACAAAACCGCAATAAGAGTTGATGGTAGGCACCCAGGATTCGGTCAAGTCGAATAGCATTTAGACAAAAATAAACTTCGACTTATTATAAAAAATAACTATCGCTATATATAGTACCTAATGATTTTCGTTATTTATTTTGTATAGAAAACCAGAGCAACGCCTCTTTTGATCGTTTTAGGTACTAAAATAAAAAAAAGATATTTGACTTTTACAGTTTACTATTAAACGATTACCATGTTGATAGTTTTTCGTTCTTGATCTACCTACAGCTTTCGGACAATTTTGTATGGAAACTAAAGTCGATATTTTTGTCATTTTTAATGTAGGAATAGGATGGCTCCGCCAAATACTAGCTCCAGACGCTAGAACCTATTGAGCGGAGGGAGGACCAGGAAGCTCATCGGCAACGATTACCTTTTGGATATATAACTCAAAAGCCTCGAGCTTAAACGCAAAGTTGCAAGCTTATCGGTTTTTTGTCTGATACATTTCGGCGAATGTGTAGTAGAATTTGCACAACCTAATTCCGCCATCTTCCATCGGATAACCAGTCGTACGAATCAGCGCCACCGTTTTATGGTGGATATTCCTAGGACACGGTCTTAGCATTTTGTTTCTGATTTTATTATCCGTAACGCTAAGGAATAGAACTCTTTGCCTGTTTTTTTCGATAAGTAGGTACAATCTGGGGGCCTTCAAGTCGCGAGTGAACCGGTACCTTCTAGGCAAGCGCGATTAATCGTAGATCGCATCAACGCTTACCATCAGGCGTGATAGCGAGCAAGCGCTTGCCCATCAATAAAGGCAAGGTGTATTCTCTGTTACAGATCCTTAAATAAATAAATAAAATAAATAAATAAATAAATAAATACTTAAAAAAATTAAATAAAAAAGGAAGGTGGAATAACCCCTTAACATCTACTGAGTACATTTCTAATACTTGCTTCACAATAAGGGCGACTTTCATCACTGATATTTAAACGTGATTAACGCTAAACGTGTTTAATACATAGTTCTGTCTCTGTCATCTGTTTGAATGTGACAGGGACAGAAATACGTTTTAAACACGTTTAGCGTTAATCGCGTTTAAATATCATTGGTGAAATCGGGCCTAAAAGTACTATCCTGCGTTCTATTTACCGAGTGAGGGGAAGACACGGTGACCTATATCCTTACAAAGGCCCTCTTGTAACACACACGAGCACTCATAGTTTAACACTAGTATGTGCGTATTAACATATTGCACAAGTGAATGTGTGCATTCGTTCTATGTGTGCGTTTGTAGCTTTTGAAGTTCGTGGTTTCTTTTCTTTATAAATTTAATTTAATACATTCGTCTTAAAGTTTAGTAAGACGACCGATTTGGCGCAGGGGTCCCGAGTTCGTTTCTCGAACAAGAGAAATATTTGTGTCCATAATCTTGTCTATTTGTCTGTTCTGAATGTTTTCTAAGTAGGGCAGAGGTACCCTTTGTGGCCAATTTAAGGATTTTTTGACTTTTAAGCACTAAGTACTAAATAGTCTTAAGTATTTAAGACACAATTTATATAGTACATTATAACTCAATGTTAAATTATAGGTAACTAGCGGCCGCCCGCGGTTTCACCCGCGTGGTTCCCGTTCCCGTGGGAATATCGGGATAAAAAGTACATATAAACCTTCCTCTTGAATCACTCTATCTATTAAAAAAAATCGCATCAAAATCCGTTGCGTAGTTTCAAAGATTTAAGCATACAAAGGGACATAGGGACAGAGAAAGCGACTTTGTTTTATACTATGTAGTGATTTATCTAACTTTAAAGGTACATAATACAAGATTTTAAACTTTCGCGTTCCATTATAATTATAAACAAGAGTAACGGGACTCAACGCGACATATGTCGCGTTGAGTCCCGTTACTCTTGTTTATAATTACATAATACAAATTTAAAAAGGGGAAATAGTTTTTTGTGTATAACACAAAATGTGTGAGAGGTGCCAAAATGTACCGGTTTTGGCCACTTCATCATCATCATTTCATCCGCACGACGCCCACTGCTGGGCATAGGCCTCCCCCAAGGATCTCCACAACGATCGGTCCTGCGCTGCCCACATCCAGCGGCTTCAAGCGGCCTTGACCAGGGTGCTTACCATCAACTCTTATTACGGTTTTTAGTGTAGGAAATGAAGCTAGTTGACCCCCACAGTAATTCGTCAGTCAGAAAAAACTTTACAACGTGATAAAGTATCAATAAATTAAAAGTATTGTATAAAATTCCAAAGAATAATAATAATAGAAGTTAGGTTTTTTTAATGAAAGTCATATTTCGTAGATATCTTTTTGAGGAAAAATGCTCCGTTGAAACTTTCTTCACCACACATATTCATGTAACGTATTAAAATGATTTATGAAATATCCAAAAAAATATCCCAGCAGAAACACTAAATTTTACTAAAATATGTGTTTTTGGTGTGACTCGAACCGTAAAATTTCTCCGTCGAACTTTTTTACGGAAATGCTATTTTATTGAAGTTTTATAACCACAAAATGAAAATCTAAAAAATAAACCATGTAATTAAACTATTCTAAAAATTGCCGTTTTACTCGCAGTGGAAAATTTCTCTATCTGTTTTATTTATTAATTTAAGTACACAGTTCACTTTATTTTCAACTACAACAATATCCAAAAAAAAAACCAAAACCTAAAAGCATTTTACATAGAAAAACTTAATTCAGCAATCGGGAGCTCTGAGTACGAAGCGAGGCGTAGGAGCGGGGCGCGGGAGCCGTACAGGACGGGTTCCCCGCCGCCCCGCCACCGCGCCGCCGCGCCGCCGCCGTCCGCTCGCGCGATTTATTCTATTTTCACGTATCAATCGTCGAGGCAAAATAATTATGTTGACATTGTCTTTACCAAATAGTTGTATAAATGGTAAACCGAGAGGCGACCGTCGGTAATTCTACCTACTATAGAGTACCACAATGACATACTCATTGTTAGAAGGCAAAAAGTTACGTTAAAAAAGTTGAGTTGTTGGTGCTGGGGGGCTACCGCGTAACTTTATGGATATGAACTTCATACGTTTTTGGGAACTTTAAGTCAATTTTATAAAGAAAATAGCCGCTATCAGTAACTTGTTTTGTGACGTCGGGTATAACGATAACTAGTTCGCAACGTTCAACAGAACAAAGCAGCAAAAATCTATCAGAATAAGGAATTCAAATGACAGTTGAAGCCCATACCCATATTCAGATTTCTTAGCCGGTAGCCCCCAGGTTAGGTTGGCGGCTAGGCAAGCCGCAACCTGGGTCTCTTAGTATATTCATGAAAAAGTGCGGCTAAAATGATGAGAAAATATGTCATCAGGTACCAGCATGATACGCTGTTCATACGATCAGGCTTGATAGATAGACTAGAAAAATGTGGTCTGCCACGCGCCGTCTTGGCCACTTTGTCAGTTCGAGCGATTTTAGCGGCGGCTTGCGGGGTGGTTTTCGTGTCATGGTGTACCAGTATCAAACTAACGTCTTACTGTAACTTAGGCCAACCTACTACAAAAAATACTGGTCTGCCGATCCGCAGCCTGGCCGTCTTTTGTGCCCGAGCAATTCTATGTTTGTATTGTTACTTACATCAATAATATGAATGTACAGGGTAACAGGGAAATTCGACCTTAATATTAAACGACACCACTATTTAGGTTATTAATAATACTATATCCAAAAGTTAACCATTTCAGAAATATTTACCTTTTAGTTTTTTTATCGAAACACTACACTAACTTTTGAGTTTTGCTCTTATTTAATTTATTTTTATTTCTGTTTTGCTCCGTTAAGTTACAGTTTTTGCTATTTTTTGAGGAGGGGTGTACCAGTTAACAAAAATAAATTATGAAACTTGAAATAAGTGCTATCATACAATAACTTATTAAATTATGTTTTTTTACATAGCAATCGCAACTTAAAAAAAATCTTAGAAAGTTAATCTGCAGATTAATGAAAACACTTTAACATCTTTTTGGCAATACCGCCTTTTTTAACCGCCTCTGTGGTCTAGTGGTTCATACCACGGATTTTAGACCCAGAGGTTCCGGGTTCGATTCCCAGTGGAGGTACATATTATATTCGGTTTGGTTGGTGGTAGGACATGTTCTTAGTCCGCCTGGCTAGCTACCACCATCTTATCTAAGTCTGACGCCATAACAATGATGTTTTCAGCATTATTGTGTTCCGGCAGTTAAAGATAAGATAGCCAGTTCCTCAGTGATTGAGGATTCTGGGAGTAGTGCGCTTCCACCTTCAGCCTTATCACCACTTATCATCAGGTGTGATGAAGGCTAAGTGCTACCCCGTTGTGGATAACAAAAAAATACAAATAAGTATAACACTATAGGTAAAGTAGCTAAACTAAAGACGTATTGACAGAGAAAGCAGTGACATACAGAAAATATTATAAATATGTATCGAAATAAGTTTGTAAAAAGAAGAGGATAAATTGTGTAAGACTGTTATTAAAACAAAGTTAAAAGATTACCCTTTTAGAGAAATTAGCCTCAGAATGTTAAATTTGCCTTTAATCGTTTTTATTGTATTAATATATGATTATGTCATGCTATATATATTTTATAACAAGTATTGTGATTCTTTTGTTGCTTCTACAATAATAAAATTGTTATACCCATAATGTAGACGTACGTGTAGCAAACACAATAATAATGCGTCTGCCAGCATCAGGCCTCTTTCGTTTCGTTGCCAAAATCCAAATTGCCCCACTCTCAACTCATCACCGTAACGTTGCCCCAATTTTGCATTGAAATCCCCTGTCACAAACGTGTAGTGGGTTTTGTATAGCTTTGAATGGCTTTAGAGATCTCCCCATACATAGCCTCCACTTCAACATCGATGTGTTTTGAGGTCGGAGCGAAGACCTGTATGATATTCACCATATACCTACCGTTTCGATATTTTGAGTAGGAAAACGTTGTTAACGAGGGATTTGTGGATGATGAACGCAACACCACCAATGGACTGCTGGTTACCCACCCAGTGGTATAGCAAGGTATAAGCTGAATAGTAGGATAATCAAGTCCTCTTCCTCTCTTCGGACCTCAGTTATGTCAATGAAATCCCATTGTAACTTGCTAATCGCCTCTTCCAACTTGAAAGCTTCGCGTCGGCCCTTAATGTGCGCGTGCTTTAGGTTACCAGGTGAGCAATTTAACAGGATAGCTTATAAATTGAAAATAATATAAATTTTTTCGAGTTATTTTTTTCATTAACTTGCCATAATCCCTATCTGCTAAAGCGCGCGGATGCACTCAGTTATTGTTCGCTTGATTCGATATCATCAGGGTATTTCGACTTTTTAATTCCAGCTATTATACATCTTTTGGACTTCACTTTTCTTCAATGTGGGTGATAATGCAGATGAAAGTAGGTAAAGGTTATTCTAACTAGGCCTACTATCGAGTACTACAAATTAAAAGGATGTAATTTCTGTTAGTTGTACTACGTCAATTCGCCATATAAAAAGGCCCATTATCTTTTGTGTTAGTTATAGGCTTATAGGTAGGAGTGAGCACGTAAAACATGTGTTGTGATTGATAAAAATACTGCAACATGTCATTTTTAACTGTGTTTAACGTATTGCTTATTTTTTCCTTTCATCAAACAATATTTTTTTTACTACTTGTCACCGCTCTCTGACCTTAAGTGACCTTAATTGGTATAAAATAAATAATAAAAAATATCTGAATTCAACTTGACTTAATAAATAAGATCTTTTGAATCGTCTATATTTTTCTACCACCCGTTCAAAACTTTTTTAACTGATAAGAAGAACAGGCGCAATAAAGATTTTATATTATTTTTATGCATTCACAATGCAATTTTGTAAGTATAGGAAAAATGTGATAGTAAAAAACCACGAGCCCCATAAGTAGCTCGATCCCGCCTGAAAGCTACTTATGGGGCTCGTGGTTTTTTACTATCACATTTTTCCTATAGGCGCAATAAACTTATCAGCTTTAATCATTTGAAGTAACTATATTTACAAAGATTTATATCGTTAACTTTTAAAACTTTTTAATAATAATATTACGCTAGTTCAGCTAAGGTTATGTGTTACATCAAATCCATGCATTACGGTCTTTCAAATAGTCGTCTACTTTATAATATGCTTCGCCCATGAGCGATTTTTTGACATGACATTTGAATTTGTTCAAAGGCAGCTCTACTAAATTCTGTGGAACTTTATTAAATATAGCTACACTTTTCCCCAAAAATGAACTTCTTTCTTATACCTTTTTGGATTGCCAAAAAGATGTTGAAGTGTTTGCATTTCATCTGCAGATTAACTTTCTACGATTTTATCCAACCAACGTGCTTGAAAGTTGCGGTTACTATGTAAAAACTGAGAGCAGTTATTTCGAGTTTCATTATTTATTTTTGTTAATTGATACACCCCTTCTCAAAAACAGCAAATACTCAATTGTGCGAAAAATAAATAAAAATAAATTAACAAACACCCAGACCAAGACAAATAGACATGTTCATGCACACAAATATTTGTCTTGTTCGGGAATCGAACCCGAGACCACTGGCGCAGAAGGTGGGTAGCCTACCCCTGCGCCAAATCGGTCGTCATCATCACTATGTATATTAAGTATGTATTTACAAACAAAAAGTATTTAAGTATAAATTTATCCGTTATCAAGTTTTCCATTATACAGTTTCCTTATGAAATTAACATGGGCTTAGATAATTGGTGTGAATGTAAGAAGTTATTTATTATTTTATTTATTATTATTTATGATGATACTCGAGCAGGTAGGGTTACCGACGGTCGCCTCCCGGTCGATGGTTGTTTTGCGTTTATAATACACGTTACGGTTGTTATTGCTCGCTATGGAACGTTGTATTTTTGTGTGCACGTACAACCAGTAAAACTTGGCATGAGTTTGGCAAACTGTATTCGTAATCGAAAACAATCGCTCTATCTCATTCATGTCGTTTAACTACTTTACCGACATGAGCAGTTCATCCAATAGTTTTCGTAAACCTAGACAGTTAAAATCAACTCGCCCAACTCTCCCTTATCGCTTATGTATTGTTCTAGGTATCCTAGTTTAATAAATAACCAAATAGTAAAAAAAATATTTTATAAAAAAGTAAAAGCGCTTTAAAAAAATGCCACAATAAAATTAGAAATAATACTTCTTATAACTGTATTCACACCAAATAATGTATGTACGAGTATTTTGAAGTCGGGTGTGAAACATGTTCACACGGCGGCACATCAGACTATACATGTTGACCTTAAGAACGCCTTTATGCCCTACGTAATAAAAGCTGTTATCGCAGTTCAACTGTTTAACCTGATGTGCTGTCGAGTTTACATACATGTTTTGGTGTTTTTGTTTAATCCCGCCCGACTTCAAAGTACTTACGTTATTTGGTGTGAATACAGTACCTATTAGAGCTATTATTTCTAACTTTTTCGTGGCATTATTTTAAATAGCTATGTTAGTAGGATGTACACATAAACCGCATCAATCAAAATGTAGTTGAAAAAAGCATCAAAAACGGTTCAGAAAACATGACATAATCGCTGACAAACATACATACAAACAGATCAAACTGAAAACCTTTTTTTTTTAAGTCGGTTATAATACTAAAACCTATAGGAAAAATGTGATAGTAAAAAAACCACGAGATGGTATAAATAAATAGCTTTCAGGCGGGATTTTTTACTATCACATTTTTCCTATACTTACAAAATTGCATTGTGAATGCATAAAAACAATATAAAAAAATACCAAAACCTTCTCCTAAATGTAAAGAAATAATTTTATGTAAACCGCATCTCAACTCAAAGACAAACATACATACATACGGGTCAAATTGAGCACCTCCTTTTTTAAAGTAAGTTAAAATGCCAAAACCTTCTAAATGTAATAAATACTTTTCTGAAAACCGCATCTCAAGGACAAACATACGGGTCAAACTGAGAACCTCCTTTTTTGAAGTCGGTCAAAATTCCAAAATATTCTCCTAAATGTAACAAATACTTTTCTGAAAACTGCACCTCAAAGTCAAACATACATACATGCGGGTTAAACTGATCAAACATACATACATGCGGGTTAAACTGAGCACCTCCTTTTTTGAAGTCGGTTAAAATGCCCAAACCTTCTATATGTAACAAATACTTTTCTGAAAACCGCATCTTAGAGACAAACACAAACAAATGGGTCAAACTAAGAACCTCCTTTTTTAAATTCGGCTAAAATTCCAAAATATTTTCCTAAATGTAACAAATACTTTTCTGAAAACCGCATCTCAAAGTCAAACATACATACATATGGGTCAAACTGAGTACCTCCTTTTTTGAAGTCGGTTAAAATGCAAAAACCTTCTAAATGTAACAAATACTTTTCTGGAAACCGCATCTCAAAGTCAAACATACATACATACGGGTCAAACTAAGTACCTCCTTTTTTGAAGTCGGCTAAAATTCGAAAATATTCTCCTAAATGTAACAAATACTTTTCTGAAAACCGCATCTCAAAGTCAAACATACATACATACGAGTCAAACAGAGCACCTCCTTATTTGAAGTCGGTTAAAATGCAAAACCTTCGAAATGTAACAAATACTTTTCTGATAACCGCATCTCAAAGACAAACATACGAGTCACACTGAGAACCTTCTTTTTTTGAAGCCGATTTAAGTACCAAAACCTTCTCCTAAATGAAACAAATACTTTTGTGAAAACCGTATCTCAAAGTCAAACATACATACATACGGGTCAAACTGAGTACTTCCTTTTTTGAAGTCGGTTAAAATGCAAAAACCTTCTAAATGTAACAAATACTTTTCTGGAAACCGCATCTCAAAGACAAACATACGGGTCAAACTGAGAACCTCTTTTTTTGAAGTCAGCTAAAATTCGAAAATATTCTCCTAAATGTAACAAATACTTTTCTGAAAACCGCATCTCAAAGTCAAACAAACATACAAACGGGTCAAACTGAACACCTCCTTTTTTGAAGTTGGTTAAAATGCCAAAACCTTCTAAATGTAACAAATAGTTTTCTGAAAACCGCATCTCGGAGACACACATACAAACATACGAGTCAAACTGAAACCTTCTTCTTCGAAGGCGGTTAAAACTCCGAAACTTTCTCCTAAATGTAACAAATACTTTTCTGAAAACCGCATCTCAGAGACAAACATACAAACATATGAGTCAAACTGAGAACCTTCTTCTTCGAAGGCGGTTAAAATACCAAAACTTTCTCCTAAATGTAAAAAATACTTTTCTTAAAACCGCATAAAAATCGGTTCAGCCAAACGCGAGATAATCGGCCAAACATACATACAAACATAGTCAAACCAAACCAAAGAATACTATAATATGGTCAAACTGAGGAGCTACTTTTTTTTGAAGTCACACTAGCTACACAAAAATAAGCAGGAAGTGGTTCACCGAATTTGTCCCTGAGTGTACAAAGAAAACAAAAAAGAAAGAATCACACAGCGACCGACGACACGAACGCGGCCCCCCAGTTGTGCCCCCAGTCACAGGGTCACGCGTTCAAGGTCGTACTATTAGCACGAGGACGCTAATCTGCACCCAACTGGTAACGAAAGACGGTACATTATTGCGTAACTGGGGATAGATTTATCTTTGCTTTC
The DNA here is from genome assembly GCA_949710035.1 of Crambus lathoniellus. NCBI lineage: Eukaryota > Metazoa > Arthropoda > Insecta > Lepidoptera > Crambidae > Crambus > Crambus lathoniellus. The sequence continues at coordinate 2,653,596 of OX453298.1, forward strand.
AAAATGTTGGTGTTCCGGATGATATTTCTTTTGGATATTTTAGATTTGTGTGTATATGTGACTTTTTAACATAATTTTAAAGATAAATAATGCTGAGCAATTTTCCATATTGAATTATTCATAATTTAAAATAAATCAATATTGGTAATAATTTTTTTTTGGATGTTCTTACTCGTAACGTCAAATTACATTCTAAGGTCATATAAGTAAAAAAAAACGACGGAGCAATTTTTCAATGAAAATGAGAGTCAAAAAAGGAATTATCATTCAAAAGCAGTACTCATGTTTGAAAAAAGTTTTGGATTTTTATCAAGTATCACATACTAGTATAAATAACTCATTTGGTAAAATAAATTTGGGTTGAGAAATTACTCGGTTCAATATATAAACATATTTGTATATTTAGGTATAAATACCTAACTTCCGTTTGAGTATTTTTTTGGATAAACATTTAAAAGTTTATGGCTCATGCTATTTTATAACCCAGCAAAGTTTCATCGACTGAGGAATTAATGTATGGGTCTCCATACAAAGAATCTGTTCATTGCCTACACTATTTGTTTAGGAACCTAAACTGATCTGCTTCGCTTATTCGTACCACGACAGCTTAATATCAATGACAGCGATTCAGTGATCGATCAATGACATTTCACAGCCGCTAAGCTGTCAGAAACTCTTATTTGACTTATAACCCGGTCGATTTAACATGTCACCTGCAGGTTATACCCGTCTCTCTCACTCTCCAGGCATGACAGAATCGAGTGAAAGAGACGGGTAGAAGAAAAAGGACACAAATCGTTCGGTCATTAACATTTAGCAATTCATTTGCGATCCAGTTTTTAGAAGGTCAGAGTACGAAAGAAAGCGATTCATTTTAGGAACCTATTCTGAATCGCGCTATTTTTGAATCGCTGTCATAAAGTTGATGGTAGGCACCCAGATCGTCGGTCCAGCTTGTAGTGGGCCTGCCCACGGAACGTCGTCCGGTTTTGGCCACTTATTGATAGTTAAACTTTTGTAAGTATAGCGAAAAATCAAAACCAAACCCAGGTCAAATCAATATATTCTAATGCGCTAGAACAATTTAATTGTAAAAAACAAAGGTTTATAAAATATTTCATCCAAAACAAATTTCTCAAAATTTTCATACAAAACATTTTATAAAACATAAAATGGAATTATTGAAAAAAAATCGTATGACATAAAATAATTCTAACGGTTGTTATTATTACCCTAAAATATCTTATTTTAATTGTCTTTAGCAAAAATGGCGAAAAGTTGTTTAGAAAACTTTTAGAGCAAAAAGTGGCCAAAACCGGAACACTGGCCAAAACCGGGGCTTCTGCCCTATATTAAGTATGTATTTACAAAAAAGTATATAAGTATAATTATTTATTCTTTATCAAGTTTCCATCATACAGTTTCTTAATGAAATTGAATATAGGCTAGATAATTGGTCTGATTGTAAGAAATTTGTTTATTCATTATTTATTAAGTGATTTTTTTACTAACAAAACTAACAAACTTACCTAACCTAACCCACAAAAGTACTTAGTTAGCACCTAAAATTTCATACACCAAAAATGGACACTTTGCGTGCATTTCAGTAGGTATTTAAGGTGCATACCTAGTTTTTGTGGCTCAATTATCTAATTATTTTCAATATTTATTACACTGTTCACATCGAAAATTATTAGTATCCAGCTATTCTGTTATATAATGATTGTAATTACAATTAAATTATTGATCGGAAGTTCTATTGATTAGTCTATTATTGCGAGTACCTAAATGTTTACATTCATGCATTTACAAATCAAGTGTGAAAACTTAATGAGGCATCGGATGTTTATTAAAAATTTCAACTTATCAATAAAAAATTACTTAATTTGTTAATAATCAGAATCTATTGAACAGAAAACTACTTTTGGAAACAGGATTGAGTACCGATGACAGCAGTAAAGACTTTTCTTTTTTTTTATACTTAAATCTTCAAACTTATTATTTTACCGCTACATAGTTAGAACAATTTTCTCTTGACAGTTTCACGTCAAATTCGTTAGAAAAGATATAAAGGAAAAAGAGAAAAGATATAATAGGTACTTAAGATCTTGTAAGAAGAGGTAGTGCCATAACTAGAGATTTAGTAAAAATGTATTCTTATAAGAATTCTTCTCTGGTTAGAATTTCATACTCTTGTTTAATTTTGGTTCATTTTAAAAACTATGGAATTATACCCTACTGATGAAAGTACCTATATCTATTTTTATAGGTAGAAAAAAATACTTGTCTCTCGTCCTATCAGATTGTTTACGTTTTTAACCTTTACTATTATCTTTGGTTTCAATAGTATATTCTACAATATAGTAAAAAAATTTGAAAAATCACCTATTGTCTTAATTATGTCAGTCATGAATAATTATAATTATTTTCTATTTTTTAATAGTAAATTTAATTATTATACACGAAGGTATTATATGTTCCAGCATCTAAGGATAGATGGCGCTAGCTGCAGTAAACGTATTATGCGCGCGCGCAGCCCACTGCACTTCAAGAGTTGGAAATTCTGCCATTTATTTCAATTTCATTATTAATTAGTGGCACTTGCGCAGTTTCCGTTCCCGTGGGAACATCGGGATAAAATATAGCCATTATCTCTCGGGAATAAAGTAGCTTCCTTCTAGTGAAATAATTTTTAAGATCGGTTTAGCAGTTTGTGAGTTTATCCATTACAAACAAAAAAAAACAAACAAAAAAGTCAAATCTTTCCTCTTTAACATATTAGTAAAGTATTAGATGATCGTAATTGTCAAGAATATTCCAGGTTCTTCCGAATCGGCGCCCAGCCCACTGATTCACGAACCGTCGGAAACGCTCACGACAGGGGAATGTATGGGCTGTCTCTATCACTCACTACAGAATAGACAAGGACAAGGACAATAATGAGGGGTGATTCACTAACCCTCGGAAACGCTCCCGACAGCAGAATGTATGCACTGTCTCTGTCACTCACTACAGAATAGACAAGGACAAAGCACAGAATTCGAATCCGATTCCGTTTCCGACAGTTTGTGAATAAGGGGGCTCGTTATTGTGGACTATGTAAATTATTTGTTTTCATTGCAGACCATTATTGTCTACCACACTATATTAAATTACTATAATAGAAAGAGTCCGTTGATGATCAAGATCATAGAATTTCAAAAATTCTATAATTTTATTTAACCTCACACTCCATAACGTTAGAATTATATTAAGGTTCAAGTGATCCAAAAATTGGTCCGGCAGAAAAAAATACGTTTGAATTTTACATGAGCAATATGAGCATAGTCAAAATGATGAACAGTAACAAATGTTTAAAAAGTTTAATTTATCTAACTATCTGTCAGTATTATGATGAAGCTAGTAAAATTTCTATTAACGAATTATCAATTAACTGTTGTACTTATCTGCAAGATTTTAAATGTAATGTATGAGTTTTATTAGCGTGCTCTGGTCTAGAGTACTATTTGCGATTTTAATGCGAAGTATCTTTGATGGGACTATAATTTAAAGTTACATTATCTAATGTATAAAAATCTAGGTCCGAAATGGCTTGACCGATTTTAGTGTATATTTAGTAGGTCTGAAAATATGTCGTAAGCTATCTTATATCCCGCAATTTAATGGGAGCGAAGCACTGGGGCGCAATTAGTAATTTATAATATTTTTTTTCCAAGGATTGCCTATAAAAATTGCTCTACTTCTTCCATTCCAGGTCATCCTTCCACTGTGGGACCGTGTTGCGCAAACGCAGGCGGCCATTGTTGTCCTACCAAAATGACTTTTTCTCGGAGAGCGGACGCAAAAACTCCTCAAACGCAGACATACTTCAACATAAAATATAAATGTAGATATACTGTGAACTAAAAGATATATAAAATAATTTATAAAAGTATTTTAGTGTGTACTCTATTTCTACCATTACTGTGGCCGTACTTTGAAACGCAAAATCCAAATCTTCGGCAGCCCCGCCCCTTTTACTCGATTCTTAATCATAATCATTTATTGCAGAAAATATGGTATAACAAGATGTCAACATAATAGTAATAAGTCCACATAAGCAGCATGCAATTTTCATATTTGAATTCAAAATAATGAGAATGAATTTAATCTAAGTCATCAAAAAACCAATTAAATGTCATTAATTACAAAATAATTAAAAATTAGAACAATCAGTATAATACAAAATCATTTTAAAACATGTAATTTACATTATATTATTTATTTTTTTGCCATGTCAATAACTTAGATTTAAATAAACTGGTAGGTGAATTTTTAATGATAAGATAAGATAAAAAGATAATGTCATTTGGAATATACTATTGAACTATAATAGCTATAGCAACTTTTACACACATCATACAATTACACTGTTTTAAGTAAAAAGATAGTTTTGGGCATAAGTACTGTTAATTTTAGTCAGTAAGGGATTCTTACATTTCTACACTTATCATTCTTTCTAGTTTTTTTTAAGTACTAAATACATAGAAGTCCCGATTATGTCCCGACTAGAGAGTAAGAAGGACGGGTATACTGAAGTTTCGTGAAGTTCGTATTTTGCATTTTAGAGTAGGCCCTCTGATCGTCCTTCCACTGTGGGACCTGCGCAGTGCACGTGTTGCGCAAGCGCGGGCGGCCATTGTTGTCCTAACAAAAGGACCTTTTCTAGGAGCGGACACAAAAACTCTACAAACACAGGAATGCTTTTACTTTCTTTGATTTTTTGCTACCGTTCTTTCTTAGTTCTTTGGATATGGAGGACGCAATTGAACTAGTTTTGATTATGAAAACTTTAAATTTATGTATTTTCACAGTCATTAGGTATTTGCCAAAAAGTCTTAATCAATCTTAATTCTTAATATTCGAACTGCAGAAGCTTTGTTGAATTTCTTATTGTTTTTAATCGGTTTGTTAGAAGTTATTTAATTTAAAAAATTAAGATCATTGGCATTAAAATTAAGCACAACAAAGTGAAAGTAATATAAAATGACATAAGTTAAGTTTTGCACAAACCATGCATTTTTAAGTACATACGATTATGTGTACATTAAATAGTAAACATAAACCGAAACTTTGTAAAACTATAACCTACAACCACATATAAGAAATCTTTGATGATTCTAGCAACGCCTTATTTTATAAGTTTTAAATTAGAAAAATAAATTAAGTACACATATTTATTATCATATTTTTTATTAAATAATAAAGTAAATCCATCACTTTAACCATTAATTGCTGCCCCCAAAAAAGCCTGTTAGAACCATAAAGAGCCTTTCAAAAGGTATTGCGTGTTTACCTGCACGCATTCCCACGTTAAACCTCATATAAGCACGTCTGTCCCTTTCACTCGTTAGCGAAAACATGTCGTTGTCCTACTCCCACTCCAATGAATTTGATCTCGACGTCATCTTTCACTCTCACTATCTATGAAGTACATCAAAAAATTTAAGATAAATCAGCCAAATAAAAAAAATAAGCAAAGATTTAATTTAGTCGAAACAAATAATGTTTCAAGTACAATCATTTAAATTCTAAGTTGCGTCTTTGTTTCCTACTTCAACTTATAGGTACCGTTTCTAGTCTTAATGACCGACTACCTTTTGATAGGCAAACGAAAAAAAGTTATAACGATTTTAAGCAATATTTACCTACCTAAGAGCAAAATACAAACGTTTTTAAACGATGTTTTCTCGCCAGACGGAGTTACATTTCGGCGTTTTGTTCATGATAAATACAAAACAGGAGCTTCGAAGCAAACATCAAAACTTAGTTAATGGATAAGTGTAAGCTTATGAGTTTTAATTGTAAATCTTTAAAGCGTTCTAATGATGACATATTATTATGGTCGCTGTGCCAATCAGCTAATATGTTAACTTTTCAAGAAACGTGGCTCCTACCTACCAGAAGATATACCGTTGAAAATGAAGGATTATAAAAAGCGACCCGTCTCACAAACTTTCTAATATTCATTTTCAATTATAAAAATTGCATTTTGCAAAAAGTAAAAATATATACCGTTGCTGTTTTCGGGGGATTGCCATAATCGCCAAGCTTGGCAAGCGGGTTGGCGATCGCAATAGGCCTGTTGTTTCAGGGAGATGCTGCTGCCCATCTCCTGTTGGCGGTTTTCCCTCTGTCACTTACGACCGGTAGGTCCACTTACGACACCCACGGGAAGAGAGGGGGGTAGTGCTATTATTTTTCTGAACCGCCACTACACAGCTCTGATTTATCTGCCTTCCATCCATATACTGCATGTGACGTAAATGGTTCAGCTGGATGCGCCGGAGCACTTTCTTCAGAGAGAGACGACGCATCGTCCTCCCTTACGAGAGAGCGAGTCAACAATAGAAACAATGACAATTAGTTTTTTCCCTCGGAATGATATTGTATCGTAACATTACTTTCTTCCAGTTTTTACTCGCGTGGAGCTTCAATCGTTGACTTTGATTAGGGCTGCCATAATAACAACTAGGTATTAACTTATTAGTAGTAAATAAATAATGTTGCATATTACATTACAATTAAAACGATAAAAGGTAAACAATCACGCTATTCTTTTATAAGGTTCTTCAAGAGAGAGAGTGTATCTCTAGAAAATATATTTTTTGCAATTAAAAGTATTAAGAATAAGAATAATTAATTAAGCCGAAAATATAAGTTTATTTACTGCATAAGTTGTTCTTTGTTTTCATATAACATGCTATTTTTTCCAGCGGAGGTTCAGGAGCATTTCATCATCATCATCATCATTTCAGCCGTATTACATATTTCATTACTTATTTATTTACTACCAACATATAACTATTAACTTATATAAATCTAATATTTATGTGGTTTAGTCGAAGGTATATATTATGTGCGATTTATAAAAATCATCAGACACAGAGGTCCCGGATTCAATTCCCAGTGGGGGTACATATTGTATTCGGTTTGGTTGGTGGTAGGGCTTATTCAAAGTCCGCCTGGCAATCTATCATTATACTCTAAGTCTGACTCATTAATAACGATGTTTCCAGCATTACTGTGTTCCGGCAGTTAGAGATAAGATAGTCAGTTACTCAGTAATTTAGGATTCCGGCAATAGTGCGCTTTCACCTTCAGCCTTATAGACCTTAACATCAGATGTGATGAAGGCTAAGTTTTACCCCGTTGTGGATTAAAAAATAAATAACACTTCTTGAATTGAGTTGGTTAGAGCAGTCGCCCGGATAGCAAGAGGTCGTGGGTTCGAGTCCCATCGGAAATGGTTGTGAGACGGGTCGATTTATTTAAAATAATTCATTTTCCATTTTTCAACTTCTTGAGTTAGTAAAAAATTCATAATTATTTAATTTAAGATAGGACTATGGCGTTATATGCGTCTCTCTCAACCCGTTACATCCCTAACTAATCGGTGAAAGAGTGAGAGTTATGTTCTCTGCGTGTACACTTTCGACGCCAATGACTGATGGCGACAGTTTTTCTTTTAAACTGTTATGCTTCAACTGACGCGAGAGAAAATCGTCTTTTGTTTTAAACCAGCCATTTTGTTAAATTCACCGTTTCCACTTTCCATACAAATCGTTTAAACGATTTATTGCAGTTCTCATTTTGAGACTTCAATTTCGGAGTTTCACCTCAGGGTTGTTGAGCTAAAAGAGCTTTTAATTGTAGTTGTATAGTCTTTAAAGTCAAACAAAAATAAACTGATACTATTTTTATTAATTTGGCTTGATTAAGTTCGCTGTTTATAGTTGTGATTTCTTTGATTTTACTGACACACACCTGGTATTTTTTTAATTAACCTTTTTGACATAAGTAATCAAATGAGTTTTGGAAGGAAATTACAGTTCCAGACATAAACTAATTTGCGACATAAAATAACGAAATATACAATACACATCTCGCACAATACGATCATTCGCGAGCTAAAATTTTTCTTCTAAAAAAAGTTTATGTACAAAAAATCCTTAGCAAAGCTTTATAGTTCAACAATGCACACGTCCAACATCCACGTGTAAACTGCGATATAAGAAAAAAAACGCGATATTTTTTTTCCACCCGCATTGTATTCAAGTGAACGTGATCCGACAAAAAACTATCGTTTGATCTTAATCGGAATCCTAGAGGGTCGCTATGGAAAAAAAATAGAAAGAGACGGGAGAAATCGATTTTTTGTGCTCCCACATCGGACTTTCTCTGGTTCAGGTAGGTGAGACAAAAAATGCATTGCAACCCCCCGATGTTGACATTTTGTAAGGTCATGGCTTTATGAACGATTGCTCTAGGAATCTCTGATAAATCTACCTGTGATATTGATTATAGCGAATCGTAATGTGAGGACATTGAAAAAGAGATAAAGGTACAGTCTTCGATCAAAGATACTACTGCGAGTCGGCGTTTTTGGCGCTAGTTACAGTACATTTTTTGTTTTAAGCTTATGGAAAAGATTAATATTTCATACTAGCGGCCGCCTGCGGTTTCACCCGCGTGGTTCCCGTTCCCGTAGGAATATAGGGATAAAAAGTATCCTATGTCCAGGCTATCTGTTAGCTAAATCCGCTAAGTAGTTTTTGCATGAAAGAGTAACAAACATCCATACATCCATATCTACTCACAAACTCTCGCATTTATAATATCCTCCTTCTACTAATTAAATTAATTCCATTTTTACAACCTTTTTATTAAGTTGCCATGTTAGTATGTTAGTTTGTTAGTTAGTGGGGGACAAACCTTGCAAGCTTAATTGGACTGTTTTCCCAGTGTCCGATGGAGCTGAAATTTTGTATACAGTTTTGGTTTAGATGTCAATACAATATTAAAGTACAGTCAGCAAAAAAGGTTGTCATAAAAATGAATTTTTTACTAAAAACTTATTTTACACATGATCGTAACATTCGTAAGCTTATTCTGCGTTTGAAAAAAGTAATTTGGTGCCTTAAGTTTTAGTACGTGCATGCGGTGACATTTAGTGGTATTGGTAAATTGAAGGATACAGTATTTATATTAAGGCTATAGGAATATACCCATGGTTTGCGTGATGGTCATACATAACAGGCAAAGCAAAACATAGCGTATTTTAACCATGGTCATAAAGTGGTGTACCCAATACGACTAAGCTTCCTTTACATTGAAAGTCAATAAATAAAGATTTTTAGGCATTAAAGAGTAGTTACTTAATAGATAAGGTAGTGCAGAGGATAGTTAAATGTTAAGTTTAGATAGTGTTCTCGTAAGATGAGTTCGATTCTTGCACGGAGCAGTTAATCGTCCTCCACCGTAATTCTCGTTTATTAAACTGTTTACAAATTTAATAATTATATTAACACTGCAGTAAACTGTCGCGTCAAGAAAATATAGAATTACAATGTCGAGCTTGATCTTACGAGGCATTTTTATATTTATAGTCTATCAATTATCTGATTCAATCTAAGTATAAGTACATTAATTTAAATTCATGTCATATTCGAAATTACATTCAATTTGAAAGTAGCGAAGTTAAGTTTTCCATCATAGCTGTTTAGCTGTGCAAGCGCAGGCTTATCCGTTATCCTTGTTCTTGTTACTCATACCAACTCTACTGTGTTGTGTATGGCCACCAAAGCAAAAATATAATTTTATTTAAAGAAGTAAAAGTTTACCTACTTTATTTGAATACATGCATTAGAGTTACATCTACGTTCCGCTATTTGATTCAATAATTCTGTTCAATCTTGATGTTTTTGAAGCGATAAAACTTACCGTAATAAAGTAAAGATTTATGCGATATAGTTAATTACACTGATAGTTTTGCACCTTATAAATTATATAAATTAATGTAACATAAAAACTCAATTTTGTATGTTTATTTACTACACAGACATAATAATTTTAAGTAGGAAATCAAACCATGAACCAGGTACAGTCGAGTTCAATAATATCTGTCGATTTTTGGACTTTGTCGTATAGTAATTAACAAATCTCATAATATTTAAGATTGTTTGTCTTCTGTTGTTTTGTATGTAATGTGTTTATTTAATGGAATAATAAATTTTATCTTATTATCCTACTATCCTACTAATATTATAAATGTGAAAGTTTAGATGTTTGGATGTTTAGATGTTTGGATGTTTGTAAGTTTGATACTCAATCACGCCAAAACGGCTGAACGGATTTGGCTGAAATTTGGGACACAGATAATTTGCAGTCTGGAATGGAACATAGGCTATTTTTTATCCCGGAAAAATATCACATTCCCGCGGTTAACGTCGTATAGTCAACGCGGGCGAAGCCGCGGGTGGAAAGCTAGTTTGAAATAAACCCGAAGCTTACCTAAGAATTCGCTCAATATTATTTAATGCTTATAATACAATGTTAACGTCATGATCATTAATATTTATATATATTATGTGTATGTAGGTATATATATTATTATTGCATAGGTATATATGTATGTATATATTATTTTTGAATTAAGTCTTTTTTTTTGTATAGTTTAATCAAAATTTAGATTTTGTTGCACTTTGTGTTTGTGTCACCCACTTAACTTTTTTACTTATTAATTGATCAGGGTTGACAGGAAGAGATCCCTTTCAGGGATAAGTCCACCTTTGCCATATAGACTTTAAGACTGTAAAATGTTATTATGTTATTTGTGCAATAAAGAATATAATAAATAATAATATATAAACCGTTTAGAATGGCTGGCAAAATGAAAGCGAGTCTATTTCCAAACCACCGGCGCAAGCGCGGGCGCGGGCAGGCTCGTGTGAAAGGTGATCTCATGTCATTACTGTGGCCTATTTCTAAATCGCCAACTTTCAAATATAGAAGCTTAGCTTAGCTTGAATTCAGACGTCTATAGTCTATACCGATACCTAATGTTGGACGACTTTGTAGCTTTCGGAGAACGTATTGCTTTTTTCCTTCTTTCGTTAAAGTACCTAAGAGTGATGTTCTTTCTTGGCGGTTAAAAAAGTCTTGAATGGGCGGAAGGAAAATTGAAAAATAAAACCGCCTTCTAAAAAACCACATCAAAAAAGTAAGAAATAATTCCTCACCAAATAAATAACGTAAGTACTTTGAAGTCGGGCGTGAAACATATACAATTTTTTGTTATTTTTGTTAAAACCCGCCCGACTTCAAAGTACTTACGTTATTTATTTGGTAAGGAATTATTTCTTACTTTTTTGATGTGGTTTTTTAGAAGGCGGTTTTTTTTTTTAATAAAAATAATTTTTATTTCACTCTTTTTAGTGCATCGTGCAGGCAATTTACGTGTTTTCTGGTAAATAGGTATGTGATAAAACTCAAAACCTCCTTTTTCGAAGTTGGTTAAAATACCTTGAGGTATCCCCTTTTTAACAAAACAAGAATCATCTAAATCGGTTTATAAACAAAGGAGTTATGCCTAAAGATTCGTATTAAATTCACATAAAGTGGTAACGAAAACGACGGTATTTTCAAGATTTCCTGAAAACTACTGAACCGATTTCAAAATTTCAAAAAATGGGACCCACTTGGAAACTAACCTGATGTAATAACGTTTGAACCATTTCAATCGGTTCAGCCGTCTTCGAGTAATCGGTGGACATACACAAAAAAAAAAAAAACAAAAAAAAAAACATACATACAGACGAATAGAGAACCTCCTCCTTTTTGATTTAGAAGTCGGTTAAAAAAGAAGAGATGGCTTAAGTTATAATGTGCAATCTCACGTTATGTAGAGGATACGTAGTATTATGTAGAATGTAGAGGTTAAACATTTGGCCACGCAAACAATAACATTTAAATCTATACTAATATTATAAAGAGGAAAGAATTTAACGAATCACTAGACCAATTTAGAAAATTCTTTGACCTTAGAAAGCTGCATTATTCCCGAGTGACATAGGCTATATTTTATCCCGATATTCCCACGGGAACGGGTATCACGCGGGTAAAACCGCGAGGCTTCGGTAGTGTTTTATAAAATGACGTTAGCATAAAGATATAAAATCATTTTGGTCCATCCCTTTTTCATCCGTCCAGGTTCATCATCATGTCAGCCGAACGACGCCCACTGCTGGGCATAGGCCTCCCCCAAGGATCTCCACAACGATCGGTCCTGCGCTGCCCGCATCCAGCGGCTTCCCGCGACCTTGACCAGATCGTCGGTCCACCTTGTAGGGGGCCTGCCCACGGAACGTCGTCCGGCACGCGGTCGCCATTCAAGAACCTTTCCGCCCCAACGGCCATCGGTTCTCCGCGCTATGTGTCCCGCCCACTGCCACTTCAATGATGCAATCCTTCGAGCGACGTCGGTTGTTTTAGTTCTCCTGCGGATTTCATCATTTCTGATTCGATCGAGCAGGGAAATACCAAGCATCGCTCTCTCCATTGCTCGCTGGGTGACTTTGAGCCTTCTTATGAGACCCATAGTAAAAGACCACGTCTCACTTCCATAGGTCATTACTGGCAACACACACTGGTCAAAGACTTTCGTCTTGAGACATTGAGGTATTTCGGACGCGAATATATGTCGGAGCTTCCCAAACGCTGCCCATCCGAGCTGGATTCGACGAGAGATCTCTTTCTCAAAGTTGGACTTACCTAACTGGACCGTTTGTCCTAGGTAAACATAGTGGTCAACAACTTCGAGTGTAATGTTCCCAACATTAACTGGAGCGGGTGCAACATGGGCATTGAACATGATTTTCGTCTTGTCCATGTTCATCTTAAGACCCACTCTTTGCGAAGCATTACCGAGATCTTCGAGCATTGTGTTTAGGTCTTCCAAGGTCTCAGCCATAAGAACTACATCATCGGCAAACCGTAGATGTGTTAGGTACTCGCCATTGATGTTGATGCCGCATCCTTTCCAGTCTAGCAGCTTAAAAATATCCTCCAACGCAGCTGTGAACAGTTTGGGAGAGATGACATCTCCCTGTCTCACACCTCGCTGTAGTTGGATAGGATTAGAGCTCTGGTTCTGTAATCGGACCGACATGGTGGCGTTTTGGTATAGGTACCTCAGCACCTCGATGTACCTGTAGTATATTTGGCACCTCTGGAGAGACTGCAGCACGGCCCAGGTCTCGATCGAATCAAAGGCTTTCTCATAGTCCACGAACGCCAAGCAAAGTGGCAAGTTATACTCTTCGGTCTTCTGTATAACTTGCCGCAGCGTATGAATGTGGTCTATGGTACTGTAGCCTTTCCGGAACCCAGCTTGTTCGGGAGGTTGGAAGTCGTCGAACCTGCGAGCGAGACGATTCGTAATGACTCTCGAAAACAACTTATAGATATGGCTCAGAAGCGAGATGGGTCTATAGTTCTTCAAGAGAGTTTTATCACCCTTCTTGAAAAACAGCATCACATCGCTTCTGCCCCATGCCTTTGGCGTTTTGCCCTCGAGGATGACAGAGTTGAAGAGCTTCTGGAGGACCTTAAGTATCGGCTTCCCGCCCGCTCTCAGAAGTTCTGTTGTGATTCCGTCATCACCCGCCGCCTTGTTGTTTTTGAGCTGCTTGAGAGCCATTCTAATCTCGTACAGGCTGACGTCCGGGATATCTTCGGTATAGTGTCGGGTAAGCTTGGCTCTAGGGTCTTTAGCCTTGCTTTCAACAGGTGTTTGCGAGGAATATAGCTGTCCATAGAAACTCTCAATCTCCCTCAGGATTTCAGGTGTTGACGAAACGATGCTACCTTCCTCAGTTTTCAGCCTCGTCAATTGACTTTGCCCGATAGACAGATCTCTCGCGAACACTTTGGAGCCTTTGTTCCGCTCAATGGCTTCTTTAATACGCTCGGTATTAAATTGGCGAAAGTCGCGCGTCAAGGACTTAGATATCTGTCTATTGAGCTGCCGATAACGATGGGCATCCGCTGAGTTCTGCAGCTTCATTTCGTGTCTCTGATCCATGAGTAGGAGAGTCTGACTGGAGAGTTTCTTCAATTTGGGACGGCGGGTTTTATAGTACTTAGACCCTACCGTGCGGACAGTATCCACCACCATGTTGTATAGATCGTCCACGTCTATGCTGTTCTCAAGGGCTTCAAAGCGGTTTTGAAGCTCGAGCTGAAAGCACTCGGGGTTTTGAATTTGAGCTGGTATTGGTCGGAGCGTGGATTTTATCAGTCGCGATCTTTCGAGCTTGACATCGATATTCAATGTGCTTCTTACCATACGGTGATCGCTTCCTGTCTTAACAGCGTTGATCACACTGACATCATTGAATATGTGCTTCTTCGTCGACATGATAAAATCGATCTCGTTTTTGACTTTACCGTCCGGACTGATCCAGGTCCATTTGCGGCTTACGGGCTTCCTAAAGAAGGAGTTCATCATATAGAGGTTCTCCCTCTCCATGAAGTCTGCCAGCATCTGGCCTCTATCGTTCCGTTGCCCAAATCCAAATTGCCCCACTCTCAGCTCATCACCGCAACGTTGCCCCAACTTTGCATTGAAATCCCCCATCACAACCGTGTAGTGGGTTTTATAGCTATGCATGGCTTTAGAGATCTCCTCATACATAGCCTCCACTTCGACATCGTCGTGTGTCGAGGTCGGAGCGTAGACCTGGATAACATTCAGCGAATATCGTTTCGATAATCTGAGTATCAGGTACGCTACCCTGCTCGACACACTTCCGATGGTGATCACGTTGTTCACAAGGGACTTGTGGACGATGAACCCGACACCACCAATGGACTGTTGGTCGCCCTCCCGGTGGTAAAGTAAGTTACCGGATAGCAGGGTTATCGAGTCCTCCCCCTCTCTTCGGACTTCAGATAACCCAATGATATCCCAATGTAACTTACTTATTGCCTCTTCCAACTCTACGAGCTTCGCGTCGAGCCTCAATGTGCGCGTGTTGTAGGTTGCCAGGTCGAGTCGTCGGTGTTGGTAGCCGGAGCCTACCCGGAGATTCTTAGCACCCCCTGCCCCGCCGTTACCATAGCCGCTACCGTAGCTAGGAATAGCGGGGCCGCCGGGGACTGGGGGCCGATATGTTGGTTGTGTTGTCATGTTAGGGGGGGTTGTGCCATAATCGCCACGCTTGGCAGGCGGGTTGGCGATCGCAGTATTGGCCTTTTGTAACTGGAGACGCTGCTGCCCATCTCCTGATGGCAGTTTTCCCTTAGTCGCCTCTTACGACACCCACGGGAAGAGAGGGGGTAGTGCTATTCTATTTATGTGCCGGCACTACACGGCACAAAAGGTTAAATCTATGGTTTTCAGAAATTTTGATTTGATGATCATCTCAATCGTATCCACTCTTGTCAGAGTGGTCGTGGTCAACAAGAAGTGCTATGGGTAGCCGATGTAGCTTGCTTCACGATCTTTCGCCATCTCTCCCTATTGGTGGTCAATCTGGTGCACTCATGTCATGGAGAGGCCCACCCACCAGTCTCTTTATTTGGTCGGCCCATCGATTTGATGATATTGACTCGCAAAAGGGAGAAAAACCTAAATAACTCTGTATTCTCATCTTTTTATTAGTAGAATTTACATGCTATATTAGATTACGTATTAGTAAATAACTTGTTATGGTAGTGAATAATAAATTCATTTGCAAAATGCCGGAATAAGTTATTAACATACGTAAATCAACCATAATGATCTTTCTTAAACATACAAAACGTGATTTCTTTTATAGCATATCGTCAAATTACGTGTCAGTCAACGTTAACACAAATGTCTAAAATTACTATAGTTAGTAAACTACTATATCTATTAATCAATCCGTCTGACCTTTCGTGATGACATAACGCCATTATCTATTTAGAAATGTGCCGATATTAACAATGATACCAATTTTACTTTCACTAAATCGTTTTACAATCTCATAATATTAGATTTAATGATGCACTCGTAACTTTTGTGATAACAACTTTTCATTTCTTATACCTTCTCTTCTATCAATAAAGTCATCAGATCATAATGTTTTTGATTAATTTGCATATTTTATTTATTGACACTTAATAACAATCTGGTTTATGGGTTGTTTAACTTTATTAAGGTTTAATTTATGTCCGAAGGTGAAAACAAATTTAATGTCGGTGTTGTGCAATTTTACTGAATTTTAAAAACAAATCTTTAGACTTTGTATTGGTTAAAGCCCATTAAAACTTAGTTTTCGTAGCACTCAGTTATAATGTAGCATGTACTCAAGAAAAGGACCCAGATGATGCGATGATTCACACGCCGCTCGTAATCTTTATAATCAAAGTTGGCGCTCTGACCCAAATCTATGCAACCGTCGAGTACTTTCATTGTGAACTCTAACTACACTCACACAAGCAATCGGCTCTGATGCAAGTGTGCTGACAGCGATACCACAACGACTGGAGAACGCACACAAGCAAAAGTATACAGCGACAGCACACGTTGACAACAAAGAACCGATTGCTGATAGCGAACACAAAAAACAAGTGACAGTAACATAAACAACATCATTGATATCAAAGCTAATCAAATTACAATAAAAGTTTGCTTAGGAATAAACGAACAAGTAGAAACATATGCACACAGTTAAAAGGGAATGGCAACATTCAAATATTAACACACACTGAAACATTCGCGTGTTAGACGATCCAGTATTGTACTTCGGCATTAGAGCGAGAAGAGATGAGTAGGTATAATGTATCATTCAAGAACTAGGACGTATTCCCGGCTGGTTTTAATTAATAGCAGGAATGTAGTAATGATTGATTGACCCATAAAGGGGACAAAAGAAGCAAAAACAGATGTGAAGCTCATAAAAACGAAAGAAGCATACGTAATGGTTGGAAAGAACACGCGCTAATGCTTGTAGTGTTGTTATGCTAAAGGACGTAACAGTGAAAGTAAGTGCCGTGCGATTGCAATAAAATTGTATGGCACAAACACAATGACATGAACCATCAAAAGGCGATTAGGCAAATAGGAAAATAAGCATAACATACATCGTATAGTCGCAGCGGAGACGTTTGTGTAACCCCATTTAGCATTGTACTAACCATAAAGATCTGTATTACAATCTCCAGTTTGAATATTGCTATGTAATTTTGTTGCTTGCAGAAATAGTATGTACTTAATGATAATAATCTGAATCGGAAACTGTTTTCAATCGTTGATTGCTACCGGCGCTGATCATTCACGTCGACGTCACACAACTACCATAATCTCTTCATAGTCATCCATTACGCAACTGTGACGTAACTAAAACGAGCTCAGCGAAAGTTGTTACAGCAATTTCACTCACCTCACCTCCCTGTCTTTCTCTCGGGCGACTGTCTTTCTCGCACCTACAGAATTATCCATCGTCACTTCTCCCTCCATTTTCGTGGAACCTACATCTCTTTCTGGCCTAATACCTGTGTGTATGTTGTTTTCTCTTTCGATAACATCTTCACGGTTCGCGTAGACCATTTTTTCGGTTTCGCACGCGCTGGAGGCGTTTATACGTAATCAATTGTTTTCTCGCTTGTTTGATCAACACATAGCCTCGGGAAATCGTTTTTATGCTACTTTAAATGAACAACAGACAGTTCTAAAAATAACTACGGTGACACGAATTGCATCAAAACATTTCGTATTTAGGAGTAAGTATGTAAGTCGTAAAGTTTTTTGTTTGATTGATTATTTCAACTCATATGGTAGCAACTAGGGCCAATAATAATATACCTGATAAATGATAAATTTAAGACTCACTAGCTTGACGTAGTGTAATATAATTTTAGACTGAAAAAGCAATTTGTCTTTCTTACACTCAAATTCAATGTTTTATGGTACAACATCAAAGCAATAAACGTATTTGTAGGTGCATTTACGAGTTTTCAATGACTTCGCAGGATAAAAATAATATTCAAACAAAAATAAAATAATAAAATTTATCTCTCGGTCGTGGGACCTCCAAAATACTTATAGGTATACCTACGCTTTTAGCACTTTTCTCTTTATGGTCCCCTAACCAAGAGAGATATTTTTTATTTTACTTTTTAAAAATGTTTTGTGTCGGGGTTTGATAAAACTTTTTTTTACATTATTTTTTAATTTAAAAACAAAACATTTATAAGTAAATACTCATTATGCGTGTAAGATCCTTATTGCAGCTAACTTAAAGAGCTGATGACCTTGAAACGTATTTATCTCGACCACGTCAGCTTTCGAACTTAACAAACCGCATCAAAATCGGTCCATTCGTTCAGGAGCTGCGATGCCACAGACAGACAGATACACAGACGTGTAAACTGATGACACCCCTTTTTTGCACTCGGTTCTTAAAAACTCTTTGCTAGTTTCTGCTACAATTATTGTTTTACTTTGTTTGCTTTGGTACATTTTGCGCCATATGACCTAGTTCACGACTAAGCTGAGCTTGGCTTGTTCTATGGGTGACTATGACTATTGATAATGACTATCTATAAGTACGAATACTATGTTTCTTCTTAATACATATTTTTAATACAAAAAGGTCATTCATAGACGTTTACAACCAAATCATGACACAGAGAAATTCTGAACTTATTCTAAGGGCCGGCAAAACTTCAACGAGGTGCTTATCTATAAAAAGAGCAAATTCACCGGAATCACGGTGCGATTTGGTTTATACAGTTTGAATAATTGTTCTCTCTACTGAAACAACTAAAACATAGAGAACAATGGATTTTAACGATTCGCACGTTGAAAATGAAGTATTAGAAAAAAATCGAATACCTACTTCTTGTTCAATAATTTAAATTGAATTGTGAATGCAAAAAAGTAAAAAAAATATGATTCGCACGTCACTTGCGCGTTGTCCTGGACAGTTTTTACCGGACGAAAGCACATCAAAGTTATGGAATGCAGAAAAACAAGCAGATAAATTCAAGAACGTTAAAAAAAATTTGCCTCAAAAACAAACTTCAAAAACAAAAATTCTAAATTTCAACCGCTTGCAAAATAAAGAGAGATTCCATATTTTTCATACTAAATAGCATAGCAAATTTATATCGGCGTCTTTAATTTATCACTTATTGCTTAAGCATGTTTAAAAGATTGCTAAACAGCAAGGAATCGAAGCAAATGTATTGTTTCTTTTTTTATTTTGTATTATGTCGTTTTGTCCCAAATAAATGTATTTTCTTTCTTTCTTTCTTTCTTTCTAATATTTCGCTCGCCGTGCGATTTCTTTTGCTACTTTCGCAATTCGTTCCGTGGTTCGTTACGGTGTCAAAAACATTTTATCTAGAGCTACACGTTAGGTGGCGCTAGGGATCAAATAATTTTGTTGATTTGTCCTGCAATAAGTACCTACCAACAAAAAAAACAGTCAGAGATAATGGATACAATATGTATGATGAGTACTAATTCGATTGACTTCAGTCAGGGTGGCCAGACTAATAATAAACCAATAATTAGCAGTCAATTACCTAATTGAGAGATAATTTTCGTTTCAGAAACCCAATGTGCTTTTAATTGGGAATTAATTGTGCAGTCTGTTAGCTAATTTTAATTTTGATTGGTGTTTCAGAAACCGGCGGTTAGTGCCTGTTTCACAATGTCTGATTAGAATATACTTTCCAGTTTACCTGACAGCTTTGTATGGCCTATCTGTCAAGTAATAGCTAATCAGAACTTACTTTAGATATTGTGAAACAGGCCCTTAAGGTAATGCTAGCCTTGCAGGACGAAAGCGCGGCAAACTGCGGAATGCTCGCGACTTTCCAACGCGGCCTTGGGCCTAGTGCCCACGGCCTAGCCTAATCCTCGTCGACCAACCTTTTGCCTTCGGAGATTGTATTAACTATTGGTGGAGAATTGTGGGAAGTTGATTTCATTACTTAAAAATCAAATTGGAACTAATTATTTATTATTTTTTGCATTGCAATGCTATTTTTATTTCACAACTGGGTATTTGACAGATTTTTTTTTATTGACCTAAAATGTTCATTTAATTAGTAGCCACACAACATAGGTATTTATTTTCAAATATCTTGCATATTTTCAGCGATAAAGAGCATCAAACTTTCTAATTAGACAAGGAGAGCGCTATAGAAACGTGACGTCACATTTCTATAGCGCCATACGCTCGCCATAGAAAATTTCGTTTTAGAAAGAGATAGCTAGAGTCACAATTAAGTAGCTTCTAATTCGGTTGTTATAATACAGATTTAATTTATTTTTTCACATTTGATAATCAATAATGTTATATTTCTGAATGTCATAATTAAATATCTACATTTCAACAACAGTCAAATACCCAACTATAGTATTTTTAAATACTAAATACAATTAAGTTGAAAGAGACGGGTAAATTTATTCTAGTAATTAAACGTAATTGTGAAATTGAAACTATCTTATTAAATAAAATATGAAAATATAAGACCCAGGCAAAGTACCTAGATCTAAAATTTACAGTTTTACACATACATTAAAAATCTAATTTAACGATATTCCTGTCGCCAACTCGATGCCAAAGGCAAGTTAGAAATGGCACTTAAAACTTGGTGACTGTTAAATAACAGGGGGGTAATTGTCTAACTCAACATCAATCGTAATCCATTGACATCCATCATGCATCCATCACTTGTTGTTGAAGAAAGTTGACAAAACTTTAGGTGACAAATGCAGCAATGGCCGTGCAATATCTTTCAAACTGAATGCGATTGCGATTGATGTTGAGTTAGACAATTACCCCTCAGTTCTTTTATTAATTGTAACATCGAGTTACACAAGTGTAGTTTCTACCGAACTTGGCCCTCTTTTTATTGTTTTTTTTTGTTTGGCCTTTTCTCCTTTTTTATATACATTCATTGTAAAATTCGTTGAATGGCCTCAATCAATCTATGATATGGTGACACAATTGACACAACGCTTAATAGCATTTTTTTTATATTTATTCCTTCGTCAGCCTTGGTTCGAATGCAGACATATAAATAAAATAAACATTTTTTTTTATATTTAAATGTGGTTAAAGATTTTTTCCCTATAAATACGAAATATATGACTTCGGTTAATTTGAGCTTATGTTAAGTTATGGCGTTAGTGTATTATTTTGTTAATTTTTTTTCATATTTTATGTGAGTAGTAGGTATTTCATCGTTATCCAGTTAATGTCTCCACTGCTGGGGACATAGTCCTTCCTTATGGATGGACAATGAGAATGGGCTGTGACCATAACCCACCACGCGGGCCCAAATCGGATTAGTGGGTTTTAAGGCGAGGATTCCCGACCGAAATAGGCACCCTAAAGCCCCCAGTACAGGATGGCCGATCATGTTGGCCGACCATGATGGGCCATCGTGAACAGGGCCGGTTTGCGTTGCTCGCAGACGGCAATCACACGCAAACCGGCCCTGTACACGATGGCCCATCATGGTCGGCCATCATGATCGGCCATCCTGTACTGGGGGCTTAACGCTTTCTCGGCCGCGCTCGATACACTTCGCGCGGACCCAGCGACAGCCGGCAGTGAACTGTAAACTCGCGAGCGCCACGCGAATCGAAGATCACTTAAAATTCAATTAAAAATGAAATAATAATTTAAAAAAAATATGACGGCCGGAATCCCTCGGCTAATTCAAAGAAAATTATTTTCATATGTTTTTTATTAACTAAAACCAAGTATACTACAAGTAATATGATTATTTGAATTATTATTAGACGGATATTTGGGATTTTATTTGACACAGTAAAATATCACCAATAAATGAAAAACCGGAAGCCGGAAGCTCTAGATAAATAACTGTAAAATAACATATATTTTTTCCAAATTTTAAGTACTTGTGAACAAATAAAAAATCCCAAGAGGAAATGCATGAATAACAGAACTTCATGTGTTGACCGACAGGAACCTTCGATCGAACCTACAATGCCTGTCGCATGTCCTAACAAGCAGGCTGCCGTCTATAATCTTAAAGGCCGCTAAATGACAAAACCAAGTTTTGAGCTAGAGCCGAATAAAGCGGCAAAATTTTTAAACCGATGCTACTCATTTTTCATAAACATTTAGTCATGTTGCCGTATACCAAAAGAAAGGATTTTTTTTCTACTTTCCCATGAAATTGGTTGATTTTGTTAAATATTAATGTTCATGTAACTAAATACATATTTTCCTCTCTAACCTTGTAAAATTTTAAAGATCGTTACAAGTGTGCAGAACTTAATGGCGGCTAAAGGTTCATAACTGCTTTATAGTTATGGATTTATCGATAACTGCCAAAAGTATTTTTTGAGACAGGAAGTTGTCAACATTTACATAGCTACAAAGCAGTTTTTAGCAGCTGAACCATAACAATAAAGCGGCTTACTACACTAAGCCGCCTTTTAGCCAAGTATGTATCGTTTAACTTCACTTCCATTATTTTTTAACAACTTTTAATACAACTGTGCATATCTTAAAAGCAGTTAATTATTAAACCTTTTCATAAAACTGCGTTTTAGACTAGAATTATCCGCATTAGTTTTTTACGAATCCTGCAAAATCATTATGTTTACTTCAAAAATAAAACAAAGTTTTTGCAATGACAAGCAATTTATTGCCACAATACTATCCCATACATCAGGCACGAGACATCAAAAAATAAAAATGATAACCTATTCCAAACAAATTAAATAAGTACCACATAATTCTTTTTAAAAACTAACATTAACAATTATTTCACCAAAAACTCACTTTTTATGGCAAGTCTCAGAATA
Source organism: Crambus lathoniellus (assembly GCA_949710035.1). Classification (NCBI taxonomy): domain Eukaryota; kingdom Metazoa; phylum Arthropoda; class Insecta; order Lepidoptera; family Crambidae; genus Crambus; species Crambus lathoniellus. The sequence continues at coordinate 2,676,241 of OX453298.1, forward strand.
TTCCTGAAACTGAAATTTCAGTTATTAGGTAGGAAATTCCGATAGGTTAGGTTAGAACAGTGACCAAAACGCCGCTCAAGCCGAGCGAGCGTGCCATGGCAGCAGCGGCCGGCGAAGCGACAATTTTTTTTTTTTTTTTCACAGACCTAACTTTAAATTAAATAAAAGTTTATTATACATTTTAAACCGTTTCGCTTCAGCTAATGTGCAGTTTAGCCGGCTAATGATGAAATAACTTGACGCAAATAAACATTTTATCGAACATTAGCCACTCGTCAAACATAAACTTAAGTTTAGCCGGCTAATCTTAAGTTTATATTCACACCCATCTTCAGCTGTAACATCTACGTTCATTGTAATTAGTATGTAACAGAACAATACATACTGCGAGTTCTATAACTAAGTCAAACTTGAAAGAAAATGTATTATTGCAAAATTAAGTAAGTATTTTAAAAAAGAACGACCCGTCTCACAACTAGCTCCCCATCGGAGCGAATCTCGAACCCTCAACCTTTCACTGTCCGGGAGTATGCACTAACCACTGAAGACCGTTAAAAAAATAACCACCTCCACCACTACTAAAATTCATTAGACATTAGATTATTAAAAAGACCATTTGTGTTCGCATCAAAAAATATTTTTATCAAAAAATAAAAGCAATGACAGGCATTAAAAGTTACTAGCAAGTAGGTCTCAGAATCAATCGGGAGAAATCTGAATACCTTCACATGAAGAGATACAAAGACCGCAAATCCAAGCGAGAAGACCTTCATGTGAATAGCACCACCTACAAAGGTGTGGAAAATTTTAAATACCTTGGGCGCACTATTACATACACTAATCAAAGGGAAAATGAAATTGATATCCGCACAATCAACGCACTAAGATGCTCTGCAGCTCTCCACAAGATATTGGTGTCCAAATTGATAAACCGAAACACTAAAATACAGGTCTACAAAACCGTCATCACGGGTGTGAAACATGGACACTTACGTTAAAGGAAGAGAATAAGCTCTTAGTAGCAGAGCGAACGATTCTACGAAGGGTTCTGGGACCAACAAGAGGAGAGGACGGGGAGTGGAGGCAAAGACACAACCTGGAGATAGAAGAGCTGGTGGCCGAACCAAACATCATCAAGAAATAAAAGCTCCCCGACTTAGCTGGCTTGGTCACGTTGAAAGGATGGGTCAAGATCGCGCTGCAAAAAGAGCATATCTAGGGCAACCAACTGGACGTCTTCGCCCGGTGGGTCATCCGGAGTATCGCTGGAAAGATGAAGTCGCCAAAGATCTGAAAGAGCTTGACGGGCCCAACTGGTCCAACCTGGCACAAAATAGGAGAAAAAAAAACAGCGAAGTAAGTAAGTATAAGGTAGACATTAAAAAAAAACTTTTTTTTTGTTTCATACGGCAGAAAATGTCCTGGCAATATTTAGAACTTTGTTTTGATACATGAATATAATTATCTAAACGCGGTAGCGTGTAGTGATAAAAATTACGATATTTGGACGTTTATATCTAAATAACCGTTTGAGATGTGACTATCGAAGTTAGAGCACATATGTATCTCTTATGTAAGTCTTAATATATGAGCCAAATTTGACATGTTTATACGTCGTCATGTCTCCATACAACGTTATATGGAGACATGACTTCGGTTTATTCTTTTTTCTTTTTCGCAAAATTGAAGACAGTTTGAAGATTTTTGAATGTGTAATTCAACAATTTGGCGTTTTGCCTTTTCATCGACGTAAAAATCATTGCGCAGATGCAAATAGTTTTCTATCTATGAGACGCTAAAGTGAGCATGTTTGTATGAAAAAAGTTCAGTGAGTCAATTTCATTGCACGCTAGTGTACAGGGTTAATTTTTGAACACCATCCAAATTTTTAAGCTCGTCTCAGAATCTGTAAGTGAACAACTTTCTCCTAGAAACATGGGTCGAAATATGACATAATTTTTTGACTTTTCATACAAATCAGACTGATTACACGATCGATTTAGTATGGGAAATCCAAAAAAATTTGTCGTATTTCGACCCATGGTTCTAGAAGAAAGTTGTTCACTTACCGATTCTGAGACGAGCTTAAAAATTTGGATGGTGTTCAAAAATTAACCCTGTATAATAGTTTTAGAGTTTGCCACTTTTTAGCGATGCATTACTATTTAACGCCTTTTTTGTAATGCAAGACGTAGAAAAAAATATTTTATTTTGCGTACGGACTAACATGACTTTCTTGAATAGTATTTTTATAGCAAAAGTAGTAACAATACAACGTTGTAACGCCGCTAAATGATTCTAACTGCTTTTTAGTTAAGTAATAGCCTATAACCGCCTTTTAGTTAAGTCTACTTAAGGTATTATACTTCAACGCAACCAAGCTAAAAAAGCTGCTAAACCAACTTTGCTGCCTTTTAGTTATTTGCAAACTAATAACTGTTTTTTAGCTTACCATTGATAGTAAAAATGTTCAAGCGATCCAAACGTTAAAGTACTTTAGCTGCCTTCTGATCTAGTAGTGGTGTTTAGCCACCTTTATGCGATGCAAAGTATATTTTTTTTGTATTTAGCGGCTTTTTCTTTTTTGATATCTTGAAAACGGTGAAAGATAGAATTACCGTTCCTGGACAGATCGATAGAGATTTTTTTTTTAAGTACAATGGCATTAAAAAGTGAAAAATGGCCAAATGTCATTTAGCGGCCTTTATGCTTATAGACGGCAGCAGGAGTAGGTTCCATTACCAAATGCGCTTGCAGCTGAGTATTATAATGCGCTCGTTAAAAAATCAGCGCAGGATATTAATATACATATTTAATTTAAATATGCCATCCTTTTCCAGCGTTACTCTTTCCTTTTTTTGTCAGTCAGATGACTCAAAATGGAGTCAGTTTCTTCAACTGATACACTCGACGCGAGTAAAGTCACCTTCAGCCACACATGAGTCAGGCGGTCACCGCGACCTTTCCTTTTTATTTTGACTCTTACGTCTCGCCGGAAGTACCTAATCTGGGTTTTGGCTAACCTTTTTAGTAATTTCCTTTGTACGTTTTGTTTTTTCTAAAAGGCTCTTGGTTTGGTCTTTTTTTTTCGTAACTTGTTTATGTAGCTTGTGTTGAATATTTTTCTTTCATTTAAATTTATCTACTTATTTAATTAATCAATAAACTTAATTCGATAAAAGTGCGAAATTCTAAACTGTTGATAATTTAAGATTGAGTTTTCAGAAACATTATTTATCGTCGAGAAAAGTTATTTGTGAAAACTATGACAGTTTTGATGAAAATAATAACACTTATTCTTAGTTTTTCAAATTTTAATTAGTTTTGTTGGCGTTAAATAATTAATGCTACTGAAAATGTAAACTTAAATTGTCAGATAGTAACGTCTAAAAGCCCAACTGTATATATATAGATATATTGAAAACCTAACTTTTATTCACATTAGCAACAACAAAATAGAAATCACTCAAAAGAAAAAAACCCTCAAAAGGATAGCTTTCAATATCAGGAATTAGAGAAAAAACAAAAATGAACTACAAAATTTCACGAACCGTCCCGATATCATCATTGAATCATCGTTCTAGGAACTTGAGAGAGTGACTGAATGGCTTTTTCCTGTACGATATATTTGGCGTTGTGATTTAGGATCTAAAATACACTAACACATTTTTACTCGCTGTTTCCCACGGTTTCGTTCGTTACCCGTCGATAACTTCTAATAATATTCGTCGACGCCATTGCGTTGTTGGCTGTTTTTTTTATACTTATTACTCAAATAATTCATACAAATGTTATAAATGGGAAAGTGTGTTTGTTTGTTTTTGTATGAGGATAGTTTGGGGGCTGGAGAGTGACGTAGGCTACTTTTTATCCAGGAAAAATATCACAATCCCGGCATTTATTCCACGGCCGCTTCTGAATAGTATTATTTTAATCATGTTTTAGCCGCTTTGGATTACTTATAATATTTGGACATTTCTGGCAGGCAGTGTTTATGAAAATCTTTTTTAGATGTAGGTAATACAAGGTTCACGGGTTCACACGCTGTGGTTAAATGTGGTTAGGTAAATGAGACTCAAGCTTATACCTACTTGGAACGTGCTCACATGTGCGAAAGCCACAATAGAATTCAATTGTTGTATTTTAAGATGCGAGCATAAGGGTGGAGATAAAATTAGTGTTCATCCATAAGGAATGCCAGTGTTCCAGCAGTGGGGGCATTAAATAGTTGATGATAATAAGTTACTTATTATACTACAAACATAACCGCAGCTACCAACAAAACTGCCGTCAAGTTAATATATCAAATGTCGAATATATATATACACATGTACGAAATTATCAATAATTTTCCGCAAATTCACACCGGTACATAAACTAAAGGGCTACCTACACTGCGACCTACTTGCGAGCGCATCTTCAGTCAAAGTTCGCCGAGCGACCTTCGCAGACCAATCAACTATCTACGCGTAATGAGCCGAGTATGAATTGAGCATTATAGTTTATAAGTAACGGGTGTGCACACGGCGCTGGTAATTACCTGTTACCTGTTGTATTGATTACTTTAAAGATTTATAATAATACGATCTTCGTTTCAAAATGGAAATACATAAGAGAGCTTAAGGCGCCGATTCCCGAAAATAGGGTATTTTAAATTATGGATTACTCGCAAACCACAAGTACTTACTCAAAATTTGGAAAAAACATAAAAATCGCGTGGAAATTAGTAAGAACCACCCCTTTTTTTATCTAAACCAGCTGTCGAATATTTTACGTCAATTGTCACTGTCAATCTAAACAAAACAGAGGCGCACCTTTGTATTTTTTTTAGTAATATCACATTACTAGGAAAGCGTCGTGTAGTACACGCAGGCGAAACCGCGGGCGGAAGGCTAGTTAAAAAAAATATCAAATAGCATAGGCAAAAAAAGATACCTACACTTTTCACACAATCATGTTTGATTATGTTTCTATTACACCTCCATCCTTGAGCTCCAAATTATTGCCCTTGTTAAGCAAGCGAGAGAGGTTTTGTCTACAACATCGTCATTCAAAAAACTACAATTAATAGTAGATAAACCTTTTAATCAACAATCAAAGTTTACAATCCAGAATATTCAAAGTGTTCTAGCGGTTTCGTGATGCTTCACCTGCTAGTTTTGTAATTAGATGACATGGAGTACCTACTGCAAGATTGCCTAATCTTAACATTCATTGAACAATGTTGGATTAATGCTGCTGTATGTACCATGTCTTTATGTATTTTTTTATGTGGCTAGTTGAAAATTAAAGTAACGTCAAGATGGCGCTGGTTGTTCTGCTTTTACTTGTACATCGTTTCAGTATTTCGAATGTATCTACGAATGTAAAATCTATAGCGAAAAAGTCGTGATCGGTACGTATTGTAACCGTAATTGAATACAGCCATAAAGCATCATAGAACACCGAAACCTCATGACATTTGCGTTCTCTAATGAAGGGACGGCGGTTTGGCTTAAAACTTCATTTGCATAGATAAAATAATACAAAGGAAATTGCTTATACAGCGCATCGGAGTCGCTGGTGGTTTGCTCCCGTCAGCCATCTAAGTATTTCCAGGTAATAAATTAGTTTAATACAACCTTCCAAAATTCTAAATTAGAAAAATCATCTTTCAGGAGACAGTTCAAATAGTAGCTACAATCCACATTAAAGCTCACAAACGCAAGCGGCTTCAACAAGTTTAGTCACCGTACCAAAAATCGTCTAGGAGCTTATCATCATTGTTATATCCTTAGAGTACGCATGAGGAATAGAGTTTTCCGAAATTAAGTTATGTGTTTACAGCTGTTTACCAAGAAACCCTGGGTTTGGGTTACGGATCAGTAAGTAAGAAAATACATCATGAATGAAGGCAATGGATGTGCATAGACCGGCGTGTTCAGAGGTAGCTAAGGCTAAGGTCAGTAGATTCCAGGGTGTGACATGCAAATAGTATTAATTTTTAAAGTTATCTTTGAAAATAAGCTGCTAGAAAGTCACAACGTAATGAAATATGAAACTGAAGTTTTCATTAAATTTTAAATAGATTAAATTAATCAACTTCTTTTGTAGCATTAGAAACAACTCGTCCTTTCCCAACGCAAAATGGCAGACCGTACCGCACCACAGCGACTCTGACTGACCTCTAGCATAATTTCGCAAACCCATGGTCTACGGCCCCAGGTCCCATGGTGTTGCAACTGGCAACGCGTTGCGACTCGGCTTATGAAATATTGTCACATTGTTGAGATAAATTTTCGTGTTTGTGTGAAATTTTCTGGCTGACCAATGGCGTATTGTTATGGTCACGAGTTCACGACTGTGAGTAATGTGCATTCTGTTTATGAAGTGTGAGGCGATGGATATCAAGTGCTTGATACCGACAAATGTTTATAGCTTTGTTGCAATTTTACGCTTGGGATAGGGTATTAGAGAACTAACGAACTTCGCGTAAAACTTTAGTAGATTCAACCGTTTACTTGGCGACGTAGATACTTGTCGTATAGTTAATACTTTTTGGCAGTTTATGTTTTGTAAAGTGTATTAGTACTATTACTGTAGTATTAGTAAGTATAGTGGTGTGCCCTTTTAAATCTAATTAACACATCATATTTGAACTGACGACCGATTTGGCGCAGGGGTATACCTGCCTTCTCCGCCAGAGGTCTCGGGTTCGATCCCCGAACAAGACAAATATTTGTGTGCATGAACATGTCTATTTGTCTTGGTCTGGGTGTTTTCTATGTATAAAAAGTATGTATTTACAAACAAAAAGTATATAAGTATATATTTATCCGTTATCAAATTTTCCATTACACAGTTTCTTATTGAAATTTACATGGGCTTAGATAATTCTTGTGATTGTAAAAAGTTATTTATTTATTATTATTATTATATTTTTAAAGGTGATTGATACTGTATGAAGTAAAAATTCAAATCTTTGTTTAAATTTAAAATGAACTAAAAACCTCTTACCAACAAGTTCCAACGAGAATGTTTATACCAACAAAGCATTTAGACACCCCGGCCACACTGCGGCGGTCTAGCAGTCCGAGTTCCGAGTTCTACGTTCCGCGTTCTCTGTAATGTATGCGGTGTTCATTTTGACCGCCACGGGCCACGGTCTGACTTCTTTTGTCATATAGGTTTCTACGACACCGCATAACGAAGGAATCAATTATTACAGGTGATGATGGATGATGGATTTACAGATGATGGAAAATTATTCGTACAAATGTAGTTATTGAAAGAATCATTTATTTTTATTCTGAATGAAAATGACTTAAAAATATCAAGTACATTTGGTAAATTAACGAAAAGAAAACTCTTACTCCCTTACTAATTAATAAAACTTTTATGTTGTCACTTTTATTACCTAAAATGATGACAGAGACAACAACAGATTTACACCAGAAGTAACCTTATACCACGTTTATTAGTACGGGGGTGAATCTTCACGTACCTACTTTACAGAGTACTTTAAGATATTTGCCAGTAAGTACCTAACTTCTTACGCATATTTACGGGTCAATAGCACTTAATTAAAACCCTGCTAATAGCCGTTCTCTCCTCATTTCACGGCCAACGGATATCAATTAAAAAGTAATTTCTGTTTACGAGAATAGACTAATTACTTCTGATTTACTTTCGACATTATATTTATAAAATTTGGCCGGTCACGGCTTGTAGAACTTACTTACTGTTTTATTGTTAGTGTTTCATTTCTTCCTTTATTATTTTTTATGCTAATCGCCTCTGTGGTCTAGAGGTTCGCACCACCGATTTCAGACCAAGAGGTCCCGGGTTCGATTCCCAGTGGGGGTACATATCGTATTCGGTTTGGTTGGTGGTAGGACTTGTTATAAGTCCGACTGGCGAGCTACCACCATCTTATCTAATTCTGACGCCATAACACCGATGTTTTCAGCTTTGTTGTATTCCAGCAGTTAGAGATAAGATAGCCAGTTCCTCAGTTATTGAGGTTTCTGGGAGTATTGCGCTTCCACCTTCAGCCTTATCACCACTTAACATCAGGTTTGATGAAGGCTAAGTGCTACACCGTTGTGGATTAAAAAATATATTTGATAACAAATGACATTTATTTTCATTAAAATCGACTTGAAACATTCCTTATCAATATGTGTAGAATTGTAGATTGTCAGTTCTATGGTTTTCACTTCTCTTGACAATTTCGTAAAGGGGCCCCCAATTCCAACGTAGATTAGCAAAGCTAACTATTTATTAAAATGATGTCTATTATGGCTATAAGTAACTTGTAGTTATCATTAAGTTATTAATATTTTGGGTACTTACCTAATACATATCAACGATAAACTACTCCAAATATTTTTTTTGTATGCCTCATACATTACAACATTGTTCAACAAAGGTAAGTACCTAATTGTTCACAAACAACTTTTAAGACCAAATCGTGATTAAAAAGGCTCGCTTTCCAAGGACTCAATTAACACGTTAATTGTAATCTATTTTTGCCGATTACCTACGGTGAGCACAATGTTTTCCTTTCGTCTTGATGTCATCGTTCGCGATTCGCCCGTCACCTCCGCATCCGGCGCGCAGGCGCAGCTCTGCCTGACGCTGATACAATCAACAGATACAAAGCTGATACAAAGATCACATTTCACAAATAACACTGCAAACTTTCATGGTCATGATAATGAAAGGTCCCACTTTTGGTTTTAGGGTCGAATCTTGAGGGTCCAGTGGCTCTTGAAGGGCGACTATGATAACGTTTTTAGCTTGTGAGCCATTTTAAATTCGCTGGTTCTATTTCGTCTGCCTATACCTATACTAAAGCGTAGTGATTACTTTCTCTGTGTACCCTATATACTATTTGACTTCTCGTCTGTTTCTATGCATATTTAGGTCTTTTAATTTTGTGGAATGCTACTTTTCTAGGCCCTCATAAAGAAAATTCTCTACGGAAATAGGCACCACATTGCAACAACTTTAATAAATTCAAAATATGGGTTATGTATGAACTGCTTGAGTGTTTTGCACTAAATTGTAAAGACACGTTTCAGCCAACTTAGGTGCACTACTTTATACCTCTTTATTGTGTTCTGTCATTTAATTCGACCTCAGGAGAGCCTTTATGTCACTAGTTTAGAGTCCGTTTGGCACTTGTTGCAGTACATTTTTAGTGTTAAGGAAAACATTGGTACCTATTCGATTTCAATCGCGCGCAGACTTTTCTGGCACGCACTCTAATAGCAGCATTTTTCATGGTGCAAGTGCAAAGGTTGACATGCTGATGACTGTACATCTGGCCTCGCACAAGGAATTAGGAAGCAAGCGAACTAAAAATTATTCTCGCCGCACAAATGCGTGTGAGCAAATTTTAGGCTCTTTAAACGTGTAGACTTCTTCCTAGTTATGGTAGTGGCACACATGGAGAATACACAGGTTTACATTTTTATGATAAAAAACTAAATTCAATCAATATCATTTATTTAGTTTTAGGTAAATATCTATTGGTATCGCTTTCTCAATATGCAACAGCTTCTAACAGTGGTTGAGCAGGCGTATGAAACCATGAAGCCTACAAAAGATATCAACGCAGTACGATTCTCTGCAAAACCTTATAATATTTTATTATGTAAAGTTTTTCTTTTGTGAGCTATTATTCCTCCTTCCATAACTTTTATCGTTAGTGTTATATCCAGACAGCCTATAATGAAAATATTCGTTAATAGCCTTTAATTTTTTTAAGCAACTTTACTTGCTTCTATATTATAGTTTGTGCGGTGTAGCATGGTGCCTATGACAACTCATTCGTGCAAAGCAAAATGTTGCGTCTGCACAAGAAATAGGGTAAGCTGCACTAAAAATGTCTAATGCTGCTCTTCTTGAGTTTCATTCCAATAGCATAAGGAACTTTTCGCTTTGCACGGATGAGTTGTCATAGGCATCTTGCTACACCGTTTGTGCGGTATAGTATTTTACAAGCTTTTTACAAGCTTTTTATTAACTTGCCATGTTAGTTAGTTAGTTAGTTTGTTAGTTAGTGGGGGACAAATCTTGCAAACGTAATTTGACCCACTTCCCAGTGTCCGATAGAGCTGAAATTTTGTATACAGGTTTGGTTCAGATGGCAATACAATATTGAAGTATAGTTAGCAAAAAAACTTGTCATAAAAATGACATTTTTACTTAAAACTTATTATTAACTTGCCATGTTAGTTAGTTAGTGGGGGGCAAATCTTGCAAGCTTAATTTGACCCAATTCCCAGTATCCGATGGAGCTGAAATTTTGGTTTAGATGACAATACAATATTTAAGTACAGTCAGCAAAAAAGCTTGTCATGAAAATAATTGTTTTACTAAAAACTTATTTACGGATTAACAAAGAGTTCCTTTACTATCGCTCCCATTGTGCCCCAGAAGGAAATCCTCGCGAGGTTGTTTTATTTGCGTACGCGCATCTTCTTCGTCCGTCTGAATGACAAATTTCATCGGGCCTTGACGCACATATTTTCCTTGTGCGTGATTTAAATACACTAGCTTTTTTATACGACCGTTTGGATTCGGAAGAATAGGCCATAGAATAAATATGGTCACAAACGGAATAGCTGATGACTTGTACCGTGAAGTATTTTGTTTGTGTAATGGTACGACATGTTTTTGAATCTATTATACCTACTATTTTGTTGTCATATTTCCGAGGTCAAGCTGTTGTTGGTGTAAACATGATTTAAGTGTTACGTTATGATTAATTTGCTTTCGTTGGCAGCTGAAATGGGAGTGAACAGATACAACTAAAAGTACCCCTAGCTTCGTATTATTTTGTATGAAAACGGCGCCTTTATCTGTCGAATAAAGAACTGAGGGCCTAGACAAGTTGCTTCATAATAACGATATCGCCAGTAGAATAGAAAGAAAATATATGGGATTGACATTAGCGGTTTTCAATCGCATTTCAATCGCTAATGTCAATCCCATACATTTTTTTCCTCCCTCTGAAATTCATTAGAAATTTGACAGCAGCACTTTGACAGCTTTTGACGGATGCTACGAGGAATAATATGTCTATGGATGCTACAGTTTAGTAAACGAACCGAAAGTTTTTTGTGTAAAGGCTACATTATATATGCTCTCTGTAAACATTTCTGCGGTGGTGTCGTGTGAGGCGGGTCGTTACGTTCCCTAAAATATGGTTGAGCGAAGCGATGGCTGGTTCATGCGTCATGCTCGTGAACTGGTGCTACCAGTGGGATGGGTCTGCTCCTGGCTTCTTGTCTCAAAATATGCAGATTTTTAATGTTTTATTGTTATTAGTTTTATTTTACCGTGGCTTGTATGGCACTGTTTATTATTGACTCTTATGTTCTTAAACTATTCAAAGTTTTATTACCCTTGTTCGGCATTTATATTTATTGTTTTATTTGCTACGTTTTTGGTTGGTGTGTATTTTAAAGAAACTACCTTTTGTATGTCTATTTCTTAGTTATTGAAAATTATTTACTGCTATGATTACCGGGTTTTTTATTTTGTTTTTAAACTTAAGATTAATTTGTGATGGAAAGTGACTTTACATATTATATTATGTCAAAGTCACTTTTCAATTTGACGACTCTGTATGAAATATGACAGGGAGAAAAAAATAGCCCTTGGCGAGTTTCTTGCCGGTTCTTCTCGTTACAAGGCCTCCCGCCGTAGGTTTTGCGAACCGATAGCGTAGCTTCATTGACGTTCACAAGTGCTGTATCAGCCTAAAATGAATAAATGATTTTTGATTTTGATTTTGATTTTGATTATTGAATCCGTAACTTGTAGAACAAACAATAATCCTTCTGGTGCTTGGTGGAGATTTGTAAATGGCATTGTTTTCAACTTCTTACTGATTAAAATTATCTTAATCGTAGATTTCTGCGCGAACTGTTCATTGAAATAAAAAAAAAATCACGGATTTAATCACGCGTATATTAAACACTAGCGGATCCTCGCGGTTTCACCCGCGTGGTACCTGTTCCCGTGGGAATATCCGGGTAAAATATAGCCTATGTCACTCGGGAAGAAAGTAGCTATCTAATGGTCAAAGATTTTTTTAAATCGGTCCAGTAGTTTCGGAGCCTATTCGCCTAGCCTATGATTTTTGTTCGTTTGCATCGGCAAACGAACAAAAAAACAATCAAATCTTTCCTCTTTATAATATTAGTATAGATAATAATATTTGTTTATTTTGACGACCGATTTGGCGCAGGGGTAGGCTACCCACCTTCTGCGCCAGTGGTCTCGGGTTCGATTCCCGAACAAGATAAATATTTGTGTTCATGAACATGTCTATTTGTCTTGGTCTGGGTGTTAACTATGTATATTAAGTATGTATTTACAAACAAAAAGTATTTAAGTAGGTATATATTTATCCGTTATCAAGTTTTCCATGATACAGTTTCTTAATGAAATTAACATGGGCTTAGATAATTGGTGTGAATGTAAGAAGTTATTTATTTATTTATTTATTATTTATATTAGTTAATTTAATATAATAATTGTATATTTTGTCTGTAAATCTTCCGTCAAAAATAAAAAAATTGGTTAACGATATTAAATTATATTCATTATGTTTTATTTAACCGATAATATCTTCTGCAAGTAAGAACATGGTGGGTTTATCAGGGTCTAGCATTATCATTCCAATATGAAACTCAGCGAAACCAACAACTCATCAATCGATTGACCATAATATAATAAGCACATCTTAGATTTCTGCGCGAACTGTTCATTGAAATAAATAAATTTTCATGGATTCAATCACGCGTATATTATACATAATACATTATTTAATTTAATATAATAATTGTATATTTTTTCTGTAAAGCATCCGTCTAAAATAAAAAAAAATGGCTAACGATATTAAATTCTATTCATTATGTTTTATTTAACGGATAATTAATATCTTCTGTAATCAATGAACTAATGAACTAATTTTAGGTTTTCTTCACCAGTAGAAAGCTAAATTCTTGCTTAGCTAGATAAGATATAGCATATCATTTCTGTTGGATGATAATGCTATATCTTATCCCCGAATTCCCATAGGAACGGCGGGTAAAACCGCGGGCAGCACCTAGTAAATATAACACTTAAACCACTCAATTACATACAGAAAAAGTGTGACAAACAGCGAAGCCTCCTTCTTAAGGCCTTCACACACGGTGGGTGGACGATTACAAAGTGTGCAAACAGCAGCCCACCCGAATGCCGCGGTAATTAATGGTGTTTGCCGCAAAAACAATGTGCGAACAGATAGTGAGTACGGGTGGTGACCACGCTGGTTAAATTTGAAGGAATATTAAAGACTGTTTTCAAGACACGAGAATTTTACCATACTTGGTATATTTGGTATTTGGTATTGACACTTTTCCGCATTACGACTCAAAGGACAATGACCATTTTTGTATGGCAGCTGGCGTCTTTTTTTTTCTTGCGGCCATCAACCAAACATTGAAATATAATTTGTTGGCAGCACTACAGACAATATTTGCAAAGGAAGTATACCTGTAAACTCAGTCCGAACGGAGTGAGATTAGCTAGAACCAGGGGGGTGTCACTCCGTAGTTTAGGTACGTTCGGCCGGCGCGCCTGCCAGACAGGCGTATCGCAAAAGGATGCCGCTCGGCTCGTACGCTCCACGTTGCGCGTAAAACGATCGATCATTTCTGTAATTTTTGTGCACCGAACAATTACTACTAAACGTTCTGTTGTGTTTACGGGTGTCTTAATAAAAGAAAGAACAAAAGAAACAACAAAAGCGAACTCGCAAGTCGCTCGCAACCCTAACCAGCGAGCGAGCTGTTTGAGACTTTCATAGAAATAAGAACTCTCGCGCGTAGCTGTTGGATACAGTTTTGCTTGCATGCGCCAACCTTAGGTTATTATAACAGTAGGCAAGCGATGACAAAGCGACCGGAATTGGACTTTATTGTCATGCAGAAAGATTTATTTTTATTTGAATGAGTTTGCAGAGTGCGCCTTCTGCACCTTAGTACTATTATATATCCTGTGCTAGAACTTAACTTTGTTTTTCATAGTGTTTGTATGTATAACAAAGTTACATTTGCGATTTTTAAAAATGTTATAATACGGACGAATGGTTCTAACTTGGTTCTGACTGAGTTTACAGCTATACTGTCTTTGCAAATATTGTTTCGTATACTATCAAGAATTGATGTTCAAATATTTTCTATAAGAAAGCGATTCAAAACTGGTGTGTTCCAGAATAGGTTCCTTAAATGAATTGCTTTATTTCGTACCATGACCTTCTAAATACTGAATCGCAAATGAATTGCTGAATGTGTTGCTGAAAGAACGATTTGTGTCCGTATTTCTTCTACCCGTCTCTTTCACTTGATTCTGTCTGACCTGCAGGTGTCATGTTAGCTCGACCGAGTTATAAGTCAAATAAGAGTTCATGCATGACAGACTGTGAAATGTCGCTGAATCGCTTGTCATTGACGCAATAGAATCTCGATCGCAATTATTAAGCTGTCGTGGTACGAATAAGGGAACAGATCAGCTTAGGTCTTAAACAAATCCGCAGTAAGAGTTAATAATACTATTAGGAAAACAGGTATTAAACGTAGCCGTATTCTGGTAGTTAGCCGACCGCGTTACGCGGTCGGCTAACTACCTACCAGAATACGGCTATGATACGGAATAGAGACACCGTTAGTGTTGTGTGTGACGATAGTTGGAAAAATTATTCGACGATGGATGAAGATTCCATCGCCGAGGAGGAGGCGTAACATCGCAGCTCCAGTCAGCCCGTGACCACGGCCGATGCAACTTGGTCGAAACGTCGGGAAAAGGTAAGTAGGTGTTAGACACCAATGTGCCTATGTTTAGTTTAAACGCGTTTAATACCTGTTTTCCTAATAGTATAAAATGCAACGCGAAAGTTTAAAAGTTTATATACCTAAGAGTTAATAAAATGGTAGGCACCCCGTTTATTTTCTAGTTTCACCGTACATTTCCCAGAAATATTACGGAATTGTCCCCTTCAATCCGCAAACAGTACTCCCCCTACAAAGGCTGGGTAGCGACGGTGAGTCTACGTGGGTTTCGAAATGATTTATGCTTTTCATCTTATAGTCGCTTAATTGCCAGCTCATTACAATGGCGAATTATCAGCGGACGGATGAGCTATCTCATAGACGTCTACAGGCTGTAATTACAGATTCACATTCGCTAAAACAGCTGCAAATAGCGCCATTAAAATAGCCTTAATTGGCTCTTTTTGTATTTTGTTAGATGGTGTTTAAATTGCCATTAGTAGTAAAGCTCTGACAGGAGTATATATATAATTTAGAGCCAGGTAACGAAATAGATTTTAATATTCGTTTCTTAAAGTCGTGAAAAAGGCTTTTGAAATTTTCAAGTTTGATTTAATTAGCAGTCACAAAATGTCCTATTGATTTCTTTGTTAATAGTACGTACTTCAGTAAAGAAAATATTTGATAAATCCCTTTTTTCATAAAATGGCAGATTCTAGTCTAGTATCTAACTTCACAACACTATAACATCCACAAAGCTCGAGAAATCATGAATATGGTATTAAACGCAATGAGTATTTAAAAAGTAAAATTAAGTATTTATGTAGTTATTTTTATGAGAGTGTGATGCCGTGTAGTGCCGGCAGTGCCGTGTAGTGCCGGCGCATAAATAGAATAGCACTACCTCCTCTCTTCCCGTGGGTGTCGTAAGAGGCGACAAAGGGAAAACTGCCATCAGGAGATGGGCAGCAGCGTCTCCAGGTTACAACAGGCCATACTGGTCATACTACAAGGTCTCCTGCCGTAGGATTTGCGAACCGATGGCGTAGCTTCATTGACGTTCATAAGTGTTGTTAAACAAACCTAAATTGAATAAACGATATTGAATTTTGAATTTTGAATTTTTACGGCGATCGCCAACCCGCCTGCCAAGCGTGGCGATCATGGCAATCCCCCCCCCCCCCCCCCCCACCCTAAATGGATACACACTTAAGGCCGTTGGGGCGGAAAGGTTCTCGAATGGCGACCGCGTGCCGGACGACGTTCCGTGGGCAGGCCCCCTACAAGGTGGACCGACGATCTGGTCAAGGTTGCGGGAAGCCGCTGGATGCGGGCAGCGCAGGACCGATCGTTGTGGAGATCCTTGGGGGAGGCCTATGCCCAGCAGTGGGCGTCGTTCGGCTGACATGATGATGATGATGATGATGTCGTTATTTTATACCTAGGGGGCTGTCCATTAATCACATGATGTTTTAGCAACTTTTTTGGACCTTGCTCGTGACCTCGATAGCGGGAAAATTAAAACGACACTGCGAATCCACAAGCGATAAAAATCCTCGTACGTATTCATAGACTAAAATAACTTGATTCTAAAAAAAATAAGTTGTTTAGCGTTATCAGTTTTACGTAATTTCGCATCATTGTATAAAATAAATAAAATAGTGAAATCTGTGGTTGTATAAAACTGTGCTACAGCTACAGACCTCTAACAAATGTGTTTCGGTATCGATATACACGTGATATCTGAATAAAGGACACAGCACATTAATCAACTCGGAAAGGGATCGACACCGTATCGCCTTTCGCCTCGCCGTCAACCAGGCGTCAACCTAACGCAAGCACGTAACTAAACAGGATCAGCGTCGGTACGTCGGCTCGGCTACGGCTAGGCGACGCCGCGCTTACGGCTCGCCGCACAGTGGTTCCACATATAAAAAAAAAAGAATGAGAGAAGAAAAAAATTTGTCCATTTTCATTTTCAGACCACTGTGCGTAGAGCCGTAAACTCGGGTACGGAGAGACGTGAGCGCGTGGACGACTAGCGGTAAGCGCGGGGATAGCAAGTTGAGCGACCCGCAAAGCGGTTCGTGAGCTGGTCTCGAGGGGAAGCGATTACGTTACGATTCCGATTAGTGTGCTTTGCAGTAGGGGGTTTCATACAAAGAATACTGAACCACTCGAGTTGATACGGTGTCGATCCCTTTCCGAGTTGATGTATGTGCTGTGACCTTAAACCCCCTTCCTCCCCCTTCCTCCCCCTTCCTCCCCCGTGTGATATTTGGTGATTTTGTCCCCCCCCCCTCCCTCTTTGGGCCCCAAGTGACTAAATGGACAGCCGCTAGTCGTAAATAAAGCGTAAACCGAAGACAAGTGCCATTTTATCTGTACAAATGTTGATATTAACACCAAAGTCGGCATCCGGAATGGACCTAATGAACGACGTCGTATGGTAGAAAGTCGAACAAATAACTTGAGCAAATTAATCAGTAACATTAGATGTAATCGTATACAGGTGCTTAATTAATATCAAAGCCTATTAAATTGAAATGCTGCATTACGAGGTACTACTTGTAAGTAATCAATTAGGTAGGTACTAGGTAGGTAAACATAAGATACATTTATTAAAATGTGTATACACCATGTACACAATTGTATTGTTAGTGTTAATGTTAATTGTATTGTTAAAATACTAGGATTTTCTTATTATAAATGTATATTTAGATTATTTAGTTTCGCTATAATAACCTAAAATTTTGTTTGTTATCTTGTTATTTAAAAGTGGGCGCTTCTGCTCTCAACTATCACTATTAAATTTACGCTTCCCGTGGCAGCCTTTAAGGTGCATGTAGTCGTGAAACGATCATTTTTGAGGCCCTAAAACTCATAAATTAGCCTTCTGATGAATCCAGAATTAATATATATTAAATATTGATATATAAACTTCAATCTGAGCATTTAAAAAAACGTAGTCTTTAAGATACTATTAAAAAAAAACATTGAAATGAAGCTGTTTTCAACTTCTAATTCGCTACTGCTTCTAAACTAGAAGTGATATTTTCACGTTTCTTTCAGGAAGAGATTGCTAACTTGTTTAACTTAAAACTGAGCATTTTTCGTTTTAAAATAATACATAGTTTTGACGAAACGTGTGTTTAAGCTGTTTTTGTGCGCGTAGCGGGCGGGAAAATTAGGCCACTTTTCTATGGCCAAGGTCGTTGGCGATACCACGGGCCTTAAGTGAGGCAGCACCTTTTTAGGATAAGTTATGAATGCAATGTTAGCAAGTTAGGTGCATGTACTCGTTGGTTGTCCAAATAAAAAAATACATTTATTAACTTTACAGGTATTTAAGTTTTCGGCCATTTCACATCAATTAATTAACAATTTTGGTTCCAAAGGATGAAGTGGCAGGGTGCTACTGGTACCTACTGAAATGCTAAATGTGCGTAGATATGATGTGATGTGCAAATAAATGTCTTTTCTTTCTTTCTTTCTTTAGATATTTAGCCACGTCGTTTCCGTTCGCATGAGTAAGTATATGGGATACAAATACATACATGTAGGTCATATATACAATTGGGTCATTAATTTTATATTTGAAAATTTTCATCCAATTCACCCACTTATACGTGACGGAGTAACAAACAAACGTTCCAACTTTATGATCATGAATTAGGATTCGCGATCTCCTATGAAATAGACTGAAGGATTGAAAGCACTGGTCCACGTTTTCTGCGTCACTCGCTAGCGGCCATTGAGCAAATGCAGGAACACTCACAGAATATGTGAAGTGTGAACGGAGTGAGTGCCCACGCGCATACAACGCTACACTATTGAAAATGTTATTGAGTAAATACTCTGTTTATACCTAATTATGAATTGATTGCGTTATAAAACATATAATGGTCGAAGACATAAAAAAATCCGGCATGTAAAACTACTAACTTTTTTTTTACATATTTTACCTATTTAAGAGAATATACTTCAATAATCGTCATTCCGTCTTCAGATCTCGGTAATGCTTCGCAAAGAGTGGGTCTTAGAATGAACATGGACAAGACGAAAATCATGTTCAATGCCCATGTTGCACCCGATCCAGGTAATGTTGGGAACATTACACTCGAAGTTGTTACCCAGCGAGCAAAGGAGAGAGCGATGCTTGGTATTTCCCTGCTCGATCGAAACAGAAATGATGAGATCCGCAGGAGAACTAAAACAATCGACATCGCTCGAAGGATTGCATCATTGAAGTGGTAGTGGGCGGGACATATAGCGCGGAGAACCGATGGCCGTTGGGGCGGAAAGGTTCTCGAATAACGACCGCGTGCCGCACGACGTTGTGGAGATCCTTGGGGGAGGCCTATGCCCAGCAGTGGGCGTCGTTCGGCTGACATGATGGTGATGATGAATCGTCATTAGCCATTAAATGGCATCGTCACGTCATTAGCCACAGGCTTTCCTGAGGAATGAATTGGGAGTCTTATTTTATTAGAAACAAATATGTAATTCGACAACTGAAGAAGTGTTACAGAATACTTTATTCCCTTAAAAATTCATTTTTTTTCACGATTGTTTTTCTAAACACAGATTTCCTATGTTCATAAAACTTTGTAGAGTTTGATGAGTTTTTAAAATAAATTTTGTGAAAAAGTTGTTTTAGTTTTTTCAACATTACGCGCGGAAACTAAAAATGGGCATAGAGAACTAAATATCACACATATACCTGCACATCTTAACATTTCTGCGCAAAATACTAAAAATATCGTGCAAAATAATATTAACTGAAAATAACACAAGTCTAAATATTGCGATATTACGAGTAAGTATAAATAAAACCGCGTGGTCATCCGTAAAAAGTGTTTATAATTTCGAGCACAGTTCAAATAAATATATACCTAATATAAAGCTTCTTGTACGAATCCTAACTCTAGCAGATGATAAGCACGACACTCCTGGCCAGTTACGAAACAGTATGTTCAAACACATGAATTTATGTATTGCTGTCAATAAAGACATACTTATCTCCGCTTACTATCAGTCGCCGCAACTCAAAGTGATTCGCGTAGGCCTCTAATAGCGACGGTAGTTCCCAAGTGCTAATACTAATACTGAGCAACAATGTTTTATTATGATGGATAGATCTCGATTATATGCAGATTTCACTTTGTTTTGCGCCCGCTAACTTAACTTGTTTGCTTTGAGACTTAATAGTTGTGCATAATTAGTGCTTGTTGTAACATTGTTACTGTGTAAGCTGTAATTAATGATATTGAAGTTAAAATACATTTTTTTTGCATTCACATTGCAATTTTTATGATTGAAAATTAAGTACTTATTATAATAAATCGACCCGTCTCACAACTAGCTCTGTTGGGATGTCGAACCCACGACCTTTAACTGACCGGGCGAATACTATGTTGGAGCTTCTTTATAAAGGGCGTCTCAAAAGTAGGTATAGGATTTGAATTTCGCGCTATTTCCGAAATATTCAAGATGGCGGGTAGAAATTTGACATACGTCATCTTGAGACATGTAAAATTAATCGTGGAGCGTTTCACATTAAAACAGTGCATAAAAGTTATACAAATATTTAACGAAAATTCACGATCAATTACAAACACTCGTCGAAAGGACGAAAAATCTCGTAATTTCAAGAAGAGGTGATGTCAAATGGCCACCGAGATTTTGCCATCTGATGCCACTGGATTTCTTTCTTTGAGGCTACGTGAAAGATAAAGTCTACGCCAACTATCCACAAAACATAGACAATATAGACAAAATATTCGCCGAGTTATTGGTGAAATAAGTAGCGAAATGTGTGAAATTAGCAGCGAAATGTGTGAAAGTGTCATGACAAACTTGCACACAGCAAAAATGTCCGTGGCGGCCATTTAGCAGATATTCTATTCAGATAAAATTGTACAAGTCTCTTCTTTAAAATAAAATAAAACTACGAAGAAATTCCAATCCATTCGCGTTTTATTGAGACATATCATCCTATACCTTCGATTTCGAGGAGCCCGTGGCGCAGTGGATAGCGCGCTTGGCCTGCGATCGTTGAGGTTAAGCAACGTTCGCAATGGTCGGTCACGGGATGGGTGACCAAAAACTTTTCATCTCGAGCTCCTCCGTGCTTCGGAAGGCACGTTAAGCCGTTGGTCCCGGCTGCACCTGCAGTCGTTAATACCCACCAATCCGCACTGAGCCCGCGTGGTGGGTCATGGCTCATTCTTCTTATTCATCCATAAGGAAGGCCAGTGCCCCAGCAGTGAGGACATTAAATGGCTGATGATAATGATCCTATACCTACTTTTGGGACACCCGTTATATGTCGCAGTAACATAGATAAAGCCGTAATATAGCTATGTCCTTAGGGATATAATTATATACCGTAAGATAGTTATACGAAAGCGATTCTTTACAAAAAAAAATACAAAAAATAATTACCATTAGGGCGATCTTAAATTTCTAACCTATCACGTGTTCTTCAGGATTTGAAAGCAAACACAAATCTAGTAATATAATTATAGTATCACTAAACTTGAACCGTATTATAATTATGTTACTAGTAAGATACAGTCCCGAGTTAAACCGATAGAGATGCTTCAAAGCGGCTATTACCCGTGGCCCCACCGCTATGCCCCACTGGTGGGTCCATAGATAATTTTTATTACCCGTAGACCCTCTGCTTCATAATAGTACTACGGGGAATTGAAACAAAACTGACTTTAACCGTGGTCCCATCACATCACACAGGCTGTCATGTTTTTTTTTTTGGGTGGGATTTGTAACATTACCTATCATTATTAAAGTCCCACACTACTGTCTGTTCCAGTGACAGTCGTGACAGAGGAGCCACTTGCAAAACGAAAATAGCTGTCAAAATGGACTGTCGTATGAAAACTGGTTGTTCCAAAGAATAACGACCGATTTGGCGCAGGGGTAGGCTACCCACCTTCTGCGTCAGAGGTCTCGGGTTCGATTCCCGAACAAGACAAATATTTGTGTGCATGAACATGTCTATTTGTCTTGGTCTGGGTGTTTACTATGTATATTAAGTATGTATTTACAAACAAAAGTACATAAGTAAATATTTATTCGTTATCAAGTTTTCCATGATACAGTTTCATAATGAAATTAACATGGGCTTAGATAATTGGTGTGATTGTAAGAAGTTATTTATTTATTTTATTTATTATATCACCGGAACAGAAATGGTTGTCGCACAAAAAGCATCTTCAATACACATTTGTCAAAGTTTCATAGTTGTCACTGTATGGTGCAAGGCAAAGCCTAACATTTTTAGTTTTCAGGTTCTAATGAATACCGATCGTTGTGGAGATCCTTGGGGGAGGCCTATGCCCAGCAGTGGGCGTCGTACGGCTGAAATGATGATGATGAATGAATAACGAAAGGTTGTTATTTGTTACCCGTAGAGCGCTTGTTGATCTAAAACGGTAGAACACCAATTTTTACACACCACTTTACAGCATGGCCACTGTCACGTATGACCAATCCATTCATCGAGGGGGTTAAGCCCAATACTTATAAATCGATACCCTTTGAACGAAAATACGATAAATTGGTTTTCTACCGTTAGATCAACAAGCGCTCCACGGATTAAATTATATTATTTAGCAAATTTGGTAATAAAATAACAAAATTCATATCCCAGTCACTCGATAAATTAGAATATAATTAAATTAACCACAGTATAGTAATATTTATTACGTGTTCCAGATAAAAACAAATATAACTGAACAACATTTAGTTACTAATGGACTATTATTAGGATAATTTATTGTATAATAATGACGGCAAATTGTTTTCATTAAAAATAACTCACAAACTATTTAACATAGTAACAATTAATATCAAAGCAAGCTCAGAATGCTAATGTTGCTTAGAAGTATTGGAGTGGAGTACTTAATGATTGTGTTTTGGTCCAATTTATAAAGAAAAAGAGAGTTAAATATTGGTCAAATCTCAGTATTATGAATATTAACACTAGGTTTTATATAAACGTGTCCTATGCCGAAGGTTCATTATGTATGTCATTACCTATTTTATAGTTGCTTAAGTATTTCATTCATTTTTTAATGCAGATGGTATTTTTATATCTCTCATAGTTTGGCCGGACTGCTATGGTATTCCGATCTTCAAAATATAAATTCAAGCATAGATGTTGGCGAGGACACAAAAAGTTTGACATCAAAATTTTGCGTCAAACGCGGACAACAGACAGATATAGTTATAGACAAAAAATTCAAAAACCATATTTTGGTATCTGTTTCGTGAAGACCCCTGGAGGTTTTTTTTTTTCAATGTACAGGATTGGCAGTTTTAATAAAGGTAAACAGCTTTACCTATCTCACAACTAGCGGATCCTCGCGGTTTTACCCCCGTGGTAGCCGTTTCCATGGGAATATCGGGATAAAATATAGCCTATGTCACTCGGGAAGAATGTAGCTTTTTAATGGTCAAAGAATTTTCTAAATCTCATCAAAAACATAAAATATGTGAAGTGAGAGCCAACTTCAATATTAGGAAATATGCCTTGGTTGTTGACTTCAACGACAAAAGATGTGAGATCTAAATGGGTGCCAAGTTTAACGGTCAGTCCTGAAAATTTAGTACTTACATAAAATGTTTTATAACAACTTAAAATATAATTTCTTCTTATAACTTAGGATAATATATTGAAGCCTAAGGTCTGACTTGGCTAGTTCTTGTATACGAATTATTATTAGGTACTTACTGAAACAGTCATGGAAGAGCCCTATGTTCATCTCTAGTTTCTAGTCTACCAGCAAGCCAAATTTTCGGAAGAATACAATAAGAACTTCGGCTTTAGAGCTTGCGAAGGCTATAATATATATATAATTCGTATATGAAAACTAGCCAAGTCAGACCTTAGGCTTCAATATATTATCCTAAGTTATAAGAAGAAATTATATTTTAAGTTGTTATAAAACATTTTATGTAAGTACTAAATTTTCAGGACTGACCGTTAAACTTGGCACCCATTTAGATCTCACATCTTTTGTCGTTGAAGTCAACAACCAAGGCATATTTCCTAATATTGAAGTTGGCTCTCACTTCACATATTTTATGTTTTTGATGAGATATCATTACTTTTTGTAGAGAAATTATTAGTAGGTACTTATTCATAATAAAATTAATACCAAATGTTTCAGTATATTTTATTTGGTCAGTTATATTACTTTGCCCTTGTGTATCAGCTACTGACAATGAAACTAATTTTATGCTCGTGTTTGGTGTGGACGTAGAAATATCATTTTTAACAGATTTTCCTATTTCCAACAGTTTCTTTTTCCTAGTCGTAATAGTTTATGGTGTTTTGCTCGACGAAGTTGCAGTAGGTATTTAATGTTCCTGAGCAAATATTGCATTTCCATTTGCGTTTAGATTCTGGTTTCATTAAGCGATAAAGCTTTCCGGACAAACTACGAAACTATGTAATTGCTAACGGAATTACGGATCTTTACGAAACAGAACATAGCAAATAACAAATTTAACAAACAAAAGTATAATTTAGATTATTTGACATTATTTTCCATAAGTACACTTTACTCTCTATAAAGTTTTTACTCTTCCACCAACTTTCAACAATATAGTATAGAAAAAAAGGATGTTTCTCTTGTTTTCTATACTGTGGGTGGGTGTATATGGAGTCATCTATCGTTGACTTTAGTGAACTATTTATGTGCAAAGTGTGCACCTACAGGGAGAACATAGTAACTTTCGCATTTTTTGGCTTCTCGTTAGTTCCCATTTGAATGTATGAAGATTGCGCCCCCTGGTGGTCGGGTTATAAGTACTATGCTCCGTTTTGACATGAAAGAAGGACAAACAAACAAACAAACACACTTTCACATTTATCATTACGACTCCGTAGCTCAGTGGTTAGAGCAGTCGCCCGGAAAGCGAAAGGTCGTGGGTTCGAGTCCCATCGGAGATGGTTGTGAGATGAAGGTCGGTTTTTTCTAAATACTTCATTTTCCATTTTTCCATAATAAAAATTTAACAGTGAATGCAAAAAAGTAAAAATTTTAATAACTTTATAATTTATATTAATCTTAATAATTACTTTAAGTGAAAGGTCGTGAGTTCGAGTCCCATTGGAGCTGGTTGTGAGATGAGGGTCGATTTTGTCTAAATTTTTCATTTTTCATTTTTCGATTTTGTCAAAAATTTCAATAACTTTATAATTTATATTAATATTAATAATTAATAAATAATAATATGGATATCGTGCTAGATGGCGCAAGCTTGTAATTTTTTTAACGCGAGGCCAAAAATAGTATTTGGGTAATCTGGGGTTCGAACTTGTTTCTCTCGAGTTCTCAATATTGAATGGCCACTACGCTGTCGGCTCGGCGCTAGCTGAACTTCAAGAGGTATGACGAAATATTGGTATATAACAGAAAAAAAACTATTACAAACTTATATTTGTACTTCATCTTATACAAGATCTTATACAGGATAAGTGCATAGGGAACGCAAATATAAGTTTGTTAACGTTTTATTTAAAATAAATACTAGTTTCGGATTTTTTCCTTTGTATTCACCAGATTACCTGTCTACATGCCAAATTTCAGCTTTCTAGGTCATCTGGAAGTGGGTTAGAGTTTTGATTATAGGTGAGTCAGTGATAAAAATAACGATTTTTGGACGTAAATATCTAAATAACCGTTTGAAACTACCTTTTGTATGTCTATTTCTTAGTTATTGAAAATTATTTACTGCTATGATTACCGGGTTTTTTATTTTGTTTTTAAACTTAAGATTAATTTGTGATGGAAAGTGACTTTACATATTATATTATGTCAAAGTCACTTTTCAATTTGACGACTCTGTATGAAATATGACAGGGAGAAAAAAATAGCCCTTGGCGAGTTTCTTGCCGGTTCTTCTCGTTACAAGGCCTCCCGCCGTAGATTTTGCGAACCGATAGCGTAGCTTCATTGACGTTCACAAGTGCTGTATCAGCCTAAAATGAATAAATGATTTTTGATTTTGATTTTGATTTTGATTATTGAATCCGTAACTTGTAGAACAAACAATAATCCTTCTGGTGCTTGGTGGAGATTTGTAAATGGCATTGTTTTCAACTTCTTACTGATTAAAATTATCTTAATCGTAGATTTCTGCGCGAACTGTTCATTGAAATAAAAAAAAAATCACGGATTTAATCACGCGTATATTAAACACTAGCGGATCCTCGCGGTTTCACCCGCGTGGTACCTGTTCCCGTGGGAATATCCGGGTAAAATATAGCCTATGTCACTCGGGAAGAAAGTAGCTATCTAATGGTCAAAGATTTTTTTAAATCGGTCCAGTAGTTTCGGAGCCTATTCGCCTAGCCTATGATTTTTGTTCGTTTGCATCGGCAAACGAACAAAAAAACAATCAAATCTTTCCTCTTTATAATATTAGTATAGATAATAATATTTGTTTATTTTGACGACCGATTTGGCGCAGGGGTAGGCTACCCACCTTCTGCGCCAGTGGTCTCGGGTTCGATTCCCGAACAAGATAAATATTTGTGTTCATGAACATGTCTATTTGTCTTGGTCTGGGTGTTAACTATGTATATTAAGTATGTATTTACAAACAAAAAGTATTTAAGTAGGTATATATTTATCCGTTATCAAGTTTTCCATGATACAGTTTCTTAATGAAATTAACATGGGCTTAGATAATTGGTGTGAATGTAAGAAGTTATTTATTTATTTATTTATTATTTATATTAGTTAATTTAATATAATAATTGTATATTTTGTCTGTAAATCTTCCGTCAAAAATAAAAAAATTGGTTAACGATATTAAATTATATTCATTATGTTTTATTTAACCGATAATATCTTCTGCAAGTAAGAACATGGTGGGTTTATCAGGGTCTAGCATTATCATTCCAATATGAAACTCAGCGAAACCAACAACTCATCAATCGATTGACCATAATATAATAAGCACATCTTAGATTTCTGCGCGAACTGTTCATTGAAATAAATAAATTTTCATGGATTCAATCACGCGTATATTATACATAATACATTATTTAATTTAATATAATAATTGTATATTTTTTCTGTAAAGCATCCGTCTAAAATAAAAAAAAATGGCTAACGATATTAAATTCTATTCATTATGTTTTATTTAACGGATAATTAATATCTTCTGTAATCAATGAACTAATGAACTAATTTTAGGTTTTCTTCACCAGTAGAAAGCTAAATTCTTGCTTAGCTAGATAAGATATAGCATATCATTTCTGTTGGATGATAATGCTATATCTTATCCCCGAATTCCCATAGGAACGGCGGGTAAAACCGCGGGCAGCACCTAGTAAATATAACACTTAAACCACTCAATTACATACAGAAAAAGTGTGACAAACAGCGAAGCCTCCTTCTTAAGGCCTTCACACACGGTGGGTGGACGATTACAAAGTGTGCAAACAGCAGCCCACCCGAATGCCGCGGTAATTAATGGTGTTTGCCGCAAAAACAATGTGCGAACAGATAGTGAGTACGGGTGGTGACCACGCTGGTTAAATTTGAAGGAATATTAAAGACTGTTTTCAAGACACGAGAATTTTACCATACTTGGTATATTTGGTATTTGGTATTGACACTTTTCCGCATTACGACTCAAAGGACAATGACCATTTTTGTATGGCAGCTGGCGTCTTTTTTTTTCTTGCGGCCATCAACCAAACATTGAAATATAATTTGTTGGCAGCACTACAGACAATATTTGCAAAGGAAGTATACCTGTAAACTCAGTCCGAACGGAGTGAGATTAGCTAGAACCAGGGGGGTGTCACTCCGTAGTTTAGGTACGTTCGGCCGGCGCGCCTGCCAGACAGGCGTATCGCAAAAGGATGCCGCTCGGCTCGTACGCTCCACGTTGCGCGTAAAACGATCGATCATTTCTGTAATTTTTGTGCACCGAACAATTACTACTAAACGTTCTGTTGTGTTTACGGGTGTCTTAATAAAAGAAAGAACAAAAGAAACAACAAAAGCGAACTCGCAAGTCGCTCGCAACCCTAACCAGCGAGCGAGCTGTTTGAGACTTTCATAGAAATAAGAACTCTCGCGCGTAGCTGTTGGATACAGTTTTGCTTGCATGCGCCAACCTTAGGTTATTATAACAGTAGGCAAGCGATGACAAAGCGACCGGAATTGGACTTTATTGTCATGCAGAAAGATTTATTTTTATTTGAATGAGTTTGCAGAGTGCGCCTTCTGCACCTTAGTACTATTATATATCCTGTGCTAGAACTTAACTTTGTTTTTCATAGTGTTTGTATGTATAACAAAGTTACATTTGCGATTTTTAAAAATGTTATAATACGGACGAATGGTTCTAACTTGGTTCTGACTGAGTTTACAGCTATACTGTCTTTGCAAATATTGTTTCGTATACTATCAAGAATTGATGTTCAAATATTTTCTATAAGAAAGCGATTCAAAACTGGTGTGTTCCAGAATAGGTTCCTTAAATGAATTGCTTTATTTCGTACCATGACCTTCTAAATACTGAATCGCAAATGAATTGCTGAATGTGTTGCTGAAAGAACGATTTGTGTCCGTATTTCTTCTACCCGTCTCTTTCACTTGATTCTGTCTGACCTGCAGGTGTCATGTTAGCTCGACCGAGTTATAAGTCAAATAAGAGTTCATGCATGACAGACTGTGAAATGTCGCTGAATCGCTTGTCATTGACGCAATAGAATCTCGATCGCAATTATTAAGCTGTCGTGGTACGAATAAGGGAACAGATCAGCTTAGGTCTTAAACAAATCCGCAGTAAGAGTTAATAATACTATTAGGAAAACAGGTATTAAACGTAGCCGTATTCTGGTAGTTAGCCGACCGCGTTACGCGGTCGGCTAACTACCTACCAGAATACGGCTATGATACGGAATAGAGACACCGTTAGTGTTGTGTGTGACGATAGTTGGAAAAATTATTCGACGATGGATGAAGATTCCATCGCCGAGGAGGAGGCGTAACATCGCAGCTCCAGTCAGCCCGTGACCACGGCCGATGCAACTTGGTCGAAACGTCGGGAAAAGGTAAGTAGGTGTTAGACACCAATGTGCCTATGTTTAGTTTAAACGCGTTTAATACCTGTTTTCCTAATAGTATAAAATGCAACGCGAAAGTTTAAAAGTTTATATACCTAAGAGTTAATAAAATGGTAGGCACCCCGTTTATTTTCTAGTTTCACCGTACATTTCCCAGAAATATTACGGAATTGTCCCCTTCAATCCGCAAACAGTACTCCCCCTACAAAGGCTGGGTAGCGACGGTGAGTCTACGTGGGTTTCGAAATGATTTATGCTTTTCATCTTATAGTCGCTTAATTGCCAGCTCATTACAATGGCGAATTATCAGCGGACGGATGAGCTATCTCATAGACGTCTACAGGCTGTAATTACAGATTCACATTCGCTAAAACAGCTGCAAATAGCGCCATTAAAATAGCCTTAATTGGCTCTTTTTGTATTTTGTTAGATGGTGTTTAAATTGCCATTAGTAGTAAAGCTCTGACAGGAGTATATATATAATTTAGAGCCAGGTAACGAAATAGATTTTAATATTCGTTTCTTAAAGTCGTGAAAAAGGCTTTTGAAATTTTCAAGTTTGATTTAATTAGCAGTCACAAAATGTCCTATTGATTTCTTTGTTAATAGTACGTACTTCAGTAAAGAAAATATTTGATAAATCCCTTTTTTCATAAAATGGCAGATTCTAGTCTAGTATCTAACTTCACAACACTATAACATCCACAAAGCTCGAGAAATCATGAATATGGTATTAAACGCAATGAGTATTTAAAAAGTAAAATTAAGTATTTATGTAGTTATTTTTATGAGAGTGTGATGCCGTGTAGTGCCGGCAGTGCCGTGTAGTGCCGGCGCATAAATAGAATAGCACTACCTCCTCTCTTCCCGTGGGTGTCGTAAGAGGCGACAAAGGGAAAACTGCCATCAGGAGATGGGCAGCAGCGTCTCCAGGTTACAACAGGCCATACTGGTCATACTACAAGGTCTCCTGCCGTAGGATTTGCGAACCGATGGCGTAGCTTCATTGACGTTCATAAGTGTTGTTAAACAAACCTAAATTGAATAAACGATATTGAATTTTGAATTTTGAATTTTTACGGCGATCGCCAACCCGCCTGCCAAGCGTGGCGATCATGGCAATCCCCCCCCCCCCCCCCCCCACCCTAAATGGATACACACTTAAGGCCGTTGGGGCGGAAAGGTTCTCGAATGGCGACCGCGTGCCGGACGACGTTCCGTGGGCAGGCCCCCTACAAGGTGGACCGACGATCTGGTCAAGGTTGCGGGAAGCCGCTGGATGCGGGCAGCGCAGGACCGATCGTTGTGGAGATCCTTGGGGGAGGCCTATGCCCAGCAGTGGGCGTCGTTCGGCTGACATGATGATGATGATGATGATGTCGTTATTTTATACCTAGGGGGCTGTCCATTAATCACATGATGTTTTAGCAACTTTTTTGGACCTTGCTCGTGACCTCGATAGCGGGAAAATTAAAACGACACTGCGAATCCACAAGCGATAAAAATCCTCGTACGTATTCATAGACTAAAATAACTTGATTCTAAAAAAAATAAGTTGTTTAGCGTTATCAGTTTTACGTAATTTCGCATCATTGTATAAAATAAATAAAATAGTGAAATCTGTGGTTGTATAAAACTGTGCTACAGCTACAGACCTCTAACAAATGTGTTTCGGTATCGATATACACGTGATATCTGAATAAAGGACACAGCACATTAATCAACTCGGAAAGGGATCGACACCGTATCGCCTTTCGCCTCGCCGTCAACCAGGCGTCAACCTAACGCAAGCACGTAACTAAACAGGATCAGCGTCGGTACGTCGGCTCGGCTACGGCTAGGCGACGCCGCGCTTACGGCTCGCCGCACAGTGGTTCCACATATAAAAAAAAAAGAATGAGAGAAGAAAAAAATTTGTCCATTTTCATTTTCAGACCACTGTGCGTAGAGCCGTAAACTCGGGTACGGAGAGACGTGAGCGCGTGGACGACTAGCGGTAAGCGCGGGGATAGCAAGTTGAGCGACCCGCAAAGCGGTTCGTGAGCTGGTCTCGAGGGGAAGCGATTACGTTACGATTCCGATTAGTGTGCTTTGCAGTAGGGGGTTTCATACAAAGAATACTGAACCACTCGAGTTGATACGGTGTCGATCCCTTTCCGAGTTGATGTATGTGCTGTGACCTTAAACCCCCTTCCTCCCCCTTCCTCCCCCTTCCTCCCCCGTGTGATATTTGGTGATTTTGTCCCCCCCCCCTCCCTCTTTGGGCCCCAAGTGACTAAATGGACAGCCGCTAGTCGTAAATAAAGCGTAAACCGAAGACAAGTGCCATTTTATCTGTACAAATGTTGATATTAACACCAAAGTCGGCATCCGGAATGGACCTAATGAACGACGTCGTATGGTAGAAAGTCGAACAAATAACTTGAGCAAATTAATCAGTAACATTAGATGTAATCGTATACAGGTGCTTAATTAATATCAAAGCCTATTAAATTGAAATGCTGCATTACGAGGTACTACTTGTAAGTAATCAATTAGGTAGGTACTAGGTAGGTAAACATAAGATACATTTATTAAAATGTGTATACACCATGTACACAATTGTATTGTTAGTGTTAATGTTAATTGTATTGTTAAAATACTAGGATTTTCTTATTATAAATGTATATTTAGATTATTTAGTTTCGCTATAATAACCTAAAATTTTGTTTGTTATCTTGTTATTTAAAAGTGGGCGCTTCTGCTCTCAACTATCACTATTAAATTTACGCTTCCCGTGGCAGCCTTTAAGGTGCATGTAGTCGTGAAACGATCATTTTTGAGGCCCTAAAACTCATAAATTAGCCTTCTGATGAATCCAGAATTAATATATATTAAATATTGATATATAAACTTCAATCTGAGCATTTAAAAAAACGTAGTCTTTAAGATACTATTAAAAAAAAACATTGAAATGAAGCTGTTTTCAACTTCTAATTCGCTACTGCTTCTAAACTAGAAGTGATATTTTCACGTTTCTTTCAGGAAGAGATTGCTAACTTGTTTAACTTAAAACTGAGCATTTTTCGTTTTAAAATAATACATAGTTTTGACGAAACGTGTGTTTAAGCTGTTTTTGTGCGCGTAGCGGGCGGGAAAATTAGGCCACTTTTCTATGGCCAAGGTCGTTGGCGATACCACGGGCCTTAAGTGAGGCAGCACCTTTTTAGGATAAGTTATGAATGCAATGTTAGCAAGTTAGGTGCATGTACTCGTTGGTTGTCCAAATAAAAAAATACATTTATTAACTTTACAGGTATTTAAGTTTTCGGCCATTTCACATCAATTAATTAACAATTTTGGTTCCAAAGGATGAAGTGGCAGGGTGCTACTGGTACCTACTGAAATGCTAAATGTGCGTAGATATGATGTGATGTGCAAATAAATGTCTTTTCTTTCTTTCTTTCTTTAGATATTTAGCCACGTCGTTTCCGTTCGCATGAGTAAGTATATGGGATACAAATACATACATGTAGGTCATATATACAATTGGGTCATTAATTTTATATTTGAAAATTTTCATCCAATTCACCCACTTATACGTGACGGAGTAACAAACAAACGTTCCAACTTTATGATCATGAATTAGGATTCGCGATCTCCTATGAAATAGACTGAAGGATTGAAAGCACTGGTCCACGTTTTCTGCGTCACTCGCTAGCGGCCATTGAGCAAATGCAGGAACACTCACAGAATATGTGAAGTGTGAACGGAGTGAGTGCCCACGCGCATACAACGCTACACTATTGAAAATGTTATTGAGTAAATACTCTGTTTATACCTAATTATGAATTGATTGCGTTATAAAACATATAATGGTCGAAGACATAAAAAAATCCGGCATGTAAAACTACTAACTTTTTTTTTACATATTTTACCTATTTAAGAGAATATACTTCAATAATCGTCATTCCGTCTTCAGATCTCGGTAATGCTTCGCAAAGAGTGGGTCTTAGAATGAACATGGACAAGACGAAAATCATGTTCAATGCCCATGTTGCACCCGATCCAGGTAATGTTGGGAACATTACACTCGAAGTTGTTACCCAGCGAGCAAAGGAGAGAGCGATGCTTGGTATTTCCCTGCTCGATCGAAACAGAAATGATGAGATCCGCAGGAGAACTAAAACAATCGACATCGCTCGAAGGATTGCATCATTGAAGTGGTAGTGGGCGGGACATATAGCGCGGAGAACCGATGGCCGTTGGGGCGGAAAGGTTCTCGAATAACGACCGCGTGCCGCACGACGTTGTGGAGATCCTTGGGGGAGGCCTATGCCCAGCAGTGGGCGTCGTTCGGCTGACATGATGGTGATGATGAATCGTCATTAGCCATTAAATGGCATCGTCACGTCATTAGCCACAGGCTTTCCTGAGGAATGAATTGGGAGTCTTATTTTATTAGAAACAAATATGTAATTCGACAACTGAAGAAGTGTTACAGAATACTTTATTCCCTTAAAAATTCATTTTTTTTCACGATTGTTTTTCTAAACACAGATTTCCTATGTTCATAAAACTTTGTAGAGTTTGATGAGTTTTTAAAATAAATTTTGTGAAAAAGTTGTTTTAGTTTTTTCAACATTACGCGCGGAAACTAAAAATGGGCATAGAGAACTAAATATCACACATATACCTGCACATCTTAACATTTCTGCGCAAAATACTAAAAATATCGTGCAAAATAATATTAACTGAAAATAACACAAGTCTAAATATTGCGATATTACGAGTAAGTATAAATAAAACCGCGTGGTCATCCGTAAAAAGTGTTTATAATTTCGAGCACAGTTCAAATAAATATATACCTAATATAAAGCTTCTTGTACGAATCCTAACTCTAGCAGATGATAAGCACGACACTCCTGGCCAGTTACGAAACAGTATGTTCAAACACATGAATTTATGTATTGCTGTCAATAAAGACATACTTATCTCCGCTTACTATCAGTCGCCGCAACTCAAAGTGATTCGCGTAGGCCTCTAATAGCGACGGTAGTTCCCAAGTGCTAATACTAATACTGAGCAACAATGTTTTATTATGATGGATAGATCTCGATTATATGCAGATTTCACTTTGTTTTGCGCCCGCTAACTTAACTTGTTTGCTTTGAGACTTAATAGTTGTGCATAATTAGTGCTTGTTGTAACATTGTTACTGTGTAAGCTGTAATTAATGATATTGAAGTTAAAATACATTTTTTTTGCATTCACATTGCAATTTTTATGATTGAAAATTAAGTACTTATTATAATAAATCGACCCGTCTCACAACTAGCTCTGTTGGGATGTCGAACCCACGACCTTTAACTGACCGGGCGAATACTATGTTGGAGCTTCTTTATAAAGGGCGTCTCAAAAGTAGGTATAGGATTTGAATTTCGCGCTATTTCCGAAATATTCAAGATGGCGGGTAGAAATTTGACATACGTCATCTTGAGACATGTAAAATTAATCGTGGAGCGTTTCACATTAAAACAGTGCATAAAAGTTATACAAATATTTAACGAAAATTCACGATCAATTACAAACACTCGTCGAAAGGACGAAAAATCTCGTAATTTCAAGAAGAGGTGATGTCAAATGGCCACCGAGATTTTGCCATCTGATGCCACTGGATTTCTTTCTTTGAGGCTACGTGAAAGATAAAGTCTACGCCAACTATCCACAAAACATAGACAATATAGACAAAATATTCGCCGAGTTATTGGTGAAATAAGTAGCGAAATGTGTGAAATTAGCAGCGAAATGTGTGAAAGTGTCATGACAAACTTGCACACAGCAAAAATGTCCGTGGCGGCCATTTAGCAGATATTCTATTCAGATAAAATTGTACAAGTCTCTTCTTTAAAATAAAATAAAACTACGAAGAAATTCCAATCCATTCGCGTTTTATTGAGACATATCATCCTATACCTTCGATTTCGAGGAGCCCGTGGCGCAGTGGATAGCGCGCTTGGCCTGCGATCGTTGAGGTTAAGCAACGTTCGCAATGGTCGGTCACGGGATGGGTGACCAAAAACTTTTCATCTCGAGCTCCTCCGTGCTTCGGAAGGCACGTTAAGCCGTTGGTCCCGGCTGCACCTGCAGTCGTTAATACCCACCAATCCGCACTGAGCCCGCGTGGTGGGTCATGGCTCATTCTTCTTATTCATCCATAAGGAAGGCCAGTGCCCCAGCAGTGAGGACATTAAATGGCTGATGATAATGATCCTATACCTACTTTTGGGACACCCGTTATATGTCGCAGTAACATAGATAAAGCCGTAATATAGCTATGTCCTTAGGGATATAATTATATACCGTAAGATAGTTATACGAAAGCGATTCTTTACAAAAAAAAATACAAAAAATAATTACCATTAGGGCGATCTTAAATTTCTAACCTATCACGTGTTCTTCAGGATTTGAAAGCAAACACAAATCTAGTAATATAATTATAGTATCACTAAACTTGAACCGTATTATAATTATGTTACTAGTAAGATACAGTCCCGAGTTAAACCGATAGAGATGCTTCAAAGCGGCTATTACCCGTGGCCCCACCGCTATGCCCCACTGGTGGGTCCATAGATAATTTTTATTACCCGTAGACCCTCTGCTTCATAATAGTACTACGGGGAATTGAAACAAAACTGACTTTAACCGTGGTCCCATCACATCACACAGGCTGTCATGTTTTTTTTTTTGGGTGGGATTTGTAACATTACCTATCATTATTAAAGTCCCACACTACTGTCTGTTCCAGTGACAGTCGTGACAGAGGAGCCACTTGCAAAACGAAAATAGCTGTCAAAATGGACTGTCGTATGAAAACTGGTTGTTCCAAAGAATAACGACCGATTTGGCGCAGGGGTAGGCTACCCACCTTCTGCGTCAGAGGTCTCGGGTTCGATTCCCGAACAAGACAAATATTTGTGTGCATGAACATGTCTATTTGTCTTGGTCTGGGTGTTTACTATGTATATTAAGTATGTATTTACAAACAAAAGTACATAAGTAAATATTTATTCGTTATCAAGTTTTCCATGATACAGTTTCATAATGAAATTAACATGGGCTTAGATAATTGGTGTGATTGTAAGAAGTTATTTATTTATTTTATTTATTATATCACCGGAACAGAAATGGTTGTCGCACAAAAAGCATCTTCAATACACATTTGTCAAAGTTTCATAGTTGTCACTGTATGGTGCAAGGCAAAGCCTAACATTTTTAGTTTTCAGGTTCTAATGAATACCGATCGTTGTGGAGATCCTTGGGGGAGGCCTATGCCCAGCAGTGGGCGTCGTACGGCTGAAATGATGATGATGAATGAATAACGAAAGGTTGTTATTTGTTACCCGTAGAGCGCTTGTTGATCTAAAACGGTAGAACACCAATTTTTACACACCACTTTACAGCATGGCCACTGTCACGTATGACCAATCCATTCATCGAGGGGGTTAAGCCCAATACTTATAAATCGATACCCTTTGAACGAAAATACGATAAATTGGTTTTCTACCGTTAGATCAACAAGCGCTCCACGGATTAAATTATATTATTTAGCAAATTTGGTAATAAAATAACAAAATTCATATCCCAGTCACTCGATAAATTAGAATATAATTAAATTAACCACAGTATAGTAATATTTATTACGTGTTCCAGATAAAAACAAATATAACTGAACAACATTTAGTTACTAATGGACTATTATTAGGATAATTTATTGTATAATAATGACGGCAAATTGTTTTCATTAAAAATAACTCACAAACTATTTAACATAGTAACAATTAATATCAAAGCAAGCTCAGAATGCTAATGTTGCTTAGAAGTATTGGAGTGGAGTACTTAATGATTGTGTTTTGGTCCAATTTATAAAGAAAAAGAGAGTTAAATATTGGTCAAATCTCAGTATTATGAATATTAACACTAGGTTTTATATAAACGTGTCCTATGCCGAAGGTTCATTATGTATGTCATTACCTATTTTATAGTTGCTTAAGTATTTCATTCATTTTTTAATGCAGATGGTATTTTTATATCTCTCATAGTTTGGCCGGACTGCTATGGTATTCCGATCTTCAAAATATAAATTCAAGCATAGATGTTGGCGAGGACACAAAAAGTTTGACATCAAAATTTTGCGTCAAACGCGGACAACAGACAGATATAGTTATAGACAAAAAATTCAAAAACCATATTTTGGTATCTGTTTCGTGAATACCCCTGGAGGTTTTTTTTTTTCAATGTACAGGATTGGCAGTTTTAATAAAGGTAAACAGCTTTACCTATCTCACAACTAGCGGATCCTCGCGGTTTTACCCCCGTGGTAGCCGTTTCCATGGGAATATCGGGATAAAATATAGCCTATGTCACTCGGGAAGAATGTAGCTTTTTAATGGTCAAAGAATTTTCTAAATCTCATCAAAAACATAAAATATGTGAAGTGAGAGCCAACTTCAATATTAGGAAATATGCCTTGGTTGTTGACTTCAACGACAAAAGATGTGAGATCTAAATGGGTGCCAAGTTTAACGGTCAGTCCTGAAAATTTAGTACTTACATAAAATGTTTTATAACAACTTAAAATATAATTTCTTCTTATAACTTAGGATAATATATTGAAGCCTAAGGTCTGACTTGGCTAGTTCTTGTATACGAATTATTATTAGGTACTTACTGAAACAGTCATGGAAGAGCCCTATGTTCATCTCTAGTTTCTAGTCTACCAGCAAGCCAAATTTTCGGAAGAATACAATAAGAACTTCGGCTTTAGAGCTTGCGAAGGCTATAATATATATATAATTCGTATATGAAAACTAGCCAAGTCAGACCTTAGGCTTCAATATATTATCCTAAGTTATAAGAAGAAATTATATTTTAAGTTGTTATAAAACATTTTATGTAAGTACTAAATTTTCAGGACTGACCGTTAAACTTGGCACCCATTTAGATCTCACATCTTTTGTCGTTGAAGTCAACAACCAAGGCATATTTCCTAATATTGAAGTTGGCTCTCACTTCACATATTTTATGTTTTTGATGAGATATCATTACTTTTTGTAGAGAAATTATTAGTAGGTACTTATTCATAATAAAATTAATACCAAATGTTTCAGTATATTTTATTTGGTCAGTTATATTACTTTGCCCTTGTGTATCAGCTACTGACAATGAAACTAATTTTATGCTCGTGTTTGGTGTGGACGTAGAAATATCATTTTTAACAGATTTTCCTATTTCCAACAGTTTCTTTTTCCTAGTCGTAATAGTTTATGGTGTTTTGCTCGACGAAGTTGCAGTAGGTATTTAATGTTCCTGAGCAAATATTGCATTTCCATTTGCGTTTAGATTCTGGTTTCATTAAGCGATAAAGCTTTCCGGACAAACTACGAAACTATGTAATTGCTAACGGAATTACGGATCTTTACGAAACAGAACATAGCAAATAACAAATTTAACAAACAAAAGTATAATTTAGATTATTTGACATTATTTTCCATAAGTACACTTTACTCTCTATAAAGTTTTTACTCTTCCACCAACTTTCAACAATATAGTATAGAAAAAAAGGATGTTTCTCTTGTTTTCTATACTGTGGGTGGGTGTATATGGAGTCATCTATCGTTGACTTTAGTGAACTATTTATGTGCAAAGTGTGCACCTACAGGGAGAACATAGTAACTTTCGCATTTTTTGGCTTCTCGTTAGTTCCCATTTGAATGTATGAAGATTGCGCCCCCTGGTGGTCGGGTTATAAGTACTATGCTCCGTTTTGACATGAAAGAAGGACAAACAAACAAACAAACACACTTTCACATTTATCATTACGACTCCGTAGCTCAGTGGTTAGAGCAGTCGCCCGGAAAGCGAAAGGTCGTGGGTTCGAGTCCCATCGGAGATGGTTGTGAGATGAAGGTCGGTTTTTTCTAAATACTTCATTTTCCATTTTTCCATAATAAAAATTTAACAGTGAATGCAAAAAAGTAAAAATTTTAATAACTTTATAATTTATATTAATCTTAATAATTACTTTAAGTGAAAGGTCGTGAGTTCGAGTCCCATTGGAGCTGGTTGTGAGATGAGGGTCGATTTTGTCTAAATTTTTCATTTTTCATTTTTCGATTTTGTCAAAAATTTCAATAACTTTATAATTTATATTAATATTAATAATTAATAAATAATAATATGGATATCGTGCTAGATGGCGCAAGCTTGTAATTTTTTTAACGCGAGGCCAAAAATAGTATTTGGGTAATCTGGGGTTCGAACTTGTTTCTCTCGAGTTCTCAATATTGAATGGCCACTACGCTGTCGGCGCTAGCTGAACTTCAAGAGGTATGACGAAATATTGGTATATAACAGAAAAAAAACTATTACAAACTTATATTTGTACTTCATCTTATACAAGATCTTATACAGGATAAGTGCATAGGGAACGCAAATATAAGTTTGTCAACGTTTTATTTAAAATAAATACTAGTTTCGGATTTTTTCCTTTGTATTCACCAGATTACCTGTCTACATGCCAAATTTCAGCTTTCTAGGTCATCTGGAAGTGGGTTAGAGTTTTGATTATAGGTGAGTCAGTGATAAAAATAACGATTTTTGGACGTAAATATCTAAATAACCGTTTGAGGTGTGTATATAAAATTTGGAGCACATATTTATCTAGCTAGTCTCAATACATAAGCCAAATTTGACATGTTTCTGTGTAATAGTTTTTGAGTTATGAGGGGGTCAATAGTGGCTCCAAATGGTTCGTGTTAAGATACACACGGTGCTGCTCGCCAGTTCTGTTTGCTTTTGAACTTGGCTGATACGCTGCCGCGTATCCAGATCGGTCCAGTAGTTTCGGAGCCTATTCGATGCAAACAAACAAACAATCAAATCTTTCCTCTTTATTATATTAGTACAGACTAGCTCCGACGGGACTCGAACCCAAGACCCAGTAGAATGATCCAGTGAAAGGTCCTGGGTTTGAGTCCCATCGGAGCTAGTTGTGAGACGGGTCGACTTTTTCTAATAAGTACTTCATTTTAACTTCTTTTAGTTCCGTTACATGGTTTTACTAGTATGTAGTTTACCATCACAAGTTATTTAAACCGTGATAAAATTCAACCCTCAAGTGTACAAACTTTCCTCTTTAATCTTTCATAGTCAATTTCACTATAATTTTTATGAAATACTGAATTTTTACCATGATCATGGCGTGTGCAACTGCGCCGAAACATCACTCCACAACAAATTTAAAAGTGGTAAAATCCCGTTTTTAACCGACTTCAAAAATTGAAAAGGAGGAGGTTATCTATTCGTCGCGTTTTTTTTTATATGTATGTACACCGATTACTCGAAGACGGCTGAACCGATTGAAATGATTGAAACGTTATAACATCAGGTATTTTCCCAAGTTGGTCCCATGTTTCGAAATTTTGAAATCCGTTCAGTAGTTTTCAGGAAATTTTGAAAATACTGTCGTTTTCGTTACCACTTCATATGAATTTAAGACGGATGTTCAACTATCATACCTATTTATCAGGATATATGAAAATTGCCTGCATGTTGCACTAAAAAGAGTGAAATAAAAATTATTTTTATAAAAAAATAATTCATAATAGTTACTTACAATGTGTCTTTTATGTATTTACTTTTTCATCTGGCCAATAAGTAAAAAAGCTGTCAAAAAGCACAAACTTAACTCGCTCAGCGCTCTCAACTTGAAACTACTAATCGTTAGAACAAAGCTGCAGCCTTGCCAACGATAATTAGATACAACCGCGATCGCTGCGTGTGCGCAAGTCGCGAAGAATTCGTCGAGATGCCTGCCCTTATGCGGAGCTAGAAATTATCTTCACCGGCCTATTCGATGATTTATAGCATTTGCTGGACATATGACAAATATAGTTGTGAAACCGTACCTTTGATAACTCGACTTGTTACTGTGCTATATCACCTCGACCGGATTACTGTCACTTACTTTGTAATTAACTTCAATCACCATGGGTTAGATAATAATTGGTGTGATTGTAAGACATTATTTATTTAATGTCTTATCATTGTTTCTTCATTAGTTCCTTACAAAATTGGGTCTGTTAAAAAAATGGAAATTATTATGCTAAGATATTTTTATCAAAATAATAGCCAACAATAAATAAATAATTTATTACAATCACACCAATTATCTAAGCCCATGTAAATTTTATTAAGAAACTGTGTCATGGAAAGCTTGTAAACGGATAAATATATAGGTATATAGATACTTAAATACTTTTTGTTTGTAAATACATACCTAATCACCCAGACCAAGACAAATAGACATGTTCATGCACACAAATATTTGTCTTTTTGGGGATCGAACCCGAGATCTCTGGCAGAGAAGGCAGGTATCCTACCCCTGCGCCAAATCGGTCGTCAAACCGACAATATGGGCAGTTTGCCCTATGTGGTAGTATCCGTATAAATCTGTATAAACATTCAGATACAGCGGCCCGATTCTCAGGCATTCGAACTTTTTCAGTGTGGTAATTCGTGTCGAACATTTTGTTTGTGGTTTCTATTGAAAAGTTAGAACGTTTCAAATAAACTAAACTGTTCCACATGTCAACAAATTCATATTGACAGCTAAGTTCGTATACGAACATCGATTGGTCTGTACCACTCGTTGTAGCGTTCGACTGCTTTTCGATCGAACTTTTTCGATTGTGAAATTCTGACAATACACAAACTGTGTTATATTTGAATTTCGAGCTTATAAAAGTGTACTTTTCTCGATTGCCTGAGAATCGGCCCCCAGAACAAACACCTTTTATTACGTCGTTACGCATGCCCCGATGCTGGGAGAATGTCGGAGATATGTGGGACTCTCCTATCTCCTAGCGGCTTCGACATCGACCTACCTAGGACCTAGCCGATCGCCCACCCAGCCCCCAATGGGTACGATGAAGGATGAAACCGTCTCTGTGGTCTAGTGGTACACACCACCGGGTATCCGACCAAGAGGTCCCACTTCGATTTCCAGTGGGGGTAGGTACATATAATAATCGGTTTGGTTGGTGGTAGGACTTGTTCTTAGTCCGCCTGGCTAGCTACCACCATCTTACCTAAGTTTGATGCCATAACAACGATGTTTTCAGCATTGTTGTGTTCCGTCAGTTAATAGATAAGATAGGTAGCCAGTTTCTCAGTAATTGAGAATTCTGGTAATAGAACACTTTCACCTTCAGCCTTATCATCATTTAACATTAGGTGTGATGAAGGCTAAGTGCTACCTCGTTGTGGGATAAAAAAACTTACTCAAGCCTAAAGAAAATTACTTAACATTTTCCCATATCTCTGAAATTAAAAAAAAATCCTTATTATTAGGGAACTATTTTGCAAACTTTTATTTTTTCGTGAATAAGGGCCAAATTTATCCAAAGATTAAACATGAAAATTTGGAATCAAAGCATTTCTGTACATCATTTAATGATTAAAATCTGATATAAAAATATTCATAAACCTTATTTCAGGACTAGCTTTGCGCCCACGGCTTCGCCCGCGTGGACTACACAACGTTATCCCGCGGGAAAGTGATATTTTTTCGGGATAAAAAGTAGCCTATGTTCCTCTCCAGACCACAAAGTAGCTGTGCCCCGAATTTCAGCCAAATCCGTTCAGCCATTTTGGCGTGATTGAGTAACAAACATACAAACATCGAAACATCCAAAGATCTAAACTTTCACATTTATAATATTATAAAGTAGGATATATAAAAAGTAGGATATTAAAAGAACCTCGAGTTGGTATTAAAATGAGATTTCCACAAAGCAGCGAGGCAGCATAAGAGCACGCCTCATTTTAGACGAATACTTAGCGAAACGCAAGGCCTTCCTTTGTACGAGCCGGCGCACAATGTACGTACTAACGCAGAAGGGAACAACCGAACAGAGAAACATATAAATTACTAGGAGCTCCGCGTGGTTTTACCCGCGCGGTACTTACCCATTCCCGTGGGAATATCGGGATAAAATATGGCCTATGTTTCTCAGGAAGAATGCAGCTTTCTAATGGTGATTTTTTTTTATCGGTTAAATAGTTTTCAAGTTTATTCATTACAAACAAACAAAAACTCTTTATAGTGTTAGTATAGATATAATTACCTGAATATTTCAAACTAGCTTTCCGCCCGCGGCTTCGCCCGCGTGGACTACACGACGTTATCCCGCGGGAATGTGATGTTTTTCCGGGATAAAAAGTAGCCTATGTTCCTCTCCAGGCTACAAAGTATATGTGTTCCAAATTTCAGCCAAATCCGTTCAGCCGCTATGGCGTGATTGAGTAACAAACATCCAAACATCCAAACATCTAAACATCCAAACATCCAAACATCCAAACTTTCACATTTATAATATTAGTAGGATTACGAGTGCCGGTTACATTATGTGGCAGCAGTTGAATTTGCAATTAAACCAGTAGTACAGAGAGGAAATATTTGATTTTTTGTAAGTTTGTAATGGATAAACTCAAAACAACTCAACCGGTTTTAAAATTCTGTCATCCATAGAAAGCTACATTATTTCTAAGTGACATTGGCTACTTTTTATCCCAATTCTCCCACAGGAACGGGTACTATCGTTATAACCGCAGGGAGCGACTAATAAATGATAAAATCAAACAACATTACAAAATTACAACTTTCTACAATTTTCTTCAAATCAGTTAGGTGATTTCTCACTCTTTGCTTTTTGTATCTATCTACGAGTATTAGGTATAATTAAAAAAGTCTTGCCTTACTTA
This sequence comes from Crambus lathoniellus, assembly GCA_949710035.1. Classification (NCBI taxonomy): domain Eukaryota; kingdom Metazoa; phylum Arthropoda; class Insecta; order Lepidoptera; family Crambidae; genus Crambus; species Crambus lathoniellus. The sequence goes on from OX453298.1 coordinate 2,719,981, forward strand.
CTGACAGACAACGAAACTACTGGCCGCAAGAAGCTGAAATCTGGCATGTATGTTCCTTGGGTAGTGTAGGGGAGCACTAATAGCGGAATTTTGGAAATTTTCTCTCAAGGGGGTAAAAAGAGGGTCCACTAGTATTTGATACACAGAAGTCACAGGGAGCGCTAGTATTTGATAAAAAATGTAATAAAATTATGAAGCTTTATCTCTGTCCGCTGACAACGACCTATAATACTACTGACATTTATAGCTTGCACATAGCAGGATTGTAATTAAGACGCTCCTTGTGAATGAGCTGCACTCGCGTGATTATGAATTAATAAATAATTTTGAATAATTCCACGATCTTATTGTAATGTTCGTATCTACATTAAAATTATTAATCAGGTTACATAAGTGTTTAAATAAAATTTAATCTTCATTAATATTACAAATCAGGAGAGAAAGACAAAGAAAGAATTGGACTAGTGAGAAGAGTACGAGTTCACAAAATATTAGCAAGTGGGCGCGTGCGTGGAATGCGCTTTGCTCCAAACAGCAAACGATTCAATTAAGTATGTAATATCTATACCTCTATACATACAAATAAATAAAATTGAAGTGTCTGTTTGTAATATCAAAAATAACCGCTTTTTACTACATGCATATGATTAAGTATATATACGGTACATATACCTTTTTTTTTTTGCTGTCTACCTGTCTGTCTGTCTGTCTGTTTGTTCCGGCTAATCTCTGAAACGGCTGGACCGATTTTACGGGACTTTCACTGGCAGGTAGCTGATGTAATAAGGAATAACTTAGGCTACTTTTTATTCCGATATTCCCATGGGAACGAGAACCACGCGGGTGAAACCGCGGGCGGCCGCTAGTTAAGTATATAATATCTATACCTCTATACATACTACAAATAAATAAATTTGGAGTGTCTGTTTGTAATATCAAAAATAACCGCTTTTTACTACATGCATTATGATTAAGTATATATACGGTACATATATCATATTTTTTTTGGCTGTCTACCTGTCTGTCTGTCTGTCTGTCTGTTTGTTCCGGCTAATCTCTGAAACGGCTGGACCGATTTTGATGGGACTTTCACTGGCAGGTAGCTGATGTAATAAGGAGTAACTTAGGCAACTTTTTATCCCGATATTCCCACGGGAACGGGAACCACGCAGGTGAAACCGCGGGCGGCCGCTAGTTATAAATGTGAAAGTTTATGTTTGGATGTTTGTTACTCAATCACGCCAAAACAGCGGGACGGATTTGGCTGAAATTTGGAACATAGATATTTTTTGGCCTGGAGAGGAACATAGGCTACTTTTTATCCCGGAAGAATATCACATTCCCGCGGGATAACGTCGCATCGTGTAGTCCACGCGGGCGAAGCCGCGGGCGGAAAGCTAGCTCAGTACTAAATACGTGACATGCCTTTTTTTTCAATCTTTCTTATGATTTGTTCTGTACGTACTGCGAAATTAACAATAAGAAGAATTGTGTCAATTGGAAGAAATCTTTTGTCGCAATAATTAGGGTAGGGGTGAAAGTAAAGAGCTGAATTTCTACACGGAAGAAGTCATGGATGAACGCGAGTAGGTAATAGAGATGGGTTGTATTAGGTAAAATCCGTACCTAATCCACCTAATCCTAAAAAAGTACCTAAGTAATCCAGATACCTATTCCTAATATTTATTCAGTATTTCGATACACGCGATATTTGGATCGTTACGAAAATAGGTATTGATTGACTGCATAAATATTTAGATTAGGTAATGAATTAGGTGTTGATATTATTATTGTACGAAGTATTTGACTCGATATGAATAAATATTCGGAAAAGGTTCTGTATTCGATATGAAATAATTAATAAAATACGAGTATTTAATTAATTGCTGTTTAGTTTTTAGTAAATATTGGAACATTTTCACGAGTTTTTTTTACAATTAAACCACCATGATATTTAAGAAGTCATTAATTTATTCTACGACTTTTGTAATTTATTTTATTTATTTATATAAGTATTAATTATGAAAAACCATGTTTTTTTTTTTCATAAAAATTATAGTGATAATGACTATGTAAGTTCAAACATGCGCCAGACAGTCTGCCAACCGGGAGAGATGGCGGGAGATCGTGCGGAAAGCTGTGTCCGCCTCTACCACCGACGTGGACGCCTCAACGTGACCACGACCGCTCTGCCAAGAGGAACGAAGAAGAAGAAGAAGTTTAAACAATTTTTTTTGATGCATTATATTTTTTACACTATGTATGATGTAAACTATAAATGTATTCTGTCATAACGATGTGTCATAAATTGTTTTTCCTCTGCAGAATATTATAAACTAGCTTACCGCCCACGGCATCGCCCGCGTGAACTACACGACGTTATACCGAGGGACCTGATATTTTTTCGGGATGAAAAGTAGCTTATGTCACTCTCCAGCTCCCAAACTATACTCTTGCCAAAAATCACGTCGATCCGTTGCTGCGTTTTGACGTGAAAGACGAACAAACAAACACACTTTCACAGTTATACCTAATACTAGCGGCCGCCCGCGGTTTCACCCGCGTGGTACCCGTTCCCGTGGGAATATCGGGATAAAATATAGCCTATATCACTCGGGAAGACTGTAGCTTTCTAACGGTGAAAGAATTTTCTAAATCGGTCCAGTACATTTTGAGTTTATTCGTTACATACAAAAATACAAATCTTTCCTCTTTATAATATTATATAACTAGTAAGTATATATAGTATTAACTTGAACGTGCAAATTTTTATATCATAAGTAACAGAAATCGAGTTGCTTTAAATTGCATATCGAGACTGGAATGGAGAAAATAGAAGAAAAAATAAGGGTGGGAAATGAATGATGACTAACCATTGATTATGTTGCATTAATTAATTTTTACTGACATTATTTTATAGGTACCTCGTAAAAGATGGAAGTGTAGTGAGAGTTAAAACCTATTTAACAATCTTTGTACACAGCTAACAATGTGCCTACCTACATTTCACAATTAAGACATTTGTATTTGTATTTTTTTTAGGGGCATCCATAATATATAATGTTTTACTCACAATACTGATAAGTTCAGCCAAAAACGTAGCTAATTTTAATTACCCATCAGTATCTAACTTAGGGCTGATTTTTCAATCCTCAGATAATAGTTATCAGTCAGTTAAATTATTAACCAACCAAATTAAATTTCAATCTCAAACAAGAGAGATTATGAATGACAATTGCTTTTCAATTTGGAGGTATTAAACGATATCAGACGAATAATTTTTATCCAGGCGTTGAAAAATCGACCCTTAGTTAAGTAAATACTGTTTGTAAGCTGTTGGTATTCAGCGAAGAGTAAAAAATAAAACGTAAAAGAGTCATTTGAGTTCACAGACTGATTTTGTTTTCAGGAAGTTAGTTTTCCCGTTTAGATACGAGTAGCACTTTGGAAGTAAGTGATGACATTATGCGACGCAAATAACTTTATGTTAGAATCATTCGGTGACTCAAAACTTACGCCAGCTATTATGTCAAGTCAAGCATGACTTGACTACGTAATACAAATTTTATGTAGATAGTTATTAGTTAGTATAAATAAAGATTTTGAGGAAGATCCAACCATTTATTAGACATACATTACAATACTTAGGTACTAAACAATAGATGCTTTCATTGGACATGACTACCTTACTGTATAAAAAATTGTATTTGTGATGATGATGATTGGTGTCACTGAAAATGTCATACCTACTTACTTTAATTCAATATTTAATAAGGTAGATAGGTCATCCTCTACCTACATTAGAGTAAATAATAAAGTAAAGAAATGAATGACCTTTTTCGCATTATAAATTTGTTACCTATTGTTTAAACCCCAAATGAAAAAATGTTTACGCGGGTAAAACCGCGTATTATCCGTTCCCGTGGGAGTTCTTTTTATCCGCAACGGGGAAGCACATAGCCTTCATCACATCTGATGTAAAGTGGTGATAAGGCTGAAGGTGAAAGCGCATCCTCAATCACTTAGGAACTGGCTATCTTATCTCTAACTGCCGGAACAAAATAATGCTGAAAACATCATTGTAATGGCGTCAGACTTAGATAAGTTGGTGGTAGCTAGCCAGTCGCACTAAGAACAAGTCCTACCACCAACCAAACCGAATACAATATGTACCCCCACTGGGAATCGAACCTGGGACCTCTTGTCTGAAATCGGTGGTGTGAACCACTAGACCACAGAAGCGCGGTTAGTTAGTAGTTAGCGGTATCGGGATAAAATATAGTCTATGTCACTCAGGAAGAATGCTGCTTTTTAATAGTAAAAGATTTTTTTAAATCGGTTAGGTTGTTTTTAAATTTATCCAATAACAAACAAACCAAAATCAAATCTTCTACTTTATTATATTGGTATAGATATAGAAAGAAAGAAAGAAAGAAAAAACATTTATTAGCGAACACACCACATAACACATAAGTACAGACAAAATACAGAGAATAACAATCGACAAATAAAACAGTTTACAAAAAAAGAAACATAATTATTTTTATAAAAAAATTAAACCGCCTTCTAAAAAACCACATCAAAAAAGTAAGAAATAATTCTTCACCAAATAAATAACGTAAGTACTTTGAAGTCGGGCGTGAAACATGTACAATTTTTTGTTGTTTTTGTTAAAACCCGCCCGACTTCAAAGTACTTACGTTATTTATTTGGTGAAGAATTATTTCTTACTTTTTTGATGTGGTTTTTTAGAAGGCGGTTTAATTTTTTTATAAAAATAATTTTTATTTCACTCTTTTTAGTGCATCGTGCAGGCAATTTACGTGTTTTCTGGTAAATAGGTTTGTGATCAAACTCAAAACCTTGAGGTATCCCCTTTTTAACAAAACAAGAATCATCTAAATCGGTTTATAAACAAAGGAGTTATGCCTAAAGATACGTATTAAATTCACATAAAGTGGTAACGAAAACGACAGTATTTTCAAGATTTCCTGAAAACTACTGAACCGATTTCAAAATTTCAAAAAATGGGACCAACTTGGAAACCAACCTGATGTAATAACGTTTGAACCATTTCAATCGGTTCAGCCGTCTTCGAGTAATCGGTGGACATACAAAAAAAAAAAAAAAAAAACATACATACAGACGAATAGAGAACCTCCTCCTTTTTGATTTAGAAGTCGGTTAAAAACAGATAGACAAGCACATGGTGTGACGCTAAAAGATGAAATATATATGAAATATAGATTATGTATTGATTCGCTAATAATTGAATTCTACTGCATGAAGTTAGTTGTAGCTTTAGTTACTAATTTAATACTCTTTCTACATTATTGGAAAATGCGTCACTAATCTCGTAGGTACCTACTTAAATGGCAGCAAAAATGAATAGTTTGATGGAACGTAAGAAAAGGAGTTTTTCCATGGTTTTTATCATATATTCATCAAAGCTGACAACATACCTTCTATAGCTCTAATGATCGTTTAATTGCTCCTTCCAGCTTAGTTAGGATTAAAAGACATTACTTAGACCGGCGATACATTTTATGCAAATAGATCTAACGAGATTTATTCATTCACGCGGATACATTGAAATCGATACCAAAGGCGAGATTACCAATTTGGAACAAAAGATGGCGCTGAAAACAAATGCTGCGACGACGCATGCTGCATACAGTGAACTTTGCTGTTTGAAAATTACATTTAAATGTTTTGTTATAGGGTTGAATTTAGTACTCGGTGAATAATAGACATGACCTTGCCGGGAAGAACTGTAGCATATTAATATCGAATAAGTATGCAACCACCGTGCAAGAAGACATAGTCAGCAAAGTGGAAGAAAGGGCATGGGATGTCGGCCATCAAGGTTACTATAACCTAGAGGGGTTAAAAATTACTTTGTGGTGTCAAGATCATTAAACAGTTTAATGTAGTTTTCTACGGCGGTGTTTTATTAATTGTAGTGTAAAGTGAATGCAGTGATGACTTCTATTCTTGGTAATTACTATGTTTAGGTGCAGCCGAGGCCGTGATGTGTTTATTCTGAAATGTCAAGGGTTTTTCTTACGTTATTAGTCTTGATTATAGGCTCAAACATCAATCTTGGTAGATTGTCCGAAACAAGTAATAGACCTTTATTAACTGACAAGTCGAACTGACCAAAAAGTTTGCTCAAATTCCATTACAAGCAACATGAGTTAAGTTTAAAACTTTTGCCGACATTGTTGACGTGAATATTAACTCTAATTAATGTCACCGAGAAAATAACTTGGCGAGAAACCTGAACAACAAAATTCCTTATCGTATAATAATACTAGCTTTCCGCCCGCGGCTTCGCCCGCGTTATATACGCGACGTTATCCCGCGGGAATGTGATATTTTTCCGGGGTAAAAAGTAGCCTTCGTTCCTCTCCAGGCCACAAAGTATCTGTGTCCCAAATTTCAGCCAAATCCAATGTGAAAGTTTAGATCCAAACATCTAAACGTTCACATTATTTATAATATTAGAAGGATTATATAATAATAATAATAAGTAGGATATTAATACCTATTAGCTATTTCTCTATCTTTATATACTTAGGTATATTTCTTCTGTGTGTGTGTTTGTAAATGAACTCCTCCTAGACGGGTGGACCGATTTTAATGAAATTTTTTGTGTGTTCAGGTGGATTCGAGAATGGTTTAGATTTACAGTTGGACCCGGTAGATGGCGTGTTGTCGATAAGGCGGTACGAAGCTCGCCGGATCAGCAAGTACTTATATAATTTAGCTGACTACCTACTTGCTACCAGTTCAAGGTAGTTAAAAGAGGGCTTAGGTTTTTTGGTTAAGAAAATAAATCCAAAGAAATATGGAGACACTATTCCCTTAAGACTTGACTTTGACTTTGAATTTGACTTTGACTTTGACTTTGACTTTGACTTTGACTTTGAATTTGAATTTGACTTTGACTTTGAGTTTGACTTAAGGATCTGGAGCAAAGTATTTTTATAGGTAGAATTATTTGTATTGTAATCAATACGGCCTTGGGTAGATAATTAAAAATAATTGAAGGCAATAATTTTTGTTACCTGTATGCAAACAAAAAGTTTTGCCCGTAAGTTTCATTTTGGTGTTTTTTTGTCAAAGTCGGTAATGTTTCATAGCTACGTACCAATAAACTAAAATCTTGTTTGTTTATTGCCTGATTAAGTCGTATCTATTAATTACTTATCCTATAATATTATAACTTAGTGTTGAGTAAAATCATATAGTAACTACGGCTAATAAAACATGAAATCACTTGTAATAAACTATCGGTTGAGTTAGTTTTATGACCCACGTCAGATTGACCAGTTCGCGAAGTTAAAAAAAATCGTGTCACACTAAATATTGCGTTTTAGTAAACCAACAATTGCCTGACCAAGCTTGTCAGTTGTTGTGACAAGGTTCCTGAGTGTTCAGACTATTTTGAGTCTGACTATACTATAAATTTAAGGCCTTGTACTGCATGGTACCAATTACTGCTGAATAAGAAGTAATAGCAACAAGTTAATCTCTACAAATGAAATAGACTTAGGAATCACTGTTATTTTTTTATTTAACTAGACTTGTAAAAATAAGTAGTATTATATGGGCTGGATCATCATGTCAGCCGAACGACGCCCACTGCTGGGCATAGGCCCACTAATGGGCTAGATAAATTTATAAAACTTAATTAAAATAATTTTTCAACGAACAGTAATATCAATGTCTATACCTAAATACAATTTATTTAAGTACTTCGGGGGACCTGTATGGTGAATAAGTGGAATACCTGACACATCTCAGAGTTCGCAGATTCGATTCTTGTTTGGGACAAGACAATTATTTGTGTGTACGACATGAACACATCGTGTAGGTACCTACAAAAAAAAACTGTGAGTTTCCGTCACTTAGTATTCATTAGACAAATAGCGGAGGCCGAGTTACCTTACACTATGATACAGCGGCAATGTAAACGTGTCAAAAGTAGGTTAAATATTGCAATAAAAAAGATATTTCCTCTTCACTACTTTTTTAACTTTCAAATACCGACCATAGTACAGACAACGAACGATTTATAGTGACATTCCGACGGTCGCTTACAACCGACCATTACGACGGACCATATCGGCAAGGCCGCCGTCGTCGACGAGGAAAGACTACTAATACGTCTCTATAAGCGTTTTAATAGAAATGACAGACTTGTAATAAATTAACCTTATTACTTTTTACGCCTTAAAGTTACTGCGACGTATGTAGAGTTGTGGATGGGTAAAGCAAGCGAGATTAGGGCTGTCACCTTTAGTCCTTTTGTTTACACTTCTAACTCTGAGTGAAGTCAAGTCAAAGTCAAAAACTCTTTTATCTTTTTTAAGAAACATTAGCGCACACCTCGCGATTTCGTCTGTGTAGTCCCTGTTTTTTACCCCCTTAGAGGGAGGATTTCCAAAAATTCTCTCTTAGTGCTCCACTACACTCCCCAAGGAACATACATGCCAAATTTCAGCTTCTTGCGCCCAGTTGTTTCGGCTGTGCGTTGTCTGTCAGTCAGTCAGCAAGGCAAGAGTTTAAATAATAGATGGAACGCGTTTACGTCTATTATAATGGTACCAGGGCGGTTTTTTAGTATTATAATATATTTTGTAGGTTCTGATATTGATAAAACATGTCCTTAAACAACTTGTCATCATAAACATTATGAAAGAAACTGTTACTCCGTGATCATGGCGTGTACAACTGCGACGAAATATCGGGGAGTCGACCAAAAATTTAAAAATGCCGTTTTACGTAATTTTAGATAAAGTGAAAATGACCTGATTAAAAACTTCTCATCATTTTAATGTATGTTATTTTGTCTGATATTCATGAAAACTTATATTAACAAATGAAATACGAATAATTAACAAACCTACACTTATGTCATGCAATTCTACATTGGTCAAATGGTAATGCAAAGCTCAATGAATATTTTAATGCAACCGGCTCTTTAATGTTCGCCATTATATAATTATATATGCATAAATCGCAAATCAAATTGACACACCACACAATCACTGACAACCACTCTGTCAATATCAATTACTATTTTGTACTATACTTTATTATAATTTAAATGTATTATCGAGAAAGGTTAACGAATATTTTTTGAGGATGTAAAAAAATAAGTCAGGATGTCGAATTATAAATTGATCCGGGTCAGAGATTGAAAAACATACAATTTAAAATAATATAGGAAAATATGTAAACAAGAAATAATTGCTTTCAAGACTATCACTACATAGTATAAAACAAAGTCGCTTTCTCTGTCCCTATGTCCCTTTGTATGCTTAAATCTTTGAAACTACGCAACGGATTTTGATGCGTTTTTTTTAATAGATAGAGTGATTCGAGAGGAAGGTTTATATGTACTTTTTATCCCGATATTCCCACGGGAACGGGAACCATGCGGGTGAAACCGCGGGCGGCCGCTAGTTTATTATAAAAAAAACTATTTGAAGCTGCTAAAGGCTTTCCACACTTTTGAAGTGAATGCTTTCATATTCTATCCTAATTAGCAGTTACCACTGCCAATTTGATAATCAAGAACTGAAATCTCGCAGAATTGACTTCTGCGAGATTTCAGTTCTTGATTATTTTTTCCAGACACATTTTAAGATTAATATTTTCTTTTTTTACTCCGTGCCATATGAAGGATCATAACAATACAACGCATTATATCGAATGTAAGCAAAAAACAATGCAGCCGTGACCTTGGGCTAAGTCAAACGCTGATGCTCTAGCGTGGGCGAGCGCAAAAACTCTCCTATGACATTGCCGAGCGTTATAGCCACAAGGTTCCAGGGCCCGGAGCGTTCCCACCACTTGGAACCTTGTCGCGGTAATTAATGGCTTTGATGTCGGCTGGACAATTGTTTCAACCCACACCTCTTGAGAATATTGGGTCTCCACTGATAGCGGGGAAAAATAATAAAAGAAAATCGCTGTTTAGTAAACACAAACCAATATCATGAAACTAAAACCTAATAGAACTGTTTGATTAAGAATTGAGCTAAGGATATTATCATCAGCTAGTTATTGTATTTGATGCATTTTTGGTGATTATTGTATATTTACTTCTATGGTTTTAATTGATTGATTTAAAATTTAATTGAAAAAGGAAAGACTTGAACGAGCATTGAGATAAACAGGACGATTATTCGCTTAAATTAGAATGTGATAAACTTTTAAACATTTTGACACTAACAGTTAATGAGCTTAAGATCCGCTTGTAGTGAGGACAACCCTCGTTGGTATGTTGCGTAGGCGAGGAAATTTCGGCAGGTAGACTTATGTTAATTTCGCATACAGGATCTTTTGTTGTACACCGTCACCTTTGAGGTCCGATGCACTCGATATTTCCAGCATCAAAAACAATGAACCTTACATTTGCAAGTTTTTTTAGACATCACTCACAGTGATCTGATTCCAAAAGAAGTAGCTTAAGAACTTTAATTACGGATATTAGCGGATTACGGATACGGAGCAAACGTAGTACAAAATAAAAACACAAAAGCAATAATACCCAGATACGGAACCAACAAGAAGTTGTTTGTTTCACGGGTGTGGATCAAAACCAACAAGCCCATCCGTTATAACTATTTATTCAGTTAGTTAGTCTAGTTATATTCGTTATAACTATTATTAGAGCCATGTATGTCAATATATTTTCAACTTATTTGATTGATTTTGGCGGGACGTCCCGATTTTTAGTCCAAAATTGAATGTCCCGCGTGTGTCCCGCGTGCGACAGGCTACTCCCGCTTTTCGGGGATTTCTCAAGAGTTCTTCAACTATTGAAAAAATCAAATATTAAGAGAATTTAAGAGAAGAGAGAAGTATTATCACTAAAATACGTTTTCTATGGCTATATATCTATCATCAAATTCATCAACATCATTGTAAGCTTAGTTTGAATCTCAGATAATAACATAAGTAGTAAAAACTAGTAATTATTTACGTTCTTTTTATTATGTCCCGCTTTCGGCGAAATAATCCCGCTTTTCTACTCAAAAGGTTAAGGAAATAATAACATTTCAGAGCATGAGTGAGAAAACGACAAGTACTTACCTGTAATATCAGGAAAGCTATTTCTGTCGCGTGTGGGGGTAGTAATAATATCTTCACATTGATGAAATTAACGCTGGCTATACAGCGTAAGAAGTATTTGATAAATTCGACGCTTCTCGTAACGACTCCGTAGCTCAGTGGTAAGAGCAGTTGCCCGGATAGCGAAAGGTCGTGGGTTCGAGTCCCATCGGAGCTGGTTGTGAGACGGGTCGATTTTTTCTAAATACTTCATTTTCCATTTTTCAACCATAGAAATTGCATTGTGAATGCAAAAAAGTAAAAATTTAAATAAAAGGTACTTACCTTTTTTTAATAATAATTGTTATGATGAGTGTAGATCATCTCTTATTACATCCGTGTCTGTAGTTCTCAACTTAAATGCTCTTAATTTAGCTTTTCGATTGGTTGATTATATCTATTCAAATGAAATTAAGGAAGCTAGTGCGGATTTCTCAAGGCTGGTCACTTGGACCGCAACTTTATTACTCTAATGCCCGAATACTCGTACGCTACTTATCTTTGGGAGCGTCTCACACATCGCCCTGTCACTTTAAATGTCAAACGTATGAAAGAGATGCCATGATGTTTGAGACGCTGCTCCCAAAGATGATTAGCGTACGAGTATTCGGGCATAATGGTACCACAAAACAATAAATCTTCCTCATAACCCGATGACAACGATTTGCTTCGACTGTTATCAGTTAAAGTATTTATGTACTTAATTTAGTTATTATCTAAGTATAACTTTGCAAATCTTTCCGAGGCAGAGCAATCGAATGTTTTTTCTATAAAACAATGCAGAGAATCTGAAATCTATATTTTTAAAAGAACGATTTGACCTGACTTTGGGTCTTTTTTATTTATATTTTATTTTTAATTAACTCTTACATAAAGGAATTATCCCATTTTGTAACCTCCAGCTCAAATATTAATCTGTAATTTCATGGTTAGGTATATCCACTATTCTTTGTCTGTTTAGTAAAAACTGTTCAGTTTTAAGAGTGCAAGCCTTTTTTGTGCATGTAGGTACATGTGCAAGGTTATTTTTTGCTCCCGTCTCAATCTTACATCTAACAACTCAAGGAAATAGTAATTAGTGTCTATCTTCTTCATAATATTTCATCGCAGACGGCTAATGGCGAGCTGAAATAGACCTTTTTGTTTCCAATAAAAAAAGCAATTTTGCACAAAACAAAACCTTGGCCAGTCAAAATTAGCTATCAGTTAGTTTATTATATACTTATACCTACTTATGCAATGTTTCTTGAATTAACAACTTAATAGCAAAAAGTCGGGCTACAAATCTTGAAAACTTCACACGTATTTTCGCTTTAGTCACGTTTTCCCAACGTGAGCCTCTTTACTACACTGCCATTGTTTTTGTGGAAGAAAGCAGTGAACGCTGATCGCACCCTTTACATGTCTGGCTTTGGAGGCCCGCTCGAGTGGCGTGTGTGATGTCATGAGCAATGTAAGTGCCACCTAATTTTCTGTTAGCGGACTGGTTACTTCGAGGGCCTCTCAAAGTCGTCTGGTTTTTTGTGAATGAAAACGATCTGATGTGGCTTGTACCGAACAGAGCCTGTCTGCGATTAGGTGATTCATTCATGACGCAGCACAAAAGGGGTACGTATGTACTTAGAAAGATGCTAAATTGCCCCACATTAACTGTTATTAAATAATTTGCTACTCATTTCTACTTCCTAGTATTTTACGGCGGAGATTGTATGTTTACTTTAGTTATTTTTCTTGATACAAGTATGTAGTGAAATCAGAAATGATGAGATCCGCAGGAGAACTAAAACAACCGACATCGCTCGAAGGATTGCATCCTTGAAGTGGCAGTGGGTGGGACACATAGCGCGGAGAACCGATGGCCGTTGGGGCGGAAAGGTTCTCGAATGGCGACCGCGTACCGGACGACTTTCCGTGGGCAGGCCCCCTACAAGGTGGACCAACGATCTGGTCAAGGTTGCGGGAAGCCGCTGGATGCGGGCAGCGCATGACCGATAGTTGCGGAGATCCTTGGGGGAGGCCTATGCCCAGCAGTGGGCGTCGTTCGGCTGACATTATGATGATGATGATGAAGTATATAGTTTGGTCGGTCACGGGAAGCGTGACCAAAAACTTTTCATCTCGAGTCCCTTCTGTGCTTCGGAAGGAACGTTAAGCCGTTGGTCCCGACTGCATTTGTAGTCTTTAATACCCACCAACCCACATCGGGCCCGTGTGGTGGGTCATGGCTCATTAACCTTAGATTCAAGATTCAAGATTCAAATTTGTTTATTCAATTTAGAACCCTACAGCGGGAGGCCTTGGAGAAGAACCGGCAAGAAACTCCAAGGGCTGTTTTTTTCTCCCTGTTTTATTTCATAAAGAGGCGTCAAATTGAAAAATGACCTTAACATGGTATGACTAAGGTCAGTTTCCATCACAATTACACAATGGGTTATGATAAATACAGTTAAGTATAGGCTTATGATAGATAAGCTAGCTTTCCGCCCGCGGCTTCGCCCGCGTGGACTACACGACTTTATCCCGCGGGAATGTGATATTTTTACGGGATAAAAAGTAGCCTATGTTCCTCTCCAGGCTTCATAGTATCTGTGTCCCAAATTTCAGCCAAATCCGTTCAGCCGTTTTGGCGTGATGGAGTAACAAACATCCAAACATCCAAACATCCAAACATCCAAACATCCAAACATCTAAACTTTCACATTTATAATATTATAGTAGGATAATATAATACTAGCGGCCGCCCGCGGTTTCACCCGCGTGGTTCCCGTTCTCGTGGGAATATCGGGATAAAAAGTACATATAAACCTTCCTCTTGAATCACTCTATCTATTAAAAAAAACGCATCAAAATCCGTTGCGTAGTTTCAAAGATTTAAGCATACAAAGGGACATAGGGAAAGAGAAAGCGACTTTGTTTTATACTATGTAGTGAAGTGATGATATATTAGTAGGATTAAGGAAGACCAGTGCCCCAGCATTGGGGACATGAAATGGCTGATGATGATGATGACCTGATTTTAACCGCCTATGTGGTCTAGTGGTTCACACCACCGATTTCAGACCAAGAGGTCCCGGGTTCGATTCCCAGTGGGGGTACATATTGTATTCGGTTTGGTTGGTGGTAGGACTTGTTCTTAGTCCGCCCGGCTAGCTTCCACCATCTTATCTAAGTCTGATGCCATAACAATGATGTTTTCAGCATTATTGTGTTCCGGCAGTTAGAGATAAGGTAGCCAGTTCCTCAGTGATTGAGGATTCCGGGAGTAGTGAGCTTCCACCTTCAGCCTTATCACCACTTAACATCAAGTGTGATGGAAGCTAAGTGCTACCCCGTTGTGGATAAAAAAAATTATGATAGTATTTGTTTTGTCACTACGTAACAAAATAATAACCAAAATAAATTTTGACGACCGATTTGGCGCAGGGGTAGGCTACCCACCTTCTGCGCCAGTGGTCTCGGGTTCGATTCCCGAACAAGACAAATATTTGTGTGCATGAACATGTCTATTTGTCTTGGTCTGGGTGTTTACTATGTATAATAAGTATGTATTTACAAACAAAAAGTATTTAAGTATATATTTATCCGTTATCAAGTTTTCATGATACAGTTTCTTAATGAAATTAAAATGGGCTTAGATAATTGGTGTGAATGTAAGAAGTTATTTATTTATTTATTATTTATAAATCTAGATATCCAGTTTGATGGCAGTCAACTTTATCCTAGAGATATATGAAAAACATCCTACTTGAGGCGAAAAACATTCAATTCTGGGGAAACATCTTATTCCCGTGGGTAATGCAAAATGTTCTGAGTCCTGACGCGATTTAACGAAATCCATGCAAACAAAGTCTGGGGCAGCAGCTAGTATTTAATTTTAATATCACAGAGACAATCATCTCGGCCCTTGTGCAAGGATGACAACATTCTATTTAATGTATGTTTATTCATCTTCAAAGGATGTTTAAATTGTTCAAATACCAAATGTAATCTTTTTATTAAATGTTTTAATCTCATCAGCATTCTTAAATTGCCGCGCTTAGAAAATGATAAATGTTACCTTTTGGGACTAACGACACTTTTCTTCCAAATTTTAGATGTCATGAAAATACCGCGTAAAATCTATGGGTTAATTTACACCCATAATTAAAAATATGACATGGCTTTATAGTTTGTAAAATAATAAATCAGCCCGTCTCAAGTAGCTCTCATAAGACTCATACCCACGACCTTTCAAGGGCGAGCGAATGCTCTAACCACTGAGCTACAGAGTCGTTTCCCATCTACCTAGTTGTGAGACGTGTCGGTTTTTGCTAATACATCATTTTAAACATTTTCAATTATAAAAATTGCATTGTGAAGGCCAAATAGTAGAAATAATCAGTTTGTAAAAGATTTATTGAAGTGGCAGTGGGCGGGACACATAGCGCGGAGAACCGATGGCCGTTGGGGCGGAAAGGTTCTCGAATGGCGACCGCGAACCGGACGACGTTCCGTGGGCAGACCCCCTACAAGGTGGACCGACGATCTGGTCAAGGTCGCGGTGCGCCGCTGGATGCGGGCAGCGCAGGACCGATCGTTGTGGAGATCCTTGGGGGAGGCCTATGCCCAGCAGTGGGCGTCGTACGGCTGAAATGATGAAAAGATTTATTATTTAAACTAGCGGCCGCCCGCGGTTTCACCCGCGTGGTTCCCGTTCCCGTGGGAATATCGGGATAAAAAGTACATATAAACCTTCCTCTTGAATCACTCTATCTATAAAAAAAAACGCATCAAAATCCGTTGCGTAGTTTCAAAGATTTAAGCATACAAAGGGACATAGGGAAAGAGAAAGCGACTTTGTTTTATACTATGTAGTGATGAAGATGGTATTATATAAACATAGAGAAAAGTATGTGTGTCATGTGTTTGTGTGTTGCCCGCTACATGATAGGCAGAGTAAGGTTACAGGTGAGGACAATAGTAAGGAGCTACTAATCATATTATAAGTTTAATTTTACTTTTTTGCATTCACAATGCAATTTTGAAAGCTCTGTAAGAATATTCGCCCGGACAGTGAAAGATCGTGGGTTCGAGTTTCATCTTGTGTGAGAACTGGTCGATTTGTATAATACTTAATTTTTAATATTATAAGTTTACATTTTATTGTACTTAACCCTTAAGGAAACAGACAAGTTTTCTTGTTATATTCTGTAGTGTTTTTCTGACGTATTTTCTTAACGCGTTTTGTTGGTAAAAGAAAAGTTAAAGCTTAGAGTTTCTTGAAATAAAAATAACTCCAAATTAAGCCATATACCAATGATTTTCATTTCTTCGATCCTAACATACTATCAAGCATTAGTTAACCAAAATACATAGTAACTAAGTACTTTATCAATGACACTAAAGTATTTCCAGGGGGGCTACCGGTCAAGAAATATGGATATGGGTATGGGTTTCAACTGTCATTTGATTTCCTTATTTTGATAGATTTTTGCTGCTTTGTTCTGTTGAACGTTGCTAGCTAGTTATCGTTATACCCGACGTCACAAAAAAAGGAAGAGATAGCGGCTATTTTCTTTAAAAAAATTACTTAAAGTTCCCAAAAACGTATGAAGTTCATACCCATAAAGTTACGCCGTAGCCCCCCAGGTCTAAGTATTACTAAATCTAATACCTAAAAAAATTGTTTTTATTGCCGCCTATAATAGTCTGAAAGAGAATTCCTACAGTATTAGTCCGCCATTTGCTGTTTTAGGCATTATTTTCAGCGATAACACAGCCACTGCTGAAAGTGGTTGTTACGGCTAAAACCTTCATTCACCCCTTATCGTAACACAAGTACCTAGTCCCTAACTAGAATCTGGACGATGATCGGCCGTAGTAAAGACAACCTACCTGCCCAGTTAGGGATTCTTGAACGACACGAACTTAGCGTGTAGGTTACCTGAAAGTCTCTACGTAGACTCTGGACGATGATCGGCCGTAGTAAAGACTACCTGCTCAGGTGAGGATTCCTGGACGAGTCGAACTTAGCGTGTAGATGTGGTGCTGTTGCTCAGACGATGAAACATTTGATATCGTGACCTGCGTGGCCTTCCAGCTGCATGTATAAAGACCTAATGGATGCTACCAATACTGCGATGAGTGAGACACTGTTGATGTTCTAATTTGCTTATTCTTATTCTTAACTTAAGAGCCATGCTCTTGTCTGTGTAGCTTCCTCCATCCTCCATGGTTTCTGTCCAAAGCCAGTTCCTTGACTTCTTGATAAGACACGACGTTCACCTTCATTTTGATCTGTTCCATGTAGGCTCTTCTTGGTCTTCCTCTTCCTCTCGTTCCCTCTAATTTGCTATCGACGCGATAAGAACGAAAAAAATGCTTATGTTGCCAATTTATATTATTCTTTTAATTTTGCCGCATCCACCGTTCTCAGTTCCATCAGCGTATCCTCCACTGTCATATTCCATAACCAATCATTACTGGGACCGTACGAGGCACGACCGACCACGACAATTAACCGTTCACGCGTGAAGGTACAATAGACAACATATAGTCTTCTATCACGCGCCAATTAAGACGTTTGCGATGACGAGCCAATTACAACTAATTATAGGGTAAACGACTTTACCAAAATTAGCAACAGTGTTATTGCTTATATAAAGTTCTAAAAAATAGAACTTGAAATTTGCGAGCACGTTTGACGATTATCATGGGATACTAGTATAGTATTATATTATCTGTGCATGGGAGTAGATGTAACAAGAGATAAATGTAAGGTTGTGTATGCACCGGAATGGGCCTAGCTAGACAAGCAGCTTTCTATTATCAAATTCGCCTGTAGGATAATAAGAAAATGTCTGGGATTGACATTAGCGGTCTCGTGACATTTCAATCGCTAATTCGCGAATTCGTTAGTCGATTGTCTTGGGGGGATATAAGTGTTATCCGCCTATAACTACGGGAGAAAAGTTTGATTATATGTACTTAAGTATTATTTAGATCTTGTTCTTTACATCGGAGATCGAACGACAAGACAGCCACACAATGAGCGTCTGACCTATCACCCAATTCTCTTGTTGCTGAGCCGCTTACGATACATCAGAAATGGTGAAGCGTTTGAAAATAAACTACGTCTTCTGATTTTTTCTGGTTTGGCAATGCAGCCTGCAATGGTTGCTCTACCAAAACCGTTTGACAACCATTTAACATAATTCCCTTATGATCTGGCCATCAGTCCTCAGCTAGTTTCATGATGAGATGGAAAATGAATAATAAATGTATGTGTTTCATTTTATTCATGGGAAAATCTTAATAGTTATTCAGTTTTTCTGGCGTATGCTTTAATTATCTTAGACATTCGAATATTAACTTCATTGTTTGATAATGATAAAGAAATGATCTCTGTTAGTTCGATTCTACACTTGTTCCGTTTATAACTATGCAAAAAGATTTTTGCAAATCTGTCTTGTAGTTCTGATATAACAAAATTACACATTAATGTTCGAACAGATAAGCAGAACTAAGCTTATTAATTACGAAATAGACGTAAAAATATTATTTATATACATCAGTTACAGATTTTTAACATTAATAATGGTTCAAATTTATTTATTTTACTAATTGAAATCGTATTTAATTATGATAACTAAATGTAGCTAAGTTATTGACGTTCCTAGGCTATAAACACGCCTGAAATTTCAAATATACTTACCTAAGTACTGGCCATAAAGCCTGAATAAAGTCCAGGGGGCCGATTCTCAGGCAATCGAGAAAAGTTCACTTTTATAAGCTCGAAATTCAAATATAACACAGTTTGTGTATTGTCAGAATTTCACAATCGAAAAAGTTCGATCGAAAACCAGTCGACCGCAACGAGTGGTACGGACCAATCGATGTAGTATACGAACTTAGCTGTCAAAATGAATTTGTTGACATGTGGGACAGTTTAGTTTGTGTGAAACGTTCTAACTTTTCAATAGAAACCACAAACAAAATGTTCAAAATACGAATTACCACACTGAAAAAGTTCGAATGCCTGAGAATCGGGCCCCTGAAGTAAATCAGTATTCATTACTCCGAGATTGATTCAAGCAGTATTAGCTTTTATGGTCAACAATCTCACGCAGTATTTATGACAGTGAGGTTGCTTAGCAACAGCTAGGTTTTGTGTACCAGCCATTACGCCACGCACCTACTGTTCTGCAGTTAGGCCCATGTGGTAACTCAGCTTCGTCCCACTTCAGTCAAGGTCCCAACTTCGATACCCGACCGCATAGAAACAACGTTCTAACCACCTTCTTCGCAATAAGCTAAATATCTCCCTAACACCTACAGATAAGGTAGATAACTCTTTACCAGTTGAAAACTGATGATACTTTTCCACGTCCTAGCCAAGGTCCTACAGTACTGCACACATTTCTATCAAAACTAAAACAGACGTACGTTCTATTTTGTCTAGAACCTAAAATATACCGTAGTCTCATAGAAATAGCGTCCTAATTTGTAGGGTAACATAGTTTAGGTTTTCGGTACACAAAGGAGTAGCGATAGTATTTAAGTGTTACGCGTTTGTACGTGTACTTGCGAATGTCACGTACTTTTGTATAATCTACTCTTGAATTTTTTATCGCGGTTAATCGGCAAAGGAATGGAGACTTTGTATGTTAAGTTATAGTGGCGAATATTCTATACAATTATTTTGGAGTAGAATTTGTTCAAAGTAAGTTTTTTAACTTCACCTCCAGTGCTAAGTCTCACGTCATTTGTTTAACATCCGTGTAGGCGGGTAGGACAAAAGAAGTTCAAATACTTTAGCTTGAGAACTAGTCTATCTTCATTGTAATTATATCCAAATGCCAAATTAGGAATATTTTTCAAACTTTAATTTATAATTTATTACATTTATACTAGATCATAATTTTGAAAGACTTGTCTTTTGTTGTGTTCTTAAATAAATACCTATTTTTCTTTGACCATTATAATAATATTCCATTAAAATCAAGTGACTTTCTCCAATACAGATCCAGATAAAAGATTGTATCAGTGAAAAGTGTTCCTGTCACAAAAAATACTATTAAGTATTACAAGCTTTTTATTACAAGCTTTTTCTTAACTTGCCATGTTAATTTGTTAGTTAGTGGGGGACAAATCTTGAAAGCTTAATTTGACCCACTTCCTAGTGTCCGATGGAGCTGAAATTTTTGTGTAGGTACAGGTTTGGTTCAGATGACAACACAATATTAAAGTACAGTCAGCAAAAAAGGTTGTCATAAAAATTAACTTGAATTTTTTTCTAAAAACCTATCCGAGGAAGCCCGTGAGAAATTGAAATGTACAACCTAGTCGTCAATGTCAAAAGTAATGATGTATAGGAAAACCTTCACCGGAAAGATTTTACGACAAAATGTTTTTCAATTTAAGATTAAGGTAAACTGAAAACTATTTCACTTAACCAAGCCGTTACACCTTAATGATTAAACGAAACCGAAGAACCCAACTTTTTACCGACCTAAAGTAAAAGTGACAATTTAGACAAATTAATTACCTGTGTTTTTGTTAAAAACTTTCTATTAGCTTTCATTGATTGGGTTTAGAGAGCTAAGAACTAACTTTGGCGGAACTGATGGCGACTCCGTGATCGAGTGGCGTACGAACCAGAGGGCCTACTCTGAAACGCAAAACCCGAAACTTCGGTATACCCGTCCCTCTCACTCTCTAGTCGGGACAGAAAAGAGTGAAAGAGGCGGGGCTAACCGAAGTTTCGGGTAGGCCCTCAGCTTTCAAGGTGGCGCTATCTGTGAGGTCCCAGGTTCGATTCCCGGTCGGGAAAATATAGTAAACTAACTTTTCAAAATTTTCTTGTGTCTAAATATAAGTAAGTGTATGATATGATATTTATACCTATAATATTTATATTCATATTCATTTATTCAACACTAGCAGATCCTCGCGGTTTTACCCGCGTGGTACCCGTTCCCGTGGGAATATCGGGATAAAATATAGCCTATGTCACTCGGGAAAAATGTAGCTTTCTAATGGTTAAAAAAAATTCAAATCGGTTCAGTAGTTTCGGAGCCTATTCGCTGCAAACAAAATCACATCTTTCCTCTTTATAATATTAGTATAGATAAGATATAGATAAATTTACAAACTTTGTGCATAACATACAAGATCTTTACTGGTATAAGATTATAAATGTTGTTTTTATATTTTTAATTTGTAATAAGTATAAAAGTCTTGATTTCAGAATACCTCGAAAAGGTAAATTTTTAACATATGTAAAAGAAACAGGTCTTTTACTTATGTAAAAAAAAATCCTTTTCAAGGATGTCCAATATTTAAAGGGTAATCTACCCTTTTTTGGCACCTGTCCTAGTATTGGCACCCTGGAGTAGCTCAAATGGCTAGCAAGGTGCCCACAATCTGCCCTTATCTCTTCTGCAAGTTTTCTGGAAGAAATAGCTGTTAAGCGATAAGCCCTTTCTGTCCACAGTTGTTTTGTATTGTAAATGTTTCCTGTATATTTGTTCTCTTTTTTAATGTGTGTTTGTAAAAACAAAGTATTATCTATCTATTTCACATTTAAATAAATACCGAATTTGAGTAATCTTTTTTCTTTTGTTTTTCGAGTTAAACTCTAGGGTGCCAAAAATAGGCCGAGTGCCACCAATAGGTAAGTTTTCCCTATTTTTATGAATTGGGTTTAGAGAGCTAAGAAGTATGGCGGAGCTGATTTGGGGTGCGACCTTTGTCGACGTTAGTTGGCCCTCTCACTTTACACATGGCGTTTTTGCGCCGTATCTGCCGTCCTCGGGCGCATCCGCCTCAAGTCGCTATGTGCAAATAAATAAAATTGAATTGAATAAGTATCTTTTTCACATATAAATAAGAACCGAACTTGAGTACCTAATCTATTTTTCCCTTGTTTTTCGAGCTAAACTCTAGGGTGCCAAAAATCGGTCGAGTGCCACCAATAGGTAAGTTTTCCTATTTTTATGAATTAGGTTTAGAGAAATGTGATAGTAAAAAACCACGAGCCCTATAAGTAGCTTTCAGGCGGGAAGCTACTTATAGGGCTCGTGGTTTTTTACTATCACATTTTTCCTATACTTACAAAAATTGCATTGTGAATGCATAAACATAATTTAAAAATCTGGGTTTAAAGAGCTAAGAAGTATGGCGGAGCTGATTTGGGGTGCGACTGTGGCGGCGACCTTTGTCGACGTTTGTTGGCCCGCTCACTTTGCACATGGCGTTTTTGCGCCGTATCTGCCGTCGTCGGGCGCATCCGCCTCGAGTCGCTATGTGCAAATAATTAAAATTGAATTGAATAAGTATCTTTTTCACATATAAATAAGTACCGAACTTGAGTACCTAATCTATTTTTCCCTTGTTCTTCGAGCTAAACTCTAGGGTGCCAAAAATAGGTCGAGTGCCACCAATAGGTAAGTTTTCCCTATTTTTATGAATTGGGTTTAGAGAGCTAAGAAGTATGGCGGAACTGATTTGGGGTGCGACTGTGGCGGCGACCTTTGTCGAAGTTGATGGCCCGCTCACTTTGCACATGGCGTTTTTGCGCCGTATCTGCCGTCCTCGGGCGCATCCGCCTGGAGTCGCTATGTGCAAATAAATAAAATTGAATTTAATAAGTATCTATTTCACATTTAAATAAGTACCAAACTTCAGTACCTAATTAATTTTTCCCTTGTTTTTTGAGCTAAACTCTAGGGTGCCAAAAATAGGTCGAGTGCCACCAATAGGTAAGTTTTCCCTATTTTTATGAATTGGGTTTAGAGTGCTAAGAAGTATGGCGGAGCTGATTTGGGGTGCGACTGTGGCGGCGACCTTTGTCGCCGTTTGTTGGCCCGCTCACTTTGCACATGGCGTTTTTGCGCCGTATCTGCCGTCCTCGGGCGCATCCACCTCAAGTCGCTTTGTGCAAATAAATAAAATTGAATTGAATAAGTATCTTTTTCACATAATTATAAATAAGTACCGAACTTGAGTAACCTTTTTTCCCTTGTTTTTCGAGTTGAACTTTAGGGTGCCAAATTAGGTCGAGTGCCACCAATAGGTAAGTTTTCCCTATTTTTATGAATTGGGTTAAGAGAGCTAAGAAGTATGGCGGAACTGTGGCGGCGACCTTTGTGGCGGCGGCCCGCTCACTTTGCACATGGCGTTTTTGCGCCGTATCTGCCGTACTCGGGCGCATCCGCCTCGAGTCGCTGTGTGAGAAGAAAAACTTGACACTGACTAGTGTTGGTACGGGGATTCGTTTCTTTGTTCTAAAGAGACTGAATATATAGGGCACGGATCTGAATGAAACTGTATAGTTTCTAATCCTGGTATAAGGGCTATTACACTTATCCTAGTTAGGATCCTAATCATGCATACATTGCTCTAAACGGCCATCAAGCTTGCAGTCGAGCACTGAAGTCCGAATTGTATATACAGGGTTAATTTTTGAACACCATCCAAATTTTTAAGCTCGTCTCAGAATCGGTAAGTGAACAACTTTCTTCTAGAAACATGGGTCGAAATACGACAAAAATTTTTGGACTTCCCATACTAAATCGATCGCGTCATCAGTCTGATTTGTATGAAAAGTCAAAAAAATTATGTCATATTTCGACCCATGTTTCTATGAGAAAGTTGTTCACATACAGATTCTGGGACGATCTTAAAAATTTGGATGGTGTTCAAAAATTAACCCTGTATAATATAGAATTTAAACCGCCTCTGTGGTCTAGTGGTACACACCACTGGTATCAGACCTAGAGGTCCCAGGTTCGATTCGATTCCTAGAAGCGGTACCTACTTATTGTATTCGGTTTGGTTAGTGGTAGGGCTTGTTTAAAGTCCCCTGACTAGCTACCACCATCCTATCTAATTCTGACGCCATAACAAAGATGGTTTCAGAATTTTTGTGTTCCGGCAGCTAGAGATAAAATTATTTTCATAAAAAAATAAAACCGTCTTCAAAAAAATCACATTTTAATTTTTATGTAAATAATTTTTATTTCACTCTTTCTAGTGCATCGTGCAAGCAATTTACGTGTATTCTGGTAAATAGGTATGTGATCAAACTGAAAACCTCCTTTTTTGAAGTCGGTTAAAATACCTTGAGGTATCCCCTTTTTAACAAAACAAGAATCATCTAAATCGGTTTATAAACAAAGGAGTTATGCCTAAAGATACGTATTTAAATTCACATAAAGTGGTAACGAAAACGACAGTATTTTCAAGATTTCCTGAAAACTACTGAACCGATTTCAAAATTTCAAAAAATGGGACCAATTTGGAAACCAACCTGTTGTAATAACGTTTTAATCATTTCAATCGGTCCCGTCTTCGAGTAATGGGTGGACATACACAAAAAAAACACATACAGACGAATAGAGAACCTCCTCCTTTTTAACCGACTTCTAAATCAAAAAGGAGGAGGTTCTCTATTCGTCTGTATGTATGTTTTTTTTTTTTTTGTGTATGTCCATCGATTACTCGAAGACGGCTGAACCGATTGAAATGGTTCAAACGTTATTACATCAGGTTGGTTTCCAAGTTGGTCCCATTTTTTGAAATTTTGAAATCAGTTCAGTAGTTTTCAGGAAATCTTGAAAATACTGTCGTTTTCGTTACCACTTTATGTGAATTTAATACGTATCTTTAGGCATAACTCCTTTGTTTATAAACCGATTTAGATGATTCTTGTTTTGTTAAAAAGGGGATACCTCAAGGTATTTTAACCGACTTCGAAAAAGGAGGTTTTGAGTTTAATCACATACCTATTTACCAGAAAACACGTAAATTGCCTGCACGATGCACTAAAAAGAGTGAAATAAAAATTATTTTTATAAAAAAATAAAACCGCCTTCTAAAAAACCACATCAAAAAAGTAAGAAATAATTCCTCACCAAATAAATAACGTAAGTACTTTGAAGTCGGGCGGGTTTTAACAAAAACAACAAAAAATTGTACATGTTTCACGCCCGACTTCAAAGTACTTACGTTATTTATTTTGGTGAGGAATTATTTCTTACTTTTTAACCGACTTCAAAAAAAGGCGGAGGTTCTCAGTTCGGTTGATTTTTTTTTTTTTTTTTTTTTAAATGTTTGTTACCTCATAACTTTGTCAATTATAAACCGATTTTAGAAATTCTTTTTTGGTTTGAAAGCATATAGTTACAAATTGGTCCCATTGTTATACGGTCAGGATCTGATGATGGCATCCTGGAGAAATCAAGGGAACTCTTCAAATACTATAGGCACACCTATAGCGATTTTGGTATTTTCTTAAGTAACTCGTGCATTTGCTTTCGGTAAGCACCATTTGGTAAAGAGTAACTGATGATGAAGACCACATATGGCCATCGAAAACATTAATTAAATACTAAATATGTTACGGGCGCAATACGATTCCTTTAAGGTTCATAAGTAATTTTCAAGTATTTGCGACTGGTAGTCATCATCTCACGATGATGAGCTGGTGATGGAAGGTACAACTCCTCAATAGTTATGAGTTGGAGGATAATTCTTTAAATATCGTTGATACGTAAATATTTGTAGTTGTTACCTTTCAGGTTATTTAGTTAAGCTGATGATGGAAGGTAAAACTCTTTAACGCTTAGGAGTTAAAGTATGTTTTTAAGTACTACAAGCGCCAATAGAACTTTAGGTTGTATTCTTTCAAGTAATTTAGGTTAGCTGATGTTGGAAGGAAACTGCATAACAGTTAAGAGTTGGAGGGTGGTGCTTGTCTGAGTTCTAATTTAGATATGGGCTATAGTCGTTGCACATTGAGCTACCCTTGCTCATTATGCGGTTTGTTATAGTAGATTTCTTACACTAAAAAAGGAAAAATAAACAAAATTTTTCAAAAAAAATTAACCGCCTTCAAAACAAAACGCAAACAAAAACTCATTTCCCAAAAACACGTAAAAGTGAAAAATAAATTGAATCATTCAATTCAAAGTACGAAAGTGCGGGACTTTTTCTAATTAATCTTGAACTTACTGATCTGATTGAAGTCGGTGTCAAGCCGAAAGTAACAAGAACGAATACTTAAAATTCAATTTCATTTCATTTCAAAATAGTGAAACAATAATAAACAATATCTCATGCGCAGAGTGGTGTAAATTGTAACCTATCAAATACATATTAATATTAATATCTATTTGGCTTGACACCGACTTCAATCAGATCAGTAAGTTCAAGATTAATTAGAAAAAGTCCCGCACTTTCGTACTTTGAATTGAATGATTCAATTTATTTTTCACTTTTACGTGTTTTTGGGAAATGAGTTTTTGTTTGCGTTTTGTTTTGTTTGATGTGGTTTTTTAGAAGGCGGTTTTATTTTTTTGATTTAGAAGTCGGTTAAAAATAGCATGTTCCTCAGTGATTGAGGATTCCGGGAGTAGTGGACTTCACCTTCAGCCTTATTACCTCTTAACGAAGGCTAAGTGCTACCCCGTTGTGGATAAAAAAATAGAATTACCCTTAAACTATATGATTGTAGGTACCTACCAGTGATTTAATTCTTCTTCATTTCGAGTCATTAAGGTTCCCTAAAACAATGTCGAGCCAAAATTTTATTTCTTAGTAAAAGCTCGTTGCTGTGTTACGCGTAGCTATGAAAATGTTAGCCCATGTCGAGGCTGCGACTTCGATCCTCCGTAATTCCTAAAGGAGAATTATTGGGATTTATATAATTGAAATACAGTTTATATATACACTTTTACTCGAGAACCACAAGGCTAATTTCTCAAGCCAGTGGTCGAAAGCTAGTAACTACGAGTATAATTACAAGGCCTCCTGCCGTAGGATTTGCGAACCGATGGCGAATCTTCATTGACGTTCTCAAGTGCTGTATCACCCTTAAATGAATCATCATCGTCATCATCATGTCAGCCGAACGACGCCCACTGCTGGGCATAGGCCTCCCCCAAGGATCTCCACAACGATCGGTCCTGCGCTGCCCGCATCCAGCGGCTTCCCGCGACCTTGAGCAGATCGTCGGTCCACCTTGTAGGAATAATAAATTAATTCAATTTTCAATAGTAACTAGATTTGTGTATTTTGGGCATAAAAGAAACTTAACACAATTTTTTGTTTCAGTTAGCTGAAGGAAACTGATTGTAAATAATGATATCTATGTAAGTACCTATGCCACTAAAATAAAGTTTCTAAGCAAAGGCATGAAATTTGAAACATCGTATCCTTTCTAGAATCTATTTCTATAATTTTTAATTAATTTTATTATTAGCTGAATTTCAAAATTTTGTTGTGACTAGAAAACAGCATTATAAGAATACATATAATATAAGAATGTAGGTACTTATAAATTCTACTGAGAAGTTTTTTTATTTATAAGTAAGTAATATTAGCTAAAACGTCCTCTCCGCCAAGTCCAAGCAACAAAAAACAACAACTGTCATAGGATTTTTATGTGCGACCATAAAACCAAATAGTTTTTGCCAAATAATTCTAAACTAATTACCATTAAATCATTACGAATAGACGACAAGCTAAAATTGCAAGAATAGTTTCGGGTACACTTTGTACTTAACGACGACTATAATGAGTAAAAAATCACGACAACACCGCCATAAAACGCCAAAGTGTGTCCCTGAGAGCAAAAGTGGTCAAACCTTTCGAAGAAGCTATAAAGGAGGCCAGTCGCACAACAAACAGACCTTTTTGCTGAACAATAGTTCCAAATTAGATATTTAAAAAAATAAAACAGGATCGATGTGAAAAAAATTCGCGGTATTTTAAACACATGCTGTCTCTAACTTCGTTGTAACCTATTTGCATACGAAAAGGTCCGAAGTCGGATCCCGTCGGTGTTTAGTTCGACTTTCGTCGGCAAACACAATAATGTCATAAACGATTGCATAGAGCGTTTTTGCTCCAATAAAAGCGTAATAAAAATTGGTACAATTTTTTGTTGAGTTCTACTATTTGGCGGAATTGTGTCATAATGTTTTAAACAATGGTTCTGTTTGTGTTGTCGCTCGGTAGGGTTCTTTGAATGTCGCCGAGGTCTTATTTAGTAATGAAAGGAGTTTTCGGAATGTTCAAACATGCTTTCGATTTCTATTAAATTACCAGTTTCGATGTAATAATTATTACAATTATAATATTTACGCTAGCAATTACTTTTATATCTGTATTTTTTTTCTGATCATGAATGCAACCCTGTCAATATCGACCCATTTCCATGTTGCATCCTCATCTTATCTTTGCCCATACTATGAGATATGATGTAAAGTTATGCTGATAGCAAAGGTATATTCATTTTATTTACTATTTTTTCTAATGAAAACAAGTAAATTTATATGAATTTACTTGTTTTCATGGCTTCGCCCGCGTGGAATACACGACGTTGTCCCGCGGGAGTGTGATATTTTTCGAGATAAAAAATAACCTTTGTTCCTCTCCAGGCTACAAAGTATCTGTTTCCCAATTTTCAGCCAAATCCGTTCAGCAGTTTTGGCGTGATTGAGCAACAAACATTCAAATATCCAAACATCTAAACATCCAAACCTCTAAACTTTCACATTTATAATATAGTAGGAAGTAGGATAGAAAGTAGGATTAGTAGGAAGTAGCATATTGAATTTATATTTTTTTCGATTGTTAGTTCTTATCTTAAAGTCTTTGTTCGACTTCTGTGACGTTTAACTTTAAGGGTTTAATTAGGTCAGAGGAAAAGTTAGATGCTGAACATAAACGATAAGTTTTTTCATAAATTTTATTCATTCTCATTTTGCTTTTTTTAATAAAGGATCTAAGCTAAATTTTTAACGACTTTATACGACATAAATTAATAACACCCAAGATGCTTTTGACAGTAAATATTTTTATTACTTAGGTACTCGAAAATGTAAAGGTCAGTCGGAAGATTAATTAAATAACTGGTCTTAAAACGGAATGAAACATAGATTGCAAATTCGACCTACAAACAATACTACCTAAATAAAACTCTTTATTTACAAGCTTTTTATTAGCTTGCCATGTGAGTTAGTTAGTTTGTTAGTTAGTTAGTGGGGGACCAATCTTGCAAGCTTAATTTGACCCACTTTCCAGTGTCCGATAGAGCTGAAATTTTATATACAGGCTTGGTTTAGATGACAATACAATATTTGAGTACAGTCAGTAAAAAAAACTTATAGTAATAAATTTTTGATGAATTTTAGTAGATGAAGATCGTCTAATGAAACCAACCAATTATTACCTCGTCCTCTAAAATTGGCAACAAAATGTGTTTTTCAATAATAAAAATTGCATTGTGAATGCAAAAAACTAAAAATTAAAATAACTTGCAATAGTAATTTCATCTTCAGCGATTGCCAAATACCTGGAAAGGTATTTACTTTCGCGTGTAAGGGTAATGCCCGGGCCTCACCTGCGTCTAATGCCATTAATTAGCGCGCTATTTGATATAATACGCAGGTGTAGCCGGGTTTTAGTGCACTAATTTGATACAATAAGCGCGCTAAGACGCGCATGCCGTTATTAACGCCGTTAGGCGTCACGCAGGTGAAGCCCCAGCATAATAATATCTCCACATTGATGAAATTAGCGCTGACTATACACAGCGCGTAAGAAGTATTGGATAAATTCGACGCTTCTCGTAACGACTCCGTAGCTCAGTGGTTAGAGCAGTCGCCCGGAAAGCGAAAGGTCGTGGGTTCGAGTCCCATCGGAGCTGGTTGTGAGACAGGTCGATTTTTTTCTAAATACTTCATTTTCCATTTTTCAACAAAATGTAACTAAAGTCACATACGTACAGAAATATTATTTTAAGTGGTCTCAAATCAAGCAAAAATTTTACCTAGAACGAAGTTGTATCCATAAACAAACAAGGCTTCGACAAGATACTCATCCGCAACAAGAATTCGCATCTGCGAGGGCACAGCCTAAAGCTGGCAAAAATGAGATCTAATAATAACCCGCACAAGCACTTTTTCAGTAACCGAGTGTTGGAAATGTGGACCAAGTTGCCTGAAGAAATAGTCACAGCCGAAAACACAAACCAGTTTAAGAACAAACTAGATGCTTACTACTTTAATTCAAAATAGGAAATTTAAACTGTAATAGAATTGGATACAGGCATCTATCAGTTGTCTCAACTGCCTGCCTGAATAATAGATAATAATAATATAAATGTGAAAGTGTGTTTGTTTGGTTGTTTGTTTGTCCGTCTTTCGCATGAAACCGGAAACGGACTGACGCGATTTTTGGTATGGAGCTAGTTTGGAAGCCGGAGAGTGAAATAGGCTACTTTTCATACCAGAAAAATATCAGCATCCTAGGGGATAACGTCTTGTAGGTAGTCCACGTCCAGTAGGTTGTACAAATATCTATGCATATAATATTAGGTAATTTAATTACCAAGTCACATTACTCTTGAGGTCTGCTTTTTTATGTTTATCGTATAACAACAAAAAATAACCTTTATCCTATTGATGACATTAGAGATATTCTCACAAGACAAAAAAACAAATCAATCCATGGACCTTGCAGTATTCGATGCATTCATAAACAGTGAGCCGGAGTCCATTAGAATCCGGTAAAAAAAATCACACATAGTATCTACAAGCGAAAGGACATTGACTTCAAACAAAACATAACATTGAAGCGACATTCGCGCCTTTTGTACCACACAGATACACAAATCAGTTTATTAATTACTTAATAGTATAAATGTGAAAGTTTAGATGTTTGGTTGTTTGGATATTTGGATGTTTAGATGTTTGGATGTTTGTTAAATTGTTGTCAATCACGCCAAAACGGCTGAACGGATTTGGCTGAAATTTGGGGTATAGATACTTTGTAGCCTGGAGAGGAACACAGACTACTTTTTATCCTGAAAAAATGTCACATTCCTGCGGGATAATGTCGTAAAGTCCACGCGGGCGAAGCCGCGGGCGGAAAGCTAGTCCTACTTAATATTTTGAATGTGAAAGTTTATATGTTTGGATGTTTGTTACTCAATCACGCTAAAACGGCTCAACGGTTTGGGCTGAAATTTGTGACACAGATACTTTGTAGCCTGAAGAGGACCATAGGCTACTTTTATCCCGGAAAAATATCACATTCCCGCGGGATAACGTCGTGTAGTCCACGCGGGCGAAGCCGCGGGCGGAAAGCAGCTAGTCTATAATAATATTTGTCGACCTCCTTGGCCGAGTGGTGTACGCACCGCCGGTTTTCAAGGTGCCGCTTTCTCTACAGGTCCCGGGTTCGAGACCCGGTCGGGTAAATATTGAAAACGAACTTTTCAATATTTCCTCGTCGTTTCCAATTGCCATAATACTTACTAGTGCTCAAGCTACTAGGGTAATATTGGTGTCCAGTATTTATTTATTACAAGCTTTCCGCCCGCGGCTTCGCCCGCGTGGACTACACGACGTTATCTTGTAGGAATGTGATATTTTTCCGGAATAAAAGTAACCTATGTTACTCTCCAGGCTACAAAGTATCTGTGTCCCAAATTTCAGCCAAATGCGTTCAGACGTTTTGACGTGATTGAGAAACAAAAATCCAAACATCTAAACTTTTAAATTTATAATATTAAGTAGGATTATAAAGAGTAAAGACTCTGATTTCTTTATTGTAATATTTGGATAAATTCTAAAACTCCTGGGCCGATTTTTGAATCTTTTCTCCATCAGAAAGCTACATTTTTTTCTGAGTGACAAGGCTATATTGTATTCGGCTATGGTAGCTTGCGGATAACACCGCATGTAGCTCTTAGTTATGGTAATATTTTGCTAAATACTTCAACTTTTACTGAAAAGCAACAATGGAGGCCCATTTTAGTTGCAAACAATAGATCAATTTTAAGGGACCGAGTCGTTGCATAATTAAAGCAATAACTATATTTGGACGAAAGTGAAAGTTCACTTTTACAATATTGCTACTTGTTTTGTTTGTCTTTAAAGATTTCTTTATACGACTTTCGCTTTTAAGAAGCCGCTGCTGGGTTGGAAGATGAGCTACCTGGCCTTTGAGGCGGTTTATTGCTGTGTTGTTCGAGGCGATAAGGAAGTCAGATACCTACTCTAAACACCTGATTTACTTTTCGGATAAGTCAGTAACAAAAAGCCTTCAAAAATAGGTAAGTATTTAAAATTTTGTAGTTCGTGGTAAACAATATTGAAGATTTTTTTCATAACTGATTTGTCAGTGTTGTTTAAATCAAGAAGGTGTGCAACATAATAAGTAAATTAATTTTGTTCAAATATTTTTTATACACTGCAGTAATGAAGTTAAGTTTCTTCTGAGTCATTACATCAGTCTGTAAACTTTTATAATCAAGATGCTTCGACTAAATGAAGGCTAACGAACTAAATGAAAACTTTATATGGCATAGACCGATTTTTTTTTTAAACGAAGAAAGAAGGTTACGAATCTTACTGGCAGTTCAACAAACAAGTGGTTAAATTACTAGCTTTCCGCCCGCGGCTTCACCCGCGTGGACTACACGACGTTATCCCGCGGGAATGTGATATGTTTCCGGGATAAAAAGTAGCCTAAGTTACTCCTTATTACATCGGCTACCTGCCAGTGAAAGTCCCGTCAAAATCGGTCCAGCCGTTTTAGAGATTAGCCGGAAAACACACAGACAGACAGACAGACAAAAATTGTAAAAAAAAATTTTGGTATATGTACCGTATATTTAATCATATGCATTTAGTAAAAAGCAGTTATTTTAATATTACAAACAGACACTCCAATTTTATTTATTTGTATGTATAGATAAATATTTTTATAAATTGTAACTCATTTAAAATACCTAGTTATTCCGATCCTAATTAAAACATTGTTTCTTTCGTATTCTTTAGGTTTCTCGTAAAAGTTGAACTAGAGCAATGCTGATAGGTATGTACTTACACTAATTTGTTTCAAATATAATTTTCATTTGATTTTCCATTAATAATTTAGGTCGCGGTTGACGTCGAATGAAACACTTTCTTAATTGATTTTCTTAATGATGAAAATATAAAATTATAGATAACATTATATTTGAATTAAACTTCTCCTTTATGGATTCAATCACGCGTTTAATTAACACTAGCGGCCGCCAGCGGCTTCGCCCGCGTGTACTACACGACGTCATAAGTTTGTAAGATAAAAAATAGTGATTTTGATCTTCAAAATAAATTACAACCTATGTTGCCGAGGACCAATAGCTATATGAAAAGAAAAGTTTCACTAAGTAACAGAAGGACACTCACTACCAAACTTCAAACTTTTGAGTTTCAGCAAGTGCCTACTTGAAAAATTGAAAATGCTTATGATGAGCGAAAGGTCGTGAGTTTGAGTCCCATCGGAGCTGGTTTTCTAAATACTTCATTTTAAATTTTTTTATAATAAAAACTGCATTGTGAATGCAAAAAAATAATAATTGGAAACAAAACTA
This sequence comes from Crambus lathoniellus, assembly GCA_949710035.1. Taxonomy (NCBI): domain Eukaryota; kingdom Metazoa; phylum Arthropoda; class Insecta; order Lepidoptera; family Crambidae; genus Crambus; species Crambus lathoniellus. The sequence continues at coordinate 2,753,519 of OX453298.1, forward strand.
TTCTGCAACTGCAACTTCTGGAACCAAATCCGTAACCTTTCATTGCGCTTTTATGTGAGCTGCCGAGATCATAGTAGACTCTTATTTATACTTGATTATGGTATTCGATCAAATAATCATCCAATTTGATATCTTTGTAATATAAACTATATAAACCTAATATATTAATTTAATTCATAGGCAAGAGTTTTTATTTACCTGACTTATCGACGAGCAACGTAGCAAGCCTCTATCTTATTCAATGGATTGTAGTTTTGCTACCTTTTTTATCCACAATTGAGTAGCACTTAGCCTTCATCACACCTGATGTTAAGTGGTGATAAGGCTGAAGGTGGAAGCGCACTACTCCCGGAATCCTCAATCACTGAGGAACTGGCTATCTTATCACTAACTGCCGGAACACAATATTTCTGAAAACATCATTGTTATGGAGTTAGCTAATAGGCGGACAAGAACAAGTCCTACCACCAACCAAACCTATTTGCTACGTATGTAGGTAATACTTTCTGTAAAAGGAAAAGTCTACAAGGCTGCAGTCCGCCCCGCCATGATGTATGGTGCCGAGTGCTGGCCCTTGAAAAGACAACAAGAGGATAAACTCCATGTCGCTGAAATGAGGATGCTGCGCTGGGCCGGCGGTGTCACCTTACTTGATCACATTCGTAACACCTATATTCGTGGGAGTTTCAGAGTTAGAGCAATCCCCGAAAAATTTACAGAGGCACGACTAAGATGGTACGGGCATGTCATGCGCCGTGAACCCATGACACGAAAGGTTCTGGATAATGTTTCCCCCACCAGGGAGATGCCCAGATTGAATCAGAGACGACCCAGGACCGAAAATCCTGGCGAAAAATAACTAGGAGAGCCGACCCCAAATAATGGGAACAGGACAAGGAGAGAGAAGAAGAAGTAGGTAATACTTTCTGTCTGTATGTCTGTCATTCTTGTTGTTATTAGTGCAAACAGATTAATTCAAAGTACACTCTTCCGCTCAAGCTTGAGGTAAGCAAACATCGCGAAAGACGAGTCTTAGCTTGAACAAAGGTTTTCGAAACGCTTATCTTAGCCGGGCCGACCTAAAACCGTCTTTGTATAGTGATTAATAGGGATTAGCTAAAAAATATATATGGTAGCCAGCCATGCAAACACTGAAATTATATAATAATACTAGCTTTCCGCCCGCGGCTTCTCCCGCGTGGACTACACGACATTATCCCGCGGGCATGTGATATTTTTCCGGGATAAAAAGTAGCCTATGTTCCTCTCCAGGCTACAAAGTATCAGTGTCCCAAATTTCAGCCAAATCCATTCAGCCGTTTTGGCGTGATTGTGTAACAAACATACAAACATCCAAACATCCAAACATCTAAACATCTTAAACATCCAAACATCCAAACATCTAAACTTTCACATTTATAATATTAGTAGGAGTAGGATATCACGCATAAATTTTTTTTTTTTTAAATTACTTAGGTACCCCTAGAAAACTTACATATTTCAATGCTCTGTTCCACTCCGTAACGACTCCGTAGCTCAGTAGCTAGAGCATTATCCCGGACAGTGAAAGGTCGTGGGTTCGAGTCCCATCGGTGCTAGTTGTGAGATGGGTCGAATTTTTCTCATACTTCATTTTCAATTTTATTTCTTCAATTTTTTCACTACAGTACCTATTACTAATCTATACTAATATTATAAAGAGGAATGGTTTGATTGTTTGTTTGTTTGTTTGCATCGAATAGGCTCCGAAACTACTGGCCCGATTTAGAAAATTCTTTCACCATTAGAAAGCTACAATCTTCCCGAGTGACATAGGCTATATATTATCCCGATATTCCCACGGGAACGGGTATCACGCGGGTGAAACCGCGAAGATCCTCTAGTTTTTAATATTTCTGAAACGCTTGAAACAAATACTGTTTTTTTTTAAGTAGCTTATCTCTACATCTGCAACCCGTCGGTCGCTGTTAGGAAGTCCTAACACCATGTCAGCGCAAGTCGTGATAACGCGGAGCATTGAGCTGCTAATCCCCCCTTCCTGGTCGCGATGACTTGCTGATGCAGTCAGCGGTGCGTCATCCGCAGCCTTCCGAACTTGGGGCCCAAGGCTTAGGAGGTAGCGGGGAGGTTCTAGAAAATTGCTTCAGCTGGTTTTTGAAGTGAAAACTTCTTAAGCGCCGTTGTGCACTTTTTGTGATAGGTACAAAATGTTAAACTCGCGTCAGGATCACGTGACCGTCAGATCAAAAGTTCGTAAGACGGACACGTGACCAGGGTGCCTACCATCAACTTTAAGACAGCGATTCAAAAATAGCGCGATGCAGAATAGGTTCCTAAAATGAATTGCTTTCTTTCGTACTCTGACCTTCTAAAAACTGGATCGCAAATGAATTGCTAAATGTTAATGACCGAACGATTTGTGTCCTTTTTCTTCTACCCGTCTCTTTCACTCAATTCTGTCATGCCCGGAGAGTGAGATGGACGAGAATAACCTGCAGGTGACATGTTAGATCGACCGGGTTATAAGTCAAATAAGAGTTCCTGACAGCTTAGCGGCTGTGAAATGTCATTGATCGCTCACTGAATCGCTGTCATTGATATTAAACTGTCGTGGTACGAATAAGCGAAGCAGATCAGGGTGCTTACCATCAACTCTTATTGCGGTTTTGTTTAGGACCTAAACTGAACTGCTTCGCTTATTCGTACCACGACAGCGTAATATCAATGACAGCGATTCAGTGATCGATCAATGACATTTCACAGCCGCTAAGCTGTCAGGAACTCTTATTTGACTTATAACCCGGTCGATTTAACATGTCACCTGCAGGTTATACCCGTCCCTCTCACTCTCCGGGCATGACAGAATCGAGTGAAAGAGACGGGTAGAAGAAAAAGGACACAAATCGTTCGGTCATTAACATTTAGCAATTCATTTGCGATCCAGTTTTTAGAAGGTCAGAGTACGAAAGAAAGCAATTCATTAACCGACTTCTAATCAAAAAGGACGAGGTTCTCTATTCGTCTGTATGTATGTTTTATTTTTTTGTGTATGTCCGCCGATTACTCGAAGACGGCTGAACCGATTGAAATGGTTCAAACGTTATAACATCAGGTTGGTTTCCAAGTTGGTCCCATTTTTTGAAATTTTGAAATCGGTTCAGTAGTTTTCAGGAAATCTTGAAAATACTGTCGTTTTCGTTACCACTTTATGTGAATTTAATACGTATCTTTGGGCATAACTCCTTTGTTTATAATCCGATTTAGATGATTCTTGTTTTGTTAAAAAGGGGATACCTCAAGGTATTTTAACCGACTTCGAAAAAGGAGGTTTTGAGTTTGATCACATACCTATTTACCAGAAAACACGCAAATTGCCTGCACGATGCACTAAAAAGAGTGAAATAAAAATTATTTTTATAAAAAAATAAAACCGCCTTCTAAAAAACCACATCAAAAAAGTAAGAAATAATTCCTCACCAAATAAATAACGTAAGTACTTTGAAGTCGGGCGGGTTTTAACAAAAACAACAAAAAAAATTACATGTTTCACGCCCGACTTCAAAGTACTTACGTTATTTATTTGGTGAGGAATTATTTCTTACTTTTTTGATGTGGTTTTTTTTAGCTAATAAGGTTTTTCGTTTTTTTGTGTATTTATTTTATATATATTAGTTTAGCGCTATGATACATATTAACACATTAAAAAATTATTTCACGTAGCCTTCCGCCCTACACGACGTTATCTCGAGGGAAAGTTATATTTTTCCGGGATATCAATTAGTCTTTGTCACTCTCTAGCTCCTAAAATATCCACATACTAAAAAAACACGCCGATCCGTTGCTCCGTTTTGACGTGAAAGACGGATATACAAACAATACAAACTCTTTCTAACAATTTCTTTCTTTCTTTCTTTCAATACAAACAGTATGTCAAAAGAAAGAACTTATCACGCTGAACAACTTCTCTTAAGATGTTATCTCATACAGTTTAACCTGGCTGCTAGGGTTCCACATCAGCTGGCCTAGCATGAACGGCTTTTATCATGCGATATGATATAGCACGTCATGCTGTCTTGCTTACCTACCCCACTAAGGTGGAAGCAAGACAGCAAGACGTGCTATATCATATCGCGTGATATAATGATGGTAATGCTAGCCAGGCAGGTGTACCAAGACCTTCAAACTTTGTACGTCAATAGAAAATGCTCATCACATTTAACAATTTTCCATAAGACGGTTGGTTGGTTGGTTCAGTGTTGGTCCTACAATAAAAGTTGTTTGTTTTCATAAAGTTTTTCAAATTAATAATTAATTTCAAAAATACCGTGTATATTACATAAACAGTACCTACGTATTAACACATTAAAAATTTATATCACATAGCCTTCCGCCCGTGGTTTTTCCGCGTGTACTACACGACGTTTTTCCGAAGGAATGTGATATTTTTCCAGGATAAAATTAGCCTATGGGACTCTCTAGCTCCTAAACTATCCACATACTAAAAAAAAACAGGCCAATCTGTTGCTCCGTTTTGACGTGAAAGACGGACATACAAACAAACACACTTTCACATTTATAATATTAGTATATATTGTATGTCAAAAGAAAATACTTATCACGCTGAACAAATTACTTCTCTTAAGATGCTGTACTTATTTGTATCTCTTATAGTTAAGCTGGGCTGCAAGGGTTCCAAATCAGGAGTACCAGACCTTCGATATTTTTCCGTCAATAGAAAATGTCCATGACGTTAAACAACTTTTCTTAAGACGCTATGTTTGTATCTCATATAGTTCAATCTGGCTGCTAGGGTTCCACATCAGGTGTACCAGACCTTCAAACTTTGTACGTCAATAGAAAGTGCTCGTCACGTTTAACAATTTTCCTTCAAACGGTATTTTTATATCTCTCATAGTTTGGCTGGACTGCTATGGTTCCACATCAGAAATTGCGATCTTCAAAATAAATTATAGCTATATGTTGGCAAGGACTAATAGCTGTATAACAAAAAAACTTTCATCAAAATCCGTAAACTTTTTTGCCGACGTCATCACACGAAAAAATTCATCCCTGTTTTCACCCTCTTTAGGGAAGTTTTTTTTACAAACTTTGAATGTCGTATTTATTTATCTAATCAAAAGCCTATAAAATAATTTTGAAGCTTCTAGCTTTAAAAATGACGTAATTTCCATACAAACTTTCATTCCCTATGTCAACCCCTTACAGCCCTTTGTTCAAATAAAAAAGTAGCCTATATCCTTTCTCAGGCTCTAGACTATCTCTGTACCAATTTTTATTCAAATCGGTTCCGTAGTTCAGGCGTGATTGTGTAACACACAGACAGACAGATTCGCATTTTCGCATTTATAATATAAATTATTTTTATAAAAAAATTAAACCGCCTTCTAAAAAACCACATCAAAAAAGTAAGAAATGATTCCTCACCAAATAAATACGTAAGTACTTTGAAGTCGGGCGTGAAACATGTACAATTTTTTGTTGTTTTTGTTAAAACCCGCCCGACTTCAAAGTACTTACGTATTTATTTGGTGAGGAATCATTTCTTACTTTTTTGATGTGGTTTTTTAGAAGGCGGTTTAATTTTTTTATAAAAATAATTTTTTTTATGAACCTATTCTGCATCGCGCTATTTTTGAATCGCTGTCTTAAAATTGATGGTAGGCACCCAGTTTAGGTCCTAAACAAAACCGCAATAAGAGTTGATGGTAAGCACCCTGATCGAAAAACTGTTACAATGTAATTAGAATACGAAAGCTTTCGCCACCGTTTCCAAAGTTGTGATAGCTCAGGTTAGATGGTTTTTTTTTATTATCAGAGGCCAGAGGCCTATGTCCAGCAGTGGACGTTAATAGGCTGATGATGATGATGATATTAATTGAGATTCTAATCCCTCCTTCCTGGTCGTGATGACTTGCATGCAGTCAGCGGTGCGTCATCCGCAGCCTTCCGAACTTAGGAGCCCAAGGCTTACAAGGTAGCGGGTAAGGTTCTAGAAGGCGGAATCCACATTCCCGAAGTTGACACAACTTATTTTAAGCATGGTCCGGTTGCTCGTACATTTAACTTTTGTCAAAATTGCCAAAAGTTAAAATTTTACTGTTGTCAATTTTGACATCGGTAAAAGAAAAATACGTTGGTTATCTTAGGGTTAAAAGTGTTGTCTGTACTATTTTATTAACCTTCCCTTAATTACTAATGTCAAAATTCTAACCATCCCCACCCTGTCGGTTATTTTGACCGCCGTTAAATCTGTAATTTGACTGCTCGTTAAAGTAACCGCTGCTTCAACAGCGCTTTTTAAATTTGACCGCCGGTTAATTTTACTTTAACCATAATTTAACCCTATAGTTAACGTAACCAAGCTTCGAGCAACCGGACCGTTTCTTATCGCTTAGTTATTTTTACTGTTTCGCAATCACAATGCAATTTTTATTATTGAAAAATGGAAAATGATGTATTAAAAAAATATATGGTTGCGAAAAAGGGTAGATTTTTTCTAAATACTTAATTTTCCATTTTTCTATTCTTACCGCTTATTCCGGATCACGATGGCTTACTGATGCAGTAAGAGGTGCGTCCTTCGATGCCTTCCAAATGGTAGAGCCCTAGAGCTAAGAGAAGGCGGCTCACATACTCTTCTTAAAGATCAAAGTAGGTACCTACATGGCGGTTACAGCATTCTTTTTTTTTCATTTATTTTTACTAAAATACAAACAAAAGTACATTTCTGAAATCACTCGCAAAACTTTAATGTTTGATGGCGAGACGCGCTCATTTAATTTTCTCGAAAATGTCTTTAATTGTTTCATTTATCAACTTATCTTAAAGTCAGTCCAATGGCTTTTTCTTCCTGTTTTTATCAAAATCTTTGTAACAATTCATTACATTCATAAAATATTGTTATTTTTCGCTGCCGACTACACCTTCCACCGATCGACACTCGCAATCGACTTTCAAAATAGATCATTAACTAGTACTTACGGCGTCACGATCGCGTGGGAGATACCTGCGGCCTCAGATATGCCTTAATTGCTTCCAGATACCGCCGATTTATCTCGTTCGTAAATTAGATCATAGTAATATTGTTATTGATTTCGTTACGTGTCATATAACAGCATTAAAGGCTTACAACATGTCAAATATTCATTATCTTAAATGAGGTTGACGTACCGAATCCACATATTTCTGCGATAGACATTTCTATGCAATCAGACTAAGTTGTAATAGCATTAATTTCCATCAAATGTTTATAAGCGAATATTGTAAATGGCAATATGAAACCCATCGTAAAACAAAACGAGCGAGCATAAAATTTTGAGTAAAAACACAAATTGCTATTCTAACACCTCGAATGAAGCCATCAAGCTGATAAGTGAGCAATTATCAAACTATCACTTTAACTTTAACTTGAGCGTTACCGAAATGTTTCTTAAGTCCCACGAAGGAAATTAACAAGTTGCGTAAACCGACCTTAACCTTTCGCTTCGTGATACGCCATAATGAGGCACTGCCTTAGAAGTGATAGGCTCGCGAATACTTGAGGCGTGCTTGAACATATTAGTAAATCATAAAATTAATGTAGTTACTGCGAAGATTTAAAAGGTGCTTTATAATAATGCTGTTGCACTATTAAATACTGCAGCGCTTGAAAATGCATCGTTTTTGGGTCAATGTAAACGAATATAGAAGCAAAAGGATAAGATGATTAGATTTTAAATTCAAAATGATGAAGTGTGTGGTAAGAAAGACGATGTGCAGCACTTGTTGGTGGAATGTGATAGGAATCGGGCAAAGCGCGAGTCATTGATGAACGTATTGAATGTTAAAATATCCGATGTTGGTGCCTTTCAGTCCATATTAGCTGAACCCACGTCATCAGCACAGCCGCTAAGCTTTTGTGTGAAATGGCTACCTTTAATCAATGATTCTAGGTTTGTTATTTTAATTTTTAGTTTTTTGCATTCACAATGCAATTTTTATTACTGAAAAAAGCAAAAGGTCGTGGGTTCGAGTCTTATCGGAGCTGATTGTGAGAGGGGTCGATTTTTTCTAAATACTTCATTTTTCATTTTTAGGTTGTAGGTTTGCTTGGGGTTTGGGCGGGGTTGGATGTGGTCTCATGGGGTTTGCCCCATGGCCTTTGATCGCCGAGAGCAGATCCAACCCTAGTCTGCCCTCCTGTCCGGAGAGCTGACATGGCGAATGGCCATGGGAGGAGTGCAACAGTCGCTGATCCCCATGGCAAGTCTAGCTGATTATCCTTCCCGCGGTTGCTGCCTGTTATTGGTCTGGTTCCTCTGAAACAGACGTAACTGAAACGGCTTAGACGTTCCCTCCCGACCTTTCCCATCCTTCCATCCTACCCTAACACCTTACTGCGGGTAATATGTGGTTGGTACTTGCGGCCTCATCATCAAACATGACTGATGGTGAGGGGGGGGGGGGCAACCACCCGCGTGTTTGTGCCGTGCGCGGGGACCCGTACGGGGGGATGAAGGTGTCCTGGTGATTGAGTCGATGGAGTGTCGGTTGTTTAAACATTCCTGAGACAACACATCACTTTGGCCCGGATTTCCTCTCACACGGGAGGCCTAGGACTAGCCATCCAAGGTCAATCGGCTGGGACTTCCCGTCAGAGGGCTGTCAGGCAAGAGTCCTGATATGGTGGGAGTGAACGACGGGCGGGACGACTTGTCTTCCGGCTCTGTTCGGCTCACTTCCTGCTATATTGGGGCTCTATATCTTTGCTGTAGTTCTGACGTTTGTGTGCCTTTTGCCGCAGCGTCCCCATTTGAGGGCTCCAAGGAGGGTGGAAAACAGCAAAGACGAACATCACTATCACCTACTCATGGATACCAAAACCAAACAACCAAAACCCACGCATACCAAGGCTGCACCTCTGGTGAATAACCCGAGTGTTGCGCCAAACAACGTACCGGCAGCTCCTCAGGTGCACAACCCGAGTGTAGCGCCACACAATAACACACCGGCAGCTCCTCGGGTGCAAAACCCGAGTGTAGCGCCACAAAACACACCGGCAGTTCCTCGGGTGAACCCAAGTGTAGCGCCGCCAACACAACACAGTTTGGACCTCTCCTCTCTGAAGGCAGCAATGCCGACGACGTCTGTGCCCCAACAGGAGGAATCCGGTTGGAGCACAGTAGTCGTTAAGAAGCAGAAGCCCAAACAGACACCCAACCCGCCTGGCCAATCACGCAAGGCCAAACGAGCGGAGTCCCGATTGGAAGCGAGGAAGGCGCGGCGACAGGCTACGGATGGTAGTAGGCCGCGTGAAGCTGCCGAAGGGACTGCAAAGCCCCGCGATGCTCCCACTAGTGATGCGCTGACTCCTCACGTGGACAACAGTCCTGTCGAGGAGAAAGATGCACCTAAAGGGGCACCATCTGACGCCTCGAAGCCAGCTGCCGACAACGCATCTGAGTCACGCAAACCCGCCAGGCGGGGTAACCGTGGGAAAGGGAATACCGCTACGCCCGCCAAGCCCGTAAAGAGAAATCGCCCCGACGATTCTTTTACTCCGCGAGGCGAGGGCAAGCGTAGTAAGCCCCATCCCACCACCACCAGCTCCATTGCATACGCCGATGCCTTGAAATCGGACCTAAGCGTCGCGATCATGGTGGAGCCCTACCATGACCTTACCAAGGAGCAGGCTGAAGTCGTCAAGAGGCAGGTGGATGGTTTGCTGGACGAGGAGATTTTTGCTCCGAGTTCATCAAGCCATCCATATGTCGGACCGGCTTTTAAGGCGAAAGCCTTCTATAGTGAGGGCGTCCTTAAATTCTGGTGCAGGGACGACTTCTCGCTCCAGTGGCTCCATCGCACAACTGCGAAAATCGGTTCGCCGCGTCCTGGCACCAAACTGGTTGTCAAGCGACAGCTGGAGATCCCCAAACGCGTCAAGACGGGGCTCTTGGTGCCACAATATGGACCGGACGACACCCCAGACCGGGTACGCAGACGCCTCACGTGCCAAAACACCCATCTTAACGTCTCCAACTGGGCTGTTTACCACGCCGAGGAGCAGGAGGAGAAACAATGCCTGTTCCTCGTGCTTGGAATCCCGGAAGAAGACGTTGAGAAGCTCAAGGCAAGCGAGCGTAGAGTTTACTACAAGCTGGGTAACATCTACGCCCGCTTCCTTGACAACACATTCACGCCCCCGCCGAACCCCAATGCACCTGGGGAGGTCACTAGTGACCCAGGCAGCGGCACACTCCACCACAGCACACTACAAAGCCCTCCACAACCAACACACACAACCGACGACGCTAAGCCGCCTATAGTCAACCCCAGGGAAGTCCCCCAGGAGGAGGAGGGGATGGGGGTTGACGAAGATGAAAGCGGTGAGAGCGACGTAGACGAGGAGGTTATGCTTGACAGCGACGATGGCGTTGCCAGCACCCCTCAGCAATAACCTCCCCGTCCTCCAAGCCAACCTCCAGCACAGCCAGACTGCAACAGCCACCATACGCAGAATGCTGGAGGTCAATCCCAAGACCGTGGCCCTAATCCAAGAACCGTGGATTAGGAAGGGCAGAATATGCGGTCTAAACAACATCGGAGGTAAGCTACTCCTAGACACCACCACAGACAACCCGCGTACATGTATCTACACACCTAAACACGCAAACACAACCTTAATGACCGAGTTCTGTTCCAGAGACCTGACCACCATCAGGCTCCGTAATGACCCCTCCCCAGGCCTGCCTGACGTGGTGATTGCGTCCGCCTACCTGCCGGGCGACGCGGATATCCCCACACCTGAACTGGCCGCGCTTGTTCAACACTGCGAGCGCGAGGGACTAGAACTGATCATATCAGCTGACTCCAACGCACACCATGTGCTATGGGGCAGCAAAGAAAACAACACGCGAGGTGAGGAATTCGTTTCTTTTTTACTCGCGACCAATATGAATATAATCAACAGGGGCTCGGAACCGACTTTCGTAACATCACGAGCCCAGACAATCGTTGACATTACTTTAGCAAGTGAACACGCGTCGCATCACATTTCTGATTGGCATGTCTCTGATGAGGCGTCGTGCTCCGATCACCGCTGGATCAAATACAACCTAAATACGACTCTCACACCGCCTAAGCCCCGACGTAATCCACGCAGGATGGACCGACGTAAGTATGAGCTTATGACCGCTGAGAAGCTAAGGTGTCTAGACACACCTACAACTCACGCGGTTAAAGCGGATATTGACAACCACGTTGATCGCTTAACAACAACATTAATCACCAGCTTTGAAGAAACATGCCCACTTTCTACTCCCAGCTCCCGGCCAGACAACAAACATCACTGGTGGGTACCTGACCTGGAGAAATTACGCCGGAAGGTAAGAAAGTTGTTTAACAAAGCAAAGAACTCTAGAGAAGCGCATGACTGGGACGCCTATAAACAAGCCCAATATGACTACAGGAAGCGTATTCGCCTCAGTAAAAGAGAATGCTGGAGACGCTACTGCACCAATATTGAAAGCAACAACGAGGCTAACAGAGTGAAAAACATTCTGTGCAGCGAACCAGTTCATAATCTTGGTTTCCTGAAAAAGCCTGACGGAACATACACCAAAACAGATCAAGAGACCTCAGAACTGTTAATGACCACTCACTTCCCAGGATGCCGCATAACGGAAAGTCGCACATGGGAAGGAAAAGAGGAGATTACACCTGTTGAAACCGACTGGATCACCGCCCACAAAGTTGTAAACCCAGAGAAAGTAAGATGGGCAATCAACAGCTTCCTTCCATTCAAATCAGCGGGACTAGACGGAATCTTCCCAGGGCTGATGAGGTGGAGCGACGGAGGTCTCGTTGACCACCTCGTAGCCATTTACAGAAGCTGCCTAGCACACCGCCATATTCCTATGAAATGGAGGGAAGTCAAAGTAGTATTTATCCCTAAACCCGGCAAAGGAGACTACACTCAACCTAAATCATTCAGACCAATTAGCCTCACATCATTCCTTTTAAAGGTGTTGGAGAGACTAATAGACAGGGAGATAAGGAGCACTGTATTGGTCAGGAACCCCTTAAATCCAAACCAACACGCCTACTCTGCAGGCAAATCAACAGAGTCCGCCCTACATAAGGTGGTTTCTTATATAGAAGACAATCTCAAACACAAAATATCAACACTAGGCACCTTCATCGACATAGAAGGAGCTTTTGACAAAACCAACTTTACCAGCATAAGCCAGGCCCTCTCCAGACATGGTGTCGATCCTACTATTGCCGGGTGGATTGACAGCATGTTAAGAGACAGAGCCATACAAATTACTGTGAATGATACTACCAGAGGAGTAGTAGCCAAAGGATGTCCCCAAGGGGGTGTCCTCTCACCTCTCTTATGGAACATCGTGGTAAATGAGCTGATTAGTAGGCTCAACGACCACAACTTTCTCACAGTAGGCTATGCAGACGACTTGACCATACTCATCAGCGGGCGAGTTGAGAGCGTGATATGTGACCGAATGAGGTCCGCGCTAAAGGTCGTCGAACAGTGGTGCACTAAACACAATCTAACAGTGAACCCAACAAAGACAGAAATGATCATGTTCACAAACAAACGGAGTCTAGGAAATCTTAAACTCCCAAAACTTTTTAATACCAGTCTTTCCCTAAGCAAGGAAGTCAAGTATCTAGGAGTGATACTAGACAACAAACTCCTCTGGAATAGACACCTCGAAAGCAAACTAAACAAAGCCACAATCATCTTCTGCCAATGCAAAAGACTACTCGGCAAAAGTTGGGGACTATCACCGAAAATAACGATGTGGCTGTATAAAACTGTTATACGTCCCATAATCACATACGGAGCCGTTGCCTGGTGGTCCAAAACGGAGCAAAGCACCGTCATCAACAAACTGCAGAAGTTCCAAAGATTGGCATGCTCTGCGACAACCGGCTGCATGCGAACCACCCCCACAGCCGCTCTAGAAGTAGCCCTGGATTTAACACCCTTGGATCTGTTTATACAACAGGAAGCCTCCATGGCTGCTATAAGGCTAAAACACCTGGGTCTGTGGTACAATCGAGAGGGTCCTCACTCCACATTGTGGAATGATTTAGTGAAACATGAGTCACTAATCGCTGCCCCATGCGATAGGATACCCAAGCAATACATTTTCGAAAAGAAATACCAAATACAGTTATTTGAAAATGACCGAGATCACTCTGGCATACATGAAGTCCGAATCTATACGGACGGCTCCAAGATGGGGACTGGAACTGGAGCTGGAGTATTCTCACAAGATCTGAATATCAAAATATCACTAGCGCTGGGCCAACACAGTTCGATATTTCAATGCGAATGTGTTGCAATAATAAACGCCGCTACCACGGCCCTGTCTAGAGGTATGAAGGAACTAAACATCCGCATACTGACCGACAGCATGGCCGTCCTAACAGCACTGGAGGCCAACACCATCAACTCCAGTATCGTCTACGAATGCCACAAAGTTTTGGATCGTTTAGCATCCAACAACGGAGTAATCCTACAATGGATTAAAGGGCATAGTGGATCACACGGGAATGACGCCGCCGATGAGCTGGCTAGAATGGGATCCTCCACAATAGTGGCAGGACCTACACCCATTCTGCCACTCCCATTCAGCCAACTGCGCTCATGGGTAAGGCAACGAACTCGTGCTGCACATAATACTCGTTGGGTAGCTCTAACAAGCTGTAGACAGTCTAAGATGGCGATGACTGCAGTCTCGCCGCGTTTGACCTGCAGGCTGCTCAGTCTCAATCGTCCAGACCTCCGGATAGTTGTTGGTACACTTACAGGTCACCTTACCTTAAACCGACAACTATTTATTATGAATGCGACAGACAGTCCTCTATGTAGAGGTTGCCTGAACGCAGAGGAAACTGCCGCCCACGTGATCCTGGAGTGCGTAGGTTTGGCCGCACAACGAACAGAAATCCTCACAGAGGTGAGGTCGCTCCTAGAAGCCTGTGAACGCCCCAGGAGGCTTCTGCGCTTCTGGAAGGAGCTAGGATGGCTCGACTAGCCATGTTCACGCATAACGGACCAAATATGAGTCTAAATGCGGAAAACTGTAAACACCAATACCAATACCATTGCTTGGGGTTTTTTTATTCTATAGGTACAACACTGTTATTTTTTATGTAAGTATATAGATAAATAATTACATAGTGCTATTGTTATAGATAAGAACATTATTATGATACGATGGGACTGACATACCCTGTGATAAAAATAAATAAATAAATAACTTCTTACATTCACACCAATAATCTAAGCCCATTTTAATTTCATTAAGAAACTGTATCATGGAAAACTTGATAATGGATAAATATATACTTAAATACCTTTTGTTTGTAAATACATACTTAATATAGGTACATAGTATACACCCAGACCAAAACAAATAGACATGTTCATGCACACAAATATTTGTCTTGTTCGGGAATCGAACCCGAGACCACTGGCGCAGAAGGTAGGTAGCCTACCCCTGCGCCAAATCAGTCGTCATAAAAAAATATCAAAATGATCTCTAGTTAAATAAACTTCAAAGTTTCATTCCATTCGCAAAGTTTAACAGGCAAGGCTGACTTTCCCACTTTCAGCAGGAAATAAACTGAGCTACAATGCGTCAGGTTAATTTTCAAATTCCATGTCATATTGCAAGTTGCATTTCACCAGAAATACACCCTGAACCTTCAGATTCATCACCTACACAAGCAATTTTAGGACTTCACATTACACAGTAGAATAAGTAATCATTAGACTCTAATGGCTCCTTTGTTACAAGCAGACACAGGGCAAAATGTGTCAAACCCTCCACATTACGACTCCTACCGACGCGACGGCGGTGAGAGCAATTAGTAGTGAGGGGTTTAGTGGGTATTCCTCCTTCCTGACCCCTATCGAGTCCTCGCGACTGGATGGAGGGTGAGGAAGCGGCTAGGCGGGTTCCACTCCACATAACCACCGTCCGTACTCTAACGTACCCCTTCTAAGAACTTTATTTACCCTGCTTAAAAATTAAATAAATAAAGAATAAAATAAATAGATTAGAATAGGCGGGCATCCCACCCGTTAAAGTGAGAATGAGGATGAATGAAAGAAAGAAAAAGTATGCGGAATAAAAGTACGAGAGGAATGTATGATGGAACTGGAATGAGAGAGAAGACACTATATTTGTAATAAAAAAGGCTTGGACCTTATGTCTAAGGAGTAGTAAATAAAAAAATAAAAAAAAATTAAAACGTACCCCTTCCGGCTATGCGTAAACGCATTCATTCTTCAGCTGCCAAACAACTCCCACGCCAAAAATCACGTCGATCTGTTGCGCCGTTTTGACGTGGAAGACAAACAAACAAACACACTTTGGGCGTTTGTGCACTACCACTGAATTTTACCGATCCGGAAAAAAACGGATGCTTGTATTTAATTAATTACTATTATAAATGTTTAATTATTAAAATACAAGCATCCGTTTTTTGCGGATCGGTAAAATTCAGTGGTAGTGCACAAACGCCCTTTAACTGGATTTTTCATTACTATGGATCTGCATGCTTGTGTAGATTCGGCGATTTCAGAGGGCGTGCGTTTAAAACTCGAATAAGCTTCATATCGTTGATCTACTGATAGAAATACACCATGACCTCACTGTAATAATATTTATTTCTAAATTACTATCAGCAACAATGACAAGTAACGATTAATACAAATCGCTTATACCTGTAATTATTTCTCTTAATAATCCGTTAGCGGTTTTCCATGAGCGGATCGCCCGTGACTCAATACGTTGAAATTGCTGTTATTTACCCGATGATTGCGCTCAGACCTTACTCACGCGGGTAAAGTTCAATGATGACAATTTTCATTTAAATAAATGGAAAATGTAATAGGTATATTTATCAGCTCGTCTAACGTCACTCCTCATTTCTTGCAAAAACGCTTTTATTGTAATTCCAAGTATTAATAAATAATTAAATGGAAATTTTAGAAACAGGATTTTCCGCGTGAGATTAATTACGTTATTATCATTAAAACCAACTGTAGAATAATACAAAACAACTTATTTAAGCACTCTGAAGTCATCAATATTTTAAGCTTCAATTTATAGTTGATAAATTTGTTTAATTAAATACATTACACTTATACGTACATTTTCTCCATAAATTTATATCGTTAAATTAAACGATTTTCGTCTACAAACGTTTTTTTTAGCATTACTTAATGGCTGTTTACTTTTACGAGGAGCCCGTCGTGCAGTGGATAGCGCGCTTGGCCTGCGATCGTTGAGGTTAAGCAACGTTCGCAATGGTCGGCCACGGGATGGATCCGTGCTTCGGAAGGCACGTTAAGCCGTTGGTCCCGGCTGCACTTGCAGTCGTTCGTCCCACCAATCCGCACTGAGCCCGCGTGGTGGGTCATGGCTCATTCTCCTTATTCATCCATAAGGAAGGCCAGTGCCCCAGCAGTGGGGACATTAAATGGCTGATGATGATAAATGGCTGTTTAATACTTTAGTTTGACGTCCCTTCGAAAGCACGAAGAGACAGTAAATGTAGGTCATCCATATCGTTGTGAAGATCCTCGGGGGAGGCCTATGCCCAGCAGTGGGCGACGTTCGGCTGACATGGTGATGATGATGATTCCTTAACTGGCCCAAGCGAAACTTCCACAAGGTACCTAGGTAGGTACTTACTTTAATAACATATTATACAATCGAAATAAAACAGAAATATCTATATGATTTCCCACCACGTTTCTGTATCAATATAAATTATAGAGCAAAATATGTAAATTGCTGCAATCAATGCTTAGAACAGTCACGTCCCGAGCCACTTGCACTTGATATTGAAAATTGCATCGAACGCATGCTTCTTAGAATAGGGCACAGCATAATTTATACAGTTAGATCCTTATCTACCCATAAGGCAAGCTTCCCAGAAGTGGGGATAATTAGCTGACGATTATCTATACTAACTAATATTATAAAGAGGAAAGATTTGTTAGGATGTTTGTTTGCATCGAATAGGCTCCGAAACTAGTGGACCGATTTTAAAAATTATTTCACCATTAGAAAGCTACATTCTACCCGAGTGACATAGGCTATATTTTATACCGATATCCCCACGGGAACGGGTACTACGCGGGTAAAACCGCGAGGATCCGCTAGGGATGTATAAACTTAGTACCAATCACAATTTATTTATCGGATTTTTTTATCCACAACTGGGTAGCACTTAGCCTTTATCACACCTGATGTTTTTTTTATTCTCAATCACTGAGGAACTGGCTATCTTATCTCTAACAGCCGGAACACAATAATGCTGAAAACATAATTGTTATGGCGACAGACTTAGATAAGATGGTGGGTAAGTAGCCAGGCGGACTAAGAACAAGTCCTACCACCAACCAAAATCCTAAGTAAGTTTTTATTTTTGGAAACCATATTGCCTTATTTAATTAATTAACAAGTGGCAGCCTCTGACTTCGTTCACGTAGATACTCTAAAGTTCGTACTCGTTCGTAGCACATTATTAAATACTGATCTTTTTAAGTATTAGGGTACTTAACAAATATACCACAACAATTTGTTATTGTATTCGGTTACGTCGTGTCTCAAAAAATCAGCCAAATGCGAGTTGGACTCGTCCATGAAGGGTTCCGTACACACTTAACGTACCGATTGCCTATACTTTGCCAAAATTCCATCATAATTTTTCGTCAGCAAAATATAACTTTGTTTTTCATAGTGTTTGTATGAATGACAAAGTTACATTTGCGGTTTTTGAAAATGAGTTATATCTCAAAAAGTACTTACTATATATCGTTTAAACCAATTTTCGTTAAAAGTTTTTATTAAGATCTACATCATATAAATTTTCCAGATTTATGACTCTTTTATTTCAAAAGTTAGAGGGGGGGGCACACATTTCACCACTTTGGAAGGCTCTATCTTTCAAAATATTGAGTTTGAGAAAAAATTATTTGAGAAACCTCTATGTTATTTTCAAAGACCTATCTATAAACACCCCACACGAATATATTTGATTCAATTTTTTTTTTCAGTTTTAGTTTCATGTACTTATGGGGAGCCCCCCTTAGTTTTTTTTTATTTTTTATTTTTGTATTAAAGTCGTAAAGCAGTTTACGGAATACATCTACGTACCGAGTATCAATTGTGTAGTTTTTATAGTTTTGGAATAAAGTGACTGTGACATACGGACGGACGGACAGACAGACAGACAGACATGACGAATCTATAAGAGTTCCGTTTTTTGCCATTCGGCTACGGAACCCTAAAAAAGCAAGTTCAGCTCTTTAATTTAAATTTATTTCGATCTTAAATATCTTTTTACAAGCAATCGAAAGAATTTTGCAAATATTTCAAAATAAAGTCACCCTATATAAATGCAATAAGAATAGTTTCTGGTGAAAGTGAATAAGGTCAAAGAGTGTTGCTTAATGTGTCCTTATTTTTACAACACATGATGAATTCGAAATAAGTCCATATTTTGGCGAAAAAACTGGTTCAGTATCATATGAAACAATGAAAGAAATTGCATCAGCTAGAGAGGATAAAAACATTGCATAAGTAATTTTTCGACAAATAAGGACAGAACTATAAATCAGATTTCCAGATCAGATCTTGCTTTCACCAGAAGGTTACATTATGTAGGTAGTATATTTATAAATGCTAACGAGGTTAGAAAGCTTTTCCGCATCATCACATCATCACATATATTACACCATCGATTTACTTTTATCGAGAATAGTCTCGATAAAATTGTGTTTTGAGAATGTCATCTAAAATATTTTTGTTTTATTTTTAAACAAAGAGTTCTGAACTAAATAACATATTATTACATCGAATCGATCCATCACATCATCACATATATTACACCATCGATTTACTTTTATCGAGAATAGTCTCGATAAAATTGTGTTTATATGTGATGATGTGATGGATCGATTCGATGTAATAATATGTTATTTAGTTCAGAACTCTTCGTTTAAAAATAAAACAAAAAGCGAGTACCCGAAACATCAGATACGGAATTACGGACTTCAAAGTGAGAGAAGAATCCTAATTCTCTTAAAACTAACGTGAGAGCTGTTCAAAGCAATTTGTTTTCAGGATTTCGTAGTCAACAAAAAACAGATTTGTTGTTCTGCCATGTCTGGTCTGACTGTTGATGTAGCTTGAGCAAAGCGACGAGGCAGTCGTTGTTATGGTAGATAATAATTTTTCCTTGAAACTTTTAGCTCTTTTTCTATTTCAACCTATTATTATTTGACTGTATGGGGCTATGCATCTCCCGTAGAAGATATGTGCAAAGATCTATTGTGACTCGCCACCTGGTTAAAGTAACTCTTTTAGCCCTGGAGGCTTCCAAGAAGTCTAGAATACTCCTAGCTTTAAGAGTTTAATCTCCTCAGATGGATACTGCGTTTGTGGATAAGGGGCCCACAGTCTCACAAAAGGTGCCTGGGTGTTTCCCTCTCCTGTAATAGCACAGATTACTGAAAGTTACTACGTGTAATAGTACTATTTTCAACCTTAACAAAACCTAGCCTACTGCCGACCAAAGCATTATGAATAAATAATAATTATTCGGATTCTACCGCTCCGCCCTGCGCATATAGTTTTCACACGCTCCGCCAAGGCCTACAGCTCAGCGCGTTCTTACGATCGCACGCGCAGGAGGTTCCGGGTTCACATCTCGACAACAATAACAAAAGGTGACGCTTTCGAGAGCTTCCTTATGAAAGCGTTAGATACAAATTCAAGTTTTGTATTGAAAAAAACAAATTTTTCCGACTTTTTTGACATTTTGACGACCTTTGTGGCCGAGTGGAGTGGTGTATGTAGGTACGCACCGGTTTTCAAGGTGCCGCTATTTCTGGAGGTCCCGGATTCGATCCCCGGTCGGGAAAATATTGAAAACGACCTTTAGTCTAGTGGTTCACACCACCGATTTCAGACCCAGAGGTCCCGGGTTCGATTTCCAGTGGGGGTACATATTTTATTCGGTTTCGTTGGTGGCAGGACTTGTTCTTAGTCCGCCTGGCTAGCTACCACCATCTTATCTAAGTCTGACGTCAGAACAATGATGTTTTCAGTATTATTGTGTTCCGGCAGTTAGAGATAAGATAGCTAGTTCGTCAGTGATTGAGGATTTCGGGAGTAGTTCGCTTCCACCTTCAGCCTTATCACTATCTAACATCAGGTGTGATGAAGGCTAAGTGCTACCCCGTTGTGAATAAAAAAATAAAAGAAGATGTCCAATATTTATTTATTATTATACCTTTAAAAACAAATAAGAGATGCCAAATGGCTATCTAGACTGTGAAAATTATCTTTAATGACGAACAAAAAGAATTGAGCGCCTTTTCCCATACAAACTGCCTTGAGATAGCATAATTGCGCTCTTCTCCAAAGCTCTTTTGCATAGAACTAAATTTATTGTCAGTTAAAATAAGCTGAATTGATAAAAGGAAATAAAATTAATAAGTGCTTTGATCATTTTGACGTAGACCTTTTTTGTTAAATGAAGTAGAAGCTACAAGATTGACCATTAGACGGACTGCGTAACTTCCTCATTCATATCGCATCAGTAGGTATAGATTTGAGAGAAATAAAATTCGAAAAATAATGAAAAATTGAGCCACAAAAAAATAATAAGTAAGCATCTAAAATACTGAAATGGACGCAAAGAGGTGGTTTTGGTGCTAAGTTAGTATTTTTGTGGGTATTTTAGGTTAGTTTGGTGATTTATTAATTACAACATTTACAACCCATAAAATTTTATGACTTGCGATGTTTTAAGTATTGTATTATATTGTATGACTTATAAAAGAGTTGTAAATTATTCACATGGATACGGATAAAGTATGCAGTTACATAACTTTTCAATATTCATAATATCTCAGGCAACACATACCAACAGTAATAATACTAGTTTAATAATGAGGACCTGTTATTCGCTGTTAATCAATTAAGTATTTTGCAAAATACATACAAAATGACATAAATCAGTATTACGGATACTCGGCATATTATACTGACACTGGAGATTATATAGGTACATTTTTGGTCACCCATATCTTGACTGACCTTAGCGATGGGAGCTTAGCCGCTGAAATCTCAACATGTGTTAAGTCATTGTGAAAAAAGAAATAATGTACACTTACTTGCGCAAAAAACACAACATGCAAGATGCACGCAAAAAATTGCACATGCTCACCGCGAAAGCCAACCCCGAATGATTCGGTGTTGGTTTTCGCATGAACTATCTCCTGAGGATGCCCCGGGCTGGGGTGAAACACGTGAAGAAAGTTTAATCGGTGAAGGAAGGTGGAAGTGTATTGCAGTCTTGCGAAATACAGGAATTGTGCACTGGTATTTTCGTGATGTGCATGTGCAATTTTTCTCGGGCGGGAGGACGCATGTGGTTTTTGCGGAAATAAGCTACATATTTTTCTTTTTTTACAATGGTTAGGTACTTCCGCCAAGTGACGCCCGATTCAATCAAATATGTGTTAAGTTATCCAGATACGAAGTTCTACTCTGTCTAATCTACACTAATATTATAAAGAGATAATGTAGGATAGATAGAACTACCAACCGATTTTTAGCTGCTGTTTAAAATTCTTTCACCAGTAGACAACTATATTATTCAACCAATTTGTACAAAATCTTGATAAATTATATAATAAAACCATCCTCAAGAATCATATAGGGTACCTATTTATTGATAAAATTTCATGAAAATCCGTGCAGTAGTTCTTTAGTTTATCGCGTACAGACAGACATACAGATGCTGTAGGAGACTTCGTTATACAGGATAATTTTTTTATAAGTGCACAAATTTTTAAGATTGACTCAGAATCGGTAAATGAACAACTTTCACATAGAAACATAGGTCGAAATATGACAATTTTTTTTTACTCTTCATACAAATCGGACTGATCGGAATAATATGTACTAGTGATTCCAACAGGGAGAGCATCTACGCGGGTAAAACCATGCTGATCAGCTAGTATATACTTACCACCGGTTGCACCAAAGTTTTTTTACATTATACTTTTACTTTTACATGGTTTATGGTTTAGAAATGTATGGGATTTGACAGTTTTGACAGCAAAATCCAGTTATAGTGGCACAAACTTTACAGTGCCACAAGCTTTTCTGTTCCGGTGACAGACGTGACAGAGGAGCCACTTGCAATACGAAATTAACTGTCAAAATGGACTGCCCGTATGAAAACTGTTTTAGTTCCAAAGATAATCACCGAAACAGAAAAGCTTGTCGCACTATACTGTTCCGGTGACAGCGGCGCTATGTACTTTTTTCTTTTTATTATTGTAGCAATTTAACCGGCCCTGACTTCTAAGACCTTCAGCTGCCAGCGGCGCTATGGTTGGACATCAACTTGACAACAGTGACATTTAAAAAAAAACACGTTAGTTTCACATTTTGGCCACCGGAACAGAAAAGATTGTGGCACTGTACTTTTTACGAATTCGTAAAATGAATATTTTGGTGCAACCGGCTGTAAGTATTAATAACTTAATGTAATTGTTGTAACTAAAATAAGCTTACAACTCTGAAATCAATTAGCTACTCAATAGACAAATTACAAATACAGTAATAACAATATTTCTATGAAATATAATTATTATAAATCGCCGTTTCATTAAACTGTAATGTTTATTTATAGTTACTTATCTACTGCGGGCAAATTCAACGTTAAATATCTTTTTATTGACCATAAAATATGTTTTATATTTAACATAATTGAAGACCTCCGTACGACAGGCGCACCGGTTTTCAAGGTGCCGTCTATCTTTGAGGTCTCGGATTCGATTCCCGGCTGGGTAAATGTAAAACTATTCCATATTTACTTGTGTCGATAAAGCCCTTTTAACGGTCGGGGGAGGAAGAGTGTCTATGTTTATACCTACAGATTGTCAAAAATGTAAGCAAACAGAAAACAGAAACATAGAAATACTCGAGCGCTTAGACAGATTACATAGACTGAAGATAGGTTAATTGCTTGCTAAAAAGGGTGTATTTCAAAAGTCTGCCTATTAGTGTTTAACGTAAGGGAGGTAGGGAGGTCATGGAATTAATGTCAGTTTTGTCAATTTATTCTGTGGTTTTGTTAGCAGTCAGATAATCAATTTGCCATACAATCTCGCGGGATTGTGATATTCTACCAGGATAAAAGTAGCCTGTGTCACTCTCCAGCTCCCAAAACTATCCCCATACCAACCATTTACAACCGGACTGCAACACGCCAAATAATAAATAATAAATAATAATAATAAATCTTATTTATTTTTCTCTCCAAAAGTTACATCAAGCATAGCTAGATCTTTTAGGTCGCAGTGACTACATCTCCTACGGGAGATGCATAGCCCCTTACATTCAAATAATAATAATAATGCCCATACAAAAAATCATGTCGATCCGTTGCTCTGTTTTAACGTGAAAGACGGACAAACAAACACATTTTCACATGTATAATATTAGTATGGATAATGCCCTGCCCTTGAGAAAGTTAAAGCATCGAATTTAAAATCTAACTAGGTACAATAACTCGCGAAAGATGCAATATCAACGCGTTATTGCGTATTACTAAAACCCAAGAAATTATTATATAATTTCAATTATTAAGATACCCATTAGCCTACATATAAATTGGTTAGAGATAACATGCTCGTATAACTTTATAATTTAATACCTAAAATCGTTAAGAAATTGTCCTAATTAACAAGTAGTTGTATGTGTATCAGGTACATTTGTTATTTTTATTGTTAACTTTCTATCGACTTATGGATTGTCACGTCATTCCCTGCGGAATATAAAAAGATAAAGCTAACTATAATAAAATCCGATCAATTTATCGAACGGTATTGTTATACGGGGGTCTATACGAATATTTTTTTTTTTTTTAATTTATTTATTTCCTTAATATAAATATTTGTTACACTTTCGTTGTATCTGCCAAACTGCACAGCAGTTTGTCGGCAGTAGTTCTCGTCTAGTTTTTCATTTCTTAATTAATTTTACACTTGGGTTGTAAACTCTAATTTTTATAGTAACTTATATTAATATACTTATTTATAAATAACTAGTAATATACCCACTACTCTAAGTTCTTAGATACGCTGTATTAGGAATGAAGACTGATTAAATTGTTAAGTAGGTAAATAAATAAATAATTGTAAAGTTGATAACAAATTAGTAGGTACATATTATATTTATGGTAATAATGACCTCCGTGGCCGAGTGGTGTACGCACCGGTTTTCAAGGTGCCGCTATCTCCGGAGGTCCCGGGTTCGATTCCCGGTCGGGTAAATATTGAAAAATAAATTTTCATATTTCCTCGGGTCTGGGTGTATGTGCTAATTTTTTTTTTATCCACAACGGGGTAGCACTTAGCCTTCATCACACCTGATGATAAGTGGTGATAAGGCTGAAGGTGGAAGCACACTACTCCCGGAATCCTCAATCACTGAGGAACTGGCTATCTTATCTTTAACTGCCGGAACACAATAATGCTGAAAACATCATTGTTATGGCGTCAGACTTAGATAAGATGGTGGTAGCTAGCCAGGCGGACTAAGAACAAGTCCTACCACCAACCAAACCGAATACAATATGTACCCCCACTGGGAATCGAACCCGGGACCTCTGGGTCTGAAATCCGTGGTATGAACCACTAGACCACAGAGGCGGTTAAATTAATACCCGTCGTTGTTTACGATTTCCATAACATGCTTAAGCTACTAAGTTTGGTATTGGAACGATATATGAATGTGATATTTTTCCGGGATAAAAAGTAGCCTATGTTCCTCTCCAGGCTACAAAGTATCTATGTCCCAAATTTCAGCCAAGTCCGTTCAGCCGTTTTGGCGTGATTGAGTAACAAACATGCAAACATCTAAACTTTCACAAGGACAAATATAACATTACCCATGCTCTGAAAAATTCATATACTTGAATACTGAAGGTTTTATGAATACCTTTATTCTATGAATCCTCGTCACCAAGCAGCAAAAAGGCGCCATTAGACGAACTTTTGCGACTGCACAAGTTTTCGGCCCGCGGCTTCGCCCGCGTGGACTACACGACGTTATCCCGCGGAAATGTGATATTTTTCCGGGTTAAAAACTAGCCTATTTTCCCCTTCAAGCTGAGCAAAGCAAGCAAAATGTCAGAAAAACAAATGAACTAAACATGCAACTTTTATCAGCTGTTATTTTATTATTATTGTTGCTACTTATTTATTAATATTTGGCATTGAAACCTACTTAGGTACCTAATTTTAGAAAGAAAAAACAAGTTTTACACAAGGCTTAATTTTATTGAACTATGGTTTTATTTTAAATACTTACGATGTTTTTCCGATAAATACTTTTTCTATCTTCAAAGTAAACAAATATAGTCCAAAAGAACATGGAATGAAACGGATACTCACTAACATTTAGCAGTATCACAGAATAATATTGGCAGTATTGCGCGTTGCGTGACTTCTAAAATAAAGACCCGATACGGTACTTGCGGTCCACCTGTGCGCAATATAAATTATTATAACATATATGCACATGTTCAGTGATAAATGCCTTTGAATTTAAATGCGCTATCGACATACCGACGTGAGCGGGACAACGGCAACGTTTATATGATATGTTTGATATATGTTATATGTTGCCGGCTGGAGACATTAGTAACAGTATTATGCTATTTGTGATTAAATGTTGTTGCTTATGCTAAACTGGTATTCTCTTAAATAGGCGCGTACTAGTATTTATTCTGCGTCGCATAGTGTGATTTCATTTTTATATGTCACACAGAACATTTTGCATTATTTTATTACCTATTCAATCACAGCAATAAAAAGGCCTAAATATTGCAATTGGTAGTACCTAAGTGATCGCGCAAATGCGAAAATGTCATCACAGCCAAGTTATAAAAGCAGAAGTAGCAGTTACTACCGCCTACACACATTCCAACAGAAAAACCTTTCTATGTCATGTGTTTCAACAGTAGCGATTTTTGCAAATCCCCAGAAGCAAAAATGATTATAAAGTTGCTAATGCCCGAATACTCGTACGCTACTTATCTTTGGGAGCGTCTCACACATCGCCCTGTCACTTTAAATGTCAAACGTATGAAAGAGATTTGCGTTCGAGAATTCGGGCTTATGTCCACCTGTACCACCCCCTTTACATATTGCTAAATTGTAAAGCAGTAGATAAAACAAATGCAGGAGAATATAAAACAACATATTGAAAATTAAGTACTTATTTAGAAAAATCGACCCGTCTCACAACCAATCGAAGTCGACAAGAGCAGTCGACCGGATAGCGAAAGTACGTGGGTTCGATTCCCATCGGAGCTGATTGTGAGACAGGTCGATTTTTTTTTCACTAATAAGAATTGTATTGTGAATGCAATAAAGTAAAAATTTAAATATCATAAAACAACATTATTATAAATTTTATAAAGCGTCTTTTTCATGAATAAGTATGTTCTTTTTAAATCACCAATCTGCTATGGAACAGTCTTTCTTCCTCTTTACACAAATTTTATGAAAGGTTCTTGTACATTACAGTGCTTATAGTAAAAGTCATAACAAGTCGAAACCAGATCGAGAGACCAAGTGCAAGCCGACTGTTTCGTAACAGAGATAGTTCGAATTCTACCGGTAGCGGTATCGCACACCTCGACAGTGTACTAAACTTGATGAATTTGTAACAATTAACAAGTACAAGTGCCTTGTTCGCCGGACATGTAAAATATTGCGGACAGGATTCCGAGCTTTGGTTACTATTGCGACAATATTTTGGGTGACATTTTGTTGAAATGTTAATTGTTTGACAAGCTATAGTTGATACTATCACGGATAATATAATACTAGCTTTCAGACCGCGGCTTCGCCCGCGTGGAATACACGACGTTGTCCCACGGGAATGTGATGTGTTTCCGAGATAAAAAGTAGGCTATATTCCTCTCCAGGCTACAAAATATCTGTGTCTCAAATTTAGGCCAAATCCGTTTAGCCGCTTTGGCGTGATTGAGTAACAAACATCGAAACTTTCACGTTTTATAATTTTAGTTTAGGTGAAAGACTTTCTCGGAGAGTTTTAAGCTGATAAAAATCTTGATTATCCTTTTAGTCCTACTAACATATTTTTGTTTATTTTATGTTACACAAAAATACCTCCATATCGAGAATTTCAAGTTGAATATTAAGAATAAAGCCTCTTACATTTCTAAGTGCAATGTTGCATTGCCGCGGGAAGCCGCTGGATGCGGGCAGCGCAGGACCGATCGTTGTGGAGATTTTTTTAAAGGATAAAATTAAAAAGTCAAATAATAAAATCAAAACAACTTGGGATATTATTAAGCGTGAAACCGGAAAAGGTAAACAACATGACAACAGTCTAGCGCTTAACATTAATAACGCAAGAATAAACTCTGAAACAGAAATTGCTAATATTTTTGATAACTTTTTTGTAAATATACCATTAGTAACCACCTCTAATTTGAATTCTTCACCAGCTTCTGCTGTCTCGGTTCTTGAAAAACATGTGTCTGAGTGTAGTTCATTATTTAGTTTTAAAGAAATTAATTCGAGCGATATAATCAAAACATTTAATTTACTTAAAATGAAAACTACCACTGATTTATGGGGCATATCTGTTACTGTACTTAAAAACATTATTCATGCTATTGCCCCTTATCTTGCTATTATATTTAATCAGTGTATCGCTCAAGGAATTTTTCCTGATTTAATGAAATTTAGCAAAGTGATACCTTTATTTAAATCAGGAAACAAAGAAGACCCAAGCAATTATAGACCAATATCAATATTACCCGCCTTAAGCAAAATATTTGAAAAAATAATACTAGATTAATTATTGTCTCATTTCTCATTAAACAATCTCATGCATAGCAAACAATTCGGATTTATGAAGGGTCAGTCAACCACGGATGCTGGGGTTGCACTTTTAAAGCATGTGTTTGATGCCTGGGAAAAGTCGCAAAATACTCTTGGAATATTTTGCGACTTATCCAAGGCTTTTGATTGTGTTGATCACCGGACGCTGCTGTTGAAGCTAAATCATTACGGTGTAAAAAATAATGCCCAGAAACTAATACTGTCGTATCTCAGTTCCAGAACTCAGACAGTTGACATTAATGGAGTGAAATCAAACGGCTCTCAGATTAAACTAGGCGTACCTCAAGGCTCTATTTTAGGCCCTTTTCTATTTTTGGTTTATATTAATGATTTGCCTTTCTTTGCCAAAAACTTCTGTGATATTGTGTTGTTTGCAGATGATACTTCTTTAATATTTAACATAGACAGAAACAAAACCAATTTTGACGATGTAAACAAAGCACTGTCACAAGTACTCGGTTGGTTTAATTCTAACAATTTGCAGCTTAATGCAAAGAAAACAAAGTGCGTACTTTTTTCTCTGCCAAATGTACAGACGGTACCTGTAGAAATTGTAATCAACAACGAAAAACTGGATTTAGTACAATCAACGATCTTTCTGGGTGTAACTTTAGACTCGAAACTTCAATGGCATGCGCATATCGCAACATTAGCTGGTAAGCTTAGTTCTGCTTCCTACGCTATTAGAAAAGTACGACAGCTAACAGATGTTGATACTGCTAGAACTGTATACTTTAGTTATTTCCATAGCATCATGTCATATGGCATTCTTTTGTGGGGATTAGCGGCTGGCATTAATGCTATATTCATCTTGCAAAAACGAGCAATCAGAGCCATCTATAAACTAGGCTCCAAAACTTCGCTTAGAGACAAGTTCAAGGAAATAGGTATACTGACAGCTGCATCTCAATTTATATTAAATTGCATTCTTTTTGTACGTCGCAATATTAACTTGTATACCAAACATGGTGATTTACACAATCGTAATACTAGAAATAGAAACAAGCTCGTAATGCCTCGGTACCGTTTAGAAAAGGTGCACGGATCTTTCGTTGGTCAAGGTATACACATATATATCAAAATCCCAAGTGATATCTTGGATTTACCATATCTAGAGTTTAAGAATCATATAAAGAGTGGCCTCCTCAAAAAAGGCTATTACACTGTAAATGATTATTTGAACGACAAAACACCTTGGTCGTAACACTCGTAACAAATGTTCCTAGTATGATATTGTGAGTCGTGTCCTATATTTTATATTATTACCGTTTATATTAGTTAAGCTTTTAATTCGGTCATTTAAGGTAGGCAGTTTGAGTATGTCATGCTCACTAAAACATTTCTACGGTGGTGGCGTGTGAGGCGGGTCGTTACGTTCCCTAAAATATGGTTGAGCGAAGCGATGGCTGGTTCATGCGTCATGCTCGTGAACGGGTGCTGCCAGTGGGAATGGGTCTGCTCTTATCTGCTTGCCTTAAAATGTGTTTTCTTTTGTTTTTATTCATTTTATTAAGAATTACATTTGAAACATGTATGGCGCAACTTGCAGTATATAGTAGAATTGTCTTTTGTTTTAAACTAATATTAAAGCTTTAAGTAGAGTTCCTAAGTAACTGAAAATTGTTCACCGCTATGATCATTAGTTCGCCTATACTTAACTGTATTTATCATAACCCATTGTGTAATTGTGATGGAAACTGACCTTAGTCATACCATGTTAAGGTCATTTTTCAATTTGACGACTCTGTATGAAATAAGACAGGGAGAAAAAAACAACCCTTGGAGTTTCTTGCCGGTTCTTCTCCAAGGCCTCCCGCTGTAGGGTTTGCGAACCGATGGCGTAGCTTCTATGACGTTCACAAGTATTGTAAATAACAATCTAAATTGAATAAACAAATTTGAATCTTGAATCTTGAATCTTGATCCTTGGAGGAGCCCTATGCCCAGCAGTGGGCGTCGTTCGGCTGGCATGATGATGATGATGATGAATGTTGCAGTTGTAAGGGAGCAGAGAAACATTGGGATAACGTAAATTCAAACCTTAAAACGAGATGATCTAACTTGTTTTTATTCTTTGGAAAAATTGTAATAGAAACAAATATTTTTGTTTTTTCGCTATGGCGATATGTTAGGCGAAAGTGGCGCCGCTGCGGTGAATTTTATTTAATATTGTAAATTCTAATAAGTACACTATTTTAATAAAACTATAAGTATATCGAATTTTTAGCACCCAAAGTCTAGTATTTTTGGATGATATCATTACATCCCCTACTCGTAGTCACTGCTAGAAGTAGATGGCAAAACTGCTAAAAGTGACCGTTTTTGACACATTTTTTATCTACATAAACGAATGACGATGAGGGAATGTAGCGATACCATCTAAAAATACTAGACTAACGCCCGAATTCTCAAACGCAAATCATCTTTGGGAGCGTCTCAGACATCATGGCATCTTTTTCATACGTTTGACATTTAAGGCGCTACTCGGAAAAAGTATGGACTTTTTGATATAAAACTATAGGACGGTTAGAGTTGTTATAAATCTGGTAATAAGATATATATTTTTTCATGCCTTATCTAGAATCGTATAGTTTCAAAAACACGATTTTATGATTTTGCCTTGATACTTTTTCTTTTCGAGAATACCTCTAAAAAATACGAAATATCAAGATTATTCTTAAATGGGGTTACATATACTATTGAAAATTGGTTTAATTAGTGGACACCAATAATATCTAGGATCGTGTAGAAGCATTTTTTAAAAATCGCTATAGTTTTTCAATACGAAGTGATTTTGTGGTTTTTTTGCGTAATCTGCAAAATGGTTCTCGCTCCCGCGCGCGTCGTTTTCTCATTGCTATCTCGCTTTAGCATAATTTTTCCGAGTATCGCCTTAAAGTGACAGGGCGATGTTTGAGACGCTCCCAAAGATAAGTAGCGTACGAGTATTCGGGCATAAGTATGGTGTTATTGTTGATCGAAGCTATGGGCCCTAAAAATCCATGTAAAGACGACCGATTTGGCGCAGGGGTAAACTACCCACCTTTCGCGCCAGTGGTCTCGGGTTCGATTCCCGAACAAGACAAATATTTGTGTGCATGAACATGTCTATTTGTCTTGGTCTGGGTGTGTACTATGTATATTAAGTATGTATTTACAAACAAAAAGTATTTAAGTATATATTTATCCGTTATCAAGTTTTCCATGATACAGTTTCTTAATGAAATTAAAATGGGCTTAGATAATTGGTGTGAATGTAAGAAGATATTTATTTATTTAAAGTTTAGAAAAATGGAAAATGAAGTATTTAGAAAAAATCGACCCGTCTCACAACTAGCTCCGATGGGACACGAACCCACGACCTTTCGCTTTCCGGGCGACTGCTCTAACCACTGAGCTACGGAGTCGTTACGAGAATCGTCGATTTTATCCAATACTTCTTACGCGCTGTATAGTCAGCGTTAATTTCATCAATGTGGAGATATTACTACCCTCACACGCGAAAGAAATACCTTTCCAGGTATTTGGCAATCGCTAAAGATGAAATTACTATTGCAAGTTATTTTAATTTTTAGGTTTTTGCATTTACAATGCAATTTTTATAATAGAAAAATGGAAAATGAAGTATTTAGAAAAAATCGACCCGTCTCACAACAAGCTCCGATGGGACTATTATAAAAATTGCATTGTAAATGCAAAAATCTAAAAATTAAAATAACTATTTAAAGTTTTATTAAAATCCTTTTCTATTTTCATTTTATTAAATAAAAACCTCTGAGGGCACCACTTTCGCCTAATCTTTAAACGAATGCCCCATTGGTACTAAAAGCCGTCACAAATTAAAATTGTGCCGCGTTCTTTCAATACAAAAGAGTGTTTATTTATGTAGGATTAAAAACAGCTTTATTTTACAGCCCAAAGATGAGTTTTACTAAGAATCAGTCAATTCAATAGTAGTATAAGGTCCGGTTGCTCAAAGCTTGGTTAGGGTTAAATTATGGTTAAAGTAAAATTAACCGGCGGTCAAATTTAAAAAGCGTTGTTGAAGAAGCGGTTACTTTAACGAGCAGTCAAATTACACATTTAACGGCGGTCAAAATAACCGACAGGGTGGGGGTGGTTTAAATTTTGACATTAGTAAGTAAGGGAAGGTTAATTAAATAGTACAGACAACACTTTTAACCCAACTTATTTTTCTTTGACCGAGGTCAAAATTGACAACGGTTAACTTTTAACTTTAACTTTACTGTAATGTACGAGCAACCGGACCTTAGTCAAATCACAAGTCCAAAGTGTGAATGTACGTGCGTAATGAAAACCAACATAACATGCGAAATTCGCAGCTATGATGACGTCACACCATTCAGATTTCTACTTAAATTTAAAAATAACTAAGAATTCAGTAACAATTTAACTGGACGTCATTGATTTCCAATTAATACTGTAGGTAGTGCGTGGGAAGGGAACTGATTTGTTATACAACGTATTACACCTAGCATGAAAAACTATTATGGTAAGTATGGTAATTTTATTGAATAGTAAACTATACCGTCCTTCAAAAGCTGTCAAAGTGCTGCTGTCAAATATGTATTGAAATTCAGTTCCTTATACTACCGAAAGAGGCGCTACTCTGGTTTTCATCTATACTTCTATACTATAAATATATTATCAATACTAATATTATAAAGAGGAAAGATTAGATTGTTTGTTTGTTTGAATGTTTGTTTGCATCGAATAGGCTCCGAAAATACTGGACAGATATAGAAAATTCTTTGACCATTAGAAAGCTACGTTCATCCCGAGTGACATAGGCTATATTTTATCCCAGTATTCCCACGGGAACGGATACCACGCGGATGAAACCGCAAGGATCCACTAGTACAAAATAAAACGATCGCGATAACGGTTAGGTACAATCCTAAACAACAGTTTTTCGCACTAGGCCTACTGTTATTTTATATTCACTTACAAAAACTACACAGCCTAAGCAGACAAAAGTAATACAACTTACTTTTTACAAAACGGTGTTGCAAATTATTATTTTTGCTTTGTATAATTTTGACAAATGTATTCCATGATATCGAGTTATTAAATTATATCTTGAGAAAAATAACACAGCGCTTTTTCGCAAGATCCATACTGCCTAAGCAATGTAAAATTAGTAAGACTGAACCGCGGCCCGCGATGAAAAAAAACAACGGGTTGCACTCTGAGAGTGCCGGCACAAAGTGAAAGGGCTCCCTAGACTTAAAAAAAAAAAGAAATTTGACAAAAAAAAAGAAAAAATATGGACTGGATTTGAACCGAGGTCTTCTGGCTTCAATGCCACCCGTTTTCTCACCTGAGCTATTACAATTTGGAAACGGTGATAAAATTTGCCTTCGTACTTAAGTCTAATGACAATGTAACAGTTTTTCGATCGTCACATGTCCGTCTTGCGAATTTTTGATCTGACAGTCGCGTGTCCTGACGCGATGTCCTGACGCGAGTCAACCCATCACAAAAAGTGCACAATATAGAAGTTTTCACTTCAAACAACTAGATCTGTTAGCTAGCAAGAAAGTATAGCCTTAGGTCATAGGTAATGCCGTTTAGTCATACCTAACAATACATAACAGGTATTTCACTCTACGTAGTTGTTTTGTGCAAAAAACCGAACAAAGGATGAGTTGGCGCGAAATGGACGACATTTCCTTCGTTAAACCACTGATTCACAAATTATTAGCCTTGTTTACTTCACATTATGAAATTACCCTTCAGTACCGCTGCACTGACCGAGCGTAAAAAAGTGAATTGAATAATGTCTATGAAACAAGGTGGCAGAGAGACTGGAAATTATCTTGAATTGTCTTGAAAACCTAAACTGAAGATGAAACGTATGTTCTCAAACTATTCCAAGTCTTCAACAAAAACACTAAGTTGTTTATTAAATCCGAAAACGTAAAGAAAAGACAATAAAAAATCTTTGATAGGCAAGGATTCATAAAAAAAATATTTATGTGATTGTGGGAAATTAAAGTAAGCCGTTTATACATACCTACAGCTCCTTGAAAAATGCAGAAACTGTAACAAGAGGAAACCAAAAGCGATCACTATTATTTTGTTTTAAACGCTTCGTAGGAATTACTACCCATGAGTTAGTTGTTAAGAGCCATTTCGCAATTAGAGATATATGGCAGTTGTCTCGCTCGCACAATGCAACATTTTCATAGATTGTGGAAAACCCATTGTGTTTTTTAGAAAAGGGTTTCATTATGTCCCTACAACGCAATGTTACGGATATTTTGTACAAGTTATTTTATTCATTCAATTGAGTATTGGTTAGAATTAGGAAGAAAAGTTTCGATAACTTTAAGCTCGTAATTCTATTATTATTGCAGTATTGACAATGTTGAAATATGTTTTATAATGTATAACTAAATGCGTTGTAGGGACATAATGAAACATTTGATTGAATCAGGCGTCACTTGGCGGAAGTCCCTAACCATTGTGAAAAATAAATATATGTAGCTTTCTTCCGCAAATAATCACAAAACTTGCACCTTCACCGAATCGGTGCTGGATTACATACGGACAAACATCTCCTGAGGATCTACGATTGCCGGCCTAGCAAGTTATTCACTGCGCCACGGGATCCTAGACAGGCCCTTCGCTCCTCCTTATCAAACACAATCTTCTTAAGGGCACGATCTTCCAAATTATCGAAAACAACCAATTTTTGATTCAAAAGTAAACAATCAAATATTCTTTATTTTGATCAGATAAGAATATATGTTGAAGTTTCATAAACGATCTTGATTATTTTGTGGCTAGAAAAACGATATGCGTATCTTATCTAGACTAAAAAAATTCAAATACTTACAGAAAATTTTCATTTCTTTTTATATTTTTTTGGTATTACACTTAGATTATTTATCTCTAATTCACGAATAATATATAGAAAAATAGGTAATGACATAAGTATAGTAGATTATCTCAGGCTACTTTTTCAAAAAGTGAATTTATGCTCAAAATAACAACAAAAACATTGATAAAATGAAAAAGTGAGATTGTTTTCATTACTCTTCACACATAAAGAGAAAGACAAAGACAGAGTTTTTGGAAGATCCGGCCCTTAAACCATTACTACAGCCTCTATGTCATATTAAGTATTTATTTATTCAGTTATTTATGCCAAAATCCTTCTAACGTATATCAATGTGCCCTTACTCACGGCCCTCGACGTGGCTACGGCTGCCCACGGCGAGTTGCGCAAGCGCTGACGATTTAGCCGCGTTGGCCAACATTACCTCGTTTCACGCAGATTGTGCGGAGCCACCGCTCGCCGAACGGAACTTTAGAACACAGGCAATACCTTGGAGAAATCACGCACTGCTTCAAACGATACCTTATCACTAAGTACCTACTTCACATTAAAACTATACTTACTTAATGAGAAATTCAGAAAAGTAAAAGAAGGGCTAAAATAACTGAAGGTTCAATAAATAGGATTCTATATAAAAAGGAAAAATCAAATTTACGCGTAGTACCTATACTCAAAATAATAATCTAAGATTTTGCATAAAGCGAAATAACAATTTTTTTTTTTGAAAAATTTCAGTTTTATGACAAGCTTTTTTGCTGGCTATAGGTACTCAAACATTGTATTGTCATCCAAACTAAACCTGTATGCAAAATTTCAGCTCAATCCGACACTGGGAAATGGGTCAAATTTAGCTTGCAAGATGTGACCCGAACGGACATACATAGTACATACACCGCAAGTTAAATAAAAGCTTGTAAAAATACACAAAGGTTTGCTGAAATACAAGATTGTACAACAAGTGCATAAAACGTACCATTTTACCCGAGACGTATATATCCTCTATATTATACACTCTGCTTTTCACTTCGATTGTGAGGAAAAATAAATAGCAATATTGCAAAAAAGAAAAAATAAAGACTTCGCCATATTGGCGGGAAGAGTTTCTTTTTAACCGACTTCTAAATCAAAAAGGAGGAGGTTCTCTATTCGTCTGTATGTATGTTTTTTTTTTTTTTTTTTTGTGTATGTCCACCGATTACTCGAAGACGGCTGAACCGATTGAAATGGTTCAAACGTTATTACATCAGGTTGGTTTCCAAGTTGGTCCCATTTTTTGAAATTTTGAAATCGGTTCAGTAGTTTTCAGGAAATCTTGAAAATACTGTCGTTTTCGTTACCACTTTATGTGAATTTAATACGTATTTTTAGGCATAACTCCTTTGTTTATAAACCGATTTAGATGATTATCTTGTTTTGTTGTTTTTGTTAAAACCCGCCCGACTTCAAAGTACTTACGTTATTTATTTGGTGAGGAATTATTTCTTACTTTTTTGATGTGGTTTTTTAGAAGGCGGTTTTATTTTTTTATAAAAATAATTATTTGTCACATTTCCGAAAGAAAACTATCAGTGTCACAGAAGTCATTCAATATTGTAATATGACATAGTTGCTTGCACACTGCGACCACTCATTTGCCAAAATCAGAAGACAACTGGGTGCCTACCATCAACTCATTATGCGGTTTTGTTTAGGACCTACACTGATCTGCTTCGCTTATTCGTACCATTGCGATCGAGATTCTATTGCGTCAATGACAAGCGATTCAGCGACATTTCACAGCCGCATAGCTGTAACTCTTATTTGGTCGAACTAACATGACATCTGCAGGTTATACCCGTCCCTCTTAACTCTCCGGGCATAACAGAATCAGCAATTCATTTACGATTCAGTTTTTAGAAGTTCATGGTACGAAATAAAGCAATTCATTTTAGGAAGGAACCTATTTTGGAACGCACCAGTTTTGAATCGCTTTCTTAAAGTTGATGGTAGGCACCCGGGTTTTTTTTTGTATTTTATCTACCCTGTCATCTAAAGCCAATCCAATCGGTCTTTCAGATAAATACATTTCACCAAAATCTTCCTTGATACTCATGCAGTCGATACGCCTAATCTCGCAAGGAGTACGTCCAATGATAATGCATTATTTGAAACAAACAGAGAACTGGTAACAATTTATCACCCGCCCACAATAATGAACGATTGGAAATTTGCGACAGTAGCTGATAACATTTAAAGGGGACTGACAAATCTGATACAGATTTGTTTGATAATAAATCATTTGAAAGTGTAGGTACTATCGTTAATAGTATTGCTAATAATTAATTAGATACTGCCATTAATTCGATGCTAAACTTTCGCCTCACGCATAATAATCTGGAATTGTGGCACGTAGGTATTGCATGTGTTTTGTTTCTTTGAAAATAATCAAATTGAACATTCATTTGAACAGTGAAAAATTCTTGGCAAATATTATTAGTAAATATTTAACATAGCCCATGGTGATGATCAATGCTACGGCAAATTAAACTGGAAACTGGCCTTTAAAATAAAGCTGATGAAATAAATACTGACATGGAAATGCCAAGTTACGTTATTTAATTATGTTATGCAACTCAAAAAAGCATTTGCAATCAAAATGCAGCAACAACAAATTGAAGAAAATTCTTAAAAAAAACAACTATCTATCATAACGCTTAGATACCTAATACAGTTTTAAATTATCATTGATTTTTCAAATTAACACCATGAATCGTATTATGTCCTGTCCATACTGCATAATGCTGCCATTAACACTTCACAAAGCTCGAAAGCTACATAAAAGTGATCAGTCATTAACACTTACTTATTACCGAATACGTTTTAACAGCCGCCAATGATGTACTTAACGTTCTTAAGACAGTTGTTCTTCACAACTTGTTAATTAATACTCAAAATCAGTCATCATAATCCATAGAAAACAAAAGATACACGTGGGTTGTAAATCCGAATGAAATTGATGATAGAAAGCAAAGCACACGCGTGCGTACTAA
The DNA here is from genome assembly GCA_949710035.1 of Crambus lathoniellus. Taxonomy (NCBI): domain Eukaryota; kingdom Metazoa; phylum Arthropoda; class Insecta; order Lepidoptera; family Crambidae; genus Crambus; species Crambus lathoniellus. The sequence continues at coordinate 2,791,428 of OX453298.1, forward strand.
TCAGTTTGAGGTTTATAGAAAAGCTAATCTGTTTAGCAGCTGCCTTTCGTTTAGAAAGGCGAGGTGGTATTACAAAACAACAATTATTTGATCGCTGAAAATGTCAATCTATTTTCTTGGGCGTGCGAGTCTAAGACTGCACTATTACACAACTGATGGTAAAAAATGAATAGGTTTTTAATATTATTACAAGCGGATCCTTGTAGTTTACCCAAGTGGTACCCGTTCCCGTGGTAATATCGGGATAAAATATAGCCTATTCTAATCAGGGATAATGTAGCATTCTAATAGTGAAAGCATTTTTTAAATCGGTCCGGTAGAATTTGAGTTTATTCATTACATACATAAAAAGCTTTCCACTTTAGAATGTTAAGTATAGATTATCATTATAGTGAGAGGAATGCGTTTACGCACACCCCGCCCGCGTACAGTGTGTTCAGGCGGTGGTTATGTGGGACTCGTCTATCCGCTTCCAGACCCTTCATCCAGTGACAAAGACTCGATGTAGGGTCAAGAAGTAGGAATACCCACTAAACCCCTCAAAAAGTAAGTAGCTGCGTTTCGTGCTCGTTCATACAACAAATCGGCGTCGGAGCAAAATCTTTAGCATCTGTTTAAGATTTTTTTTTGAAAAAATCAACTTACTTTCCAATTTATTGTTCCATATTTTGGGTAGGATCTATAATAGCCCTTGTAGCGCCCGTCTTTAGGCATAGACTTCCTCTCTCCTTTTTGAAGTAAAACTTCTTTACGCACGCTTGACTTGGGGAGTAAGCTGCGCCCCAATCGCGGTAATTCTATGCAGCGCGTCTTGACCACGTTTGCGTCATGACGTTTGACTTCGTATTGCCGTAATGACATAACGAAGCACACGCCACGCAAACCTATGGTCCCACAATCCTGTCTGTTCCGGTGACATCCGTGACAGAGGAGCCACTTGCAATACGAAATTAGCTGTCAAAATAGACTATCGTATGAAAACTGTTTTAGTTCCAAGGATTATCATCGAAACAGAAAACGTTGTCGCACTGTCAACGCCGCGCGTTATCAAAAACGGTATTGCACGTCGCGTGAACGTCAACTGCAGGTACACCTGACTAATGCGTCATAAGATTACCGCGATCGGGGCGCTGGTGAATATTACGGAAGTGACGAAAGCGTTACAACGGAAGTTGTTGGACGAGTATAAACTTTAAAGAAAGTAAAGTGTACTAAATGTCAGCGTCTTATAAATTTATAAGTTTTACTTCAGTTCAGTTGCTGATTACTTGCTGCCTTGATTTTCCTAAAATTTTGCAAAGAGAAACATTTTCTTTTCCAGATTCTATTTATTGATAGATTTTTCTTTCCAATGTTCTTAATGCTATGATATAACCCACAAAACTCAATGTCTTCAGTTCTTGTTAACTTATTTTAGAAATAGGTATACCTAAAGCAAATAAAGAAAATTCAAACGTATAACATCATAGATGATTTCATCATCGCGATCTACATGTATGCAGTAACCTTGCGTGGTGACCACATGTTACCAAATTGTCTGTTTTTGTGACATTGTTACATTGTGGGAACCTTTCGAGGGAAGTCGTGTGTCGCGGAAGGTCGCCCATTATGTAATTATTTACTATGATATTCTTATGTTAGCGAAACCTTCAGCTAAGGAATTAAAATCAGAGAGAAAAACTTCAATTTACAACGGCTTTGGTCTAGCGGTGTGTTGGACTGATAATTATAATGTTTATTGTGTCGGTTTTCACAAGAAAAATATATCAATCGACTGCATAAACTGTAAGTCGTAACCTGACGGCCTACTCTAAAACGCAAAACCCGAAACTTCGTTATAGGTACCTGTCCCTCTCACTCTCCAGTCCTGACATGACAGAATCGAGTAAAAGGGTCGGGGCTAACCGAAGTTTCGGATTTGCGTTTCAGAGTACGGTTCCTGTTCCAAATAAGCTTTAAAATATCTGGAACAATTGTACTATTCAACTGAAAAATGGCAAGATGGGGCTTCATCGACAACACGCAGAGGCACTGCAACTGAGGAGCCCCGTTGCAAACTATGGCGCACTTATTAGTATGCCCTCTGTCGCCCATCGAATGCGAAGTTTCTTGCCGGTTCTTCTCGTTACAAGGCCTCCCGCCGTAGGATTTGCGAACCGATAGCGTAGCTTCATTGACGTTCACAAGTGCTGTATCAGCCTAAAATGAATAAATGATTTTTGATTTTGATTTTGATTTTAATGCAGCATGAGCTGAACTCGGCGACTGATAACGCAATCGTCGTCGCCAGATTCTGGGAATAGGGCAAATTTAACTGTAAAATTTCAAGTGTTAACCTAACCTAACCGCATCTGTGGTCTATTGGTTCATACCACCGATTTCAGACCCAGAGGTACCGGGTTCGATTCCCAGTGGGGGTACATATTGTATTCGGTTTGGTTGGTGGTAGGACTTGTTCTTAGTCCGCCTGGCTAGCTACCACCAGCACCATCTTATCTAAGTCTGACGCCATAACATTGATGTTTTCACCATTATTGTGTTCTTGCAATTAGAGATAAGATAGCCAGTTCCGCAGTGATTGAGGGTTCCAGGAGTAGTGCGCTTCCACCTTCAGCCTTGTCACCACTTATCATCAGGTGTGATGAAGGCTAAGTGCTACCCCGTTGTGGATAAAAAAAAGTGTTTGATCTATTGACCCGATGAAGACGAAGAACTGAAAAAAATAACGCTCTCGCTAGTTTTTTCAAGAAAAACAACTTTTCAGCTTATCTGCTCCCCTATTTAGAAACCATCGGAAACATTGCCTACAGCGGAACGTGTCCATTGTCACTGTCACTCACTTCAGAATAAGTTCAGAAAAGACAATGACAATGCACAGATTTTGTATCAGATTCCCTTTCCGAACCGTTGTGAATCAGAGAGCAGGTACCAGTTTTTATAAAAGTTTAAAATAGTTAACTCCACAATACCACAAAACTTTTATAACACTAAAATAATTGTCATAATTTGAAATTTTCTTAATTTTAAGTCAACAAATACATTATTAGTAAATATCTTTCATTTTACGCGGCAAAACCCCATCACCAACGTTCTCAACACACGAAACCATTCATCCGATGTGAATTCGGCCGATCTCATTACGAACATAAATCTACTTACGTCAAACAATCGGAACACCGCTTCCACTACTGCTTAAGAATGCTCTAAAATCGTTGGACTGCGTATAAACTGAGCATTGTACGATAGATTTTCGATTGTTTTAGTTATGGTAACGGCATTGTTTACAATTTGTTTACATTTGAGTGGCAGCGGGCGGTTCTCAGGCGATCGTGCGACGGAACGCGGCGGTCGGAGCAAAATAAATATTCAACAGTTTGTGTTACAAACAATCTCGCGCACTTGTTCCTTAGTACGGTCAGCATGATTGTCAAGGACGAAAAATGGTTTTAAAAACATTTAAATAATCTTAAAAACAAAAAAAAACGAAAAAATGCAGCCCCTGTTATAAATTTAACCTTTAAATTAAAATTAAAGTCGATAAGAAAATTGAATTTAAGATTGTAAAAAAAATATTTTTTGTTTTTTATTTTTATAAGGTAATTAAGGTCCAGTGGTTCAGGAGCTACATACAGGGAAACGTCAAATTTAAAACACTCCTCTTTTTGCAGTAGCGGGTTAAAAATATTAGAAATCAACTGGTCCATAGAACAAATATAACACATTAAAATCGATCCATTCATTAGAGAGCTTGAATGATACGGACAGACACACAGTATTCCTACAGTAGATGTTAACCTTATTTTGCAGATTATAAAAAACTAATTTCATTCGCTCTGTGAAAATATTTTCAGTTTATTTACTTACCAATTCTAAGATATTAGGAGATTTTTCTATACTTAACACAGTTTCTTAATGATAACTATTTATGAGCTAGATAATTGGTGTGATTGTGAAAAGTTATTTATTTATTTTTAAACTTTTAGCTTTTAGTGCACGTAGAGTGTAGACAAAGTCGCGGGATAAGCTAGTTAACAATAAAATCTTTCCTGTTTGCCCACAATTAATCTCCCTGCCAATTAACAGTGTGGTACGAAGGGCTACACAAAAAACAATTTTCCTGTTTATCGTTGACGCTTTTAGTAACGTCTGGGCTATTAAAAAGATTGTTAGGAATGCTCAAATGAATTTATTGGCAATAACTGTTCATGCTTTATTATATTAAGCACTTATACATCAACGAAAATTTTATTTTGGAGTTTTGCAGAATTTTGAATCTCCTGACACCCTCAAAATTTCAAGGGACTGACATGAGCCAACTAGCGCCACCAATCGATGTTAAATTATTTCTTTTAAATATGCCCAATTTATAAAAAAAGGAATCAGACAAGCTTTTGTGAATTACGTCTAATATTTATTGAAGAACTTTACACAATTTAAAAAACTTTCAGACAGTTTTAAAACGGAATTTTGTTAAAAGTGGCCACTTTTGGTTCAAACACATTTTAAAACTATTGAGCGCGTTTTCTAAGGGTGCAAAGTTATTAAATAAATATTAGACGGTATTCACAAGACCTTGGTTGATTATCTTTTTTAGAAATTGTGCTTATTTAGAAGAAATAAAATAAAATCGACTGGCGGCTAGTTGGCTCTGTCAGCGATCATCTAACCCCATATTAGACCCTGTCTAGAACTACGCGTGAGTTAGACGCATTTTGACATACATCGTCCGCTAGGTATTGGCGGCCCACGTCTTATCTACCACATTGACAGTGATATAATCAAAATGGCTTTTCAAATAGGCAAGACTACGTCCTTACTGGACAAGCGCTTTGGGCACATGATTTGGGGTCGTTCTTATCCGATAAACTACAGCTGATTATCTTATCTAGAAAAATGTAGGTAGGTACTTCAAAATAAATACTTAATATTATATAAACTTGTCAACAAAAACCACGTAAGTATATTTTTCTACCAAACACTTACTAAATGTTGTTTTTTATTCGTAAATAGCTGAACTTGAGCTCGACAAATAAGAAACGAAGATGTTACGGCTTAATGGACCTTCGATGTTGCCCTTGTCTCAGGCCCTTGGTACGCCTCTGTGCGTTGCCATATTAGAAGAAAGCTTCACCCACTCAGGCATTTTAATACGAACTCAACAAAAAGCTCCGGCCAGATAGACGCGTTTATATCATACTAACATTCCACTTGCGGCTTTGCCACTTGAGCTAGACGATATTTTCCCGTGGTAGAAAATAGGATAATTTCCCGGGGTAAAATGTATGTAACTGCGAATATATGTATTAACTTTAATATGCTATTCTAGACCATTATCAATTTCTGTGTCAAATTTCATCCAGTTTCGCCGTGATGTAGTTACAAACATCCAAACGCCTTCATAAAGGCTAACACACACCAAAAGTGTCGCAGACGTGCTGCATTGCGTCTGCGTGTTTCATGATTTTGTAATTTTTGAACTTGTACGCGCGTTACGTTCCCTAAAATATGGTTGAGCGAAGCGATGGCTTGTTCATGCGTCATGCTCGTGAACGGGTGCTGCCAGTGGGAATGGGTCTGCTCTTATCTGCTTGCCTTAAAATGTGTTTTCTTTTGTTTTTATTCATTTTATTAAGAATTACATTTGAAACATGTATGGCGCAACTTGCAGTATATAGTAGAATTGTCTTTTGTTTTAAACGTAGAGTTCCTAAGTAGGTAACTGAAAATTGTTCACCGCTATGATCATTAGTTCGCCTATACTTAACTGTATTTATCATAACCCATTGTGTAATTGTGATGGAAACTGACCTTAGTCATACCATGTTAAATATTGAAAACGAACTTTTCAATATTTTCTCGGGTCTGGGTGTAGGTAGGTATGTTGTATACCCGTCGCTGTTTCCAATTTCCATATTACTAGTGCTTAAGCTACTATACTTTGGTATTGGAACAATGTATGTGATGGTTTCCAATATTTATTTATTAAGTATTCATTTATGTATAAGGAACCCTTAGTAAAAAGGACTGGCTTGCTTTTGCTCTTAATTATTGAAATGGTACAGGCTTAAAATAACAACTAAAATCAATATTCGACATATTTTAGAGAATGACCGAGACTGAGAGGAAAATTTTGAATTGTTGTTATCGCGTCTCACTACTTATGCGTGAGAAGTGTAAGTAAATAACAATAATTGACTAAAATAACTGTTTAAAGTTTTTCCTTAAGGCGGTACCCTGACCGAAAGTGGCGCCCTCAGAGGTTTTTATTTAATAATTTGCTAATAGAAAAGGATTTTTATAAAACTTTACGGGGAATTTTAAGGACCAATAGTCTAGTAGTTTAGAAGTAGATAGCAAATGTGTAAGAAACGGCCACTTTTAGCAGTTTTGCTATCTACTTCTAGCAGTGATTACGAGGGAATGTAATGATACCGTCTAAACATACTATGGGCCCTAAAAATTCCCCGTAAAGTTTCATTAAAATTGTGTATTAAAATTACAATAAGTATTAAATGAAATTCAACGCGACGCGACTTTCGGTCAGGGTATACTGACTACCGCCTAAGTGTAAAGTATAGTTTATTGAAATAAAACGACTTTTACTGTTAACTAACGCGTGTTTTTTTTAGATGTGCTTATTTTATAGTTACTGAATTATTATTTAAAAATGTGGCAACCACCTTTAACCGACCATCTCTTCTCTAAAGGCTGATTTACATTGGTTGGTAAAGTGCAGGAGCGAGATGCACGTAAACAGTGGCGAGAACGCCCGCCGCGACTTAAAGAAAGTATACATTTAATTAAAACGAAACAATTTACGGAACCTTCCAGTTTCTGTGACCACGGCCCTTGGCAAGGTGGCAAAACGTTGGAAAAAAACCTTTACCTTAGGGGTTTATTAAAGCACTAGCGGATCCTCGCGGTTTCACCCGCGTCGTACCCGTTCCCGTGGGAATATCGGGATAAAATATAGCCTATGCCACTCGGGAAGAATGTAGCTTTCTAATGGTGAAAGAATTTTCTAAATCGGTACAGAAGTTTCGGAGCCTATTCGATGCAAACAAACAAACAAACAATCAAATCTTTCGTCTTTATAATATTAGTGTATATAACACAAATTATCGCGGTGTCTTTAAATAATAAATTTAAAAAAGTGTTTTTATTCAATGAACAGTTCACTCAGAAATCTAAGATGACCTTAGGTACGTATACATATTTTGTTTAAAAGCCGTATAAATATACGTAAATATTGTGCAATTTCAACAACATCACGTTGCAGTAAAACTTTAAATTTATTTTGAAGTCGATTAAAAGATTAAATTTAGATTTTTTCGCTATTCCTACTTGAGGCTACAAGCGCTACAACTGCGACAAGATGCTTCAGTGTGTTTGCACTATTATTAATTATTTTTACAGAGCATCTTCCAACACCATATGATCGACTTGCGTCATTCTTAATATTATAATGGGCGAGCATGATACAGTATTCAGAACATCATGTTTTTTTATCCACAACGGTGTAGTACTTACTTAGCCTTCATCACACCTGTGGCACGATTCTGCTAACGTTAAGTCGTAATCGTGTCTCAATCGTGTTTCAATTGTTGTGCTTTTTTACACACTAGTTACAAGAATTATGACAGTATGATGTGATGTGGATGTAGTGTGTGGTGTGTTGTGAAAAAAGTTCACATTTCTTGTAACTAGTGTGTAAAAAAGCACAACAATTAAACTTAACGTTAGCAGAATCGGGCCACTGATGTTAAGTGGTGATAAGGCTGAAGGTGGAAGCGCACTACTGCCGGAATCCTCAATCACTGAGGAACTGGCTATCTTATCTCTAACTGCCAGAACACAATAATGCTGAAAACATTATTATTATGGCGTCAGACTTAGATAAGATGGTGGTAGCTAGCCAGGCGGACTAAGAACAAGTCCTATCACCAACCAAACCGAATCCAATATGTACCCCCACTGGGAATCGAACCCGGGACCTCTTGGTCTAAAATCGGTAGTGTGAACCACTAGATCATAGAGGCGGTTTTTTTTATTTTTTTTATTTTGGTAACAAACAGTCATTTTTTTACAAAAGTACTTAATTAATATCTTACTAGCTATAATAGACCTATAGTGCCGATAGGGATATAGGTATTTGGACAATAGTTATAACTAACAAAAAAAAATGTATTGTTAGAACATCAACAATGTGTTAGTAATTAAGTGTATGATAAGTTTAAATAAAGAAGAAACACAAAAAAACCCTTATTAAAATTAGTCAAATAAGATTGAGAACGCACACTTAAAACAATAATAAAACTTAAACTACTATATATTTCTATGGTATCTAGTCTAGTTCAGTCTAATAAATTAAATGATTGGATGGCGGTTGTATGATGATCTTGTATGACTCAGCCACGAAGGTCGTCATGATTGACAACCTCTGTGGCCGAGTGGTGTACACACCGGTGTTCTAGGTGCCGCTATCTCTGGAGGTCTCGGATTCGATTCCCGGTCGGGTAAATATTGAAAACACTGTTCAATACTTCTTCGGGTCTAGGTGAATATGGCATATGGTAATACCCGTTGTTGTTTTCAATTTCCATCACACGTGCTCAAGTGTACTAATGTGTGAAGGTCATTTTTTAACCGACTTCTAAATCAAAAAGGAGGAGGTTCTCTATTCGTCTGTATGTATGATTTTTTTTTTTGTGTGTATCCACCGATTACTCGAAGACAGCTGAACCGATTGAAATGGTTCAAACGTTATTACATCAGGTTGGTTTCCAAGTTGGTCCCATTTTTTTAAATTTTGAAATCGGTTCAGTAGTTTTCAGGATATCTTGAAAATACTGTCGTTTTCGTTACCACTTTATGTGAATTTAATACGTATCTTTAGGCATAACTCCTTTGTTTATAAACCGATTTAGATGACTCTTGTTTTGTATAAAAGGGGATACCTCAAGGTATTTTAACCGACTTCGAAAAAGGAGGTTTTGAGTTTGATCACATACCTATTTACCAGAAAACACGTAAATTGCCTGCACGATGCACTAAAAAGAGTGAAATAAAAATTATTTTTATAAAAAAATAAAACCGCCTTCTAGAAAACCACATCAAAAAAGTAAGAAATAATTCCTCACCAAATAAATAACGTAAGTACTTTGAAGTCGGGCGAGTTTTAACAAAAACAACAAAAAATTGTACATGTTTCACGCCCGACTTCAAAGTACTTACGTTATTTATTTGGTGAGGAATTATTTCTTACTTTTTTGATGTGGTTTTCTAGAAGGCGGTTTTATTTTTTTATAAAAATAATTTTTTGATGTGGTTTTTTATTTTAACGACTTAATATGAAAATTATAACAGGGAGAAAAGATTGCCCTTGACGAGTTTCTTGGCGGTTCTTTACGCAAGGTCTCCCGCCGCGCCGTAGGATTTGCGAACCGATGTCAGCTTCTTTGACGTTCATATGTGTTGTAATCACAACCTAATCTGAATAAAGAAATTTTGAATTTTGATAATTATGTTTTAGGTGTGATTGTGATTGTGATTATTGGACACGTATCGATAATGTACGACAAATGCACTATGTTAAACATAGAATACAAGAATGAAGTAAATCGTTGCGTGGGGCGGGGCTCTTTGATGGAAACAGCCTACTTTTCATATACCTATTTTGCTTTTGTAGGATTTTGAACGTGTCTTCAAGTAGTCTTGGCCACATATAGTCTAGAAGAATAATCTGAAAAGCCTTCTCCTTTTCATGTTGAACGGCATGGAATGTAACAGTTTGACACCGGGTTTTTTTAGACTAATTCGACCCTGCTGAACTCGATTTTGCCCGGTGACATTCCAATTTCCCCCCCCTTCCCCCCTTTTTCATTGGAAATATGTCCCTTGCCACGGTTTTTTCCGTTTTGTACAAAAACTATTAAATCTATATGAAAACTGTCAATGACAAAATTAATCTACATTAAATTACCTACCAAACGGTGTTTATTTTATTTTTATAGCACTTATAGTTTTCGAGTAATACTGTCCCAAACTTTGTAGTTTTTCCAAATTTTGAATATTATTTTTATTTATGCTATATTTATAGGGAAATGGCTAAATTTGGATGAAAATAATGTATTGACTTATTAATCCTGATAGATTTACGTACAAAACAAGACGTCATGTACGTCATTACGAGTTTTTATTTACATTCTACAGTTCGTAACGGCAAATCTATAATTACGTATGTTTTGAGAACACACTAAACTTTTAAAGTTATTTACGTACTTGAATTTAGTCTTAATAATATTTTTTAACTATTTATAATCCAATAAAACATGTTATGAAAAATCGAAAACACTTAAGGTGGTTCGATCAGCTTACTAGCGCCACCAATAGAAATAAATCATTTACGATTTATCAAGGGTTTAGAATAAAAGTTTCGGTTATTTTGCGCAAATAGAAGAGTAAAGTGCAATTTTTAAGTATTTTTTCATGGCCTCAAATATGAGTATGAAGTTATGGATCTCGATATTGCTAAATGTGGCCACTTTTGGCACTATTGATATTCACGACTTATTGCCTAAGTTTGAGTTCTTAAAAGTATATAAATAAAATGCATTTTACTCTTATTTGCGCAAAATAACCGAAACTTTTAATCTAAGCCTTTAATAAAACGTAATTGATTAATTTCCATTGGCGGCGCTACTGAGTTTGAGAAAGAAGTTTTGGCGCAGGTATAGGGATCTGTAAAGAAAAGAGGCCTCAATTTAGACAAAAGTATATTTTAATCGTCATAATAGGTCTTTACATATGAAATTGCCGTCTTTTTCTCACATGTTTATTGGTCTCTAATTTTTTAATTAATATCAATATATCAAAATTAATAGTCAGTTTCGAAAATAGAGTATGTCGTCATGTTAAACATCTAAGAAAAGAATAATTAAACACGCGTCCAAATTTTTTATAACTGCTTCAAAGTACCGCTCTTTGGTTGTCGTCAATTTGACAGCTTTGAACAGTTTTTTTTTATTCTAAGACAGTCCAAAGTGATTATAGGCAATAACTAGTTAGAATAATTTTGTCTGATCATATCTCGATAGTTTCGTTGAATTCGGAGTTCACTTGTCCAAGAAACCCCCAAATATCTTTGAATGCCGATTCCAACTTCCTACAATTTCCCCATAGAAAACGGCAATTTCATAGGTAAAGACCTATTAGATTGTGTTTATTGTTTGATGATAATAAAAAATTTATAAAATTTCCGACTTAAAATTATTATTACATTTATTGCACATTTGCAGTAACATTCTTATGGCATACTCCCCGACAGAAACAGCCAGATGTGCAAGGTTGCTTCACGTCTCTGCGGCAAATGCAAGCTGCCGTTTTACACCCTGCCTTACAGCCGCATGTAAGGAGGTCTTTGCAGGCCTTGGGAACAGCCTCTAAGGTTATAATGTGTAACGATGTCGATTCGTACCAGTCATTATGGATGGTTAAAAACTCTATGATGACTGGAAACTCCATCTAGTTCTACATACTGGCCATTAATTTTATCGAATCCTATCCTGTTCTTTCAATTCAAATTCAAAATCTTCGTTTCACGTGTCCTGTTCATCATTTTTGATTCAGTTCTACTAAAATCACCAAGCCATACAGAGCTCTCGGAGCATTACCAGTTTTTTATACCAGTTTCAATTGTTTGTCATAGTATTAAATAAGTGGAACCCTTGACCCTTGGAATGGGTTCCTATGCTTCCTATTCTTCCTATACGTTTCTTTATTACTACCTTTATAAATAAAAGTCAAGTCCCTATAAACATCATCTTTTTATTCATCTATTATCTACAAATTAAATACTGGGCGGTGACTTCCGACGTTCCGGCTAGTGTACCGCTGGCCGACGAGGACGTCCCGTCGCACTGGCTCTCCGGCGGGGAATCGAACCCCGGTCTCCCGCGTGACAGGCGGGGATACTGACCACTATACTACCGAAGAACCAACTCCTGACGGAAACGAGTTGAGATCAAAATCGAATCAAGATCGAAAATCACCATTCTAGTAACGATTGTAGCGCCAATCGAGTAGCGGTTGAAGACAGAACTAAATTAAATGCAAATTAATACGACCACGTACAGCGGCATTACGACAGTTTTTTGTGTAGGGCTACAGAGCTACAGAGAGAGAAAACTTCTTCTGTTCAAAACAATTAAAAAAATCCTTATGACACAAACAAAAGACAATCGAAAATAAATGTCCCTAGAACATGAACACAAAATGATCTTAATTCCTGCACATAGGTATACCTGCTTAAGAAATTAACCGAACAATTTAATTTCATAAGTAGATCTCGGTTGGAAGCTTTTTGCTTACATAATTTTGTTAGTCAGTAAGTAGTTTGCTTGTATCTCGTCTTTTCATTTGTTTATAATAATGTGCATGTATGTTTGTGATGCAAATAAATGAATTTATCTATCTATGTAATTCATACTAAAGAAAAGTTGCCTTGAAAAAAACTTTGCATAATATTTACACGTAGCTGAAACGTAGGAACAAGAGTAAGCGATAGAAATATGTAAACTTCATAGCAACTGTAGTTAGGTAAGCAGTAGGTACTGCAAGTCATTACGATCACAAGTGAAGACCAACAAACCAACTGACTTATGAAAAATGGCGCCTTCGAAAATGTGACGCCGGCAAAAACTTCGCACAAAAAAAACACAAGAAAAACAATGAACTACTTCTGCAGCATGATAGATTCGAAGTTTAGGCAACATTCCACATTCAACACCAATACTTTAGACATAAGAGATAAGACCCATATTACAATGATAGTATGTAAATGATATGATATAGGTACAATGGGGACCGTGAGACCGATCATAGTTTAACCCGGACGAATGAAGTGGCAGCAACTTTCCTTGTGTTTTATACTGTGGTCCCATGGGTGTCGTGTTCTCTTGAATGTGGTTGTATAATAGTTGTGCAGAAAAAAATTGTCGGTGAGATCAGCGCGACCTTCGACTGCGAGCGACTTGAAATGGACGGCGTCTATTATTTTTGTTTGTTTGTTTTGTGTGCGAATGGAAATTAGTATCACCAATTTTTACTGATTGAGAAATTAGAAATTTGGGCAAAGTTGCTTGATATTTTTACTGGTTACTTGTTAAAAGATAATTGATTATTTAAGAACATTTTTCTAGATGTTGTAGAGCAAGATTCCGGAGCTTCCGAAGATTCCGCCAGATATTACTTATTTTCTCACGAATAAAATACGTGATTATGAGTTGGGGTGGAAATGTTTTTTCAGTTTAAGCTTGCCTGCTATGTCAGACGGCCACTTTACAGGTAAGGAGTACCATTAGGTGCTAAAGGTAGGGAACAAAAATACTTAGGTAATTCTTTTGTGAGAGTTCAAGAGGTTTTGTGAGAGGCTTGATTTTTTTTTATATTATGTTACTCAAGTAACTATTTCGAAGCAGCCAGACCTCGGATCGTGTGTGATCGGAGAGGTCACGCATCCCCCCAGACTTCTATACTAATATTATAAAGAGGAAAGATTTGATTGTTTGTTTGTTTGCGTCGAATAGGCTCCGAAGTACTTAACCGATATAGAAAATTCTTTCACCATTAGAAAGCTACATTCTTCCCGAGTGACATAGGCTATATTTTATCCCGATATTCCCACGGGAACGGGTACCACGCGGGTGAAACCGCGAGGATCCGCTAGTATGTACATAAATGCCCGAATACTCGTACGCTACTTATCTTTGGGAGCGTCTCAAACATCGCCCTGTCACTTTAAATGTCAAAAGTATGAAAGAGATGCCATGATGTTTGAGACGCTCCCAAAGATGATTTAGGGTGGCAAAGAGTTTGAACGCGAGCGACCGCGGCTTCGCCCGCGTGGACCACACAAAGTTATCTCGCGGGAATGTGACATTTTTCCGGGATAAATAGTAGCCTATGTCACTCTCCAGCTCCCAAACTATCCCTTTATACCAAAATTTACGTTAATCCGTTGCGCTGTTTTGAGGTGAAAGACGGACAAACAAACCCACAAACACACTTTCACATTTATAACATTAGTATGGATAACATTGTTTTATAAAATTAATGTTATTGTGGTCTAACGGCAGTCTACTATCATATATTAATTTGCATTAAAAATACATGGTTAGCTGTATTATACAGGGTGTTAGGGGCACCGTTGCAAAAACTTTAACCATGGCTTCAGACCATCATGCTGAACAACGTACAGGATGAATTTTTTGTCGGAAATGAAAAAAAAACTACTTTTCATACAAATTTAGCAACTAATCGGGACATTTTGTATGGAGAGTCGAATTTTTTTTTTCATTTCCAAACAAAAAATTCTTTTTTTTTATTATTTTTTATTAAAAACTTTATTACACAAAAACAGTTGTTCAGTATGATGGCCTGAAGCCATGGTTAAAGTTTTTGCAACTAGGTAGGTAATTTAGTAGCTGGTTATATTATATCCCAATCCCAAATTAAGGAGACTAACCAACCACCTCTATCATGAAATCGAATCCATACACCTAGACACAAGAAAATATCTAAAAGTCAGTTTTAAACCTTTTTACCCAACCTGCCCCTTCATTCACAAACCGTCGGAATCGCTCCCGACAACGGAGTGTATGCACAGTCTCTGTCTCTCACTATAGAATAGACAAAGACAAAGCACAGAATTCGAATCCGATTCCGTTTCCGACGATTCGTGAATAAGGGAGCTGGTCACTGGAATCAAACCCGATACCCTTCGATCATATAAACGAAGCCGATACCTCAAAGATAGCGGCATTTTAAAATCATGTGCATACTTCAAACGACAACGGGCCGTCAAATCAAAGTTTAGATTTAGATAAATGTCAGCCGAACGACGCCCACTGCTGGGCATAGGCCTCCCCCAAGGATCTCCACAACGATCGGTCCTGCGCTGCCCGCATCCAGCGGCTTCCCGCGACCTTGACCAGGGTGCCTACCATCAACTTTAAGACAGCGATTTAAAAATAGCGCGATGCAGAATAGGTTCCTAAAATGAATTGCTTTCTTTCGTACTCTGACCTTCTAAAAACTGGATCGCAAATGAATTGCTAAATGTTAATGACCGAACGATTTGTGTCCTTTTTCTTCTACCCGTCTCTTTCACTCGATTCTGTCATGCCCGGAGAGTGAGAGGGACGGGTATAACCTGCAGGTGACATGTTAAATCTACCGGGTTATAAGTCAAATATGAGTTCCTGACAGCTTAGCGGCTGTGAAATGTCATTGATCGATCACTGAATCGCTGTCATTGATATTAAGCTGTCGTGGTACGAATAAGCGAAGCAGATCAGTTTAGGTCCTAAACAAAACCGCAATAAGAGTTGATGGTAAGCACCCAGATCGTCGGTCCACCTTGTAGGGGGCCTACCCACGGAACGTCGTCCGGCACGCGGTCGCCATTCGAGAACCTTTCCGAGTCGACGAATAACTCAATTTAAATGACAGAAAACTATTTAACCGCCATTTACTGTTAAAACATTAGCATTTTCTCAATTCAGTGGTTAATAATGATATAAATACTATAATACCATACTAACAAGCAAACAGTGCGACAGTGACAACATGCATCATAATATGAAAATAAATTTAAACAAACCGCAAAGATTAATACAAAATGTCTGTAATATACTTACGTGCGGAGTTAGAAATGGACGATAGTGAGACTTGTTTCCTGTTTAGAATTACTCTAGCATATGTAGCACTTATGTTTAAGTGTACAAGGTCTATAATGTCACGAGCTGCAACAAAAACGCTAATTAGTCAACATATGGGTGCGAAATATCCTACTAGTTGCGCGAGCGCTTTTTTACTGTTCAATATTGGTATTATTAGTACCTACGTAGGTTGGTGGCTTATTTGAAATTGGAAAATAAGCTTCTTTTTTTTTGTTAAACGAGTGCAACGCAATCCATACTAATATTATAAATGTGAAAGTGTGTTTGTTTGTTTGTTTGTTTGTTTGTCCGTCTTTCACGTCAAAACGGAGCAACGGATCGACTCGATTTTTGGTATGGGGATAGTTTGGGAGCTGGAGAGTAATATAGGCTACTTTTTATTCCGGAAAATTATAAAATAAAAATTATTATTTTGTCGATAATAAGAAAATCGATAAACTGTCGTACTATACAAAACTGTCATTTCTTCCATAGCCGCTTCCAAAGAGGTATGTGAAAGAGTATTGTAATCACTGACGTTTTAGCCGCTATGGATTACCTATTTTTTAATAAGTGACATTTGTTGCAGGCAGTGTATAAAACTTCTTCGCGATCATTTATTTTCATCTGTCTATCTATAATAGATGTTGGTGATACAAAGTTTACCGGGTCCACTATAATTAATAATTTATATGGCAAACGTTTGCCGGGTCAGCTAGTCTATTAATATACTGATAAATTAATAACTAGCGCTCCGATCGCGACTTTGTCTGCGTGGTCCCCTAAAATCCTCTCTTAGTGCTCCCCTACACTTCCAAGGGACATACATGCTTTTCAGCTTCTTTCCAGTAGTTTCGACTGTGAGTTGTCTGTCAGTCAGTAACGCAAGAGTTTTATATAGATAGTTTTGTTTTTAAACGCACATATTTTATTTTTCGCCTTTTTTTGTTTTTGCATGTGTGTGATATAATATAACAAATAAAAAATATATGTACCTACTGTAATAAAATGTAACTAAATAGAAAAGTTTGTAAAAAAGTGGTGAAAGTTAGTCCTGTTAGCTGAAGCTAAGGCCATACTAAAAATGATTTTTTTTTTGTTCACATAACTCTAGATCGTCGTAACCATGGAGCTCGACTTAATTCTGAGGTAACTGGAGTTCTCACCCTGAATAAAAAAGTGTAACCAGCAAATTTGACATTTATGTATGTAGTGGCTGTCAGTTGTCTCATATGACTATAAGTATTTTTCTAAAGTGTAGGTGAGACGGAAGACAGCCACTGTGTAATTTTTGGTCACAAAAAAGTGTTAGTACTGCAATCTCCAGTTACCTCAGAATTAAGTCGAGCCCCATTGGTCGTAACTGTCAGATTCTACTTCAGTCTACTTCAGTGAAAAAAACAGCTGTTCCAATTTTTTTTCGCGTTTTTGTTGCTGGATAACAGATGATGAGCTGATAACCACATTCATACCCTAAGATGTTTGAACTTATAAAAATGTATGATGTATAAATGGAAAGAAAGATAAAAATTTGTATGGCGAGTAAATTAAATTCTTCACACATAAACGTGAAGATAGAGATAATCAACAACAATATAATCGATTCATTGTTCATCTCACTTCACCTTATCTCGTTCTCATCAATCACATCTAATGCAATGTAAATTGCAGAAATATGGTAATAACATACATTCCTATAACGAGGGTTTTCATCCGCATGGGTTTCCACGACTTGTACTAACGTAAGCAAACGCAAACTATCAATAATGTAAATGAAATAAAAAGAAGAATGTCTTATGTATGTACAGATTTTATATAACGTATTCCACACAGGTAGTTTAGACTAAAATGATGATAAAACAATTTTTAAGAATTCTATAGAATCGCCCAGCCCTGACGCAAAGTCTATTAGGCTTGGCGGGAGAGCCGGGTGCAGCGAGAGACAGGCCTTATGTCTGACTGAGTCCAACATGCTGTTTTCGGTGTATGAAAATACTGTGTTCGCCCTCACTATAAATCAAAAAGAAAGGAGTTCTATAAAATGAAATGCCTTATCATTTTCTCTGTATGAAAATATACCTACAGGGTCAGAAAACAGTCCTTGACGATTATGATTAATTATTAATTATGCATTCACTAGCTGGTATCGGGGTGGTGGGTTTTTTTCTATAACAATTTTTTCTATAGCCCTTGGCTATTTTCTTGGCTCTACTTCTTGTTACAACATTTCCCTTACTTAGCTCCCAGCTTAGTAAACCGATGGCGTAGCTTCTTTGGCATTCATTATTGCTTGTAACAGCTTCCACTAAATAAACTATTTGGTGGTTTTGATATTCATATTTTTAACTAGCTTTCCGCCCGCGGCTTCGCCCGAGTGGACTACACGACGTTATCCCGCGGGAATGTGAAATTTTTTCGGGGTAAACAATCTATACTATATATCCTACTAATATTATAAATGTGAAAGTTTAGATGTTTGGATGTTTGTTACTCAATCAGGCCAAAACGGCTGAACGGATTTGGCTGAAATTTAAGACATAGATACTTGGTAGCCTGGAGAGGAACATAGGCATTTTATCCCGGAAAAGTATAACATTCCCGCGGGATAACGTCGTGTAGTCCACGCGGGCGAAGCCGCGGGCGAAGCCGCGGGCGGAAAGCTAGTAGGTATATATTCATATTATAAAGAGGAAAGATTTGTATTTTTGTATGTAACGAATAAACTCAAAAAGTACTGGACCGATTTAGAAAATTCTTTCACCGTTGGAAAGCTACAGTCTTCCCGAGTGACATAGGCTATATTTTATCCCGATATTCCCACGGGAACGGGCACCACGTGGGTGAAACCGCGGGCGGCCGCTAGTAGCCTATATACCTCTCCAGGCTACAAAGTATCTGTGTCCCAAATTTCTGCCAAATCCGTTCAGCCGTTTTGGCGTGATTGAGTAACAAACATACAAACATCCAAACATCTAAACTTTCACATTTATAATATTATATAGTAGGATTTAAGACCGATAGCGCCCCTCGTTATTGAATTACACTTTGACTTTTGACTTGACACAGGGTGCCAAGCCAATAATTGGTCAGTGTGTGTACCTTATTTCAATAATTAATTTCATTATGATTTCCTTAATAGGGTAACATAAATAGGGTAGGGTAATATAAATTACATGTCTATTTAACAAAATTATCTAAAACAAATGCGTTATAGTCGCTTCCCGGTTGCGTAACATTCGAATCTCGCTTCGGTCCCCGGCGGGGTTATCACCGGTTTTGTAACTCTACCAAGGTTGTGACACACTTTTCTTTGCTCCATATTCATTATCTACGAGCCTTATTACATTACAGTTGGGTCTACTCAAAAGAGTTTATCTTACTTTCTTGATATTGTATGTGATAGTGTTATCAATTTACTATGTATGGAGTACAACTGTCGATTAGCTGATTGTTTGCTATCTTGCATTACTACAACGCCGAATTACATTGCACTGAATTACCATGGTAAATAATCATAAATCTATATAAATAAAAATAGGTGTTGCTAAGCGCAAAACTCGCGAACCGCTGGACCAATCGCCTAAATTTTTTCGGAAGGTTTTTATGGAGAGAAAAAACATAAAAATGGTGTGGAAAATAATAAAAACAAAACTTTTCTTTTCCCATACAAACCAGCTGTTAAACATCGAACATAAATCGTTTGTACGTCTTTCACGTCAAAACGGAGCAACTGATCGACGTGATTTTTTGTATGGGGATAGTTTGGGGGCTGCAGAGTAGTGCAGACTAACATTATGTTACTTTTTATCCCGGAAAAATATAGGGTTTTCGCGGGATAGCGTCGTGTAGTCCACGCGGGCGAACCCGCGGGCGGAAGGCTAGTATAAATATTTTACAACATCATAAACACATTGATGTGATTCCAAACTAAGGGTCCTTACACAAGGCGTTTTTTTACGCGCTGACGATGCGCGTATTTGATACGCGCGTTCGACTAAATTAAATCTAGACTAGACTAAACCTATCACGTGTTCTACAGGACTTCCGATACAAACTCGCTCATACCTGTCACCTGCAGCCGTGAGCTTACTGTTATTACTTCAGTCATTCTTCATTTCACTAGATTTAGTTTAGTGAAATGACATATCACTGAACTGGTTTAGGAAGAAGACGTCGTAAATAAGACTATTCCACATCTTCCGTGATTTCGTGGTATCCCTAGGGATTTCGTGAAATCTCTGATTTCCTCATATCCCTGCGACATATCGATACAAACGCGCTCGAAAAACGTCGTGTGGAA
Source organism: Crambus lathoniellus (assembly GCA_949710035.1). Lineage (NCBI taxonomy): Eukaryota > Metazoa > Arthropoda > Insecta > Lepidoptera > Crambidae > Crambus > Crambus lathoniellus. The sequence continues at coordinate 2,811,447 of OX453298.1, forward strand.
AGGCCCTAAGTAGATGCAACTGTTGCTACACGGATATCTGTAGGCGTAGCACGAAAAACTTTCGTTATGGTAATCAAATAGTTAACTATACCGTCTTTCAAAAGCTGTCAAATTGCTGCTGTCAAACATGTTTTGAATTTCAGTTCGTAATATGACTGCAAAAAAATTACACTAAAGAGGGAAAAACAAGCGCTCTTTAATTTCTCATTGCAGTCAGGGGACCTTGTAAATTATAAAGTGTTTCTTCGAACAGTCCCCTGACTGCAATAAGAAGTACAAATTTATTGCAATAAATTGTCAGTCGGGTTTTTTGGTATTTTTTTAATAATTATGTTTTTTACGTAATTGTTAGGAGTCGGTTTTTGTCAAATCTCGAAAAATTGCGTACAGTGACACAAGCTTTTCTGTTCCGGTGACAGCCGTGACAGAGGAGCCACTTGCAATACGAAATTAGCTGTCAAAATGGACTGTCGTATGAAAACTGTTTTAGTTCCAAACATAATCACCGGAACAGAAAAGCTTGTCGCACTATAAGTAGTATTTATGAGTGTATTCCATAGACGTTTAGAGTATAGAAATGATAATATTTGGGACTAAAATATTTCATTGGTGACTTTTAAAATAATGTCAAAAAAACTGAAAATGAAGTACTTATTTAGAAAAAATCGACCCGACTCACAACCAGCTCCGATGGGACTCGAACCTACGACCTTTCGCTATCCGGGCGACTGCTCTGCTAGTTGTGAGACGGGTCGATGTTTTCTTAATACTTCATTTTAAAATTTCCAACAGTAAAAATTGCATTGTGAATGCAAAAAAGTGAAAAAAATAACTAATGTCTAAAAATTAAAGCAACCATTAGAAAACTAAGAAAAACCACAGCGATATTTTCAATAAGAATACCTTAACGTAAGTATTACGTAAATACTCAATAAAAACCGAAGTCCCTAAATACCAAACTATCATATTTCCCCTATCCTCTAAATATTTATTTTTGAATATCATTAAATTTATCGGCTTTTCATTCAAACATTCTAAAGAGCTATAAATAACCGGGCACGTGCGTATTATATACCACGTTTGAAATCTCTATTCGGGAGGTGAATAATTCATGAATAATTCGGACTTTGGGAAACAAAACAGTGCTGCGTCTTTGTAACGTGACCAGATTTGACCAAAATTATAAAAAAAATACTAGCCAAGCACGAACGTGGTTTGTGTACGGACGGAGAGAGATCTGTACTTTTACGAAGGTTTTTTTTTCTTGCTGATGATGTCCTTAGGTGGACATTTACCACCTTCAGTTTTAGGTGGAAAAGGAAAAAATGTTGGACGATTCGAAAGTATTTCATTTTTTACATCTGTTTGAATAAAGAGATTTTGACTTTGACTTTGACTTTAGCAATATTAGAGACTTAAATAAATATAATTGTTTTTATTTTCAATTACTTACCCATAAAACGGGAAGTTAATTCCTATTATATTGCCGACCGATTTGGCGCAGGGGTAGGCTACCCACCTTCTGCGCCAGAGGTCTCGGGTTCGATTCCTGAACAAGTCAAATATTTGTGTGCATGAACATGTCTATTTGTCTTGGTCTGTGTGTTAACTATGTATATTAAGTATGTATTTAAAAACAAAAAGTATTTAAGTATATATTTATCCGTTATCAAGTTTGCCATGATACAGTTTCTTAATGAAATTAACATGGGCTTAGATAATTGGTGTGATTGTAAGAAGTTATTTATTATTATTATTATTTATTGCTTAATTACGATTTTAATCAAGCTCCTATAGTTTAACCGATATCCAAAAAACACTTTACATAAGTATATTTCGGTATTCGATATCACTATTCCACTACTCACTCATTCACACTCACTATTCACATAGACGCGGTTGCGAGAAAATAGTTAATTTTTTATACAGGGTGTTAGGGGCACCCTTACAAAAACTTTAACCATGGCTTCAGACCATCATGCTGAACAACGTACAGCAAAGCAAGATTTTTGGTCGGAAATGAAAAAAAAATTGGACTTTTCATACAAATTTAGCAACTTATCGGGACATTTTGTATGGAGAGTGGAAATATTTTTTCATTTCCGACAAAAAATCTTGCTGTGCGTTGTTTAGCATGAAGACTTGAAGCCATGGTTTAAGTTTTTGCAAGGGTGCCCCTAACACCCTGTATATATTTTGATCTTGTAACTGTTCCACTTCCCTTTCCAGGAATGGAACCCTTAAAAGAACCCCAAAAATATGTCAGCAACCTTGTCAATGTTCTTGGAGTATCCTAGAAAGAACTACTGATGTTTTATTTACGAAGATACGGTGACAAAAAGTAAAAACATTCATTATTCAATTGTTACTTTTTTTAAAGTCCTTGTTCTGACCTCATTTGGCGACTGCATTGAATAACCACATTATTTTAACAAAAAAACCGCCTTCAAAAAATGCCACCAAAAAGTAGGAAATATTAACCTCTGTATTCACACCAAATAACGTAAGTACTTACTTTGAAGTCGGGTCATGTGAAACATGTACAATTTTTTTGTTTTTGTTTAAATCCGAATACAAAGTAGATCCTTACGTTATTTGGTGTAAATATAGTATTAGAGGTATGATTTCTTATTTTTTGGTGGCATCAATTCAGCAAATTTGATCACTTTCAAATGCATACATCTAACACGCGTTAAGGCGCTACTCGGAAAAAGTATGGACTCTTTGATATAAAACTATAGGACGGTTAGAGTTGTTATAAATCTGGTAATAAGATATATATTTCTTCATACCTTTATCTAGAATCGTATAGTTTCAGAAACACGATTTTATGATTTTGGGTCGACACTTTTTATTTTCGAAAATACCTCTAAAAAATAAGAAATACTTATCAAGATTATTCTTAAATGGGGATACATATATTACTGAAAATTGGTTTAATTAGTGGACACCAATAATATTTAGGATCGTATAGAAGCATTTTTTTAAAATCGCTATAGTTTTTGAATACGAAGTGATTTTGTGTTTTTTTTGCGTAATCGGCAAAATCGGTCTCGCTCCCGCGCGCGTCGTTTCTCATTGCTATCTCGCTTTAGCATAATTTTTCCGAGTATCGCCTTAAGTATTTTCAGTCCGCAATCGGAGTATTTGCAGCTTGCAGCCAAACGCGAGATAATCGCGGGCAAACACAGTTCAAACTAGAAACCTCCTATTTTAAGTCGGAATAGAAAGATTTAATTTCGTAACTAACTGCATTGATAAGTACATACTTAATTATAATGAATTAATGTTTATTTTAATTTTTAGTTTTTTGCATTCACAGTGCAATTTTTATTACAGAAAAATGGAAAATGAAGTATTTAGAAAAAATCGACCCGTCTCACAACCAGCTCCGATGGGACTCGAACCCACGACCTTTCGCTTTCCGGGCGACTGCTCTAACCACTGAGTTACGGAGTCGTTACGAGAAGCGTCAAATTTATCCAATACTTCTTACTCGCTGTATAGTCAGCGTTAATTTCATCAATGTGGAGATATTAATACCCTCACACGCGAAAGAAATACCTTTCCAGGTATTTGGCAATCGCTAAAGATGAAATTACTATTGCAAGTTATTTTAATTTTTAGTTTTTTGCATTCACAATGCAATTTTTATTACAGAAAAATGGAAAATGAAGTAATTAGAAAAAAAAAATTGCATTATTTAGCGATTGCCAAATACCTGGAAAGGTATTTCTTTCGCGTGTGAGGGTAGTAATATCTCCACATTGATGAAATTAACGCTGACTATACAGCGAGTAAGAAGTATTGGATAAATTCGACGCTTCTCGTAACGACTCCGTAGCTCAGTGGTTAGAGCAGTCGCCCGGAAAGCGAAAGGTCGTGGGTTCGAGTCCCATCGGAGCTGGTTGTGAGACGGGTCGATTTTTTCTAAATACTTCATTTTCCATTTTTCTGTAATTAATGTTTAGTTAACCTCAGTCCTCAGAATCAATTCGCCATATTAGCCAAGTCTACTTTAAGTAGACTGTGATATTAGTAACTACTTTATCAAGCGAACTATATCACTTATATTCAGTTAGATACACACTCACTACATAACCGCAAATATTATTTGATGCGACATAGTACAGTCGCGCAATTTAATTTCAAACCCAGCTCTTACAGTTGTAACATATTAGGTGATTCTCACACTGTACCGCACACCGCTCCGGTTTGCGGTAGTGCGCTTCTTAACTTTGTCTGTAGAATCTTGACTTGCATACAAAACCCGCAGTGTTATAACACACTGACGCCGCATCTCCATCCATCGGAGCGGAAACCGGCGGCAGTGTGTTAACCGTCTTACTGAAACAGAATTTTCTTACTGCTTTGCGAATGTCTAATAACATAAGAAAAATGTGATAGTAAAAAACCACGAGCCCTATAAGTAGCTTTCAGGTGGGATTCGAACCCGCGCCTCCGGGAATCCGGCCCGATGCTCTGACCAACTAAGCTACCGAAAGGCCTACACGACTCGTCGAATTTTGCTATCACTTGTTACGCTGTAAATTATTTTTATGCATTCACAGTGCAATTTTTGTAAGTATAGGAAAAATGTGATAGTAAAAATGCATAAAAATAATTTAAAATCTTATTTAATGGCTGTTTCATCTTAATCGACTGTTAAACATTTGTAAAAATGTTTCTTTCGGATGCGAGGGTTTCCTCACATTGATGAAACAACGCTGGCCTACAGCGTAACAAGTGATAGCAAAATTCGACGAGTCGTGTAGGCCTTTCGGTAGCTTAGTTGGTCAGAGCATCGGGCCGGATTCCCGGAGGCGCGGGTTCGAATCCCGCCTGAAAGCTACTTATAGGGCTCGTGGTTCTTTACTATCACATTTTTCCTATACTTACAAAAATTGCATTGTGAATGCATAAAAATAATTTAAAATCTTGTCTAATAACTTTTTAACGAAAGGGTAGGAAATTAAATTTCTCTATTGTACATACTCATACTTTTAGTTACTGCTGACGAAATATATTCCAATTGTACATTTTATCAATATTTCGGGATTTCACCCCACCACTTTGGATTTTCACACAGTCACTAACCGCAATATGAATGTGTCAAAACGTCCCATGTCAAACAAATATGTTTTTAAATGAAAGTAGGTAAATGCCTATCCGAGATGGGTTCCTACCATGACTCAAAGAAGGCAATATTGTGTTTATATATGTTTATATACATATGTAGTAAAAATCTCTCATTCCCATAGCAACATACTTACATAAAATTTGAATTAACGTAAAATAATATTTATTTATAAGTACCTATAATTTTTTTTATAGGTACTTATAAATAAATTTTAAAACGTTCCGTGGGCAGGCCCCCTACAAGGTGGACCGACGATCTGGTGGCGGTCGCGGGAAGCCGCTGGATGCGGGCAGCGCAGGACCGATCGTTGTGGAGATCCTTGGGGGAGGCCTATGCCCAGCAGTGGGCGTCGTTCGGCTGACATGATGATGATGATGATGATAATTTTTTTTTTATTTTACACAATCTTATAGGTACAAGTCATTACTTCCAGGTATTTACCCATAAATACGACAGTATGCGACAGTACATTTTAAACCAATTACATACCTAATATTATACTATACCTAAACTAACTATAGCAAATACATCTTAAGGCTACATTTGGAATTCATTTAAGTTCATGACAAAATATCTATTTCATTTTGAACATTATTAATTAGTGACAATGCGCGTGTGAGTGGCGTTTTGGCGAGCAAGTTGGTTTTAGCCGACGGCAACGTCAACAGGCGCAGGCACCGCCGCCGCCACACGTACCGGTCTGGGACAGACAATTCCTAGCACTGTAATAAGGACGGGTTGTGTGCCATGCCCCGTAACAATTTTACCATATAACATGCGAGAGCTAAATCTCTACGCACCTCCAGCTTGTAGTAACCAACCGTCCCAAGAACAAAGAATGTATTGTAATGTATATCTTTACATTATTACAACACTTAGAACGCGAAGGCGAAACCGCGGTTGGCCGCTAGTCTATACTATCTATACTCTCTCTCAGCTTGTCCTGTTCCCATTATTTGGGGTCGGCTCTCCTAGTTATATTTCACCAGGATTTTCAGTCCTGGGTCGTCTCTAATGGAATCTGGGCATTTTTGAGGTCTCTCCGAGGAGTTTGTACAAGGAAACTGGAGTTTTCCAGCCTGAATAAAAAAGTGTACCCCGCAAATTTGACATCTAGTACGTAGTGGCTGTCAGTTGTCTCATGACCATACGTATTTTTTCAAAGTGTAGGTGAGACGGAAGACAGCCACAGTGCCACAAAAAAGTGTTAGTACTGCACTCTCCAGTTACCTTAGTATTTAGTATAAGCTCTTTGGATCTCTCCCTACAGTAGACATAAATGTTAGTCGGGGTCTTCCTTTTCTTTGGTGGGGGAAACATATCCAGAACCTTTCGTGTCATGTGATCAGGTTCACGGCGGCATGCCCGTACCATCTTAGTCGTGCCTCTGTCCGTACCATCTTTCAGTATATACTATCTATACGAAGTATATTAAGTAGACCTAAAAAGGAAAAATCTTTTTTGTTCGTTGGTCCTACTTACTTCCTATCCTACTAATATTGTGAGTTTAAATGTTTGGATGTTTATTACTCAATCTTACCAAAACGCTAAACGGATAAGGCTGAAATTTGAGACACAGATACTATGTAGCCTGGAGAGGAACATAGGCTACTTTTTAACCCGGAAAAATATCACATTCCCGCGGGATAACGTCGTGTAGTCCACTACTATAAACTACTAGTAATGAATAAATTTAAAAACTACTGATGGACCGATACAAAGAAAATATAGATAAAAAATTCTTTCATCCATTACACACACATTCTTCCCGAGTGACATAGGCTATATTTTAAGCTGATATTCCCCCGCGGGTACAACGCGAGTGAAACCGCGGGAAGCCACTAGTATAAACTAATTATAGCACAACCAATTATAAGATTTGTACCAAAGTTAACGTTATCCATCCGAGATATAAGGAATTAGGTAACCTACATTAGAAAGAGAGAGTGCATCAAGATAAGTGGCTTACTTCGGGGGTTATCAATTATTTTAACTCATTGGCCTATTTAACCGATTACTAATGATCTTTGTAAGAAATTTGGTAAGTAATGCTTTTAATTTATTGTGGTATATTATGTATAGTTAAAACATCGAAGTTTGTACTAAGACAAGTTGAACTCGCCCATGAAGGGTTCCGTACCCACTTAACGTATATTATTAGGTATTTTGCCTATTTAGCCAAAATACCACTATCATTTTCATTTTCATTTTTTGTCAGCAAAATATAACTTTGTTTTTGATAGTGTTTGTATGAATGACAATGTTACATTTTGCAGTTTTTGAAAATGTTTTCTTGATAATGTTTGTATGAATGACAATGTTACATTTGCAGTTTTTGAAAATGTTTTCTATCTCGTTCAAACTAATTTTCGTTAAAAAGTTTTTATTAAGATCTACAGCATATATTTTTTCTAGATTTTTCACTCTTTTATTTTAAAAGTTAGAGGGGGGGACACACGTTTTACCACTTTGGAAGTGTATTTCTTTCAAATAATTGACTTTGATAAAAAAAATATAAAAGAAACCTAAATATCATTTTTAAAATATGTTTTATGAAAATATTTTTTTCATTTTCAGTTCCATGTAAGTGTAGCCCCCCTTATTTTTTATATTTTTGTATTAAAATCGTATATCTAAGCGGTTCACAGAATACATCTACCTACTAACTAACTAACTACTAAGTTTTAAGTGTGTAGTCTTAAAAGTTTTGAAACAAAGGGGCTGTGACATACGGACGGACGGACAGACAGACAGAAGTACAGACAGGCAGACAGGCATGACGAATCTATAAGGGTTCCGTTTTTTGCCATTCGGCTACGGAATCATAAAAACTAACGTTAGACATTCGTTATAAGAAACTACTAGAATAAAATGAGACTGACTTCTAAACATCTTACTAAAGTCACTCATAAAAATCCAAATATAAATAACTAGCGGATCCTCGCGGTTTCACCCGCGTATCATCCGTTAATATAGCCTATGTCACTCGGGAAGAATGTAGCTTTCTAATGGTGAAAGAATTTTCTAAATCGGTCCAGTAGTTTCGGAGCCTATTCGATGCAAACAAACAAACAATCCAATCTTTCCTCTTTATAATATTATAAGTATTGAAGAGAAAAAGCAACCACGATATTCCAGAACATGGTGCTTATCATTTATTATTTATATATTTTTTTCATTTGTCCACAGCAAACGTGACATAGGATCTAATATGTTCAATGTATTATACATTTCGTTCGGCACGTGGTGAGTGCGGAAAATATAAATCGTTTTCGATGGAATAATATTATTAAGACTTGTATTATATTCGGAATAAAATATAGTTTTATACAATCCGTACTTACTACTTCCTACTTTAATCCTTACTTATTCCTTACTTATTATACTTATATACTTATTTATACTTATCCTTACTTATATTATAAATGCGTCTCTGTCTGTCTGTGTGTTACACAATCACACCTAAACTACTGAACCGATTTGAATGAATTTTGGTACAGAGATAGTCTAGAGCCTGAGAAAGGACATAGGCTACTTTTTATGCCGGAAAAACATCACATTCCCGCAGGATAACGTCGTGTAGTCCACGCGGGCAAAGCCGCGAGCGGAAAGCTAGTAATATTAAAAATGTGAAAGTTTAGATGTTTGGATGTTTGTATGTTTGTTTCTCAATCACGCCAAATAGGCTCAACGGATTTGGCTGAAATTTGGGACACAGATACTTTGTGGCCTGGAGAGGAACATAGGCTACTTTTTATCCCGGAAAAATATCACATTCCCGCGGGATAACGTGGTGTAGTCCACGCGGGCGATGCCGCGGGCGGAAAGCTAGTAAAATTTTAAATGTGAATGTGTGTTTGTTTGTTTGTCCGTCTTTTACCTCAAAACGTAAGAATGGATCTATTTTTAGTTAATTTACACTCGGATTAAGCCACGGGCAATCACTAGTTTAACCAAGTACCAAGACCAGTAATGTTTATTTTTTGTTTACTTTTTCAATCAAAATTATTGTTTTTATCATCAAATGATGACGCAATTGTCAAAATATTAGTAAACGCTGTGGAATAAGCTTGAATATGTATTTTTTTTTTATTTAGATAAGGTATGTACACTATCTTATTAATATTATGGGTAGGTAGTAAAAAAGGACGAATTTTAGCTCTTCTTTATAAAACAGCCTATTTTTTGATCATCTAAAAATAAATGATTAATAAAATTAATTTAAAATTCAACACGTGCAAATATTTTTGGATTCTGGTTAAATAAAAACTTAGTAATTAATTTAAATAACCTTTATGCAAATATAATATAAAGTTTATTTAAAATTAAAATGAGCAATTAAGTACTTTACCAAAACACATTTATTGATTGCTTTTATTTCTATAATTTTAAAATGTATTGGAAAAAATATGCGTAGAAAATGCTTGAAGGACTAATAAAATTGATGATTTCATCACTACAACAAGATCATAAAATGCATGAGGTCGTCTTGTATTTTGAAATAAAAGGTTTAATTTTACTACTACTATAGCTTGCTGCCCCCGACTTCTTCCGTTTCGAAAACCTACGAAATTTCGCGTAAAAAGAACCGCATGTCCATTTCTAAGGACTAATTTAGGTAAGGAGATAGTTATTTTAATTTTTAGTTTTTTGCATTCACAATGCAATTTTTATAATAGAAAAATGGAAAATGAAGTATTTAGAAAAAATTGAAATTGAAAATTGAAATTGAAGTTGTGAGACGGGTCGATTTTTTCTAAATACTTCATTTTCCATTTTTCTAAGGAGATAGTTATCTCTACCAAATTTCTGAAACATGTTTCAGAAGTGATAGGTAACACAGAGTTATTTTATTATATGGTATTTTGAAATAAAACGTTTAATAATTAAAGTTTTCCGCCCCTGACTTCTTCTGTTTCAAATGAATACGTAATTTCATGTAAAAAGAAGCCAAGTCCATTTCCAAGATCTAATTTTATTTATCTCTATACCAAATTCCTGGAAATTGCTTCAGACATGATAAGGTAGGTAACAGACAGACTGCACACCCTACTAATATTAGAAATGCGAAAGTTTGCGGGTATGGATGTTTGTTACTCTTTCACGCAAAGACTTCTGAACGGGTCTGCCGGCCTAGCATGAGCGGCTTATAACGCGCGATATGATATGGTACGGCAAGTTGTCTTGCTTACTCCACTAAGGTGTAAGCAAGACGGCATGCCGGCATGCATGCTGGATGAAATTTGCAACAGAGATACATTGAAGGCTGGAATAACACATAGGATACTTTTTATCCCGATATTCCCAAGAGAACGGGTACCACGCAGGTGAAACCGCGTGCGGCCGCTAGTTTTTAATATAGGTATGGTTTTTAAAAAGTTTAATAGCAATATTTTATATTGCTGCAAACAAAAACTCACTTCGCAAAAACAAATTAAAATTTAAAATAATTTGAACCATAATTCATATAACGAAAATGTGCGCTTTTCTAACTAATCTTGGAACTTACTGATCTGCTGAAGTCGTTGCCATTCTCGAAATTGGTTAAAAATTCGCGAAGATGGCGCCTAAAGCAGGCGTTATCAGTCGACGACACTATGTTTTTTCAGGACTCTGAAAAAACTTCTCTGTAAATTTTTCATGAGACCAAATTGAAATTTTGATCTATTACTATTTTTATATAGTATTTTTTCTAAATACTTCATTTTCCATTTTTAACCATAAAAATTGCATTGTGAATGCAAAAAAATAAATTTTTAAAAAATTTAAATAATTTGATCTATTAGGTAAAAAAAATAATTATCAATATCAGTTCAAAATTGGCGAAGCTATAGTGGTAAGTACATACTAAAAAATAGACGACTTGAGAACCTCCTCCTTTATTTGAAGTCAGTAAAAAGGCGACTCACCACCGCTATTTGTATATTTAAAATAAATAAATAAATATGAGAAACAATCACATATTATTCCAATACCAAGTTATAGTAGCTTGAGCACTTATTTATTTATTCCTTATTGCACAATTGCACATACAGCAAATGGTGAACTTACCAGTCAACCGGAAATAATGTAAAGGAGAAGTCATGGAACAAAAGAAAATTTAAATAAGGGATACTTATTGAATAAAATTCATATACAGTTAAAATAAAACTCATAGATATTTACATAACACTTATATAATATATATGTGATAAGGACACTTGTGATAAGGAAATTGGAAACAACGACGTGTATTACCACATACACCCAGACCCGAGGAAATATTGAAAAGTTCGTTTTCAATATTTACCCGACCGGGAATCGAACCCTGGACCTTTAGAGATAGCGGCACCTTGAAAACCGGTGCGTACACCACTCGGCCAAGGAGGTCATCGTATTTACATTTATTGGCCGTGTATGACAGAAATCAGTAAGTCACAGGTGTAATGGCGGCAGTAAGGCTGCGTTTCCACCAAAGATGTGCGATGGAAATTGTCGTACGAGGATGTCTAGCTGTGCTGTGAAAATGTGTGGGTGTTTCCACCAAAGCTGTGCGATGAAAATGTGCCTACGAGGATATGTAGAGCGGAGCTGTGAAAATACGCATTAATGTGTGGTGCGAGGATTATTGACTGGCTGGTACAGTATGCTTACACCTTCTCAACACACATTCCTCGCAACACATCCCTCGCACCCATCCCTCGTACCAAAGCCATCTTCTATCTCACTCGTTGCACTTGTAACGCAAGCAGCCGAGAAATAATAGCGGGCCATGCTCGTACACATCCTTCTCACACATCCCTCGTACCATGGCCCGCTATTATTTCTCGGCTGCTTGCGCTCAGTGCAACGAGTGAGATAGAAGATGGCTTTGCTCGTACACATCCCTCGCACACATCCCTCGCTTGTTTTGTATGCGAAAAAATCTAGCTCCGCTGAGCCGTTTCCACCAGAGCTGTGCTGACCGAGGCGACTTGGTTCTTTACAAACACATCTCTCGCTACGCATCCTCTCACATCTCTGGTGGAAAAGCAGCCTTAGGGCGTTTGTGCACTACCACTGAATTTTACCGATCCGGAAAAAAACTATGCTTGTATTTAATTAATTACTAATAAAAAATATTAATTATTAAAATACAAGCATCCGATTTTTTCCGGATCGGTAAAATTCAGTGGTAGTGCACAAACGCCCTAACCAGCGTCGCACGCGCGGACACCCGACACCCGCGCGGCTGTTTCTAACGTTACGTAACACTACGCCGCTTCCAATGTCGCCCGACCGCGCGACATGCGCATACGCACCCTATACCGTAGTAGCTACCCGCCCCGGTTTCACACAAGCAATTTTGATGAATTATACATGTAAACCTTCCTCTAACTTGAAACACTCTGTCTATTACATTGATGAAAGCCGCATTAAGAACTGTTGAGTAGTTTGACAGTTTTGAGTGTAAAGACGATGGAAAACGATTTGTTTGATATTATTTAGAGATTAGGCTCTTGATCCTACTAATAATATTATCAATGCGAAAGTTTGTGAGTATGGATGGATGTATGGATGTATGGATGTTTGTTAATCTTACACGCAAAAACTTTTAAACGGATCTGGATGAAATTTGCAAAAGAGATAGATTATAGGCTGGAATAACACATAGTATACTTTTTATCCCGATATTACGACGGGAACGGGAAACACGCGGGTGAAACCACGGGCGGCCGCTAGTTATACAAACCATCCTCTTGAAACACTCTGTCTGTTGATGAAAGCCGCTTTAAAAACTGTTCGTAGTTTAAAAGTTCTGAGCGTACAGACGACGGGAAACGATTTGTTTCATATTATTTAGAGATTAGGCTCTTTATTGCACATAAAATTCAGTTTAAAAATATAATTAAAAGTCAAATTTGAACGCTTTTCATGACACCCCGCGCGGCTGTTTCACACGACACTACGCGCCGCTTTCAATGTCGCCCGACCGCACGACATGCGCATCCTTTACCTTATAACTTACATACTGTATTGCACTTAAATTACAGTACATAAAAAATAATGAAGACTCAAAATTGGTCGCTTTTCACGATACCCCACATTGAGTGAAAAAACAGCTCACGTTTACGACTCATTATCGCATATCATAAGTGCCCCAGCAGTGGGGACATTAAATTGCTGATGATGATGCTGGGAACGAAACCAACACAGTTGCCATCCAGAATCAAAGATTTTGTCTGATCGTCTTTGACACTTAACTACAAAATTGATCTTATGATGCAATGTTTTTTGAGAGTATGTTCTCATAAACATATATTGCATCATAAGATCAATTTTACGTAGTAGTTTTTTTTTCCCTGTGCTTACAGTATCCGAGTCAACATTTGAACTAATTTTTATTTCGGATTATTCTTCTTAATAGTCTTCCGCCCGCGGCTTCGCCCGTCTTCATCCCGCGAGAATGTCACATTAAAGTAGCTTAGGTATGCCTCTCTCCAGCCCCCAAGTTATCCTCATACCAAAAGTCAGGTCGATCCGTTGCCCCATTTTGACGTGAAAGACGAACAAACACACAAACAAACACACTTTTACATATTATATTTTAAAACTAGCGGTCGCCCGCAGTTTCACCCGCGTGGTTCCCGTTCCCGTGGGAATATCGGGATAAAAAGTACCCTATGTGTTATTCCAGCCTATAATCTATCTCTGTTGCAAATTTCATACGGATCCGTTCAGTAGTTTTTGCGTGAAAGAGTAACAAACTTCCATACATCCATACTCACAAACACTCGCATTTATAATAAAACTAGCTTTCCGCCTGCGGCTTCGCCCGCTTGGACTACACGACGTTATCCCGCGGGAATGTGATATTTTTCCGGGATAAAAGTAGCCTAAGTTACTCTTTATTACATCAGCTACCTGCCATTGAAAGTCCCGTCAAAATCGGTCCAGCCATTTCAAAGATTAGCCGGAACAAACAGACAGACAGACAGACAGACGGACAGACAGACCTACAGACAAAAATTGTAAAACATGTCATTTTGATATATGTACCGTATATATTATAATCATATGCATGTAGTAAAAGGCGGTTATTTTAATGTTACAAACAAACACTCCAATTTTATATACCTATTTGTATAGATAATATACCTAACTACTATAATAGTGTAAGGCTTGTACCTTATGGGCATGGAATCCCCCGATACCGACGAACGTCTAAGTTGCAAAATTGAGCTGAGCATAAATAATTGTTCCTTTGTATTTCCTAGTACAAGTTATGGAATGGTTTCCGATAAAATGTCGATAGCCTGTTTCGTATTGTCGCCAACATTTCCTCTTTCGTCTCATTCCTCTCTAATTGACCGATTGGTTTCCTGAACATGAAGGAAAATTATTGAAATACCTAACTGGTACCCGCGTTCTGCCTATTAAACGAGATAAGTATTACAATTGTGACTATTTAATAAGTTTTACGTATGGGTATTCATATTAATTGTCATGTACCGTTTTATTTTTACCTTGTAATTTAATATTTCTAATTTTACTGCAACCTATCCAACCTACCGGTAGATTGGTAAAGATTGCTGTTTTACGCCTAGATGAAGTAATCTAAACTTTACTTGTGTTAAACTAAAGTAAGTAATATAATTGCCATACTCATAAAAAAAATTAAGCTATGTTTAACTTAAAAATTGTTTTGTCTCTTTTGTTCAAATTAAAAATAACATTTGTGTAACAAAGACAATACAATGTTTAGGTTAGTTAAACATAGCTTAAATATTTTTATGACTACTGGAATTACTCCCGTGTAATGTTTAAATATTTAACTCTGCAAGATATTGAAGGTCTTCTTCTTCTTTTCGTGTCAACGGTAGATATTTCAAATGATATTTTGCCAGTAGTGCGCGACGTCAATCCCTCTCCGACTGGCTTCATAGAGGTCTTGTAGAGTGCAGGATGAGGGGAAGCTTGGGCAGCAGATCATGTGGTCCATCGTTTGGATCGCTCCACAGGCGCACGCATCGTTTGAGGCGAAGCCCCACCTTTTGCGATTTACGTCACATCTGCCTACTCCAGTTCAAAGTCTGTTTAAGGACTTCCAGGTTTTCCAAGGAAGGCTGTGACCTAGGGATATTCAAGGTGTGAGTTACGAATACAAACCCACTTTTACTGCGAGTAGTATAGTCGACTATCTATCTTGTTTATAGAACAGCAAATTTTTTGCGATATAGAAGCTGCTGGTCTCACAGCATTATGTTTTTGTAAAGATATAACTTTTAGAATATTACTACTACAAAATACAGAAGAAACTGCAGTTTCTAAATATTTGTCTCAGTTGGAGATATAAACCAGATAGTTACATGATCACTATGACTTTGCCAACGGATCCTTCAAATTTTCAACTATGAGTAGGGGGTCCGCCTGTTATTGATATGTGAATATTTAATAGTAACATTCAAAAATATAACATTGAGAATACCAAACATGAAAAAAAAATTTGATTAACAAGCAAGTAATGAGCTGCAGAATTGTGGCAAACTGCGTCTTTAACTATCTCTTTCGAAAACGAAATTTTATGTGGCGGGATGGCGCTACTAACATATCTGACGTCACATGTTTCTAGCGCTGACCTTGTCTAATTAAGAAGTTTGATGATCTATATCTTCGAAAATATGTAAAATATTTGATAATAAATACCTGTGTCGTGTTTCTGATAATATTTCTAAAACCATTTTAAACAAATAAAAAAAATAGTACGATCCCCTAATTATATACTTACCTACAATAACTTTTTAATAAAACCACATTGGAGATTGGTCACATGAAACTATGAAAGGTAAAATTTGTGTGCAAAATTGTTTTTTCGATTGAAACCAGTGAATTATACAAAATAGTGGTACCTACATGTACAAACGAGGAAAAAGCTTAGGTAAGTAGTTTTAGTTAATTTTACATATATTCGTAAATGGAAAGTTCACTTTCTAAAAGTGTTGAGTTCGTCAGTTGAATAATCATCTCATCAAAAAATCTTAACTTCAACTTACTATGTGGCGTTGTCTGATCAGATAGGTTTCTATTAACGCATGTCAAAATTTTAACAAGATGTGAAAATAAATAGTTATCTAAGTACTTACTTACATATTTTACTTCAAGTCAAAATTTTTTTTTTAAATACTCACTTGCAAGAATACAGGGTGTTAGGGGCACCCTTGCTTTTAAAACTTTAACCATGTCTTCAGGCCTTCATGCTGAACAACGCAAAGCAAGATTTTTTGTCGGAAATGAAAAAAATATTTCGACCCTTCATACCTACAAAATGTCCCGATAAATTGCCAAATTTGTATGAAAAGTCCGATTTTTTTTTCCTTTCCGACAGTTCTTGCTGTACGTTGTTCAGCATGATGGTCTGAAGCCATGGTTAAAGTTTTTGCAAGGGTGCCCCTAACACCCTGTATATTGAACTCTTGACCCTCGGGCTAGATTGGAAAAGATATTTTGTTTATTAAAATAAAATAAAATAAATAAATATATTGGACATCATCGTCCGAATACCAAACTGTTAGCAGCTTGAGCAGTAGTATAATGGAAATTGGAAGCAACGACGAGTATTACCACATAGACCCTGACCCGAAGAAATATTGAAAAACTCATTTTCAATTATTTACCCGACCGGGAATCGAACCCGGGACCTCCAGAGATAGCGGCGGCACCTTGAAAACCGGTGCGTACACCACTCGTCACGAAGGTCGTAATGATTTTTATTAAAATGAAATCTGGAACTGAATTTATGACATGGGAATAAGGCTTATTTTTCCGACCAACCACGACGATCAGCGCCCTCTGACAAATGCCGAGTTATGTTTTTTTTATATTAATAAGGGGCAAACGAGCAGACAAGCCACGTGATGGGAAGTAGTCATCCTCGCTCATGGACATGTGGCGGACTAATACCCCTAATTCGAAATCATGTCTATTGCGCGAGAATGGCTATCCTGGTCACGGTCCTGATATGTATAGATAGACCTTTACGTTTCTAATATTACGTTAGCCGTTACCGTCCCCGCACATGAGCCACAAACGCCACCACTTGAAGCTAGAAGAAGAAACAAGTGACGACGCGTTCCTGGCTGAGCTGGGCTGGCTGGAGTGATCTGGCCGCGCACCCTCCGGACGCAAAATAGGCGCAATAGACGTCGAGTTGCGGAAACCGCCCGTAATGTTAAGAAGAAGAAGAAAAAAACAAGTGACGACTAGCGGCATCGGCGTTCATATAAGGTGCTGATAAACTAGAGCAAAACTTGTAACAGAACATCGAACATTCGCCGTTTTTAAATTTGTCGAGCTGAACAACGAACAGAGCCAAGCATAGAGCCAAACATCGCGAGGAACATTTTTATGATCTTTCTAGCGAACGCTCTAGTCGATGCTCGTCAAAAAATATTCTTCATGAGGACAATGACAGAAGCTCGGTTCACCAAAAAGTTCTAGACTAATTTACTGGCCTTCGTTAGCATGCTCGCCAGAACGCTCAATAGAATGCTCGCCAAAACCCTCTCGTTTATTTTTCTGTTAACATTCGCAAGGATGCTCATTACAAGTGACCTAGTTTAGTTTAGTTTAGTTTAGCTCTAGTTTATCAGCACCTTAAAATGTACGAAATTACAGGAAAAAGGTAGGTGACGGTGGTTTTCGGCAACGCTTAGGAATGACTGAGTTCAAAAGTCAAAGTAAAATATTTTTAACTTACGTGTAGTTTCGAATGTTTTAGAGGTTTTAAGATATTGCGCTCTCTAAACTTTCCATTGTTAAAATATTATTAACGCTTTTCTTATTTTAGAAATAGTAGATTGTACAACAAGTGCATAAAACATACCATTTTAGTACCCGAGACGTATATATCCACCCGAGCCGTATTCGAGGATGGATAGTCAATTCGAGGGTAAAATGGATTTTATGTACGAGTTATACACTCTGCTTTTCACTTCGAGTGTGAGGAAAATAAATTACAATATTGCAAAAAAGAAAAAATAAAGACTTCGCCAAATCGGCGGAAAAACTTTCTTTTTCTTTCTTTTTAAAAGTGGAAGTGGCAGCACAGTTACTTAGCATAGATCGTAGTCCATAATGCTTTTGAAATACTTATTTCTTACAAAATTTATTAATTTTGCCTAGTTTTATTTATTTAGTAATTTAACATGGATTATGTACAAAATTTAAGAAACAGAATGAAATAACAAGTTTATTTAACGAAGTTTAATTGCGTGTGTGACTGTTTACCTGACGACCTTTGTCTTAGAGTCTGTGACATAGACGAAGATTTTACTTTATGCACTAGAGCATAAAAAGCGATTTTATGCAGCCTATACCCAACATAAACACGAACTTTACGAGCATGAGAAGTGAAAATGTATTTTTCTTTTTACTTTGAATGGGTTTGCTCTTGATCCCAATCAAGCCCATGGACTAAGACAGGATAACACTATATAAAGGGTGTCTCAAAAGTACGTATAGGATTTGAATTTCGCGCTATTTCCGAAATATTCAAGATGGCGGGTTGAAATTTGACATACGTCATCTTGACACATGTAAAATTTATCGTGGAGCGTTTCACAATAAAACAGAGCATAGAAGTTATACAAATCATCATCATCATCATCATCATCATCATGTCAGCCGAACGACGCCCACTGCTGGGCATAGGTTATACAAATATTGAACGAAAATTCACGATCAATTACAAACACTCGTCGAAAGGTCGAAAAATCTCGTAATTTCAAGAAAAGGTGATGTCAAATGACCACCGAGATCTTGCCATCTGATGGCACTGGATTTCTTTCTTTGAGGCTACGTCAAAGATAAAGTCTACACCAACGATCCACAAAGCATAGACAATATAGACAAAATATTCGCCGAGTTATTGGTGAAATAAGTAGCGAAATGTGTGAAATTAGCAGCGAAATGTGTGAAAGTGTCATGAAAAACTTGCACACAGCAAAAATGCCCGTGGCGGCCATTTAGCACATATTCTATTTAGATAAAATTGTACAAGTCTCTTCTTTAAAATAAAATAAAACTACGAAGAAATTCCAATCCTTTCGCGTTTTATTGAGACAAATCATCCTATACCTACTTTTGGGACACCCGTTATATACTCGGGAAAACAGACGCGAGAGATTCCACTCCTTTGCTGTGCGCAATAAAAGATGTCGAGTAGCGCTTGGTGCGACATTTAGGAATATCAACCAAGAAAGGGTGGTAGCCCGCTGTGCGTCTGGATGTCCGATGGCAGAAGGGGGATGGCGGTATGAGCTCATGCAGCTCCTGAGCACAACTCCGAAGAATAATCACGAGCGTCACACTCTCCGAAGTATAATCTGTAAGAGACCGACAGACAGAAAACTTTGGTGTGAAATTGTGAGCGGTGAGCTAGGGTGTGAAATTTGCTCTTCGCCAGTTTTTTGTCGCCAATTAGTCTCTCAGCTCTGCGTTGGATCGTGTCCAGTGCAGCTAGTACAGTATGTACAGTCGAACCATTAATTTGTGACCCACTTTGCTAATAATTTGCTTGAAAGTGTCAAAACAAAAAGGTCAAGTTATGGTGGGTCACGATTTGGTTGGTCCGAGTGACCTATATTATTTTTTGAAAATTAAAATAACTAGCTGACCCAGCGCGACTTCGTTCCCGTGGCCCTACCCCCTTCTCCACCATATCCTACCCGTACTCTACCCCTACCCTACCACTACCCTACCCCTACCCCTACCCTATCCTACCCCTACCCTACCCCTACCCAACCCCTACCCTACCCCTACCCCTACCCCTACCCCTACCCTACCCTACCCCTACCCTACCCCTACCCTACCCCTACTCTACCCCTACCCAACCCTACCCTACCCTACCCCTACCCTGCCCTACTCCTACCCTGCCCTTCCCCTACCCTACCCTACCCCTACCCTATATCCTTCCTTGGACTTCCACGAACATTTCAAGACCAAAATTAGCCAAATCGGTCCAGCCGTTCACGCGTGATGTCGTGACCAAGGGAAATAGGGATTCATTTTTATATATATAGATTATGTGTATTTTCAAAAGCAAACTGTCCTATTAAGGAAATAATAATACAGGATGTTTGGTGCGTCGCGTGTCAAATTGAAATCGTTGACTGTAGGGTTTGTCTGATACCCTTTCAGACCCCCCTTAATTTGCAATCACGAATAAATCTATTATTCCATATCATTTTGCTCGTATTTGAATAGCGGGCTAGAAACAGACACTATCGCGCGTGCGTGATACAGCAATCGTGTGCGAAAGAAGGGAAAGAACGTAAGCCTTTAAACAAAATCGAAGCGGGCTTTCCCGCACGCAATCCTGCGCGATAGAGTATCAGTATAAAGGGGGCTATTGTTTGTTATTCAATAAAGGTAAAACAGCTGAACGGATCTGATTTTTGGCACACAGATTTTGATCTAGAATAGCATATATTTTTTTATATAAAGTTTTTCGCGAAACAAAAACTAGCGGATTTTTCTCACGATTTCAGGATTGCTCGGTAACAACCAGTCGATACCGATTTGGTCAGCTAATACACCACATTGTGTCAGCCTAACACGTCTTCGCTTAATATGTACCAATATTATATAAAATGATAATTCAAACTTCAACTTTTTATTCAATTTAGGTTATGGTAACAACACTTATGAACGTCAAAGAAGCTACGCCATTGGTTCGCAAATCCTATGGCGGGTGATCTTGCGAGAAGAACCGACAAGAAACTCGTCAAGGGATGATTTTCTCACTGTTTTATTTCACATTTATAATATACAGATAATACATTAAAATTATAATGAGACAATAGGTCACAATATATTTTATTAATTTTTATTTTAAGTTGAATAAATAGCACTTGTGCAAACATAAAATAGTAATAAATCAGCAAAAAGTTATATTCTAGAACTACTTAGTTATAATGAACACAAAAAGTAAATAAAAACTTTAAACTAGTATAAAAGATCCTAAATGATTATTTCTTTTGTTTATTGACATTGAAAAACATGTATAAGTACTTTTGAATTAAAGATTGTAAATTATGTTTTTGATGGTTTCGATAACTTAATTCGCATTTAATTTCTATAACCTCCATACTAATAATTGCTATTTAGTATTACAGGAATGATTTTGTTGAAACTTTCACTATCCTAAAGTTGAAAAACACCTGAGTTAATAAAAAGTCATTGGATGAACATACGTACAACAAAGTAGGTAGGTATTTCGTTATGAGTGATAGTCAAATTTGGTTGAAATATTGACTGTTTATGGAAATATGACGAAAATTAAACATAAACCTTCGCGCTGAAATACCATTTCGAGTTGTAAGTACCTCACCTTCTTCTTCTACCTATAGCGCTTCAGCTGAGCACCTCTTCTTAGAGATATCTTTTCGCCAGACTAAACTTCTTCTTGGTGTATTCTACTCACCTAACCTGTCTATTGATTATTTTAATTCTTTCGAAACTCTCCTTGAGGAGTTTAGGCCATCCTATGAACAAATTATTATAATGGGTGACTTTAACACGTGCCTATTGAAGTCGAATTCACGCTCGACAAAACTTCAAACTGTCCTTTCTTCCCTGAATTTACACATTATTCCTTTATCTCCCACGCATCATTTTCCAAATTGCACACCCTCCCTCCTTGATCTCATGATAGTTTCTGCTCCCGACAAAGTAATCTCTCACGGCCAAATCTCTGCTAGCTTTTCGTACCATGATGTGATCTTCCTTTCTTACCAAATACGCCCTCCCAAATGTAAGCCCCGTTTCATTTTGCGCCGCAATTATAAAGGTATCAACTTGGAGGCACTACGAGGCGACGCCAGCGACATGGATTGGTCATCAGTGCTCGATGCTCCTACTGTTGATGAAAAAGTAGCTTATTTCAATAATCTGCTTATTGAACTATTTGATAGGCATGCCCCGTTACGACGATTTAAAATGAAACGCAACCCTGCCCCTTGGCTCACTGCCGAAATCAAGGAACTCATGTCACTTAGAGATAAGGCGAAACGGAGGCTCAAAAAATTCCCTACGGATTTTAATTTATCTCGCTATAAATCTCTTCGAAACCGCTGCAGTCGTATGTGTAGGGATGCCAAGAGACGCTTTTTCCATGATTCCCTGGTTAATCGCAACCCGGCGGACGCGTGGAGATTCTTGCGCTCTGTTGGTGTAGGCAAGGCCCCCTCTTCCATCCCTACCGGTACTGATATTAACGCTCTAAACAGACACTTCTCCCATCCCCCCGTCAGTCTCGATCGCAGTGTTAAAGACATTACATTAGAGAAACTTTGTTCCCTTCCTAGACCCAACTGCTCGTCGTTCGACCTCTCTTCTGTTACCGAGAGTGAAGTCAAAAGTGCCATCTTGGCTATCTCTTCCGAATCAGTTGGTGATGATAATATATGCTCGAGAATGTTCATTCCTATCCTTTCCATACTTCTCCCTTTAGTCACTGCAATTATTAATGCTTCTCTTGATTCAAAGTGTTTCCCTAAGATCTGGAAAATTGCACACATCATTCCTTTACCTAAAATATCCAATCCAACTTTACCTTGTCATTTTCGTCCAATTTCCATCTTACCGTTTCTATCGAAAGTTCTCGAGCATATCGTCTACAAACAACTGTCTTCTTTTCTTATCTCCAATAGCCTCTTAAATGCATTTCAATCTGGTTTTCGCCCTGGACACAGCACTGCCACTGCCTTGCTGAATGTCACTGACGATGTTCGCTGGGCCATGGAACACAAAGAACTTACTGTCCTGGTTCTACTTGACTTCAGCAGTGCCTTTAACTCCGTCGATTTCGACATTCTTCTCGCCTTACTTCTCTCAATAAACGTTTCTGCTTCTTCCCTTTCTTGGTTCGAATCTTATCTTCGTGGGCGCACGCAGTGTGTTCGCCTTGAAGATTCAATATCCGATAAGGCTGAGCTGACTGTAGGCGTCCCACAAGGAGGTGTTCTCTCACCGCTCCTTTTCTCCATCTTCATTAACTCAGTTACCAGAGTCATATCTTCCAATTTCCATCTCTATGCAGACGACTTGCAGCTCTATCGACATTTTAAAATTGAAGAACATGACACAGCTATAGCTATGATAAATGACGATCTAAATCTAATATCCACCTGGGCTAGACACTATGGTCTTCTAGTAAACCCAAACAAAACACAGGCCATAATCGTTGCAAGTAGACATACGCTTAACTTAGCCTGTCAACTTCAACTGCCTCCTTTGTTGCTTGATGGTATACATATTCCATATAGTGACTCAGTTAAGAATCTGGGTTTGATTTTGGACTCCAACCTCTCCTGGGCGACACATGTCGCTGACGTCAGTCGCAAAGTTTACTTTTCCTTTCACACTCTTAAATGTCTCCAAAGTTATCTTCCTCTACCCACTAAAATCTCTCTTGCACAGTCACTCATTCTACCTCTTCTCGACTACGCTGATGTCTGCTACTTAGATGCCACCGAGCTTCTACTAAATAAACTTGAGCGCCTTCAAAATCTTGCTATTCGTTTCATCTTCCGCCTACGCAAGTATGACCATGTCTCCAACTTCCGGAAGGCACTCAAGTGGCTCCCTATACGTCTGCGTAGGAATGTAAGAATACTCTGTCTCCTCTTCAATGTCCTTTACAACCCTTCCTATCCTTCATATCTCCGCGATCGTTTCTCCTTTTTACACCCGCCTGACACTCCATGCAGATCCCATCTCAAATCCCTCCTGAAATTTCCATCCCACCATTCTGATTTCGCTTCCTATTCCTTCTCCGTACATGCCGTTCGTCTCTGGAATTCGCTGCCAGCCGAGATACGCGATTGCCGCACAATTTCTCTTTTTAAAAAACGTTTAAAAGAATATTACTTATCTTCCTGTTCTTAACACTGTACCCTGTCTGTCTTTTGTTATTCACAACTATCTCTCGCTATATGTATTATTATACCTTTATGTATTTTATTTTATTTAAGTATGTTTAAGTATATGTATATAATTTTTTAGTTGATTTTCTTTATATTTCTGTTAAAATATTTATTGAAGTTACACACTGTCTGCCCTTCTCCGTGTTTATTTCCTCTCGCGGGCCAGCTGGTAGATATTCCAATGTGGAATAAGTTGTGCCCTTGTACATTTCTTCTCTGTATATGTTTTTCTATTAAAACCTTTGTGTGTACAGAATTATTAAATAAATAAATAAATAAATAAAATAAACTTTTTCTCTGAAATCCGCATATGAATCACTTTACTTACAGACACTCTTATCTGGTAAACACTATGTTCTTTAAAATGTGAAGAAATTACAACATTAGAAACAGCTACGCAACATTTTTAAGTTAAAGAACTTTGTAAGGATAATACCAAACCCATAGAACGTAATAAGTTTTTCACTTTTCATGCTCGTAAAGTTCGTATTTATGTTGGGTATAGGCTGCATAAAATTGCTTTTTATGCTCTAGTGCATAAAGTAAAATCTTCGTCTAAGTCACAGACTTTAAGACAAAGGTCGTCAGGTAAACGGCCACACACGCAATTAAACTTCGTTAAATAAACTTATTATTTCATTCTGTTTCTTCAATTTTGTACATAATCCATGTTAAATTACTAAATTAATAAAAGAAGGCAAAATTAATGAGTTTTCTAAAAAATAAGTGTTCCAAGCATTATGATGGACTACGATCTATGCTAAAGAAACTGTGCTGCCAATGCCACGTATAAAAAAAAAGAAAATCTTCCCGCCAATATGGCGAAGTCTTTATTTTTTCTTTTTTGCAATATTGTTATTTATTTTCTTCACACTCTAAGTGAAAAGCAGAGTGTATAACTTGTACATAAAACCCATTTTATGCACTTGTTGTACAATCTACTATTCTAACAACTTGGTATGAGCAGTCTAGGATAATACATTTCCATACGAATAAATTACGCAGTTAGCAGTGTTCATAACAAAAGTAGTAAAGGCTCTGACGAAGCGCTATTTCCTTGTTACGATTATTATTTAACATCTTCTATTATGGAAAGATACTTTCAATAGTCGATGACTTTTCCATCTCATCATCATAATTATATTTATACGTGTGCCTCTGCCCACCTACTAGGTACCACTTTGATATCGAACTCAAAATGGTTGAGGTTTTTTTTTGACGTGAAAACTTCTTAAGCGGCCTTGTTCACTTTTTGTGATGGGTATAAAAATGTTAAACTCGCGTCAGGATCACGTGATGACGTGACCGTCAGATCGAAAATTCGTAAGACGGACACGTGACCATCGAAAAACTGTTACAATGTTCTTAGTTCTTAGAACACGAAGGCAAATTTCGCCACCGTTTCCAAAGTCGCGATAGCTCAGGTTAGAAAACGGGCGGCATTGAAGCCAGAAGACCTCGGTTCAAATCTAGTCCGTATTTTTTCATTTTTTTTGTGAAAAAGTCTAGGGAGCCCTTTTCACTTCTGCCGGCACTCCCGGAGTGGAACCCGTTGTTTTTTTATCCACAACGGGGTAGTACTTAGCCTGCATCACACCTGATGTTAAGTGGTGATAAGGCTGAAGGTGGAAGCGCACTACTGCCGGAATCCTCATTCACTGAGGAACTGGCTATCCTAAAATTCTTAAAGTGATATTTTGGACAGGATTTTTTAACAACCGTAGCTTATTATAGGTACTTAAAATCAACCAACCTCTAATTGCATAGACGATTATACCTAAGTATTTAATTTTTGCTAATTTTACATAATAATAGATTTCTGGTTAGTATAAAATATGCAAAGAAATTAAAAATAGTCGTAGTCTAATTTGAATTTATTTTAAATAACCTTCCACTAAAAAGCATTGAGTACCTATCTAATGATGCTCTAAATTAATGAATCAAAACACTCTCACTACATACATATAACAATAAACGTAAGTAGATAGCGTATCACAAAAACGTGTGTTCAGAGAAAAGTGAATGTTGCTCGTTGCGAATTATCATGTCGCTTTCATTGCAGCTGGCAAACAATCGAATGTGACATCAGGGTATCGAGTGGCCGATGCGCTCGCGGCGGCGACGACCACGTGGCGGCGCCCCGCCGGCGCTCGGTCCAGCGCCCGCGCCGCGCCGGGGAGGACCGCGGGAGTGCGGGAAGCGACCTTGGCGAGGAACGAGGAGTGATTCATTGCAGCGAAAGTGGGAGAAATGTGCCGCCGCACCCCGCGCCCGCCGCTCACTTTTACTTTCCAGTGTGGCGCAACCGACGCCGCCGCCGCGGAGCGCGCGCGCCACTCGCCCGGCGCCCGCGGCCCGCAGCGCCGCCGTCGCGCCGTAGCCCCATGCGCTCCGATACCGACCGTCCGCGCCCGTGACTGTGCCCGGATTACAGTGCTATTACAGTGCAACCCAGCCCTGGATTCAGTTTGAGTGTTCGCGACGAAAGTCGAAACCGGGTCGCCCGATAACAGTTGTGCAAGAGCGCGCGGAACTCGAGCGGCCTCGCGCTCTCCCGGAGGAAGCGTGTCGCAAGCGGGAAGTGGCGCAAGCGCCGGGAAGCCGCGCGTGCCCCGCGCGCACGCACCCTGGACACCCTGGACTCCCCGGATTGCTCCCGTGATCAACACGGATTCTCACCAGACAGAGACCCGTGGTAAGAGTTAAAGACATATTTTTTCCAGAACTCTACGTTGGATTTGGTGAAAATTTCATATCTACGTAGACCAAAAATATGAAAGGACAAAACTCCACATCTACCACTATCACCATACTTTCTACAGGTGAAATAGTACCAAACAAACATAACTAAGAACACCCACATCGACAAATTTCGACTCGGATGTCGGAAATGCTACAAATAAAGAAGTCAAATATCCAAGGACAATACAACTTTCAACTGATTTCGCGCGCAGCCGACAATAAAAACTTCGTAACGCCTGCGCAACCTCTCGGTCTCACTTTCGACGTCTGCGCCGCGCCGCTGCGAGCCTCGCGCGCTTTCAAAGGCTGTTACAAAACCTTCGGCATGTCGAATTTTCTTTCGAAAGTTTTGATCGATAGGTGATTGACTAGATAGGCCTGATGTCGAAACTCTTCACAATGCTGTCGAAATATTTGCAGAAAACTGTAGGCCTATTGGTGTTTAGGTTGGAACATGAGCAGTTTCATTATCATGAACCGTTCACGGCGGAACCTTGCAGTCTCCGTGACCACAGGCGGTCATTGAGGTGGTGCCATTACGAGCAGCACGTTTCAAGCAACTGTCATCATTAAGTAGAACTGAAAGGAACGTGCCCAAGGCCAGTTGGATAACGAATTTTCGTTTAATATTAATAAATGGCAGCCACGGCCGGTCGTGACGGACGGTACAAACGCGGATGTATGCTCTATCCGACCCCTCAAAAGCACTTTCACGCGGCTACGAATCATAATTGAAATGGGCGAAACCAATCTATACGCAATATCAAGCGAATGATATAATCGGATGTAACTAATTTTGTTAGATTGAAATCATCTGTTTTAATCACTGAAAACATGGACGGTGTTATCTGAGCAAAAATGCAACTTTAAACGACATTTCTGTGGACTTTCACAATCCGTATCTTGGGTTCTCGTTAGTTTGGTATCGAGGAAAGCCTGGATATTGCGCAATGTCGCAAACGGCTGAACTTTCGTCGAGCGATCAGTGGGCGGGGTACACCCAGTTTCAGATAAAGATCGTGATTAGCAGTGACAAAAGTACAATGCGCGAACTTTCTCCCGGTGAAATGCGCGAAAGCGGCGCCCTGCCTCGGCGGCTCCGTCCTGCCTGGCTCGGTGTTTACATCGCGTACGCCGAATTTGGTATGGTTACTGTAAAACAAAAATAAGCTGTAGTACATTATGTAATTTCTGCACTCACATCGCTGTTTTATAGCATACTCTTTATACTAGATAACGCAAATACCTACACTCCATTCAGCGAAACAAAAGATTTTTAGTAAACAATCTTGATATGTCTCTTCATATACGAAGTGCATTTAAAAATAATAAATGTGTATTTTTACATACCAACATTATTCATTTTATAAAATACTAGCGGATCCACGCGGTTTCACCCACGTGGTACCCGTTCCCGTGGGAATATCGGGGTAAAATATAGCCTATGTCACTCGGGAAGAAAGTAGCTTTCTAATGGTGAAAGAATTTTCTAAATCAGTCCAGTAGTTTCGGAGCCTATTCGATGCAAACAAACAAACAATCAAGTTTTTCCTCTTGATAATATTAGTATAGAAAAACATTGAATAAATTGTTGCATTTTATATTAAAAGATAGTTTAAGATTGATGAGGTAATATCTTTTGCTCCACTGAATATACAAATTGTTCAGACGTCATTCGAACTCGCAACTGGAAATCCAAAAATTGGATTTACACAAAGATCAAAATTTATCCATACACAACTATAGGAGTGCACTTTAACTAAGCAATTCAAAGATTCAAAGATTCAAATTTGTTTATTCAACTTAGATTGTTATTTACAATACTTGTGAACGTCATAGAAGCTACGCCATCATCGGTTCGCAAACCCTACAGCGGGAGACCTTGGAGAAGAACCGGCAAGAAACTCCAAGGGTTGTTTTCTTAGTAGTAATCAATGGACGCAAATCAGTAGGGAAGTAATTGTGAGGGTGTAAATGTATCACAGTACAATAAACAAAATCAAATTGGGCATCATCGTAGAAGGAGTTAATGGCAATCAGGATAAAAATAACTATAAATAAGTAAGTATTAAAAAAACTTAATCGTGTTAATAAACAAATAAAAAGTAAAATCGACATGTTTCAAGAATACTGGATTGAATGAAGCGATGATTAATGCGAAAATCATTCCAAGGTCAAACACGACCGAAATCTAAAGAAGTTTAGCAACCGGAGTTAGTAAACAAATTTATATTCAAGTCTTAATACGTTTCTTTCTGAACATCTTATTAGAACAAGAAACAATTACCTACTTCAAAGAACCTCAATACAGCTAATTTTCGTAGTGATAGTGTCATATTAAGTGACGACTGAAATCTTGAGAAGTTTAGCAACCGGAGTTAGTAAAAGTTTCAATACGTTTCTTTCTGAACATCTTAACAGAACAAAAAATAATTACCTACATCAAAGACCTCAATACAGTTAATTTTCTAGTGATAGTGTCATATTAGGTGATTGTAAATCATGATAGCTGTATCAATTCATAATATCGTAATAGTCATGTTGTCAAATTTACAAATGACCGCTGTTGTATCGATAACGTAATAGATTCTACAAAGATGATATATACGGAGAAAGTGAACTTTCATATCGACCGATGTATCTCGCTCGGCTCGCTAATACCGATACCTAGTTAGAAGTAGTTAGATCCACGGCAGGCATGAATAGGCTATTGTTTTGAAACAAACACGAAAAGGTCTGTTGCTAATGTTATGAGCGGGTAGGTCGCTCATGACAACGGCGCTAATTTATCAAAAGATCAATGGCACTCTGTATGCGGTATCTAGGCTCATGTACATTCACATCGAATCAGTTCCAACGCATCAACAATAACCCTCGATGGGAGCCTCTCACCTCATTACAAAATAAAGTCTTAATAACAAACACGAAATTAAATTAAAGCTTCGCAAACAGGTGGCAATTAAAGTTATTCTCACAGCCGATCTCGGTGTTTACGTAAGAGGTTTAATATCATCAGAAGAAATTTGCCAAGTTATCCAATCCGAGCATTCGTTAGACAATGAGTGAGGAAATGAAAGTGATTTTGTTGTTACGTTATGGCAACGGAACAAGTTGCGCGATTATTAGTCTAGTTTTTTTTAATTTACAAAAGAATTTCTTGTTTTATTTAATAGTCCAGTGTCTCTAGTTCTGAGAATTGATGGCTCGACCGACCAAAACTGGTTCCTAATTTGATTGAACTAGTTTATCAAAATTTCTTTCCACCGATGTAAACGGATTAAATTATTAACAATTTTATTATTCTCATGTTATGACTAGTTAAACTAGTAGAACGTTATGGTTATAAACAACAAATTAAAATGATAGTGTGATTTCCATAAAATCTCCGAAAACATCGGTTGCAATAGTTTCATAGTTTATACAACGGAACTTTATGACCCAATTACTGGTATCTCGGGCGGCCGGAGCTACCAAAATTGCGCCACAATCCTCAGTGCGCCCACCCACGGAAAGACGTGTTAAATTGCTAATACCATTATCAACTTTCATTGCATCATCGCCGCTGTAATTATATTGTTTGTCGGCCACCACTCGTAATAGCCATAAGAGCTATCTGTTTCGCTCATCAGCGTCATCAGCTAACGCCAGTATTTGCCGAGAGCCATCCGATGGGCGCAAACATCTGACAGCGCGGCGGTACACATTGCAACGTGCCGATTCGAACCCAAGGTCTTTCCTAGTGGAAGAGAACGGAGTTTCCTGCGGCCGCCTATCTCTCGCACACCGACACGCGTGCACGCACACGCCCACGTGCTACTCTTTGTGTTCAATCTTTCCTAGCTACCGTTGAAGCATCTTCTTTTTGTGCCAACCACGGACGTTTGAAGTGTGAGCCTCCGAGCGGTTCATTATATAGGCGTCGGGCGATGCGCGCGCGCTCAGTTAGTATGTCACTGGAGCCGCCGCGAGAGGTGGCCTGCAAGGACTGTACCACGCCGCCGACCTTTTTTTCTGTGCGTGCGATGTTTTCACTTTCGTCATTTTGACCGGGCCAGTTCGAACTTACGTCGCTCGCGCACGGACGTGCCTAGGATCGGACGGTGTGATTATCCTGTGATCGCTGGTGCTTCGGATTGTTTGTTTTTTTTTGTACATAAATATTTATTGTATTGTGCGAAATGGCTGTGATGCAGTGCTAATATGTTCGATAGCGACATCCTTTTCAATTTCTACAATGAGCTTGCTAGTCGTAGTGCTCTACAGTTTGCAAGGTAAGGATTGTTTACTTTTGTTTTTGAGTGATGAGCGGGTGTCGGCTGGGGCTCAACCTTGTGTCTAATGAACGCGGCCGCCTCATCCGCCTCTCGCCTTCGCTCGAGCCTCGCAGAAGAGGTTAATAGGTTCACATTAGATGGTGGTTTGCGAAATCGTCTGAGCTCAGCGTATGCGCAGCTTTTCCACGCTCAAATTCGCGCGCAATCGGCGCGATGTTTTTATCGGTACGACATGTAAATCTTTCCATAAATAATTCCTTTATAATTCTCATTTTATCAGCTCTAATTTGGTAAGCCGAGAGTCAAAATATTTGTGTAAATTTCCGTATCATAAACTTTTCAGCGCTAGATCGTGAGTTAAAGTTAAGTCGCTACAATCATTTTGAGTAACAGTAAAAGTTATTTCGCTAACTGGCTGCAATGCAACACCTTTTATGCGAATGTTGTGCCTAGTGAATATATTGTTCCCACGGTACAAGAGACTACGACATCGCTGTTTTCGTCTAACAACCACAACTAGCTCAGTTTCGTTGACGCAAAACATAAAATTGTTGTTGTTATATAGAAGTATCTAACATGTGTACCAACTATTACAACTAACTTCAAGATACCAAACTATTTATAACTTTAAGTTTGATTTTTTTTCTTTCTACGTATGATTAGGAACCGGGATGTAGATATTTTAAAGTAACAAAACTGCTTCATCCTTGCATTGACCAAACTGGTATTCGCAAAAGGTATTTTTATGTCACATCCAAAACAAAACCAGTTTTAAAATTCAAAAACATTACTTAACCATTTCTCACAGCGAATATTTGAAAAACGATAATGAAGCATAATATTATTATTGTCCAACACCAAACCACGTGTTGACTATAAACATTGCCTGTTAAAGTTTCTAAACACTGTCAAAGTTCATCTTAAAATAGTATAAAGAAATTACGCAATTGAAATAGCTACAAGATGGAAGGTAATTGTGTCAATGAAGCGGTGTTGGCACAAGTGGGAACAATTTATAGGACAATTAGAAATAGGTGCGATATTGCTCCTTATGCTCTTACGAAAACTATAATAACTAATGGGCTAGTGAAAAGTAGAAGGAAAACTGGCGAAAAGTCGGAATATCTAAGACCGAACTTGAAAACACGCTAGATATGTAGGTACATCTCCAAAATCTCTACATTGTTTCATCAAAAAATTAAGGTTTAGAACCTTAACAACAAGCTTTTTCTTTTATAAAACGCAAAAGTTATTGAAATTAAGACTTGAAAATATTGTCAAAAATTTTAATGGATAACAACCTTATTGATGATCGGAAATAACAACACGTTTTCTTTGTGATCACGGCAAAGGTGCCGAAACGGCGTGTACCCTACAAACTAATCAAAATGACACAAATTCTTCCAATCGAAAATCGCAATAATCAAACTGTATTGTAATCCTTGAAATTTATATTTATTTCATCAAATAAGGGTATTTCACATAAAACTACTTAGTTATTTTGTGAATCCATTATTATTTTTTTAGTTTTTATATCGATGTTATACTTTGTTTATACAACTGTCGATTCACCAAAATAAATAATAATAATTATAACTCGGTAGCAAATTCTCTTTCTAACCCACTTCATATGCTCTGTGATTAATATCTACGCGCGGAAATTCTTAAAGTACTTAAGTATTTTTTTTTCGTTGAATCTAAAGTAACCTTGTTTATACCTAGTGTTAATCAATTACGTCATTTATACATAAGATCATAATTATTATCATAAAAGTAATAATTATACTATTATTAATACAGACTATTATGACAGACGTTAGAGTTTCTATATAACTTGACGATGGTTTTTAATTTAATTACTCGATGGAAAATTATGATATTTCCCTTGAATGTGTATTGCAAATATATTGGTAAGTATTTCTTTATCTCATTGTTTTACAGAAAGTTTTATTTGGAAACAGTTAAAAATTATCTAAACACGAAATACCACCGCACCTTTAAAATATCATATCACAAACCTTCGATTTCCAGATTAACACAAAAACAGTTTGATAAAAGATAAGATTTTGATTTTTAAACTTTCGATAAAATTAACCAATGTTCTACCATCTCTTTTATGAAGCGTGATAATTTGGAGTTTTCTTATAAGAATCTAATACACACAGTAAGTATTATAGCAAATCTTATAAGTCTTACTTATAACAATAAAGTAAATTATGAAAATACTGGGCATTTGAGCTACATCAGCTACAAGCGATTTAACCACTTTTAAATTATTTATTATAATACTAATTAAACTATGGCTATATCCAAATTATGTATGACTTTGCGAAAATTTATAACAAACTGTTTAGACTTGTCACTTTCCGCCGGTTTCCGAAACGCCAATTAAAATTAAATTACCTAATTCCCAATTAATCTCAAATTAATTGTAGTTTGGGTTTCTGAAAGAAAAATGTGACAGACTGTCAACAATCTGTTAACAGTCTGTCAGTGCCCATACAAATCTCAAACCATTTCTAGATTTGGGTTTCCGAAAGCATAATCACATGATTTACAAACTGTCAACGCTTGAAAAATTAATTGAAGAAATTCGGCCAATTAACTGAGAATCAAATCAATTTACCAAGTTTTTACATTATTCCAGTCAATTGAGTTAAATGTTTCCTTAAATTATGATTTTTAAAAGTGATAATTCATAATATTTCGCTCGCCGTGCGATTTCTTTTGCTATTTTCGCAATTCGTTCCATCGAAAACATTTTATCTAGAGCTACACGTTAGGTGGCGCTAGGGATCAAATAATTTTGTTGATTTGTCCTGCAATAAGTACCAACAAGAAAAAAACAGTCAGAGATAATGGATACAATAATTATGTATGATGAGTATTAATTCGATTGACTTCAGTCAGGGTGGCCAAACTAATAATAAACCAATAATTAGCAGTCAATTACCTAATTGTGAGATAATTTTCGTTTCAGAAACCCAATGTGCTTTTAATTGGGAATTAATTGTGACAGTCTGTTAGCTAATTTTAATTTTGATTGGCGTTTCAGAAACCGGCGGTTTGTCTAGTTAGCGGATAGTTTTTCGCCTTTGCACCATTCCTTTGTAGTTTAGATGACTGCAAATATAATTAAAAAGTTGATTGAACGTCAATAATAATAAATATTTTGATCATCTACTAATTTAAATACCGCAAAATAAACAATACCAGAGCACTGTCTACCTTATAATGTAAACAATTTCTAAGTCTATCGTCGAAAATATGAAAATATTTATTCAAGAGAATATATTTCTCCAACATGACCATGACCGCTCCAGGAATTAATGATCTGAATAAAAATTTTGGCTCTATCTTTGTATCATGACTTGAACTAGTTGATGCTCTCGACTTCATCCGCGTTTAATTCGGTTAGGTATATAATTACGCTCCGTATCATTTCAAAGAATGTTCTTCTCCAAGGTTTACTCTATATATATTTCAAATTTCATCAAAATTTGCCGTTATTCCACATAGCCGTACTGCCATATCCCCTGGTAGGGATACTTAGATTCGTTTCCTCCTATCTCTACCTGTTGGAATACATGGAATCTTCTGTTCCATAATCCCTACTGGTATAGTTGGATTTTTCCCATTTATTGCTCTTAGTAGGGTTATATGTGGAATCGGGATTTCTTTCTACGATTAATAAGGTGTTCCTGAATCGGGTATTTGAAATAATAGTTCTATTTTTTATGTAAGTATTTCAAACTTTATCATAAATTGTGTTAATTCTCATTAGATATTATTACCTATTAGCATGGCTGCTTATGCTTACACCATAAATGTTCCACTTTCTCGATTTGTTTCAACGCGATAACAATGTTATTTGGTGAGAAATCTTAAGATAAAGCGAAGTTGCAACATCATCCAAACTTGTGCTGCCTTTAGCGTAGCGGCGGGGAAATACGCACTTTCCAAGTTTCCACTCATACAATATTCACACAAAAGCTATTTTGATCATACAAATGAATACGATCTCATAATATATTAAGTACTGAAGTTAATATGTACATTATTGTATTATCTAGAAAGCGTTCAACATCATTTGGATAAGTTTTTACAACAACTCCAGGCTTTGTTCGTGGACATTCTGATGAAATCGTATGGACAATAGAAAACGTCTGATTAAAAATTATAGTTGAACAAAGTATCAAAAAAGGGAATTGAATTTTTTCTTATGCAAGATTTAGCAATGACCCAGAAAAATGCATTTATTTTCCATTATTACCGCTTATTGACTGATATCTCGGATTTGCACTCAACTCAACAATGCGTCAATATTGTGCTAATTTTTGAGGTCCCTTTATCACATACACGCGCCTCGGAACTAGTTCTCTGAGTTTGTTCGTTATAATTACCGACATATATCCATCAATATACTATCAGGAAAATAGTTTATGTTGGTATGCGTAGTAGTATTGTATATGTTTGCTCTGGAATTATCAGTAAAATTGTTACTGGTACCGCCATAATAGCAATTAGTGCTGATTCAAAGGCATCTGTTTCCTGGAAACTGTGCTCTGTTACTATGAATTTATCTTCTCTGTTACGAGTGTTGCGTCGGATAGGGAAATCTCCATTGTAATCGCCGCTTTCGTCAATGTTACGCTCAGAAACAATGCTAGTTGTATTATAATTGCAGGCAGCGATTACTTCTTCATTATTCAAAATTACTGAAAGGATTGGCTAAAATTACACCATTAGCATTTAAATTGCGATATTCTTCTAAGAAAACATTGTTACGCAAAAAATTTAACCACTAAAAGAATGCAGATGACATACTGTAGATGCCAATATATCATTGATGTGCCTCCGGAAAACATACAGCATTGTCTATGAAGAAGCAGTGTGTACTTAGCTTTACGATGGTGTGGTCTGGCCTTTAGCCATAGACAAAGTCGATCTTCCACTATTCGTCCGCTAGGTGTCGCCTGTGTCCCCAGCTAGGGCGGAAGGTGTTTGCCGCCATTCCGAGTCACATAGCGTTGTGTACTTTCGTCACGTACGGACGAAAATCGTCCTGAATCTTCATGATCTTCAAATAAAGATCGGAAATTCAACTCACACGTTAATTGTTAACGTCTTTCATAAACGATCTATATTAAATTTGTTATTTTTTTCTCGGTTATTACGGAATTTGTGGAAAAATATGGCGTTGGTCAACGGGCTCCATTACATCGACATCGACGAGAGGGATCCAGTACAAGAGGAAAGTTTGACCAGCAGCTCCAGTGAGACTGATCAACAAGCATCAAACACCGAGAAAAGGAAACTAAGAGCTGAGGTAACGGTCGATCCTCGGATCGATGCGTGATATATCAGGTCAGTCTTTTTACAAATACAATACTGATGAGAACTTGACTAAGCCGATTTGTATCAATGTCAAGACACCAACTGGATATGCAAAACTGTTAGAACTAAGTAAATGTACATAAAAAGTTCATCAAACCAGTTGACAAGAAACTTTTCAAACTTATGATGGAATTTCAACCTTGTTACTCTTAAAATCGGCAATACGTTCACTACAATTGTAGGGAAGCTTAAGCTTAAGCTTTGCATGATATGTTTTAACCAACCTGGTATTGAAATTAAAAATAATAAAGAGTTATGTTTACGATTTTTTCTAACCAACATGAATAGCAGGCACAATAAACTTGCTAGCGTTTTCTGAGCTAAGGATATTTATATCGTTACTCATTACACATTATTAATAAAAAGAGAAAAAAAAAACATAATGCCTAGTGTTTATGTTACATCAATACCATGCATTGCGGGTCTTTATCCCTTTTGCCCATGGGTGAATCTTTATAAACTTTTGAATTTACTTACACAAAGGTGAATTGATTTAAAGGCGGTAGAATTTTATTAAAAAGGCTACGTTTGCTCCCAGAAATAAGCTTGGGTTTTTACCTACCCTCATCTTTGAAATTATTTAAGAAATGTTCACGGAAGAAATTCCTTTCACATCGGCAACGAAAATATAATAAAACAGACTGAAAAATTAAAGCAATGTGCTATTTCGTACATTTGACATTATTTTCTTCATATATCTTATTAGAACGTAATGTTAGTACCCCACATGTAAATTGGGCTTTCACTATCTTGCAAATTACAGGTAACGTTTGTTTTATACACGTTCATATAGTATTTCATTATGGTCGTACTACCAACTGTGTGTTTTGTCAACACAATATAGTTACCTCTATATACGCAAAACTGATCTGTGCGGGTTAATAATAGTGTATCTCATGTATGTATCTCGCTCTTGCCACACATTAACCATTTTTTTAAAGAAAATAATGCCTTCACAAGTAACAGTGAAACATTAAATGACAATACCAGTGCAATGACAATACCAGTACATGTACATGCAATGACATTACCAGTAACAACAGATTGATCCGGGCACTTTTGAAAGGAAGGATTATGGTCTGTTTGTTATAAACAAGACTCCCAGTCTCATTTCCAAGCCTTTTCTGCGGAAGAAAAGCAATGGAATAATGCATCCAATCTTCGAAAGCTGAACGAATAGTTAATTAAAATAACTCATCACTTTTTTATTTATTATTACTTGCGCAGACAGTACCTAATTATAATTACATCACCAACACATATAACTTGTCAGAACTAGTCACTGTCATATTTCACATTCCGTGAAGTCGGTGTTCCTTCAGCTTGGAGACTGAATGGAAAAAAAAAAAACTAGATATAAAACTAGAGTAAAGGAATCTACATTCGTATCCCTACTGCACAATCGCATCGGGTGGTTTTAAGGACCAATTATCAAGGTTCGTTTTTGTGTTTGCATTTTCGTTTGTGGGATCTGACAGCAGCGCCGTCTCATATAACCGCTTAGTGTTTGAGAGGTCAGGTCATGACGACCTACACCTACTAAGTTGCGCCTACAGGCTGCGACGCGGAGGCTGATACACTTTTGCAACAGTAACGTGCTGGGTCGCAGAGACCCTATCAGCGAGAGTTCGTTGAAAATTATTGCAACAGCAACGTGCTGGGTCGCGGAGACCCGGTAACGTGCTGGGTCGCGGAGACCCTATCAGCGAAAGTTCGTCGAAAATTATTGCAACAGCAACGTGCTGGGTCGCGGATACCCAGTAACGTGCTGGGTCGCGTAGACCCTACCAGCGAAAGTTCGTAGAAAATTATTGCAACACTAACGTGCTGGGTCGCTGAGACCCAGTAACGTGCCGGATCGCGGACACCCTATCCCGACCCGGACGTTTGTCAAGGTCTTACCTGCAGGGTCGCGGACACCCTATCCCGACCCGGAAGTTCGTCAAGGTCTTACCTGCCTACTAATAGACCGATGGACCAAGAAACTGCGGAGGCCGTTAGACACCTGGAGAAACCGGGTTTGTACAGTCAGTTACTAAAAACCTACCCTAACGCCCTCTCAACACTGGGAATATTCCCGAATTCGGCGAAATACAGCAGAAAATTAAAAATATAGCGAATAATTTAGTAGCAAGTAGACAAATTCAACAGGAGTCTAGATCGCTTCATAGAACAGAGGTACTGCCTGGCCTGCGTGCACTTTAGAGTCTGCTGTACCCTGGCGGAGCTTTGCCAATTTCGTTATGCGTAATAGCGAGGCCGGCGAGATTCTGTAGGCCACGGCACGGCCGCACTGCCGCTACTACTCACAAATATTGTAACGCTAATTCGACAAAATGTAACTTCGACATACTATCTCGATTCCTACAAAGGTATGCCAAGAGATGATGTGGCGCGGAGCCACACAGCTGTGTGTGTTGTGGCGCGGAGCCATAAACCACTCGACAAAAATACTAGTACCTCCAGTTACTCACTTTCTATCTAACGGACGCTTCCGAGTAGAGTTGGGGCACTCATCTATACAGAACATGCATGATAGTCGAGCCAGAGTGTACTCGAGCTTTCTTTCTCTGATCACAAGTTCCGAAATCGCGATCTCTGGATCACACGCGTGAAATCCTGCACTTGTCCAAGACGCTGATAGGTATAACGTTGTTACTGCCACCTCCACAGGTTCAAGCATTACAAATCACCTGAAAATTTAAAAAATTGGGGGTGGGGTAGTCAAATATGAGTGGTCATAAGAAGGAAAAGATTTATTAAATAAAAACAAAACTGACGTAAATCTACCTAAACGGCTTATATGCCAGCAAGTA
Organism: Crambus lathoniellus; assembly: GCA_949710035.1. Lineage (NCBI taxonomy): Eukaryota > Metazoa > Arthropoda > Insecta > Lepidoptera > Crambidae > Crambus > Crambus lathoniellus. The sequence continues at coordinate 2,850,760 of OX453298.1, forward strand.
GAAGATATTTTAGATGGTGATAATCAAGACGATCCTTAACATCTCTTGACTAAGCCTTATAATATCGCATAAATTCTTGATAAATCTATTGTAACAGAAAAAATATTATAATCTTTGGAATTCACAGAGAAAAACTATAATTCTCCAACTGAAACTTGAAACGAAATTTTAAATGTGGTTGGGACCCAAGTCTATTCCTAAAGTGGCTTTCTGCCAACCAAGTCTAAGATTATTAACTCCTCGATATCGCTAGTATATCAGCAAAGTACTATTCTTATCATCTGGACGCAGAGTCCATTAAAACAGTTTTCTTATTCCATATTTTGGGCTTGAAACTGACTCACATGTTCATAGCCAGCTTGGAAACCATTTCAAATATACCGGCAGTAATACCAGTAATACTTCTCGAGATAATTAGAGAATACTTCTTTTAGGTCATGACTAAAAGACAAAGTAACTAAATTAAATAATTAATTAAAGCTTAATACTGCAGTAAATGAAATTAAGTATAAAATGTGCTTACTGATAGCTTCAGGAAGCTGCAGATCTGTTCGCCTCTTTGAGGTGGTAAAAAATACTTTCTAGGGGCAATTGGAAATTGTCCAAGACATAATTTTTGTAACAATTATTGCAAACGATTAGTCTCCCTAGAAATAAGTAAAAACCATTTTGATCGTTTTCTTTAACTCTGAAAACTTTCTTATTATATTATAATGACAATTTAACATTATTTTTATCAGACATAAATATAAAATGTCTTAATCATCATAGCGTTGTGTTAATTATTTTCACCAGCAGATAACAAACACGTCTTCATAGACAATGCTGTATGTTTTCCGGAGGCACATCAATATAACGGTTTTACAAAACAATAAAACCGATATTATGTGCCGAGAGGGAAAACATACAGCATTGCAGGAAGTTCTTCCTGGTGAAGACTATGAGACTCGGAATGGCGGCAAACACCTTCCGCCCTAGCTGGGGACACAGGCGACACCTAGCGGACGAATAGTGGAAGATCGACTTTGTCTATGGCTAAAGGCCAGACCACACCATCGTAAAGCTAAGTACACACTGCTTCTTCATAGACAATGCTGTATGTTTTCCCTCTCGGCACATAATATCGGTTTTATTGTTTTGTAAAACCGTTATATTTTTTTATACACAGATCCACGAAAACTAACTCGTGACGTGAAAAACCAATATTCCAGAATCTAGGTTTACAACTGTGAAACATTTAACATTTCTAAACTCCCAAACGCAAGCCAAGCCGAGTTTGTGTCGCAATCGACGCTTGCTCCTTGCTAAGTCGACATGAATATTTCTCGGAACTACGAATTCAGTAAACGAAGTCAGTGTTGTGCGCTCGGCGACCGACGACGAGTCGTCCGAATTTCTCAACCAATTATCGGTTAATGAATTTCTTCATAGTTCTGTGTGACATTGAACCGAATTGACGTTATCAAAGGGCTGGATGGGCGGCCACGGACGGTTGTGAAATATATCGCGCGCGCACCACCTACTCACATTAGCATCCTTTCCTACTTTTTAATTAATATTTTAAACGCTTTTTAATTTACGCCACTTACCGGTGACCGCGACTGCGCCTATTAACACACTTAACAGGTTCCAGCACAATTAGACAGATTTATCAGTAGATTCTGCGGTTGTTTCAATGACACGGCTTCTTTTATTTCTAAAAAAGGTCAGCTACCTTAATATTTGAAGGTGATTTAGCATAACATTGGTATTATTCCAAGGTTGCTTAAACTATTTTCGAGGAGGCAGTTAGCGCCGCGTGGACAAAGACACTCATTGTTTGCGCACAATAAAAATTTGAAATGGTCTCTGTCAAAATACTGTGGGCCCTTTCTTGTTCCCGTTCACGGTACTTCGCGCCGAAGGACGTCGGAACTAGGTCACTTCGGAAATAGTTTATTGTTATCGGCTAGGCGCGCACGCAGCGCACACGCACAGCGCGCGGACGCACGGACCCGCGCAATTAGGGTCCATCCTTACGCGCGCCGAAGACCCGTTCACCTTCAGGCTTCGACTAACCTATTAAATCTGTGGGTGCGTCTAACGATTTCCGCTTTCGTACCCGATCACACTCTCTTGAGGCCGACGGGTTAATAAAATTGAAAAGGTGTTGATTTTTTTTTTATATTTTCGTAATATTAATGTCCTTACTGAGACGTCAAAGGCCAAACGATTTGGTCTATTAGTTTTATTACGCAGTTACCCTTGCATGAAACGTTTATTATTTATAGCCGAACGCTTTCGATAGGCCCTTCCTATTGCGTTTCGTGCGCCGAACATTTTAGTAATCGCAAGGTTCTTCGACGCCTATTACTAGCAAACTAAGTAGGTTCACCGGTTTATGATTTAAGTGCGTTAAAGGGGAGTTTACGACATAGACATGAAACTTTAGGCCTTGGCCAAGACGATAAATTAATAAAGTATTGTCATTTGTATGTAAGTAATAAAAATTCTCATCTATAAACTCTGTGTGCAATTTTATGGGCAATTCGATTTCTGTCAGGTTGTAAAATGACTGGAAGGCCTCAAGGCTTCTAAACAATAACGCACACAGGTGCGCGGCACACCGGCACAGATAACGCATAGAACTATCAATTGCTTTGAGCACATTCACAGGCAAATCTGCGTACATATCCGGAGTAGGGCGCGCGCGGCTGTGTGCGCACGCGGTGTACCCCAAGAGCTATCCGATATTTTTGTAAAAAATTCAATAACAGGCCAAATTTTTGTAAACGGCCCTTAAATATAATTTTAAGAGACTATATTTTGGAATCCAACATAATATCGCATTGGAAGGTATAAAAAAAAAGTTATATCCCGAAAATGGTGCAATTCTTTCAGCAAATATGCTATCACCAATTTTATAGTTAACATGTGTTTATGTTCACCATATCTAAGCACCAAAGTCGAAATCCATAAAGATATAAAACGGGAAACTAATACTCTAGGAAGAAGTCGGTTGTTTCTGGTAGCATTTTAACATAGGTGTAATGCCAATTTGAGTTTACGTAGAGAGTTTTTTTTAAAGTTTATTTGTTTTTCATTTACAAATATAGGGGGATTATATAATTTTACGAAAGATAATAATAAATGTATTCAAATGTAAAGTGAATAACACTTATACCATTTTTGCCTATTTTTTATAGATTTTTTAAAGCTTTGTATTTGTTTTTTTTTAATGTCGCTGTCATAAATATTGGTGGATTACTAATGAATTATTTATTAAACTAGATAATCTAATTTTCAATGTTAAGAAATTACTGATATAGAATTATTGTTGAGTCTCCATAGAGCGAATTAGTTTGGCTCTCGGGCTAGTGCGCGGTACGTACTGCGCGTGCGCCAGTGTGCAGCCGCTTACTTTACTACGCGCACACTGGCACACTCCGCACCAAACGTGCACGAAAGCAGTGCGTTTACGTTCGCCGTGTATTTTTAGAGAAATGCCTGTGTACGGGTAGGTCAGTACTATTATGACTGAAAGTCTGATAAGCCGCTCGTAACGAGAGTTACGCAAGTCTTTATTATATTTTTCTTCACACAACTCATTGTGTATCGTCAATCAGTGACGGAACTACGGTGGAAATTGCGATTTTCCTTTGATTCGACTCAAGATTCCACTTTTTGTTTCCATTGTGTTTAATGGATTGTTAAATCGATCTTTTACAATTTATCTTTGAAGTATATAAACAAAGTGAGTTGCTTGTTGACTATGCTTATCTCTCATACAAGACTGGATTACAATATTCAAATGATAAAGATAAACCTACTACGTATTCGTAGTAAAGTCATAAAAATAAACACTTTGATTCGAATTTTATCTGCAACTTTTTAAATAGTACTTGTAAGTAGGTATCTATCTTAAATCACTTCATTGTAAAAACAAAATGATAACGATTTTTACGCCATACTAACATTGTCCAAATAAAAAACTGCTTTAATCACGTTCACAAAACATGGTATATTAAATAAACTTTTCTTTAAACGTGTCACATCTCGTTTTGTGACTAAACAAAGGAAATAGGTCAGGCTTATCCTCCCTACGTGCTCATAGAAAGGCGGTACTTTCTGGGGTGTAGTGACTAGCGAGTGAGTAAAGTGCGGTTTCGTTCGTCATCGAGTGATTCAATGTTCGACGGATTTTAGTGAAAGATCACTGTCCAATATAGACGCTACGCACTTACCCGTGGCCTCTTGTTAGAATGGTGACGTCACTGATTAACAACTTGAATTTTTTTGCATAAACATGTTTATAACTTCATTTTGATGAATATGCGTTTAACGTTTATTAGATACATACTTTTGAGCTTATTCGGTATTCAAATTGAGAAAGTAACTCTGTTTACACAGTTGGGAGAACTGGGAGAAAAACATACTTTTCACTATGATATCAAAAACTCTCAAGTAAGCAAAGTCCTTAGACGAGAGAGAGAAGAGAGGACCTTAATTGCCCAGAAGTCTGCTCTATCTTTAAAACTAAATACTAATATTCTAACTGACATTGACGAGAGAAGAATCCCTCTAGGATTTACTGATAACGTTCGACAAACCTAATCGTAGTTGATTTAAGGCGAGGATTCCCGACCGAAATAGGCGCGCTAACGCTTGCTCGGCCGCGCTCGATACACTTCACGCGGACGCAGCGGCAGCCGGCAGTGAACTGTGAAGTCGCGAGCGCCCCGCGAATCGAAAATCACTTAAAATTCAATTAAAAATTAACTAATAAAAAAAATAAAATTATGACGGCCGAAATCCCTCGGCTAATCAAAGACAATCATTTTCGTATATTTTTCATTAACTAAAACCAAGTATACTGCAAGTAATACGATATTTGGATTACGATTAGACGGATGTTTGGGATTTTATTTGACACAGTAAAATATCACCAATCGAAAAAAAAACGGCCGGAAGCACTAGATAAATAACTGTAAATAACATAATTTTTTTCCAAGTTTTAAGTACTTGTGATTTGCGAGTAATTCATAATTTAAAATACCCTATTTTGGGGAATCGCCACCTTGGGAGAAAATTGAAAATAGTAAAAAATATTTTCTTTCTTTGTTTCTCTCAATTCCAAAACAAAAAGTCTCGCTCGTCTTCTAAGGAATACAATTAGTATAATGCAAAAAGAAATACCTTGACTTATACGGAATATACACGTGGACTGCTCAAGAACTTAGTCTTGGATATCGGTCGCGATGCATATTTTAGGCAAACACTTGTTTCGGCAAACAGTTTTAAAAGCACCTTATTAAACATGAGTGCAGACAGTGTGTGAGGGGCATGGTCATTCATAGATAGTACCTAGTATTGGACATATATGACATATGTACGTATGTAAACACATCAAAAAAAGTTTGTGATCACAAAGGCTTTTTCATACATTCGGCTTTATTTTGGAACCATGTATAAAATAAAAAAATAAAATAAAAAAGACATTTGTTGTTCTCTCACACAGAGTAAATACAGGAGATTATCATAACATAAAGTTAACATATACTTAAGTAATCTATGTGAGAGACTGGTATCAGGGTGCCTACCATCAACTCTTATTGCGGTTTTGTTTAGAACCTAAACTGATCTGCTTCGCTTATTCGTACCACGACAGCTTAATATCAATGACAGCGATTCAGTGATCATTCAATGACGTTTCACAGCCGCTGAGCTGTCATTAATTCTTATTTGACTTATAACTCGGCCAAGCTAACATGACACCTGCAGGTTATACCCGTCCATTTCACTCTCCGGGCATGACAGAATCGAGTGAAAGAGACGGGACGTCATTCACATTTAGCAATTCATTTGCGATCCAGTTTTTAGAAGGTCAGAGTACGAAAGAAAGCAATTCATTTTAGGAACCTATTCTGCATCGCGCTATTTTTGATTCGCTGTCATAAAGTTGATGGTAGGCACCCTGTACTAGTAAAACTGTATTACAGATTACCAGACTCTTCACCTCCGGACCAAACAAATTAGGTAGGTTATAATTTAATCACTAAAGCAATAAAATATATAAATGATGATGTATCTCCCGCAGGGGGTGCTTTGGGAGAGATCTGATGATAGGTATTTAGGGCATGAACGAAGGAGGTCTAGAGCTCTTAAGGAACTCTAGACCTCCTATACAAGTTTACACACTAACGGGAGAGTTTGTGTCGGTGTTTGGATTTCCGTACATTTTTTATCGTTTTTTTTTAGATTTTTTGTACACGTTCAATTCTAGTGTCATTCGTCGATTCGATCAGTTGGGCATCTCACGATCTCTAGACCTCCATTCATGCTCTAGATACCTATCATCAGATCTCCCTCAAAGTACCCCCTGTGGGAGATACACGGTTTCAAAATAGAGCCGAATGTATGACAAAAACCTTTGTGATCACAAACTTTTCTAGATGTGTGTATGTAACTATGTCCATGTACTCAGCACATAGCAATCTGCTTTGCTTGCTTATTCAGCATACATTGTAAAAGCTCAAAGGCGATTGCGAAGCAGCAACATAGATTACAAACTTCGATCAACAATAACACCTAGTTCTAGATACATAGTTGAAGTGACAGACATGGCCGAGCGTTATACGCCCATTTGAGAGTATAATTTATAAGTAGATTATTTTGACAGTGTCATTAATACTAAGGTATTTCAATCTTGGAACGCTTCCTGTCATTTATAATGTAAGATCGTAACATTCGTAACCTTTCTTCTCCTTTTAAAAAAAAGACAGTCTGTGCCATATAAAGTACTAGCCTTCCGCCCGCGGCTTCGCCCGCGTGTACTACACGACGTTCTCCCGCGGAAAGGTGATATTTTTCAGGAATAAAAAGTAGCGTATGTCCTTTCTCAGGCTCTAGACTATCTCTGTACCAAATTTCATTCAAATCGGTTCAGTAGTTTAGGTGTGATTGTGTAACACACAGACAGACAAAGACGCATTTATAATATATAAAATATATTTGTGTGCATGAACATGTCTATTTGTCTTGGTCTGGGTGTTTTCTATGTATATTAAGTATGTATTTACAAACAAAAAGTATTTAAGAGCATTAAACCCAAATGCGTCGCGTCGAGTTTAGGTAAATGAATAACTTTCACTCGCATCAGACGTGCGCTCAAGGTCAAACGTGCGGTGTCCTGCTATAGTCAAACTAATCACATCGATCCTTTTAACTCAAGTTTAAATATTATTTAGTGTTAGTTTTTATATTATATCCTTACTTACCTTTACATAATCATAATAAGTGTATGCTGTGATCTAATGGGTTTACTACATACTTACACAATATTTTATTGTTTACATGAAGTAGATTTTTTAAAAGTTTACCAACTAATACTAGTAAAGTAATCCTTCCCAAATGTGTATGTAAGTACTTGCTTACTCATCTTATGTTATTCATGTATGACCGACCATTCGATACGTCATCCTATCCTACTTCCTACTAATATTATAAATGTGAAAGTTTAGATGTTTGGATGTTTAGATGTTTGTATGTTTGTATGTTTGTTACTCAATCACGCCAAAACGGCTAAAACGGATTTGGCTGAAATTTAGGACACAGATACTTTGTAGCCTGGAGAGGAACATAAGCTACTTTTATCCCGGAAAAATATCACATTCCCGCGGGATAACGTCGTGTAGTCCACGCGGGCGAGCCGCGGGCGGAAAGCTAGTTTAGAAATAAAATACCGATTTCAGAATACCATTTTTATCACAATCTGATATAGACCTATACCACAGGAAAAAAATACTACTACGTATTACAGAGAAACGACTTCATAGAACGTTGGGAAATGATTACACTACTACAATACAAGCATGCTGGGCATGTGTGCGTGTCCACTGGCTGCTTGTCACTGGCGTGTCCGTACACGGCGTGTCTGGAAAAACCGGTTTACGACAGCTCAGCCAGTGGACAAGCTCAGGGTCAACGCAAAGCACGTATTACGCCTTTTCAATAACTCTCGAAAGAGAAGTATATTTTGAATTTAACCAATCTTTATTAAAAATCCAAGATGGCGGCCAACTTTTTTGATTGTAGGCCGATTTTGATGAAATGATGAAACTCGGTTTGTGGTAATATTTTGGCAAGATAATAGCAACGCAATGTCAAAAACTTAAAAATACTACATAGTACTAGAAATAGAGTTTCATCGAAATCGGCCAACAAACTAAAAATTTGGGCGCCATCTTGGATTTTTTTCACATTTTTGACATGGCGTTGCTATTTTCTTGTCAAAATAGTACTAGAAATCGAGTTTCATCGAAATCGGCCAACAAACCAAAAATTTGGGCGCCATCTTGGATTTTTTCAAGTTTTTGACATTGCGTTGCTATTTTCTTGTCAAAATAGTACTAGAAATCGAGTTTCATCGAAATCGGCCAACAAACCAAAAATTTGGGCGCCATCTTGGATTTTTTAAAGTTTTTGACATTGCGTTGCTATTTTCTTGCCAAAATAGTACCAAAAACCGAGTTTCATCGAAATCGGCCCACAATCAAAAAAGTTAGCCGCCATCTTGGATTTTTTAATATTTTTTACATTGCGTTGCTGTTTTCTTGTCAAAATAGTACTAGAAATCGAGTTTCATCGAAATCGGCCAACAAACCAAAAATTTGGGCGCCATCTTGGATTTTTTAAAATTTTTGACATTGCGTTGCTATTTTCTTGCCAAAATAGTACCAAAAACCGAGTTTCATCGAAATCGGCCCACAATCAAAAAAGTAAGCCGCCATCTTGGATTTTTTAATATTTTTTACATTGCGTTGCTGTTTTCTTGTCAAAATAGTACGAGAAATCGAGTTTCATCGAAATCAGCTAACAAACAAAAAATTTGGGCGCCATCTTGAATTTTTTTACATTTTTGATATTGCATTGCTATTTTCTTGTCAAAATAGTACCAAAAACTAAGTTACATCGAAATCGGCCAACAGACAAAAAAGTTGGCCGCTATCTTGGATTTTTTTACATTTTTGATATTGCGTCGCTGTTTTCTATTAAAATAGTACCAAAAAATATAATTATAAAAATAAAATGTATAAAGAGAAACATTAGAGTAAGTAATTTGTAAATAAATATTTCATAATAGGTACCTAATAGAAAGCTAACAATTTTAACTTCTTGTAACAACCCTACCAAAATTTTGCACGCTCTATGAAGTCAACACTCTGATAGTACTCATGTGCCTATACACCGTTTTGAAGGTCAACATCCCATTTGGATAATTCAGTCATTTACGCCATGGGTTCGTAAACCCTAGAACAGGAGACCTTGAAGAAGTACCGGCAAGAAACTCGTCAAGGTTAATTTTTTTCCTCCTGATTTACTTCATACAGAGTCGTCAAATTAAAAAATGACCTTACAAATTACTATTTGTTAGATCATTTTCAGGGTCAGTTTCTATTACAAATACGTATTCAATTATGATAAATACAATTAGGTGTGTGAGTGAACTAATGATCATAGAAGTAAACAATTTTCAATTACCTATCTAATGAGTGTACTAAGACGAAAGTACTAAGACGTGTCGGTTGCACTATAAACTATACCACACCACGCAGCACACTGCAAAGGTCAGCGAACGGCAGACGGCAGAGCACCGAGCGATACGTCCTCCCTCTGAAGAGCCTAGCGGCGGACTAATTTGAAATGTTTTGCGCAGAGTGTTTTATAGCACTTTAAAAAAAAATATATAAAATAAATTATGCATCATTATATAGGTTTTTTGTATTCAAACTTTAGATAATATGTTCTTATTTTACGTTAAACTATAACTTTTTGTAAAATAAAGTAATTTATTGATAAATGTTGCATGTTTACCACCAGTGATTTCTTTATAATTTCACTTTGTTTGGATTTTAATTTCGTATGAAAATAATCACAAATTAAACTAATTTCCTTACTAACTATTTGCGTAATGATATGTAGATATACATAGAAATTTTTGTTTCCTATTTTTTTCAATAGTATTAAAAAATTAGAGCTTCAAAATTGATGTTAAAAGTGAAGTTTATAAAACACTGTTCGGGAAAATTGTCAGTATTCACAAATTCTCTATAAAAAGAAAAATGTCTTTTACTAACTTTTTAGACAAAGATACTGTTTACAATAATTTGAAATTAGCATGTTTCTAAGATTACGTTTTCATAGAAAATATCTCGTTCAAAACTGCCTATTTTGAGGCAAAACGGCGTTCGACCGCGTCAATGCTCTTAAGTATATATTTATCCGTTATCAAGTTTTCCATGAAATTAAAATGGGCTTAGATAATTGGTGTGAATGAAGTTATATATATTTATATTTATAAGTAAGGATTCATTTAGTACGTGAGTCTTCACCTAGTACTGATCGAAGATTACAAACCTATTGTTTTGGTATATAACTGAAAACACAACACTATCTTTTGTCAATGCTCAGGTACCACCGTTTGAAGTATGCGATGCATTGTTCAATACATTTATTCCCGAAAACCCTTTGACGTGCAATGCCGCCTGACCTACAAAATTCATTTTATGGTACGTCATAAAACGCGCATTGCTACTGCCATAAACGTATAAATACAATTCAAAAGGGAAAGATGAAAAACTTTAAACAAAACTTGTAATATTATGATAATTTTGCATTCTTGAACTTATGCCACAGAGGAAAAAAAATACTACTACGTAACAGAGAAACGACTTCATAGAACGGTGTGAAATGATTACACTACTACAAGCATGCTGGGCATATTGTGTGCGTGTCCACTGGCTGCTTGACACTGGCGTGTCACGTACACGCCGTGACAGGTCAGCCAGTGGACAAGCTCAGGGTCAAAAAGATGGCCGGCACATTGGATTTTTTAATATTTTTTTAACATTGCGTTGCTGTTTTCTATTAAAATAGTACCAAAAATAAAATATAAAAATGAAATTTATAAAAAATCTTACTAGAGTAAGTAATTTTTGTAAATAAATATTTCATAAATACCAAATAGAAAGCTAACAATTTTAACTTCTTGTAACAACCCTACCAAAATTTTGCACGTTCTATGAAGTCGTTTCTCTGATAGTCCTCTGTGCTTATGCGAAGGGATTATAACATTCGTTTATATTACCATTTAGAATAACTTGGTGTGCTATTTTCCTTTATTATTTATGCAGCAGTATTAACGATAATAGGGACCATTTAAGAGGTAATTTGTATTAACATTAATGGTTTGTAATTCAATACGATTTATTGTGAATTCAATGTTTTAATAAACAATAATTTAATGTTTGAAAGAGTAGTAAATTTTTTTCACATGCTGGCGTTACCTATAAATGGAAACTTGTAAATTGTGTTTATAGCTATAAATTTCCTTAGATAAATAAATACTTATGCTTAGTTAACCTTTAATAAACTGACCTCCCGTAGGACAACTGCCATTTATCGCGATTTATGTGCACTATGTGTGTGTGCTGTTTTATTATGTATAATATAATGCTCAACCCTTATGCCCGGGCTTCGCCTGCGACTAATGCCATTAATTAGCGCGCTATTTGATATTTTACGGTGTACCCGGGTCTTAGCGTACAAATTTCATACAATAAGCACGCTAAGACGCGCATGCCGTTATTAACGCCGTTAGGGCGTTTGTGCACTACACTGAATTTTACCGATCCGGAAAAAAACGGATGCTTGTATTTTAATAATTAATTATTATAAATAATAGAATTTATTTATTTCGTGTAGTTTAGGGTTCGAAACATTGAAACTACACGAAATAAATAAATTTTTACGATTATAAATGATTAAATTATTAAAATACAAGCATCCGTTTTTTTCCGGATCGGTAAAATTCAGTGTAGTGCACAAACGCCCTTAGGCGTCACCTGTGGGCGTCACGCAGGTGAAGCCCCAGCATTAAGATAAAACATAAGGAAAAAATTAAGTAATATAAAAGTCAATCGATTATTTCTATTTTAACTCAATTTAAATTGAGTATCCAAGTTCATTATTTTATTTTAATAGTTATCTTAATTTATAACAAACCTTTTTTGTGAATATTACGAAAAACGGGATTTTTACCTTTTTTGTTCTTATGTATTATCTCAAATCCCTAAAAGTAAACACACGAATTATATCCTTTCTTTATTAGTTGTATGTGAATGTGTCTCAAGAATTCTTACGGTAATAAGTAATAACTAGCATTTTCAATTACCAAGCACAATATTAAATTGATGTTCCTTTTTGCACAGGTGGTCATAAAATATAACAGTCGAAAATAAATATTAATTAAATATAATACAGCCAAGTCTGGAATCATAGAAACAGCAGCAATAAACTTTCTTGTCTAAAATAGAGTAGACTGAATTTGTCCCCAAAGGAAACATTAAAAACAATTATTTTTAAAGTATGTTAAACACAAGTAGACCCGGTAAACTTAGTCACGTTTTAATTTTATGTGACTTGGTCGTTGACTTCTGCCCACCAAACTAACCAACATGTAGAATGTTCAACGTCCAAAGTCACATAAAATTAAAACGTAACTATATCAAAAAAAAAATAAAACGCAGAAGGGAACATTATAGTTGGCTTGACTTTACTAAGAGATATCAACGCTTTTTGTAAAGAAATAAGCAGCTCCAGCGAGAGTTGGTCAGTTTTTTATAGGTTGATTTTGGTGAGATTTCATATCTTTTTGCTAGGTATTACACATAAGTCATAAATACAGGTATACTGATTTATTTACTGCAAATGTAACTTTGTAATCCTATAAACTTATATAGGATTACAAAGTTATTTATGCAGTTGGTGTAACTAGAAATTATCCTAGTTTTTATAGTTTTCCCTTTATAAATGTGGCCATTAAACCCTAACTCTGTACCAAATTTCAGCTCTCTGAGTACTACTACTATGGGAAGTACTAGTTCTATTTTGATGATCATGAGTGAGTGTCATAAATGCGAAACTTTGCTTTCGCTTAACTTCGAAACTAAACGACCTACAGACTTGAAATTTTGGATTTTAAGTATGTAATTATAGCTTACTGGATGACGAAAATTTCTGCGTTCTAGTCTTATCCAGAGGTTCTCAAATAGGGGCCTGAAAATGCGGCGAAATGGTTCCAGTAAAGGATGGTACGGCAGTGTTTGCTTCGCGCTCGACTTGGCGGGGGCACTACCGTGCCCCCAGATAAACTGTTTCCAAATAATTCGTGTTTGTATAGTAAAAATCAAATCTAAGACTGTTGAATTGCCTATATAGCCCTTTTAAATACTGAAGATATAAAATTTTTCTGAAAAGAGACTTAATTTTTATTATAAAAATAAAACGAACTGCATTCAAAGAATTTTAAATAATCGCCTGTCTGAACTGGGAATGGAACCCGCTGAATTTAAAAATATATAATATAATTCTTGAATTTTATTGTACTTTCCCTCCATGTGGCATAGTTGTGGGACGCCCTGTATATATGTATATTTAAGTAGATTTTAATGGAAATCAGGACTGAACGACTGTTTAAGATTTATTATTCTATTAGAAATCGAAGTAAAATTACGCGTAAATATATTTAAACTAAAGTAGAACTAGCAGAGAAGAAATTTTCACATATTCGTAATTTATGTTAACTGCGAAGTATGACGCAAGTGTCACTACAATACACATCTTAAATTATTATAAATACGACAATAACCCTGTCGTCGCCTTTGACTCTACCTATTGTACATAAACAGAAAGTTGCTTTATCAAAAATGTCCCCTGGAAAGCAATAGCTGGAGCCGATGGGGACAAAGTCGCGGAAGGCGGCTAGTCCTCAATGACTATTAGTGTTTTGATAAATACAAAAAGTTATTAGGTATACTCATCTTTATCATCATTCGATTATTGTTTAAAATGAATGAGTTAAATGTTTACAATAAGTGGTGATAAGCACATGTTTACAATATGTGGTAAGTATAAAAAAATGGGATCTTCCTGATTTGATAAACATTACTGTCTGTTTAAAGATTTTAAGTAACAATTACGTACCAACTACATTAGTAAGAAACAAAGTGGCCTCCTGCGTCGTTAGGTAGGTACGCGGTCTTTTAAACTACGCATCGGATTTTAATGCGGTTTTCTTGATCATCATTTAGCCAGAGTGTTCTAATAAGGTTTATAGGTACACCACAGAACTCTTGTTGCTTTCGTATAACTATTTTCCGGTATATAATTATATCCCTAGGGATATAACTAATATCACGGCTTTTTCTATCTTACTGCGACACATATAAAGCGAGTAGCTAATATACGAATAAGTAATTAAAGCAGAGTGCAGTAAAAAATTATAAAGTGGTAATATTAAAAGAATGCAAAACATACGAAATAATTGAGGAAAGTGTCAGTATTTTATTAATTTCCTGTTATGGAGAGGAAAATACACATAAAATTAAACTTTTTGTGAAATTTTTATGATGAAAGCTTCAAACTTCTAAAATGCCGATTTCGGCCCAGCTAGTTTTTTCAGTATTTGCCTAAGGTGATACTTTATCATCATCATAATGATGTATATTAAGCATTCTATGATTTTAGCTATCACTTTGCCCGCAGTTTGATAGTAAGCTGTAAGGCAGTTATTTTACTGATATGTTTTTATTTATTTCAAATGTTTATCGAAAAGCAACAAAAAGCAAGTACCTACCTACCTACTTATTTTGCACTAGTTTTCCGCCTGCGGCTTCGCCCGCGTGGACTACTCGACGTTATCCCGCAGGAATGTGATGTTTTTCCGGGATAAAAAGTAGCCTATGTTACTCTCCAGGTTACAAAGTACCTGTGTCCCAAATTTCAGCCAAATCCGTTCAGCCGTTTTTGTGTGATTGAGTAACAAACATACAAACATCTAAACATTCTAACATCTAAACTTTCACATTTATAATATTAGTTGGATTATCTTGAATAATTCCAACATTATAGGGCATCAAACTTTCTGATTAGAGAGAGGGACGACTGTCTTTGTGACGTCACGAAGTCAGTAGCGTCACAGAATAATCATAATAGTACTAATGTTAGCGTCATAGTCTTATCATAGATGATTTCCTTCTAGAAAGATGCAGCCATAGTCAAAATTGAACAGCTCATTATAAATCCGCTCTGCTTGTTATAAAACAAATCCAAATTATTCTTTCACATTTGGTATGTAGGTATTCTCAAATGTTATATTTTTTAACCCCCGACGCAAAAAGAGGGGTGTTATAATTTTGACGTGTGTGTGTAACTGTCTGTCTGAGACAACGTAGGTCCTAAACGACTGGACCGATTTAGGTGAGGTTTTTTTAACTTCATCATTAAAATCCTACATTTTAACAATAGTGAAATACCCTTTTTGGTCCATTCTTGAATTAAGGTCTGTGCTCCAGCAGTGGATTTAATGATTAAATGGTTGATGATGATAATGCTGTATATATTGTTAACTAGAAGAAATTACTATCACGCACGACACTACTTTTCGATTGCGTTATACCACAACACTAGTGGTAGCCTAATCTGTGAACGTCTATTTGAATCTGTTATATAGAATCTGTGTTAGTCTATGACTGGCGGAGTCCCCTGGCAGCGGATAATTAGCTAGTTGTGATGCCGATATAGTTTCTCTGTAATAAATGTTGATTTAATGTGTAATAGTGATTTTTATCTCTAACAGATTTTAGAAGTGGGATTAGTAACCGCGTGACAAACTTTTAACGCTCGCAAAATTTCGAGTGATAAATGAAACAAACAACTTTTACAAAAACGCTGATTAAGTGGTTTGGTGTGTGTTTCATTCGTTGATTTTATTCTATAAGGGATTTTTCTATTCAACGAAACAATTTACTTATCGTCTAATATAAACTAATTTGTGGCTTGTGCATAAATAGTAAAGTGTGAGAACAGAACAGATATTTGGAAGTTTCAACTCTAACATGTTTGTGCCTGCAACAAAGTGAAGTGGTGACGCCGTTTTTTGTGCGTGGTATTGTAACGGCGCAGTTTGGCTTTGAGTGGAGTCAGCCAAAAATACCTAAGTAAGCTGAACAAACAACCGTAACTGCAACTTATTTGGTGAGCTGTATCTTTTCCAACAAAACTTTATAAACAAAAGTGGAGGTTTATCTCATCAAACTAAACTTTATAAAACTCATTTTAAGTGTTGAAAAACTATTGGAGATTGACATAATTTACTAACTGTTAAACTGTGTTCTCTGTGGTGAATGAACAAATGAACTTTGGCGGAAAACAAAGTCAGAAAAATTTATGATTTAGAACAATTTAAAATATAATAGTTTTACTAGTTGTATAGTTTTATATAATCAAACTAATCAGTTTGAAGTTTTGTTGAAGTGAACTATTATTCATAACTTTATTGACAATCCCTAATTTTAAGAACTTCAAATACTTATTTTTAACTAGTTGTTACATGAAAATAGTTACCATAGAACAGAGTGAACTATTAGTTTTAGGGTTTTATCAATAACTTTAGTTGAACTAAGTTGAAGTGAACTATTATTAAATTTTAAGTTTATATTTCAATAATTTAATACGGTATTAAAATTGTATGTATACCGTAAGGTGGTTCGGTATACATATTGTTGATTGATTTTATTAAACAAAATGGGTCGGTCGAAACAGAAGAAACGGTCTCGCAGCTCAAGTACAAGTTCATCTGATTCTAGTGTTATAATTAGAAAGAAGTTTAGGAAAGACTTAAATAAAAGGGATAAGCGTATTGAAGCTTTGGAGAAATTAATAAAGGAATTGAGAAGAAGTAAGACTTGCCATAGCGGGCAGACAACCCCTTCAACCTCAACTCTTGAAAGTACTCAACTTCCATTTGCTAGTGTTGAGGTAACAGGACCTGTGATTCGGTATGTGGGACGTAACGACTTCATACCGGAATTCAACCCTCAGACCACCTCCGTTCCTGTTGAGCACTGGATTCGCAACTTAGAAAGTACGGCTAAGATGCATGGCTGGGATGAGCGTACTCTCATATGCAATTGCACATCTAAGCTGACCGGTTATGCCAAGAGCTGGTACGAACAACAGGCTTCTTATGAGATCACATGGAGTGAGTAGAAGGAAAAACTTATAAAAGCCTTTCCGTTTACCAAGAATAAGTTGTCTCAAATAAGAGAATTGGTTAACCGTATTAGGCAACCTAATGAAGACCCAATTGAGTTTTATTATAATAAGTTGGGGATAGGAATGTCTTGCCACTTGAGTGATGAGGTTATTACAGATGCTGTAATTGGTACATTGGGCAGTAAATTATTGGAAGTTGGTGCAAAAGCAGCTGGATGTCAGGATACCACCTCTCTGCTGCGGTATTTAGCCAGTATAAATACAGAGTGTACTATTGAATGTGACCAACCTGGAACTTCTGGAAGGAGCAGTTTTAGCCAGACTAAAATACTTACATGTTTTTCTTGTGGTAAATCAGGTCATAAAGCAAGTAGATGTCACAAGACCAAACTAAATAAAGTGTGAAGGAATCATATGCCTAATGAAACAGTATATCAATCATATTATTAATTTATTCTACACATTTCGCAAACAATAATTTTTACAAGTAGATACTAGGTACAAGCACTGTCATTATACATTTGACCGTCGTGGTCTGGAGTAAGAACACCACTGAGCTGGCTGGGTTCGACTTCCAGCGATAAAAGCAATTACTGAGAGGTGGGGGGAAAGCTCGACCTGTCAAATGCATACTGCCGGTGATATTCATATTATTATAAACATAATCGTCTGATTTGATAAGTGAATTAACTTGTATATTTAATCTTAAATTATTAACAAATCATTAATATAGATATTATTTTATTTTATTTACCATTTTAAATACACATAGCTAACAACTCGTCCATCCTGATATATTTTCACGTCCTCGTGAACGTATCACAATAAATTATTTAGTAACAATTAGTACCTACAAACAATTAGGTATATAAATATGATATTTTACAATTACATCTCAATTAGGTAGTTATTTTAAAAAATATAAATTACATTTTAATCTTATGATATTTGTATTTTACAATTACATCTCAATTAGGTAGTTATTTTAAAAATATAAATTACTTACATCTTAATCTTATGATATTTGTATTTTACAATTACATCTCAATTAGGTAGTTATTTCAAAAATATAAATTACTTACATCTTAATCTCATGATATTTGTATTTTACAATTACATCTCAATTAGGTAGTTATTTCAAAAATATAAATTACTTACATCTTAATCTTATGATATTTGTATTTTACAATTACATCTCAATTAGGTAGTTATTTCAAAAATATAAATTACTTGCATCTTAATCTTATGATATTTGTATTTTACAATTACATCTCAATTAGGTAGTTATTTCAAAAATATAAATTACTTACATCTTAATCTCATGATATTTGTATTTTACAATTACATCTCAATTAGGTAGTTATTTCAAAAATATAAATTACTTACATCTTAATCTTATGATATTTGTATTTTACAATTACATCTCAATTAGGTAGTTATTTTAAAAATATAAATTACATCTTAATCTTATGATATTTGCGCACATTGCGCTGGCACACTTTGTGCTTAAAATTTTGCGCACGTTGCGCTAGCACACTTTGTGCTTATAACTTTGCGCACGTTGCGCTAGCACACTTTGTGCTTAGGATTTCGCGCACGTTGCGCTAGCACACTTTGTGCTTAGGATTTCGCGCACGTTGCGCAAGCACACTTTGTGCTTAGGACTTTGCGCACGTTGCGCAAGCACACTTTGTGCATAGAACTTCGCGCACGTTGCGCTAACACACTTTGTGGCAAGACATTTGCGCACGTTGCGCTTACAAACAGTAATAAACTTATCGGTTTAGGCACGTTGCAAACAAAGGAGGTGCTACCTTATCATTCAGAGGGTTACAAATATAACAAATAAAAAGACACTTGTTATTACATTACATATACGAATTTGAGTTAAGAATCTTCATGTAACTTAACATCAACATGATCGTTATCATTTACATCATTACTAGCGCTATCTGAATCGCTTTCCATACCACTATAACCATGGAAATATTTTACCATTGTCTTACACTTTTAATATAGTTAGGTATTTTATTATAAATTTTTATGGATATGTGGTAGGTTCCAGAGCCTACTATATGCAATTTAGTTTAAGGTAAAGCTAATCTTTTTCTATTTCGTAATGTACATGTCAGAGAGCGTTAAAAAGTATATCTTATATGGTCCTGATAATTTAGGCAGTAACTTTTAACTCTTGCCTGCGCTAAAGTAGTTTATACTACTTTTGCACTCTCACTAAGTCTCCTAAATTATATATATATATATATGTTTCAGGTTTTCTTTTCTTATCGAAATGTTGTCTTTGTTTTTCTTGAAATCCTAAAACAAAATCGTCTACTTCCGATCCAACTCTTACAATATCTAATTCAAGAGCAGAGTTACTATGATTACATGTTGCTAACACCCCGTCATTATCTGTAGCTATCATAGAGCTAATTTTAGATTTCATATCTGATGTTTCAATATTATGAACAAAGTTCCAGATTATTAGACTGATCGTTAGGTGTAGAACTTTCGCAATCGTTATTTAAGTTATCATTGTCTAAATCTGGATCGATTGCCGACCTAATATGCCCTTCATTTTTATTTGTTAATTTAAGTCCAAAGAGTAAGTACTTCTGATGGTGATTTTCCGGTACCTACCTTTATTGATTGTGTTATTCTATCATCATTATTTGTATAAGAACCACTTTTATTAACAACTTCATTGCCAATTACATTATCTGATTCATTATCTTCTACAGTTCTATGAAAACAAGCCATTTGTGTATTTTATCCACACCTTTAAAGGGTCAATTACATTTCCAGCATAATGGAGTATTTTCAACCATATATCTATCATTATTAAAAATCTTAACAACACGGTAAGGATCACGAATTTTGGGAACCAGTTTCCTGTTTTGCCCACAAGAAGGAAACTCTATTTCAACTCTAACAAGATTACCAATACAATAATTAAAGTTTCTTCTATGTTTATCATTCTATTTGCTCACTTACCTTATGTCGAATAGCTTCTACGTTATTTTCATCATACAATTCACTTTAAATGGTATAGAGAGATGTCGCTGAATCATTAGTTCCTACTAAATTAATACTAAATAGTGCCTGAGCAGGGCTTTTTCCAGTCACCTTATTAATTGTATTATTAAAGCCCCACTGGACTTCGGAAACTAAACTAATTCCTCAAATAGATTTTCAGGTTTGTCAATATTTTTGACAGTAGCTAAGGACAGATAGCACTCTTATGTTATACCATTCTTTTGTCCATATCTTGACGTGGCATCCAATATGTATTTTACCCCCAATGAACCGATATATTCTTGGAAACGTTTTTGAAGTGAAAGAAGTTTCTCTGTCCGATATAGAAATATAAATATATGTATTTGCCTTTGAATAGGGTACACTGAGTATATCTAGTTCAAAAGTTCGGCTCATTCAGCCATTAACAACAGCATGTAAGTATTTTTTTTTTATACAGAGTCCATTTTCGCTTAAGTTTACATTGTTACTTGAAATAAATGCATTATTATTACATATATTATTGATTGAAATAAATCTCCATATTTTAATTTTAGAAATAGATTCACAACGTAAATGTTATACAGATTAACCAGATTAATAACAAAGTCAAACATGTCAAACTAATAAAAGATGTCAGTCAAAATAATACCTAATTTAAATGTCAAGATAATATCTATGTCAGATAATTCCTGATTTAAGTGTCACATTATTAACAAATTAAAATATCTAAGAATGGCAGAATATATATTCTACAATGCATGTGCTCGAAAACAGCGTTTTCCGAGCAGTAAAAAGTGCCACTTTTCCGCACTAGTGCGTTTTACTTTTCAATTTTCTATCCTTTTTTTTTATTTTAACTCCGCCCAAGTATTTAACAAATTATCGTTGTATAATAGTTGAGAAGACGTTATACATTTCCTTTTGGTTCTACAAAGTGGATCGTATAAACGTAGTTGTAAACGTTTATACAACGCGAAATAGGTCCAAATTAAACGACATTATTGTTATTTAGAAGTTCAATAAAAGTTAGTCAAGAACTTTCCAACGTTGCTTAAATGTTAAATAAAAGTTTTCTACTGACTTTTTGGTTACATACCTAATAGTTTTACCCAGACTGCTATGGAACCATTGAAGTCCTATAACTGTTGCATAGACATTAGAAGGTGACTGAAATGTCGGATATTTGTTTAACATCGACTTTTATTGTACACATTCCGTTCATTCCATTCATTCGTTCTTGTGATATTTGCCTATACTCGGGCACCACTATACGACACGTTGCAAAATACAGTCGTAAAAACGTTCACGTAACCTATATTTTCCTACCATTATACGACGGTGTATAAAGTAGTTATAAAAACGTTTACTCAACTAATTTAATGGACCTTTTAGTTATAGGACTAAATCGTAGGAATAACGGTTACATAACGTTGTAGTTGTCCAATAACATCTATTTAACAGTTACATAACCGAAAGTCGTATAAGACATGTTTATATGACCAATTTGTTTGTTGGGCGTCGTCAGTCCGACCAAAGAATTTTCATCATTCGAAAAAAGTTTTACGAAAGTCAAAAGTTGTAGTTATGCAATGAATGATTTTCTTCAATATAATAGGTAAATAAAACCGGATACTTTACGAAACGTGTTATTAATCATTTAAGATTTTGATTTCGATCAATAAGTATTTTCATTTTAAATAATCGCTTAATATGTTCGTGAATGTATATTTTGTTAGTGCGTTTTTGCTGGAACTAATAGGTATTATGACGTATTTAGTAAACAAGTCAATGACTAGTAATATGTCCTTTTTGCTGCGAATAAACTGACTTAAATGGTCTTCATAATTTCATATACATAATAATAATATAATTATGATCTTGTTCAATGAAAGTTTGACCCAAAAGCAAAGGAACTTGCAAGAGGTGATCGGGAACTATAAAAGAGAGCAAACTTGCTTTTACAGTATCAACTTCCACCTGACTCTCACACTTGCATATATGCAGTTACTGCTGAATCGCCGAAATCTCTCATTATCGGTAAGTCATTTACTGACCACACATTAATCAAAGGCCGTGCTGTAAGTACTTTCTTCAAGTATCGAACTCTGGCTCCCAAAATCAATAAAGCAATCTATCAATAAAGCAAGGGCTGACCAACAATTGTTGTGATAGGTATACCTACGTAAAACAGTTTTTGTTAGGTTATCATTTTTCTTCATAGATCAATCAACACTATGCCCAATTTTACTGCACAATTCACATCTTTTAATTGGTCTCTATAACGTTTGTTGTCGGATATGTTTGGTTGCTGAGCATTATGCTTTTCAGCTTTCCTAATTGACTTTAGACTTTTTTTTTTTTTTTAGGTATACAAGTTACTTATCAGCGTCGAAGAACTGTGCTGCTTCCGCACTTGTTATGATAGAACGGTCTTTAATACAAAACAAGACGTAATCTATGGCATCTTTACCATTTATTTTACATCTGTTTATAAGAATCATCTTCTCATGGAAGTATCCTTCGAAAGAATCATTGAAAAGAGTCTTGCAAGCAAGCATATCCATCAACAACTGGGCATAATACTCATCGCTAGGTAAAGCTAAACGTAGTCTGGATTGCCATTCAGACCAGGAAAACTTAAGACTTCGAAGTCCTTGATACCACTCTATGCTAATCCTACCAATTTGGCAAGGATTAATGAATGATTTGACGTTCCGACCAGTTATAAATTTCTGCACATTCATTAATTTTCGTGATCTACATTTCAATATTTTGATTCCGCTTAGACGGCTCAGATTCGGAGACAACATTCATAAGGAGCTGTCAGTTTTCATGGTTTGAACTAAATCTTTAAACATATGTAAAAAAAAACAATACATTAGTGTCTTGAGTACAAGGAGCGGATGTGGCTATAGACTTTATACCTGTATCATTTTCATAACCATTTGGATCTCGTGGTGCATCTCGACCGCACTCCACTCCGTCCCGACCATGGCCATCGCTACGGCGATGACTGCGGCTCCGACCACGGCCGCAGCTCCTGTCCCAGACACGACTACCGCTCCGGCGGCGGCTACCGCTCAGGCGGCGACTACCGCTCCAGCGGCGGCTACCGCTCAGGCGGCGACTACCGCTCCAGCGGCGGCTACCGCTCAGGCGGCGACTACCGCTCAGGCGGCGCGGCGACTACCGCTCCAGTGGCGGCTACCGCTCAGGCGGCGACTACCGCTCCAGCGGCGGCTACCGCTCCAACAGCGGCTACCGCTCAGGCGGCGACTACCGCTCAGGCAGCGCGGCGACTACCGCTCCAGCGGCGGCTACCGCTCAGGCGGCGACGGCGTCGTCGTCCCGCCGGCCGCCGACCGGGACCTCTGACGTGACTCCCCACGTCATCGGCGGCGTCGCGACTGCCTCTCACTCGGCATTGTTACAAAACAATGTCTTGGAAGAACTGAAAACCGACGGTCGTATAAAACATATTAGTATTATAGTAACATAAGTTTATATTCGCCACTGAAAATAACTTGTAAAACGCTAATAAATCAATTGTTGGTACTTAATATAAAACAATAATAAAGTAAAATAATTGGGGCGTTTGTTTATTTTTACCCCAAGAATAAAATTTTCCACATTTTCAATATGTCACAATCCCGGGCCTCAATATAAAAATATAATCTCGACACAAAGAACAACGCGAAAGTTAAGACTAGGTACGGTACGCCGAAGTAATTAGTTAATGTAAACAAAACACGAGTCGTAGGTAGGCTCGCTCATAACGAATACCAACGCAAGGCGGTCATTCTTTCTTATCAAACAATTAATGGGGCCCGGTGACGGGAGATGGGAGCCTCGTATTATTATCAATAATTATCTTATGGTTCATCTTTGCTTAAAAGTACTAAGGTTTTCAAATTATAAACCAAGCATTACAGTAATTAACTTTTACTCAAGTATTAAATGTGAAGTTATTCAAAGAGAAAATGAAAGAATACAATGTCAGGTTAACTCACCTTTTCTTTTCTCGTATTAAACAAACCTGTTCCTCACGTGAGCGCAGAACGATCCCACTATTCTGAATTGAAGGAATCATATGCCTAATGAAACAGTATATCAATCATATTATTAATTTATTCTACACATTTCGCAAACAATAATTTTTACAAGTAGATACTAGGTACAAGCACTGTCATTATACATTTGACCGTCGTGGTCTGGAGTAAGAACACCACTGAGCTGGCTGGGTTCGACTTCCAGCGATAAAAGCAATTACTGAGAGGTGGGGGGAAAGCTCGACCTGTCAAATGCATACTGCCGGTGATATTCATATTATTATAAACATAATCGTCTGATTTGATAAGTGAATTAACTTGTATATTTAATCTTAAATTATTAACAAATCATTAATATAGATATTATTTTATTTTATTTACCATTTTAAATACACATAGCTAACAAGTGTTTCATGATAAGGACAGCATCAAATGTTCATTTTGTGAACGAACTGGCCACACTGAAGCACAGTGTTACAGAAAGAAGAATTATTGTTCCTTTTGTAATATTGATGGTCATACTTTGGACAATTGCAGGAAGAAATCTGAAACTGGTCAACAGAATCGTTAGTGAGAAAAGTCCAGGCTGTTTGCTGTGAATTATACTATAAAAATATATATTTTAAGACTGTCCTTGCCTACGGGACTTCTGCAACAGCTTTTATTGATTTTGGTAGCTCCTGTAATACAACGTGACACGGTTTGTGTGAGAAGCTAGACAATGAATTATTACATTGAAGAACTGTGTGTTACTTTTAAACTAGTGATGGAATGTCATTAAGAAATTGCAGTGTTGAAATGAATATCAAATTAACCTAGAACAAAGTCATAAATTACAAACCGTACCGGATGTCGTTCCATGAAAAAGAAATTATTTGTGTAGAACACTATCGCCGAACTACAATGCAGAATTAAATACCGACCAATGTAACTAGCTGTCTTTTTCGCTATACAGAGCTTTAAAATATATCTGTCTGGAATTAAGTTTCGAGTAAAGGCTGACTGTTCTGTATATTTATCTTTCTGTATGCTGTTCTGTCTTACGAATGGCTTAGATAAAGAGAGTTCTGTCATGCGTCTGTGGCATAAGACGTCGTTTATTTTAAGATTTGCAGTCTACACTACAATGAGAATATAGCAAAAGTGAAGATGCTTGCTCAGCATGATCTAGGATTTTATGCAATTAAAGCTGTGCTATCCAATGATCGTTATGAAGTAACATCATCTGCGAAAAGTAAATGAGCATATAAAAAAATATAAAAGCCCATGATAAAATTTAATTAAGGCAGATGAAGAAATAGCAGTTATGTTATATTTTGGGAACTACCACCCATAACGCCTGCCTACGGGGCCTACAGAGCGTTGAATTGCTCTTGCCTACGGGGCCTACAGAGCGTGAAATTGCTCTTGCCTACGGGGCCTACAGAGCGCGAAATTGCTCTTGCCTACGGGGCCTACATAGTGCTGAATTGCTCTTGCCTACGGGGCTTACAGAGCGTTGAAGTGCGCTTGCCTACGGGGCCTACACAGTGCTGAATTGCTCTTGGCTACGGGGCCTACAGAGCGTTGAAGTGCGCTTGCCTACGGGGCCTACAGAGCATTGAAGTGTGTTTGCCTACGGGCCCTATAAAGAGTTATCGCTTGCCTACGGGGCCTCCACAGCGTTTGGTTGCTTGCTTACGGAGCCTTGCACAATCAGTCATGAATGCTTGCCTATGGGGCCAGTACAGCATTCATATTTTCTTGCCTGAGGGGCCTTATATTACCACTTAGGTGTTTGCCTACGGGGCCTTACAGCACCTGGGACAAATCTACAAACTTAAGTGATGCTTGCCTCTGGGGCCTACACAGCATCAAATTCATCAGTGCTGTCGGGTCAGACGCGGCGGTTGGAGACGAGAGAAGAATGACGGTGACGCGATGCTGTTCGGTGGAGGGCCAAGCTAACGGGTCTCTCCTTCGGGGACCGAAGGATTGCAGGATGGCCGAACTGTTAACTAGAAGAAATTACTATCACGCACGACACTACTTTTCGATTGCGTTATACCACAACACTAGTGGTAGCCTAATCTGTGAACGTCTATTTGAATCTGTTATATAGAATCTGTGTTAGTCTATGACTGGCGGAGTCCCCTGGCAGCGGATAATTAGCTAGTTGTGATGCCGATATAGTTTCTCTGTAATAAATGTTGATTTAATGTGTAATAGTGATTTTTATCTCTAACAATATATAATAGTGGGTAGAACATACCAGACCATAAAGTAGCTTTAAAGCTGCTGCTCCACTTACGTATGAGATATTTAGCCATTAAAAAAGTTGCCTCTGAGGCACTGATTAATCGTAAAGTCTTATTACTTAGTATTTACTTTCAAGGTCACCATGTAAACCTGATTTACCGTCCACTGTACAACTCCAAAGATGGATAAAAAGTTTATCTTTACTTTTTGTTTAACACTCACATGTTATTTTAATTCCGTGAAAATTTTCCATGAATCATCAGCCCGCGAACAGCGGTTATTAGAAATGGCGACTGCTGTGAGTAATAGTCGTTTAAATGTCCGGTCTGCATAGTTGTTTTGTTCGATTTCTTAGGTGTATGTAAACACTACGTGTTTTTTTACCCCCACTGGGAAAGAGGGGGAGTTTTTTTTTTATTTCATAGCGTGGATAGGTGAACTTCAAATTTCCATGTATCTAAGAACCCAAGAAAGAGATACAAGGATCATTTCACGAATTATGTAGGAACTAAATTAATCGTGGAACCGAAAACGAGAAAATTCTTCTGGGTGAACTCGCTCTTACTAGACATCATCTCCGCCCTTGGGCCAGATTGAGATCAAGAGTAAATCCCAATTAATATAAAAAAGCCTTTATAATAGAACTTCCTAACATTCTGTTTCGTTAGTTTCTAATAAACTTTTTAAGATGTAGGTAGTTTCGTACCGTGAATCGGCATCTTGTTGCCATGGCAATATCAAATAATAAGAAAAGTTACTAAATGAGAAATTCGTAACCACAAAAATGTGTTACCTATGACGTTTTTTTTATCAAACGAATGAAATTAAAAAATCTTAATGGAATGTTAAAAGATGACATTACCGAAGAGTCACATAACTTCGTTTCTATGATCTCTGCAACGGTGCAAAGTTCTTATTCAAACCTATAACAACTTTCTGTTTTTATCAAAAGTCTTAAAATTGGTAACTTCGTGCAAAAAACTTAAATAAAAACTAACTACCACCCGAAGTTTTACCGGCGTGGTTCCCGCTCCCGACCGTGGGAATATCGGGATAGAATGTTTCCTATTTTTTTAATCCAGGCTATCTCCTGTGTGCCAAATTCAAACCAAATCCGTTCAGTAGTTTTTGCGTGAAAGAGTAACAAACATCCATACTCACAAGGTTTCGCATTTATAATATTAAGTAGGACTATGTGTCCTTTAAAAGGTATCTAAAGTTTTTAGTGAAAAACAAGGTATCGCTATCTCTAAACCACAAACTAGAGTGGGACGCCCCAGCGACTCAAAATCGGGCCGTGAAGCGATCGTGACGCAACTCAGCGGCGATGGACGAGGGAATCAAAACCGCGTCGAGTTACGTGCCGGTTACGTAAAGCCTTTCGCGCACTTTCTCCGTGAGCAAAATTTAGCGCCATTACACAACCACTCCAAATGGCACCGACTAAATTTCATCATTTCGGCTGAGAAGATCACTCTGCGGTCGGTGACGAAATGTGAAATGCTAGTATGGTATTCGTCGTTTTTACGCTGCACGCTTTTTTCGTTGCTTTTCATTGGATTCGACCACTCGCTCGCTTTTTTTTATTTCATTATGTTGAAACCGCCACAGCATAAAAATAGCATTCACTATTTTCCTTCCCATGTAGGTACTTCTCTTACACGAGATCCAAGATAATTGCGAAATATTCAACAACGCAGTTAAGATTATTTATGATTAAATCAAGGTACAGGTTATTTACTATAATGAAATGAATATCCTTAATGGCTTACTGTACGGATACGAACAATTATGCATAACAATAATCTAGAAATCACTTCTGAGACAACAAGGGGCGAGTAGGTATAAATGGTAATTATAAACTGCATATTTACAGGAAACATATAATTAGTTAGATTACTTATTTACTGCTAAATTGCCCGTAGGGGGCACTTTCAACTCATTTTAATAATTATCGTATTTTTTTAGATTTATTGTTAACAGTAAGTAACTATTTAATGTCGGGTAATAGACGAACATTATAAGACAGGCGTGTCAGCTCTTACAAAGTAAAAGTCAAATATTTTTCTCTCCTTCGCTATCAATGAATAAATAAGTACCTATATCGAATATCCTTTCCTGTATTTGCACCCACTCCCCCTATCCTTTACCTTACTTTTCTTTCACCCAAGCTTGCCTGGGAGAGATTGCTATCTAGCAATATTGCCGCGTTGTTGTATGCTTTCTGTGCTTTTGTTATGTTTCTTTCTTTGTAATTTGTTTTGTCTATTGTGTGCAATTACGTGTTTTATTATTATTATTATTTTAATGCCTATGCAAAAATATCGTTGTTGGCGAAAGATCAAAACCTTTATCCCAACTAGCGCAGCGCTAAGTACAAAAATTTCACTATTTTATCCAAAACTAGATTTACGTGAACTAACTTTCTAAAAACTGCTCGAGTGACCTTGAAATAAAACGCTGTTACAAAACCGCGGGCCGCTCGCCGGCGCCACCCCACCGCCCCCCGCGCTGCAGCACGCACACACGCACGCGCGCCGCTGTGTGCGCGCGCGCACACACGCACGCCACGTGTGTACGTAACGTACACTCGACGCGTAGAAAGGACCAGTGAAATACCTAATCCGCTCCAACAGCCTTCCACTAGCCCAACATTTTCTTAGACCACATTGCGTGCACGTTCTAACTCGCAACCGGAGTTAGTACCTACTCCAATGTGGCCGGTCGAGTTTTATTGTACCATCCCTTGAATCACTAATGCATTGTATCGTGCGATCTTCTCTTACGTCAAACAATAGGAAAAACCGAAGAAATTTTCATTCCATCGACGTCATCACCTTGCAAGAAATTAACCCATCTTAGTTTACCTTCACCGACGCTAATAAACACGTTAAAGATTCGTCAGTTTTGAAATCATCGCCTTCCAAATATGTGAAATCCTTGAACATGGGTATCACAAGTGGGTCATGACCAGGTTCTAATATGTCTCGCGCTCAGTTATTAGCATAGAGTTCTGTGCTCGCGCCGATACGTTACGCAACTCTGTTGACTTTCATCCTGAAGGTCAAGTACCATCCTATTTCAAAACGGACCTTGGTCGAGTCTCGTTTACCTCGCCGAGTTGAGAACGAAGCAAACGGAAGAGATCGGCGCTAATAGATACAAATTGAATAAAGATGTGCTCGGCTTTTTGTTCGTAACCTTTGAACACTGTCCTATCTAATAGTCGCGTGCACTTAGACATATTAAATTACGAAATACAAACATGAACACTCATAAACGGGCATATGTTCAGTTCAAAGTACCACCGGCAAGGTCAACTAATTTCGCGGCGTGAGAACCGCCTGTATATAGACGACTTAATTCGTCGTAATTTGCTGTAATAACACCGAAAGATATTCAAATGACTGCCGACAATCAAATCCGACCTTTTATTATACACGTTCTTTATAAATATTCATCTAACTGCCGCAGTGATCGCAAAATGTCGAACACGAACTCGATTTGTTTCCGAACTGTTGCGAAAATGTAGAAATATGCCGGGGGCGTTTCACCAGATCTCGTATCGACTCGCAAAGGAAATGTCATAGCGTGGAAATCTTCATCTGATTCTAGACGTTGTTGCGCCACAACCGCGCATTTTAGGTGTACACTTTGTTTGTGCGGTTGCTTAAAGACATTCGAAAACATAAACATACCCACTCACTTTCTCAATGCCGTATTTGGCGGTCCGACAACGAGATGAATCTTAAGAAGATGCTCAACGATATTTTGATACTCAAAGAATTTGTCCTTAAATTACAGCCCTAGCCTATTTTGCATTCTTGGACAGTACATTCTACACATATCAAATTCATTGGCGAGATTAAGAATGCTAACTCGATAAATCTCGCACAAGCATTGGACAATCGTAACGTATCGTAGTGTGAGATCGCTGAAGTAACAGTAGCAAGCATCTGGCACAAGGGATCGATCATCAATCAAACGCAAGGTGAGAGTGTAACTGGGAGCTATTTTAGCATCATCGAAGGTAAAACCCATTCGCGCTTTCAGTCCAAGACTCTCTCGAGCAAGGGTATGAGCGCTTATAAATAAACTGCTGTCAGTTGTGAGCGGGGGCGAAGTACTAACGATGCAGCAATCAAAACTCTCTCATTCACGCCGTTTCATTGCCACTGCGAATAGAATAGTGACGATAAATTTTAAAATCTAATACCATTCAAATTTGTCTTATAAAGTGATTAATAAATTGCACTCTAAGACAAAAGCTAATAATTGAACATCCATTTAAAGACGAATGGAATAATGAAACATAAATAATATATTAAGTATAAATACATCAATGCATATAAATTTAATAAAATATTATAAAACATCTGTGATTGAGAAACCACACCAAATTCTTAACCTACAACAATAATCAGTTGAAGACGAGACTTATCATTTAATTATCATAATGGCAATGATCTCGTTTGACTCAGCGCGACATTTATAAAAAAAAATATACTTAGTGACATAAATAGAAAATAAAAAGGATTTATTTGTTCAAATTACAAAATTTGCTTAACTAGGTGCTTGTAGCTTGTATAATCTTATGCTAATTTGAAACAAAAGAAAATAATTGTAACTCAGCATCTAACAGTTGAATCAACAGCTGTCGCTGATATTCTGCCACAACCTTAGGTACTTTCCATGACAAGCAAGTTTGGGACATAATGAGTAAAAACTTATAATAATAGAATCCACTACTTACACAATATTGGCTGCGTCGTACCTATTGTTGTTCTAGTGAACCATACTTTGCAATTGCGCCTAAAACTTCATGCAGACATAGCAACACCTTTCCGTATATTTCGTTGGTTATGTGTGATACAACGCAAAAGAAAATTATCGTCAATAACTTTATCGATTTCGAGGCGTAAGATTCCAGCGGCTTATAGTAAACAAGCGGAGTAATAATAGAGCTGAGGTCATGTTTGTGAACAAAACAATCCGGAAGCGTCGGGAAGCGGTCCGCGAGATGGCCAGGGCGGGGTGGTTGAATGGGCCGCGTGTTGTGGAGCATCGTTACATAATGGTGGCAGCGCTGAACATTCCGTCCGAAGGCCGCCGCGCCGGCGCAGCACAATGCGCGCGGCATATCTCGCGCCACGCCACGCGCGCCTCGCGGTTTCCTGTTTGACAACTATCGACTTACATCACTATCGCTTTCTGTC
Organism: Crambus lathoniellus; assembly: GCA_949710035.1. Classification (NCBI taxonomy): domain Eukaryota; kingdom Metazoa; phylum Arthropoda; class Insecta; order Lepidoptera; family Crambidae; genus Crambus; species Crambus lathoniellus. The sequence continues at coordinate 2,882,375 of OX453298.1, forward strand.
ATACTTTGAGCGGCTGTTAGAAACTTGTAAAGGGGTCGGGCTTGTTGCTAAGTACCTCTGTGCGTTTGTCATTGAAGCCTCGAACTGCCGACATTATTATTACGACTCCCGATCTCGTCGGCTAACTCTTCCTTATTATAAATTTATTCAAATCGTGCGCTTTTTGTTGTGAGACTACAAATTCATCCGGCGTGGTTAATTGTGGCATTAGCATTTTGTAATTGATAAGCGTGAAGCGTTGTCGATTCTGTCGCAAATTTCATCGTATGCTGGCGGAGCGTTAAAATGGAAACGGACAATTTAATTTAGCCAATCATTTGAGTAGTGGAAATAGAGCAGAAACCCATTGAGAGGCATGTAAATGTGGTCCATGAGACTTCTGAGAGCCGTGGGCGCGTCACGCGGCGGCGCATCGGCCCATACGCAGATTTAACCTGGTTACCAGACAATATAATTGTTTTCTGCATTCTTAGCCAACTGATTTATTGCTTTGTGCATCGGTGCATTAAGCAGTGAATAATGAAGTTTAAGAGTTAATCTATTTCAATACATTGCATTATCTGATTGTAAATAATATAATTTCAGATTGCAAATACTCAAAAATTCTTAATTATCTACTAGTGTACACTAAGATCGTCTTTAGGTTTCTCGAGCCAAGCAGGTGTTTGATATTATTTATATAAGTAGAAACACTTTCCATTTCGTTTGTACTGAGAGAAAGAGCACGCCTTACCTAAACGATGCGTCACCAAGTTACACGTGCCTTTTGAAAACGAATGTTTTTTTGTTTTTTTTAATTATTAGTTTTTTGCATTCACAATGCAATTTTTATTACAGAAAAATGGAAAATGAAGTATTTAGAAAAAAAAATCCCCATCCTCCATCGGAGCTAGATGTGAGACGGGTCGATTTTTTCTAAATACTTCATTTTCCATTTTTCTGTAACGAATGTTTTATTATACAACCATGAACTACTATTAAATTCGCTGAAGTTTAAATATTTGACAAACACACAATTTGGGTTTTCGTTGTCTGCCATTTCTTTTGTTTGTTCTTGGTCCACAAAATAGGTATTATTACGTACTTTTACACGAAAGAAGCAGTATTTATAAAACTAATTTAAAACTTTCAGTACGTTCACACTTTTTAAAATTACTGTCTCTGCTAGTTTCTACTGGTTTTCTTTATTTCATGAGAATTCATGGAAAATATCCGATTGGAAATATGATCAGTACGTGTTTACTTTCGTTCTCATCACCTTCGAGAGTGTCTCTTCTGTGCCTTATTATTAGATTCTTTTAAATATTCATTTGTCAATAAAATCATACATTCGTTTTGAATATCGCCCCACTGTTTCATATTATTATGTTTAAACTGTGTATAGTTTTATGTATCGTCGAATTTTTGTTAAACCTGAAACTAGGTATTTGCGGTAATGGTGTCATTCTCAATTCAGCGATGAGTATTGAAACTATGATTGTCACCCATTATTTTACCTATATTTAATCGTAATGCAAGACATTGAATAAATCAACTGTTTTATTGAACTCGATAACTTACACGTTTCCGTAAAAACAGGTCAGGCTTATATTAAGAAGTAAATAGTGCTCTTTCAAAAGTGTCACTTACTTTCAAAACTTAGTGTTTAATACTTTACCTAATGTGAGACATAGTAGATTGTTTAGCAAGGGCTGTATGGCACCCATAACAGTCGAGTGTTTTGGCGCACGAACGAAGTGAGGGCGCCGATAGTTCGAGACTGTTATGGGTCCATACACCCGAAGTAAACACTCTACTTTTCATTTCGAATATGAGGATAGTAAAAATAAACAGAAATAATCTAAAAAATATTTTTCTATGGCCGCGGAATTTTCGAAAGACTATAACTTTTTTGTTCATTTTCTCTGTTTTAAGGAAGGCAAGGGAAACTAAGTTTTGTTTGGTGTTTGACCCGTACTCTATACAATTCCATGAAATTAATAGCCTGATTTTTTATGTTACAAATAACTTATTTGGTTTAATCTGTTTCTAAAAACGCATTCTTAAAAAAAAACAATGTTTTAGATATTAAAATAATAATTCTACGATATTAATTATTTTATATAATAGCAAAACATGGCTGTATAGGCTTCTGTGCCTCTGCCTGTATACCTTTGGTAAATAAATGTCCAAAGAGATAAGACTCTACACACGTTCCTATCCGACCTCCGATCCGATTCGGTCTGCTCCCAGACCAAATCGGAACGTGTGTAGCGCAGATTTGGTCGGGGAGCAGACCAAATCGGTTGTCGCATCGGAACGTGTGTAGATGCTATTACAGATTTTGACATGACCCCTCCTATTCCTTTTTTAAATTTCATGACGGCCCTAGGGCCGCCACATACCACTTTCAACCCGCATTTTAGGCAAGTTAGGAGTTACTTTCAGAATATGAGATATGAAAAGTTTATTTACGTATTAGACTAGACGGTGATATGGTCGAATTCATTAACGAAAAATTTCTGGGCACCTATTACATTAGACTTTCGACTACAATGGGATCCTCATATCGAAGCCTTGGCGAGTAGACTCAGCTCGGCGGCATTCGCAGTCAAGAAGATAGCTTTTAACTGACATTGAAACGGCAAGGTTTATCTATTCTAGTTATATTGAAAAAGTATTATAATACATTTGTAAAGCACAGGGATATTCATCGCTTTAAAATAAGAAATAACAAAAAACTTGTCGTTTCAAAGTTTATGCAAGAAAAAACCAGAGCCTCATTTCTAGGGAAACGCATAGCCTTTTTTAATGAAGTTCCACCGCATTTAATTGAACTACCTTTACATAAATTTAAATGTTAGATTCCTGATGTAACACATAACATGATAACTTGAAATGTTATAATATAAATATGCTACATATTAAATTGTTGTATATTTTATACTATAAGCAATTGTTGTAATTAGTAACGATATGTTTTTTTTACACGTTACCTAATGCCTATACATACCCGCTGGCAAGTTAATTGCGCCTGTTCTTTTTGTTAGTTAAAAAAGTCTTGAATTAGCGGTAGGATAATGTTAACGTTTCATAAGTATGTACATATTTATTATGTTTAAGTGAATAAACAGATATTTTGTTTATTTATTTATTTATTGTTTTGTTCTGCATTGCATGGTTAAAATCTTCTTACAAATTTCTTACACGCGTTTGCTCCAGATCCAGTTTATTTACCTACTTTAATTTATTGGCAATGAATAGTTTATTCTATCTCATTCAAAGTTATACATATAGTTTTCTAGTAACCTAAAACTCTGTCATCATCCGAATCGGCATTACCAAATCGTCAATTTCACAATGGTTCATCATCGTTATGTCGTGTTTAAATTAATTTGACATAGACATTTTCGTAACTTTCAATTTATTTAGCAACGGCAGCGGGGAAAGCTGTTGCTTTTTTCTCAATCCTACGCTCCAGTAGTCGAACAGAGGCGGTGGCTACAATTTCTACGCTTGCAACACGGACTTAGCGAAATATTTCGTAAACCGCTTATTCGCCATTTAACTGTGCCTTTACACTTTCCGGCAACATGCACAATTAACTGTCATCCGAGTTGTCTTGAGCAACCGCAGTGTTTATGAATCGTATTAATAAATGCATCCGCAGTTATAAGATATCTTCAGATTTTGATGTCATGATATTTGTTCTAAACATAATTAATTATTCGTCTTTGATGAAGCAAAAGTTATTTAGTTTTATTTTTAATCGTGTAATTAGCGTCCACGTTGGTACTATCCGAATATAGTTGCTTATAATTAAATTGTCAGTGGTAATTATTTATAGATTGTGCACAACCATTCACTCGCACTATTCCTCCTTTTACAGCAGCATGGCTGTCATAAAAGCCATTAACGGACAACAATTTAGAATTGGAATGGATCGAGTGAACGAGAGTAATGTAGCCGCGGCCATTCTAGGCCGGCGCGTCGTTAATTAGAGTGGGCAGATTATGTAAGTTAGCCCGGTATTTCTTTTATGATACAACCTTGAGCCGCACACTTGATTCTTGGACTGATTGAGATATTATTATTGTTCCTCATTTGTAAACAACGCGCAGCGCCTTCCTGATCATTACCAATGTGTTCTATGGGCTCGCGGGTTGTAACTCTATCAGTGGGTATTGTCAATGTTAACAATCAATTGATTGATAATATTTTGTTCAACTAATTAAGTCGGCTTGCCATGAAACGATTTATGTGATCAAGTTAGTTATCATTACATGACATACATTTATCACACTTCCTGTGCCGACAGTTTTTTATGACGGTTATAATTTCACACAATTAGATTTGCATTATTCAAAAATACTAATGCCAAAGGCTAAATTACAACTGAATTTAAATATCGTATTCATATAAAACGTTAAAGCCTTATAAAGGTTATGTTTCACGCAGTCGATATTAATTGGCAACGAAATTACGTTAATGGTATAGGAAATGAATTTAAACGCTTTAACTTTGCTCTGATTTGTTATTGTAAAGGCTTTCCAGAGCAGTTGCTTAACCGATTTACCTTCGATGCCAAATTCGTAAGTAAGAGGCAAAGAGATTGCCTTTACCTACAATAAAAGTTTCCGGAATTCTGTTTACAGAAAGAGTCGGTGAAAGTGAGTGTATGTAAGAAACGAAGGTTAAACCGTTGACAATGCAAAGGCCATGTAAACATCTACCTTCGGCTTAAGCTTGCCTTTCCATTCATCTTTCACAACCACCTTTTTAGTCGTGTTTCTGAATCGCCTAGTTACATAGCTCGTGAATCGTGATCGATAAAATTTGCCAAGTAACGCCATCTATGCATGCCGCTAGTTAGCACAATCTACTGCCATCTAGTGGAAAAGCGAGGAATTGCCAGATGAGTAAAAGTTCACATAGTGCATTACGTTATGAACAGATGACAGCGTTTGTGGTTCTAGCCCTATCTTTAACCACATAATCTAACTATGATTAATTTTGTGACTAATGCGAATTCGGGACGCAGTACTTATGAGAATTAAATTTTCATTCTATACAGATGTAAAACTATCTACTTTTTAAATTACTTAAATCGTTTGCCATGAATTTACTAAAAGAGCGCGCCATACTTTCTCAATCAAGTTTTATTTTACTTTATCCACAACGGGGTAGCACTTAGCCTTCATCCCACCTGATGATAAGTGATGATAAAGCTGACGGTGGAAGCGCACTACTACTGGAACTCTCAGTTACTGAGGAACTGGCTATTTTATCTATAACTGCCGGAACACAATAATGCTGAAAACATCATTGTTATGGCGGCAGACTTTGATAAGATGGTGGTTGCTAGCCAGGCGGAGTTTGAACAAGGACTTGTTCCACCAACCAAAATCGTTTGATAAATAACTTCCTTTTTAGTCATGCTTACTTTAGGTGTAGCCCAGTAAAACCTGGCCTGTTTCACCAGCCTCCAGGTTGGCAGTTTCATGCAAAACATGTGAACTGCAAGCGTCGCAAGCGGCTTCACACGGACAATGGAGGGCGAGCCGCCGCGGTCCGCTGCGCACGCGCGCCCCGACGCAGGGCCTTGGCCACAATCACCGATCTTTACTACCACCAGACCATCTCTCTTATCTCGACATCTTACTAAAAGGCTGAAGGTTCTGAAGGACTTCAATACAGTCAAATCATAGGCCATACCAACATAAAAATATGATGAAGATTCCATCTTCGGATATTCCTACATTTTAACTTCATATGTCATATGTATTTCCTTCAAAATTTCATACAAACGACTTAAAATAACTTTTAGTATGAAAATTTTTTGATCAAAATATTATAAATGCGAAATTTTGTGAGTGTGGATGTATGTTTGCTACTCTTTCACGCAAAAACTATTTAACGGATTTGATTCAAATTTGGCACACAGATAGGAGATAGCCTGGATTAAAACATAGCTTACTTTTTACCTTCATATTTACACGGGAACGGGAACCACGCGGGTGAAACGGCGGGCGGCCGCTAGTTGTCTTTACGTCTGGTTCTATCCAAGAAAAAAATGCAATCCATATTAATCTGCTACGTGTTAGTGTATCGAATCGTATTTCCAAGCTGCGCAAGCTCCTTAATGGGGATCGATTACAATTTGTCGAGACTCGACAAGATTGTATTGCCATACAAATACTCGTGCGATGTAACTATTTTCTCAGTAAGAGGTACGTTTATGGAAACAGTAAATAATCCACTTCCTTAAAGCGTCTTCAAAGGTTAGACAGCATTTATTCTTAATAGTCGAAAACCTTTCTCGGACGACGCAACCTTCGACGCCTTATACAGTCTAGAAGATGGCTACTGCCTGCGAGTCTCTTTAGTAAATTCAAATAGCACCAAATTTTTTATTGTTCACCATATATAGATCTCGAACGTTAGTCGCTCACAAAGGAACGCGGCCTTCAATTAGCTTTTTAAATCAGCCCACATTAATAGCCTAAGGAAAATCTGGCATCACGTTTCCCCGCGAGACTTGTAATGTTTTTTAGCTCCCAGCCATACACTGGTTATATTGTTGTGAATTACTTCACGTTTCCCGCGCTCAAGGAAATGCCAATTCTTTGTTCGCCCACAAGTTTTTGTCCACATATTATTATCATAATATAAATCTAATGATCAAAATGCTAATATGATCATATACAAAGCTACGAAAATGACTTCCTCGTGCAAGCATTCAGTTGTAAGCTTCATAAAAACACTTTATAATTTTTAACAAAAACTCGCTAATGAGAGATTTTTAAATTTAGCATCCTTGAGTGAGACATTTGAATATTCAACTGGATCGCTTTGAATGAAATTATAAATTAAATATGCTAAGATTGAGTCATTATATTCAATATCGATGCAGAACGATACAGAATCAGTAACATCATGACACCAATAGTAGTTCACACAGAGATAAAATCAATATAATAAATGTGCACGCTCTTGATGGCCTTTGAATAAAATGACTGCGAAGTGAGCAGTCCAAGTCAAAAACTCAAACAATTGAAACCAAAATCATTACAAAATCGTGACAGAGCTCGCGATTAAGATCATCCAGTGCGAGAACATTCCACGAATGTGCCGAATTCACGAACTGGCTTCACATTCGCGTTGCACTTTTATGTTCTAGTCTCTTCAATTAAATATGACTTTTGAGCGAAACAGTGCAACAATAGAGCAACAGCTGGCTGCTGACAACAATGCGCGCTGCTCCGCCGGTTGCGACCCCGCGGTTGCTTAACGCCTACACAATGCAGAAGAAGTGCCTGTTGATCGTCTTTTAAACGATCTTGCACTTCTAACGCAACTCTAATAACGCGTTGCGATGCTGTATCGCGCCAAGGTCGCCTTGCAACAGGCTTTCTAACACCTGCCAGTAGGACTTCTGTCTCTATATTGGACAGCACGAGCACACGTCTACGTTAATTTAAATTCTTCTCACCTTTTAGCCTTTTAATTTGGTTGGGAAACTCTAAAACTTGAATTGTTCGCGTAAGGTTATTGTTTCTTCTTAGCTAAATGTGAGTACACGTTTAGTTGTGCAAAGTACGTCAGGTTAACTGATAGTGGTGATATTGAAACGCTCGCTGTGTTGTAACAGTTCGCTGGGTACAACCTTGTATTCCTTTATACTGCTGATTTTCAGACTAGCATCGCACTGAACTAATGAACCGAGGACACGGCTCGGACCTCAAATTCTGTATGATTTCACTTGTTTACGGCGAGGAGTATCGTGCGTTACACAACTATGTCGGGCACGAAACTATAATTTAGATCCGCTGTTGATTCGATAATATCTGCTGTTAGAATTATATTGATTATTACATCGATAGTATCGTCCAATTACATCTTGCTATTATTACTATTTATGAACACTTTAATATTCCGCTTCCGTAAGAATCTCATGACTATTTTGATGTTAAAAGGTATGATAGTGCCTTGAGTTAATGGTTATTTTATAATAATTAATAGATTTCATTTCCTAGTTAAGTGTTTATTTAAATCCTGCTTCTTAATTACTCGTTATTGACATAGCTTTTTCGACATTAACAAGCACTTGTAACAGCTTACACGGAATAAATAATATTGAATTTTTAATAATTTTTCTTTTCGCTGTATGACTGACACTTCTTACATAGTATAAACAATTTCGTCAAAAAAGGCACCAATAAAAAAAGGGTATGTAACTCTTGCAAATTAAAATGTTGTAGAGTCACGAGAAATACCTATGTGAAAACCATAAGACTATGTCATATTACAACATTGAATGACTTCTGTGACTCTGATAGTTTTCTTTCGGAACGCTTCAATGTGACAAAGATCTATGTTGTACCACCCCATTCCTTCCCAGACGGAAACCACGATAACTGAGACGATAACTGACGTTCCATCTCCATTGTCCCCAGTGCTGGAATGATGGGCGAGGGGCTGCTGACGCTCACGTACGGCAAGCACCACGCCTGCATCCTGAACGAGGTGGGCGCGGCGTGGCGCGGCGCGCGCTACTCCGACCTCATCATCGTGTGCGACGACGCCGTGCCGCTGGCCGCGCACCGCATCGTCATGGCCGCCGCTAGCCCGCTCATCAGGTAACATACGACGTACGGCAAGAACCACGCCTGCATCCAGAACGAGGCGGGCGCACGCTACTCTGACCTCATTATTATGTGCAACGACGCCGTGCCGCTGGCCGCGCACCGCATCGTCATGGCCGTCGCTTGCCCGCTCATCAGGTAACATACGACGTACGGCAAGCACCACGCCTACATCCTGCACGAGGTGGGCGCGCGCTACTCCGACCTAATCATCGTGTGCGACGACGCCGCGCGCCATGCCGCTAGCCGCGCAACGCATCGTCATGGCCGCCGCTAGCCCGCTCATCGGGTAACAAACGACGTACGGCAAGCACCACGCCTGCATCCAGAAGGAGGTGGGCGCACGCTACTCCGACCTCATCATCGTGTGCGACGACGCCGTGCCGCTGGCCGCGTACCGCATCGTCATGGCCGCCGCTAGCCCACTCATCAGGTAACATCTCAAAAACTTTACTGCCTCCAATGAAGGGGAAAGTGACAGATCACTTCTCTTACTATTTTCAACAAGGAAAATCGCAATAATGTCACATTATCATCAGCCATTTTAATGTTCCCACTGCTGGCGCACAGACCTCCCTTTTTAATGATTACACTTCTACAAACGCAGCCGAGACCAACATCTTAACGCACCTTCCGAAGCACGAAAGAGCTCGAGAATAACACAAGAGGCGTAAAATGCTATTAACGAGTGCAGAATCACTAAAAGAAATAACACTTTCATGATCTAACCTGAAAGACTTTATCACTTCTCAGATAAATAATAGCAATGCAAATTATACGAAGTAATCAAAATAAACATATTAAATTTTCTTTTGCAGAAAAATCCTCGATGACTCGCCATCCATCGAGTACCCAATTACCATCCACATGTCGGGAATCAACAGCACTCTAATGAGGCATCTTCTGGTCTTTTTGTACAGTGGACAAGCTTACATAGAGGTAAGGAACAATTAATTACAAGAACTTTAGAAATAAATGGTAACAACGCTGGCTTCCAGTGGTTTCCAATAGTTTAAATACAACTTATTTTTAACAATACCTATTTTATCTTTATTTCCAGTCTGGCGAAATAGATGACATGCAAGAACTATTTGAACTACTCGAGATCAAATCAGATGTATGGAAATCCACAAAAGAACGCCAGCAAGCAGAGGAACGGAATAGAACATGCGAACAACTGAAATCAAAGACAGACATTAACAGTAACGAAAGCAGTAAACACGATGCACCTTCAGGTTCCTCTCACTCGGAAAGCGACTCGATCACACCAAGCGCAGGATACAGCAAGGAGACACAGAACCCAGGCGATTCAGAGTCACTCAGTATAAAGAAGGAAAACATGTCCACGAGCAGCAATGACGAAAGAGACGACGACGAACAGGACCCAGAGAATAGAAATAAAGAATGTGGGAGATTGACATCGCGGCGGAGAAGTTCATCAAACCCTGTCAACTTATCAGTACAAAGAAACTCTGAGAACACCGGCAGTGAACATGATGACTCGCAAGATGTGGACGTTGAAACAGTTGCAGCCAAGGTATAGGCTTTATTTATTATTATATCTATGCAAGTTTACGTAGTAATCTCCAACTCACAAGCAAGTCGTTTATCGTAATACCGCCCATAATCAAACTCATTTAGAGTATAGCTCGTTTTAAACATCTTCTATTTTTAATTTCAGAACATCGGAAGGAGAAGGTCAACGTCATCAAGTCAAGACGACCCCCCACCAGAAACGGTTTACAGACGACAACTACTCAGTGATCGGTTAAGCAGAGGTATCGAGAGAGCCAAACGAAAATCACACTATCTAGAACCCCCTGAACTAGACTTACGGACAGTAAAATTAGAAGACTACGCACATCTCAAACCACCTGATCAAGATCTTATGTCACTCGTACAGACTTCACCCGAAAATTACGTTGTAACACCACATCGAAAAAGACGACCTGGCTTCCACAACTCACCTTCTCAGAACCCTCCATTCGTATCGTTTCCTCCGAGTTATTTAGAAGAAATGGCCCAGTTGCGGTATCCACAAGCAGCGGGCGCAGCTGCAGTTGCCAGTGCGCGTCTCGCGGCGTTACATCCTCTCAGTGCATCAGCCCCTCCCTACCTACCAGAACGGAGTGCGACACCTCCCACTGCGACGCACGAAGACGCCCTCAAGTACCGACCACCGAGCGCCGGCTCCTGGAGCCCGTGGCTGTGTCCGCCGCAGATGGGCGCCGACGAGCCCCCCTCGTCCGAACACGACCAAGGCTCCAGCAAGCAAGCCCCCGTCAGAGAATACCGCTGCGAGTACTGCGGGAAACAGTTTGGCATGTCGTGGAATCTCAAGACACATCTCCGAGTGCACACGGGCGAGAAACCGTTCGCCTGTAGACTGTGCGTCGCTATGTTCAAACAGAAGGCCCATTTGTTGAAACATTTGTGTTCGGTTCACCGCAACGTGATATCATCGAGCGAGAATGACGGGCGGACGAACACGCCGGGCCGGTTTAACTGCTGCTTCTGCCAGCTGACGTTCGAGGCACTGCCTGAGCTGATCCGGCACCTGTCCGGGCCGCACAACAGCTTGCTGCTCAGCAAGAACCTGCACGAATGACGCCCGCCGCCCTGACGCGCCGCGCCGCGTCACTATGGACTATGAAACTTCTCTCGTCGCGAGAGTTCAAATGTGATATGTGTTTAAGAAGGACGTAGTTAAGTATTAGTTATAAGGCATGTGATATCGCAGAGCGATACTCGTAGCGAATCATCCGCAGTCGGTGCGGGTGCGATGTTGACAACTAATTTAAAAAATCAAGTGTTTGCCGAACGGGTCCAAATTGTTATAATTTGTTTAAAAATTATAATTGGGGACCAATACCTTCCAAGATAGTATTTATTTGAAAGATGTATTTCATTAGGATAAATATTATTTAAAAAGCCACCGACACATTAAATCCTTAAGCATAGAAAATAGACACACTTGTCGATGAAAAGTTGCGAAAGAAGCCCGCAGGCCGGGGGGGGGGGGGGGGGGGGCGCCACTGGAACTACCTCCTAATTTAACTCAGTATCTCGTCGAGCTTGTGGCGCCGCGCGGCCTGTGGGGTTGATTGCGTAGTTTCCACAGAAAGTATGCAGTCAATCGTTCTAGTCAGAATTGGAACTAATATCAAGTATTTAGTATAATGATCGGTATATTTAAACTACGAAGTCTACCAAAAGTCTAGAAACCAAGTCTCACAGTTTGATTTTGTCTCAAGCGTTGCCAACTGAATACATATAGCTACGAAATGAAGAATTTAATGCATATAACATACTTATCAAGTGCAATTAATTTTTCAGTCAGATCAAATTGTCAAATATTATAAAGATATCAGCTGTTTAAATGTTTTCTTTTGCTATTTATCGAGACGCTTGAGTCATTTCTATTTCATGTTTTCATGAGCTTTTACTCACATGTTCCAGAGTTGTATTATACTGACTCGTCATTTCGCAGCTTTTTAAAGACATTTTAAAATCTCAATATTAGGTTTTTTCAATATACGTATCTTCTAAAGTAGAGAAAGAAATGTGTTCGTTTATAAATTTATATTTAACGTTAATGTTTACGCCTCTAAATCCTTCCATTTGTAGTACCGGCTTTTTCGGACGTCGATGAGCACCAAAGATATGTAAGCATTGATGTAAGTCATCACGACGTGGTGATGTTTGGTGTACAAACAAATAAGAGAAATTATAGGGACCTGAAATGATAAATGATTTGTTAAATTTTAACGTATGTAGGTACCAATTTAATAATCTCATTTCTTTAGTTACTAATTCGTTTCCATGTATAATTAACTTCCGTAATTCCACTGCGATCTTCTCGTGCGAAGCTTGTATGTCTTTCTATTTTTGGATTAATTTACTATTTAGTATTAATAGCAGGCATTATTTTTGAAATGAATATTTCGCTTCTATTGTTTATTTGTTGAGTTATATTTTTCGAAATCACTTTCTATTTTGAATACGTTTTTGTGGCCAGTTATAGTGAACTATCTTTTATAATGAAGGCTGGATGTTCATGATTTAAGATAAGGTTTATAAAACTGATATTGTGTACTTTCTTTCTGTGGGATTTATTCCAATGAGACATGTCCAAGATGTTTGGAACAAATTTTGCTTCTCAGTAATACTCATAATGTAGAATTCGTACAAAGGAGGGCGGGCGGGCGGTACCAGTGAGCGCCCGCGATTGTAAATGCAATATTTGATTAAGTTGTAATTCTATTTCGATAAAAACTAAAGTTACCAACTAGTTGTTCAAAACTTAGCATAAAATACGAATTCGAATTGCTTTAATGTTTTGTTTTGTACGTTACCTATCTACCTGATACTTTTTTGTTCACTTTTTTATTTGTTTTAAACGTTGAATATTGACGTATTATTAATTGGGGGAACAATTTTAATTATAAGAATTTGTGAATTGTGATTTCGTGGTAACGTTAGATTATTTTATGTGATAATCGTCTGTTTAACTGTAAGTAGGCACATCGGGGACCTCGTCTTCCATTGCGTTTTCCATATTTCGACTTTAATGTTTGTATAAATAAAATATAGTGTTAAGTTAATGTTGCATGACAAAATTGCCCGTAATCTGTTACTGCCTATCGTGAAGTGAGGAACTTTATTCGAACAAATGTACGAAGCTAGTGGGCCAATCGCCGTAATTCTATGCAGCGCGTCTTCATCGCGTTTGGGTCTTGACGTTTGACTTCGTATTGCCGTAATGACATAACGACGCACACGTCACGCAAACCTATAGTGAATAGGCACCTTCTGGGTGAGCTCGCTCCATCGTAGATCCTGTTCTAGCCCATGGGCTTGATTGGGATCAAGAGCAAACCCATTAAAAGTAAAAAAAAAAAAAAAAAAAAACAATCCTGTCTGATCCGGTGACATCCGTGACAGAGGAACCAATTGCAATACGAAATTAGCTGTCAAAATAGACTGTCGTATAAAAACTGTTTTAGTTCCAAAGATTATCACCGGAACCGAAAACGTTGTCGCGCTGTCAAAGCCGCGCGTTATCAAAAACGGTTTTGCACATCAACTGCACGTACACTTGACTAATGCGTCATAGAATTACCGCGATCGGGGCCCTTATCGTAGTACCACTAGTTGTGATACCCGGCCGCGCTCGGCTGCCTTAATCAATGCAAGTACGTTTGTACATTTTTAAATTTTTGTTTTTACTATTTTTCGGCTCGTTATCAGTTTCAACTATAAAACGCACACTAAAGAAACTCAAATATTTACAAAAACACGTAACTGTAATAAATAATTTATACACAACTGTGTAAAATAACATTAAATCGATAAAGAGCCGAAAGAAACGGATTTGTCCAAGACATTGATTTTTTTTCTAATTCATGACGTTTGTTAAGGTTTAATGTAAATATTAATTAGCTAGTAAGTTAATGATGATAAAAAAAGCTTAACTTAATCTTGTTGAACTTGAATATTGATTTTTCTCTGTTAATTGTAAATTAAAATTTATTTTGTAAGTTTTTCACGTAGTGTACAATTTTTGTAGATACTGTTTAGAACATTAACATTCTGTAAAAATGTGTTCTTACCTTAGTAAATTAAATAACGAAAATATTTTAGTTACCCACATTACGTTTCTTTATTTTTAAGATATTATGCTTCCGTTATAATACCAAAACAAATATGATAAGTTAAACAGAGCTGCATAATAAGCACCTACTCTACTCCACTCATAATAAAATTAAGCTTTCAGATGTACAATTTAAAATATTTTTATGATATGTGTCATTCATTTATAATTATAAATGATTCGCAGGTATCTTATCAAGCATTTTAGTGTTGAAAAATTTACTTGTCTGAATTCACTATGAATACTTCAAATAGAGAATTAAATTGTGTTCGCTAGCCGTTGATATCTAGATATTTATGTTTGTTTGGTATTATAGCTCTTCCCTAAAACACTTCCTAATTTTCCAAGTTATTTAAGTACCTACCGTTTTTTAACGAAACAAATACAGTAAGCTACAAATAGTCCGGTCAATTTAGACATCCGAAGATACATTAATTTGCAAGAAGCTGAAAGTTGGTGAAATTGTTTAAAACATAGTTATAAATGAAATTTAAAAAGTCCTCATCTATACGGATCGAAAAAATATTCGAGGTCAAATGTCAAATTTGCGTTTTTTTCAGAAAAACGGTATGTTTTATCGTTAAATTAGCAAAGACAAAATTGTAAATCATGTAATTATCTATAAAAAAATTGCTCAATCCTTTTTTCCGCAAGATCCGCCGTTTCTGAGATTTATCGATTCAAAAATTTGCAAAAGTGTAATCGTCATCATAAGCAAAGTTTAGATGTTTGGACGTTTGTACTCAATTACGCCAAAACGGCTGAACGTATTTGGCTGAAATTTGGAGCACAGAAACTATAGTAGCCTAGAGAGGAATATAGGCTATTTTTTATCCCGAAAAAATATCACATTCCCGCGGGATGACGTCGTGTAATCCATGCGGGCGAAGCCGCGGGCGGACAGCTAGTCTGCTATAATGCAATCGTTTAGATTAGAATCACAACATACCCGTGAAATAGGGCTACCGGGGGAAACCACTTTAAAAAAACACGCTGTTTCACGCCCGACTTCAAAGTACTTACGTTATTGATTTGGTGAGGGATTATTTCTTACTTTTCTGATGTAGTTTTTTTGAAGGCGGTTTTATTTTATTTAAAAAAATAATTTTTATTTTACTCTTTTTAGTGCATCATGCAGGCAATTTACGTGTATTCTGGTAAATAGGTATGTGATCAAACCGAAAACCTCCTTTTTTGAAGTCGGTTAAAATACCTTGAGGTATCCCCTTTTTAACAAAACAAGAATCATCTAAATCGGTTTATAAACAGAGGAGTTATGCCTAAAAATACGTATTAAATTCACATAAAGTGGTAACGAAAACGACAGTATTTTCAAAATTTCCTAAAACTACTGAACCGATTTCAAAATTTCAAAAAATGGGACCAACTTGGAAACCAACCTGATGTAATAACGTTTCAATCATTTCAATCGGTCCATCCGTCTTCGAGTAATCGGTGGACATACACAAAAAAAAAACATACATAGACGAATAGAGAACCTCCTCCTTTTTGATTTAGAAGTCGGTTATAAACGCGCTACCTCATAGGTGGCGTGGAAACGTGCTTGATGCACATGATTGATTACAACTTTTCCAACTTTTTGAATCGTTATATTTCAGAAACGGTGGCTCGTAGGGAAAAAAGTATTAGTGCATTTATGTAATGACATGGTCTAAAATTTTTATCTTAGCACTTTCATGATAAAACTTATCGTTTTGCTGAAAATCGCGAAATACCCATTTTTTTACCTTTGTTTTCGAGTATTTTTTTTCCAGGTACCGGATCGACGAGGACTTTTTAAATTTCGTTTATAATCATGTTTTGAACAATTTCACCAAATTTCAGCTTCTTGCGAATTAATGTACCTTCACTCTTATTTTTTGGTCTAATTTGACCGGACTAAAAGGTCGATATCAACTTTGCTGCGGAAAGGAAAAGAACAGCAAAATATGTCAATGACATGAGTTTCAGCTTTACAAATTATACTTAAACTAACTATCGCCGCCCGCCATTTTACCTGCGTGGTTCCCGTTCTCGTGGGAATATCGGGATAAAAAATATCTCTATGTGCCATTTTTCAACTAAAGCAGTTTATTAGTTTTTGCGTGAAAGAGTAACAAACATCTATACGTCCATACTCACAAACTGTCGCATTAGAATAAATAAAACACGACCGTCTCTCTTACAATCCCAACTAGCTTCGGTGGGAAAAATAGAATTGTATGTAAGTAATAAACAATTTAACAAAACTTTATAGCAAAAGTACCTACTTGTACGTAAACATAAAATAATAACCGTTACAGATGATGATAGTATAAAGCAACATATTTCAGTCTACCTATCATGTGTTTATCGTTTCGGTCAAGATAATGTTTTGCATTGATAACAGTATTAAAGTACTTACTCATTAATATTATTTGACTTTCATTCGAGAAGTGCGCAGTGAGATGATTCGCAAATGTCACTTTCATGCATTCCAGCTTACGGTATTTCTGCTGACTTTTGTGGCTGGATTTCAGGTTTCCTGAGTGAGCGGTCGATCAGAGTCGTCATCGGCGGCTGCTGTTCTGACCATATGGCTATCGATGCCGGAGTTCCTCAGGGATCCGTTCTCTCTGCGACCCTCTTTTTGCTGCACATCAACGATTTGCTTCTACTCGGAATTGTTAGGTATGCTGACGACAGCACCGTCACAGAGAGATATCTTTCCATCGCCAGCAGTGAGGAAGTCCGTTCTTTGAGAGAGGCCATGGTAGAGCAAACAAACTTGACTTTAAGCCATGTCGCTCAATGGGGTGATGTAATATGGTCAATTTTAATGCCACCAAAGTACAGGCGTGTCTTTTTACCGTAAAAAGGAGTCCTTTTACCTTAACTCCTACTTTCCGTGGTAAAACTGTATCAGTTACCGACAACTCAGATCTTTTTGGTATGAAGTTAATGGCAATGCTCAAACTGCTGCCAAAAAGCTGGGAATCCTGAATAAGGTTAAGCGATACTTCTCGCCCTGGCAACTTCTGACTCTTTACAAAGCGCAAGTCTGGTCATGCATGGAGTATTGCTCTCACCTCTGGGATGGTTCAGCTAAATACCAGTTAGCAGCACTTGACTCAATGGAACGCAGAGCCAGAAGACTAATCGGAGACGATGAGCTGGTAAAAACCAAGCTCTATAGTCTAACCCATGGACATAAAGTGGCTAGCTGTACAGCTGGCCAGCTTACAGGCTGTACTTCGGTGAGTGTGCTTCTGAGCTGCATGAGCTCATTCCGCCATCCCCGTTCTACCACCGAGAATCTAGACGCACAGCGGTCTTTCATCCTTACTTGGTTAACATCCCGCGAATAATATAGGAAAGCTGAATTTAAAAATAGTTATTATGGTGAGATTTAATTAGACATTCAACATAAACTATATTAGATAAAGACAGGATAGAGGAAAGGTTGTAGGTAAGAGGAGTTTTGTATTTCAGAAGGATAAAATATTTAATTTTTTACTTTTTTGCATTCACAATGCAATTTTTATCATAGAAAAATGGAAAATAAAGTATTTAGAAAAAATCGACCCGTCTCACAACCTTCTAAATACTTTATTTTCCATTTTTCTATGATAAAAATTGCATTGTGAATGCAAAAAAGGAAAAAATTAAATAACTTGCCATAGTAATTTCTTCTTTAGCGATTGTCAAATATCTGGAAAGGTATTTCTTTCGCGTGTGGGGGTAGTAATATCCTCACATTGATGAAATTAACGCTGGCTATACAGCGTGTAAGAAGTATTTGATAAATTCGACGCTTCTCGTAACGACTCCGTAGCTCAGTGGTAAGAGCAGTCGCCCGGATAGCGAAAGGTCGTGGGTTCGAGTCCCATCGTAGCTGGTTGTGAGACGGGTCGATTTTTTCTAAATACTTTATTTTCCATTTTTCTAGGATAAAATATGATATGCGTTTTCTTATTTTTTTTTGTCTGAATTTCATTTTCTTTTTATAGGATGATTTTGGTGAGATTTTATTGTCAGAATACTCTTGTGTTATAATATCGGGTGCTATAATGATTGGATCTTCATATATTTTATGCTATAAAGTCCCACATCATAAGTATTGTTTAGAATAATGTGTACTTATTCGAATGATAGTTTGAAATAAACTTCTGTCCTAAAAAATATTAGAAATTTGAGTTTCAGTGGCAGAAATGATTTCGTACTAAATACAAAAATAAAATGATAGGTAGTTACCTAGATAAGCTTGGTGAAAAAACGAGTCGAAAGAACGAAATTATGACAATAATAGCATCAGTCCTTTATCATGCCTACTTCTAATTTAGTATGTACATAAGACTTTTTTTTTTATTAGTTGATAGGCAAGCGCTTGTCCGCTATCACGCCTGATGTTAAGCGTTGATGCGATCTACGATGAATCGCGCTTGCCTAGAAGGTACCGGTTCACTCGCGACTTGAAGACCCCCAGATTGTACCTATCGGGAAATACAGACTCAGGCAAGGAGTTCCATTCCTTAGCGGTACGGACAATAAAATTAGAAGCAAAACGCTTAGTCCGTGTCCCAGGAATATCCACTATAAAACGGTGGCGCTGATTCGTACGTCTGGTTGTCCGTTGGAAGAAGGGAGATGGTGGAATTAGGTTGTGCAATTCCACTGCACACTCGCCGAAATGTATCCGATAAAATACCGATAAGCTTGCAACTTTGCGTCTATGCTCGAGGCTTTTGAGCTTTTTATCGAAGAGATAGTCATTGCCAATGAGCTTTCTGGCCCTCCGCTCAATAGCTTCTAGTGTCTGGAGCTGGTATTTGGCAGAGCCATCCCAGAGATGAGAACAGTACTCCATACATGAACGAATTTGCGCTTGATAAAGATTGAGCAGCAGTTCCGGCGTGAAGTACTTTCTCACCTTTGCCAGAACGTCAAGCTTTTTAGACGCTAATTGAGCTTTACTCTCAATGAAAGAGCCAAAATTGAGAGATGGAGTCAAAGACATGCCGAGAAGCTCTAGATGTTCAGTAATCGGCACGGATACACTTCGGAAAGTAGGAGACAGGTCAAAATTACTCCTCTTGGCAGAGAACAGACACGCCTGGGTCTTAGATGGATTGAACCTGACCAGATTGGCATCGCCCCAATCGGAGACTGCCTGCAGTGATAGGTTCATGCGACTAACCATCGCCTCCCTAAGACACTAGACCTGTTCTGCACCAGCTCGAGCATCAGATATATAGCTCTCTATAACGGTGCTGTCATCTGCGTACCCCAAAATACCGGGTATAAGCAGGTCATTAATATGCAGCAGGAACAGCGTTGCAGAGAGAACCGAACCCTGAGGGACTCCGGCATTGATAGCCAACTGGTCGGACGAGCAGCCGTCAATGACAACTTGAATCGACCGATCCCTCAGGAAGTCCGATATCCAGACACAAAAACCGGTGGGAAGTCCATATGCTGAAAGCTTACCAATAAGGCCATCATGCCACACCCTGTCAAAAGCCTTCGAGATATCGAGAGAGACGGCGAGTGCTTCTCCGTACTTCTCGATGGCTTCGCTCCATATGTAAGTGGCGTATGCTAGAAGATCTCCAGTGGACCGGTTTCGGCGAAACCCGTATTGACGGTCACTGAGAAGGTCGTTTGCTTCTAGATACGACAGGAGCCTATGGTTCAGTACACGTTCCATTATCTTACAGAGAATGGATGTTACCGAGATGGGCCTGTAGTTGGCTGGGTCGGCACGACTACCCTTTTTAGGCACGGGTTGCACGTTGGCCAGCTTCCATGACTTTGGGACTAGTCCCTTTGCCATAGATAGGCGGTATAGGCGTGTTAATACCGGAGCTAACTCAGGCGCGCAAGTCCTAAGAACTATAGCTGGTATACCATCCGGACCACTGGCTTTGTTCACGTCCAGATCACGCAACGCTTTTCTTACCTCGGTCTGTCTGATGCGGACTTCCGACATTAAAGTCCCAGAACTTGGTAAAGCCGATGGTACAGCATTGCCAGGATCTAAACGCGAACACTCGGCAAATAAATTGGCAAATAAAACTGCCTTTTCCTTGGCGGTATGCGCCAGAGATCCGTCTGGCTTCAGTAGAGGAGGCATTGAGGAACGGCAAAAGTTGACCTCGACCGATTTAGCCAGGGACCAAAACGCTTTACTCCCTGATGGGAACGAAGCAAGTTTATTCCCTATTCGGCTTATATGGTCGAAGCGGGCTCTTTTGATAACCTTTTTGCAGGACTTGGCGGCCTTGTTAAAGGCTTTCTTCAATTCGCGTATATTCCCAGCTTTACGGGATCGAGCTTCAACCCAGGCAAGGTATGCCTCACGTTTCGATGCAACGGCAACTCTGCATTTGGCATTGTACCAGGGGTGAGCTTTGCTAGAGAGGGGCACGTCAGAGAATGGAATAAAATACTCCATACCCTGACGAAGCACATCGGCCACAGCATCCGCGCAAGCTGAGGGATCGCTAGAAGAAAAGCAAACATGCCGCCATGGATAAGATGCAAAAAAAATATCGCATCTCTTCCCAATCTGCTGACTTGTAACGCCATATTCGCCGGGAGCCTTTAAGGCTTGGATCGGGCGGAAAATACACCGACACCGACTCCACCACACAATGGTCGGAACTACCAAGTGGTGGCGAAACCGATACGGAGTAACGGTCCGGGTCTGTTGTCAACAGAAGGTCCAAACAATTGGGTGTGTGCCCGTCGATGTCCGGTATTCTAGTGGCTTCCTGGACTAGCTGGGTGAGATCTAGCGTTAAGGCAAGCTTACGAGTTTCACGGCCAGCGTGGTCGGTTTTCTCAAATGGAAACAGCCAGTCCTCGTGGTGGGCATTAAAATCTCCCAAAACCACTAGTTGCGCGGAAGGGTACCGCTGTAGGGCAACATCAGCCTTCTCAATGATGAGGTTGGTAAGCCTGGTTGTCTCGGCGTCTCCGCTGTGCGAACGGTAGACACAAGCGTAGAGAATTTTCTCTAAGCCAGTGTCCACTAGAACCCAGATGATGGAGAGGGTGGGGTCTTCAAGATCACGGAGACGCAGATAACAAATGTCATCGCGTGCATACATGCAAACACCGGCATGGGCCCTAAAACAGTGTTCCAGGACGTAACCCGGATATGTAAGGTATGCAGCGTCAGTCGGACACTTTATCTGCGTCTCCGTGAGAAAGAACAGGTGCGGTTTTCTTGTCTCGAGATGGTGATGGACGGGGTCGAGATTAGAGTGCAGACCTCTTATATTTGAGATGTGCACTAAAAAAGAGAGGACGTGCGACCGCTGTTTAACTGTTTTCCTATTCTTTTTTGTCATGGTTGTCGTGAGGGAAGGCGGAGAAGGGCGGAAGTAGACCGAGATGCTGGTTGCGAACTAAGAGAGAGTCGTCTAAGCCTCACACCATAGGAGAGCCAAACCGGAGACCGCGGGGACGCCCGAGCCCCCCCAGGAGTGTCCATCGGGTCCTCTCGTCCGGGCGCCAACCGGCACGATGGCGCACCCCCGGGATTTTTTGCTAGATGGCGGGGCAGCCTTTCGTGAGTGGCTAGCACACTACTTGGGCCCCCAACTATCTGCGGTCGGCCAGCGGAAGAACCGTGCCTCGGATCCCGCTGCTCTCCGAGCTTGGATATCCGATGTAAAGCCTCAACATATCCCAACAACCAGTCGCTGCAATCAGCACAACTGGCCTGACCCGCCCTTCGGAATGGCTTCACCAGCCATCAGCACTGGAACACGATCAGTTGAGACCGTTTGGCAGTGCTGTTTTTGACTGATGGGTGGTAACACGCCACGGCCGAAGCCTACCACCTGAAAGTTGTTTACTCCTTTAGCACCACCCAGGGGCCACGTGTGGGACATCAAGGGCTAAATCCCACGGACGCGAGTAAACTTGGACCCCCAAAAGAAGACTACATAATTATGATAGAAAAGCGTTTTACGTCTTTTAAATATTATAGATATTAATAGCACACAATTTTATGGCACTTTGTATTTTGTGATTTCAATTTTAAGGCATGTGATATTAAGGAGATACTCGAAAAAAAAATTGTTGAAGCGAGATAGCAATGAGAAAATGACGCGCGCGGGGTGAGACCGATTTTGCGGATTATGCAAAAAAACACAAAATCACTTCGTAGTAAAAACTACAGCGATTTTTGAAAAATGCTTCTATACGATCCCAAATATTATTGGTGTCCACTAATTAAACCAATTTCCAATAGTATATGTAACCCCATTTAAGAATAATCTTGTATTTTTGTATTTTTGGAGGTCTTTTCGAAAAGAAAAAGTGTCGAGTCAAAAATCTAAATCATAAAATCGTGATTCTGAAACTATACGATTCTAGATAAAGGTATGAAAAAATATATATCTTATTACCAGATTTGAAAGAACTCTAACCGTTCTTTAATTTAATTTTTTAATTTTAAGGCGCTACTCGGAAATAGTATGGACTCTTTGATATAAAACTATAGGACGGTTAGAGTTGTTATAAATCTGGTAACAAGATATATATTTCTTCATACCTTTATCTAGAATCGTATAGTTTCAGAAACACGATTTTAGTATTTTGGCTCGACACTTTTTATTTTCGAAAATACCTCTAAAAAATAAGAAATATTAAGATTATTCTTACATGGGGATACATATACTATTAAAAATTGGTTTAATTAGTGGACACCAATAATATTTAGGATCGTATAGAAGCATTTTTTTTAAATCGCTATAGTTTTTGAATACGAAGTGATTTTGTGTTTTTTTGCGTAATCGGCAAAATAGGTCTCGCTCCCGCGCGCGTCGTTTTCTCATTGCTATCTCGCTTTAGCATAATTTTTCCGAGTATCGCCTTAACCGCCTCACACCGATGCTCACACCACCGATTTCAGAGCAAGAGGTCCCGGGTTCGATTCCCATTGGGGGTACATATTGTATTCGGTTTGGTTGGTGGTAGGACTTGTTCTTAGTCCGCCTGGCTAGCTACCACCATCTTATCTAAGTCTGACGCCTTATCAATGATGTTTCAGCATTATTGTGTTCCGGCAGTTAGAGATAAGATAGCCAGTTCCTCAGTGATTGAGGATTCCGGGAGTAGTGCGCTTCCACCTTCAGCCTTATCACCACTTAACATCAGGTGTGATGAAGGCTAAGTGCTACCCCGTTGTGAATAAAAAAAAATCAAAAGTCCATACTTTTTCCGAGTAGCGCCTTAAGTTAGGGCAAGTTATCATTCGGAATCGGACAATGATGTTTGTGAAAAAATTTACCCTGTAGGTATATTGAGTCAATAAACACACAAAACACTAAGCATGTAATTTTTTTTTCAAATTATCGTTAGGCGACTGAGCTGCGGAAAATCGAGGTTTTGAAGAAAAAGTTGTAGTGCAGTGCAAAATGTATAAAATGATATTCGTTTTTACTATTGTATCTTCCGGTTTAGGTGCTATTAGCCCTGGGACCACGGCACTGTACCTATAACATATTATATAAGCTATGTTTTAGCTTATATATTGGGTGTTAGTTTAAACAAGGGACATACTTCAGGGGGTGAATGTACCCATCAATTCAAACAACTTTTACTATGGGACAAAGTGCGATATCGCGAATAAAAAAATCAGCTGTTCCATACATTTTGGGTACTATTTAGTAATCTGTGATTTTGGCCCATTTGGTATTGCACTTTTGTATGAAACAGCCGATTTTTTTTCGCGATATCGCACTTGGTCCCATAGTAAAACTTGTTTGTATTGATGGGTAGTTTCACCCCCTGAAGTATGTCCCTTGTTTAAACTAACACCCTGTATATTCTGTGACCACGGTCGACACTCGCTACAGGGTGCCTACCATCAACTATAAGACAACGATTCAAAAATAGCGCGATGCAGAATAGGTTCCTAAAATGAATTGCTTTCTTTCGTACTATGACCTTCTAAAAACTGGATCGCAAATGAGATTTTATATTATTTTTATGCATTCACAATGCAATTTTGTAAGTATAGGAAAAATGTGATAGTAAAAAACCACGAGCCCTATAAGTAGCTTTCAGGCGGGATTCGCACCCGCGCCTCCGGGATGATGGATCGCAAATGAATTGCTAAATGTGAATGCCGAACGATTTGTGTCCTTATTTCTTCTACCCGTCTCTTTCCCTCGATTCTGTCATGCCTGGAGAGTGAGAGGGACGGGTATAACATGCAGGTGTCATGTTAGCTTGGCCGGGTTATAAGTAAAATAAGAGTACATGACAGCTTAGCGGCTGTGAAATGTCATTGAATGATCTCTGAATCGCTGTCATTGATATTAAGCTGTCGATGTCGTGGTACGAATAAGCGAAGCAGATCAGTTTAGGTCCTAAATAAAACCGCAATAAGGGTTGATGGTAGGCACCCAGAACTCCCCACCAACCTATCTTTGATTGCTTTTTGTTAATAATTATTAATTCTACTGTATCAATAGTTATGGGTATCTTAAGATTTTAAATTATTTTTATGCATTCACAATGCAATTTTTGTAAGTATAGGAAAAATGTGATAGTAAAAAACCACGAGCCCTATAAGTAGCTTTCAGGCGGGATTCGAACCCGCGCCTCCGGGAATCCGGCCCGATGCTCTGACCAACTAAGCTACCGAAAGGCTTACACGACTCGTCGAATTTTGCTATCACTTGTTACGCTGTAGGCCAGCGTTGTTTCATCAATGTGAGGAAACCCTCGCATCCGAAAGAAACATTTTTACAAATGTTTAACAGTCGATTAAGATGAAACAGCCATTAAATAAGATTTTAAATTATTTTTATGCATTCACAATGCAATTTTTGTAAGTATAGGAAAAATGTGATAGTAAAAAACCACGAGCCCTATAAGTAGCTTTCAGGCGGGATTCGAACCCGCGCCTCCGGGAATCCGGCCCGATGCTCTGACCAACTAAGCTACCGAAAGGCTTACACGACTCGTCGAATTTTGCTATCACTTGTTACGCTGTAGGCCAGCGTTGTTTCATCAATGTGAGGAAACCCTCGCATCCGAAAGAAACATTTTTACAAATGTTTAACAGTCGATTAAGATGAAACAGCCATTAAATAAGATTTTAAATTATTTTTATGCATTCACAATGCAATTTTTGTAAGTATAGGAAAAATGTGATAGTAAAAAACCACGAGCCCTATAAGTAGCTTTCAGGCGGGATTCGAACCCGCGCCTCCGGGAATCCGGCCCGATGCTCTGACCAACTAAGCTACCGAAAGGCTTACACGACTCGTCGAATTTTGCTATCACTTGTTACGCTGTAGGCCAGCGTTGTTTCATCAATGTGAGGAAACCCTCGCATCCGAAAGAAACATTTTTACAAATGTTTAACAGTCGATTAAGATGAAACAGCCATTAAATAAGATTTTAAATTATTTTTATGCATTCACAATGCAATTTTTGTAAGTATAGGAAAAATGTGATAGTAAAAAACCACGAGCCCTATAAGTAGCTTTCAGGCGGGATTCGAACCCGCGCCTCCGGGAATCCGGCCCGATGCTCTGACCAACTAAGCTACCGAAAGGCTTACACGACTCGTCGAATTTTGCTATCACTTGTTACGCTGTAGGCCAGCGTTGTTTCATCAATGTGAGGAAACCCTCGCATCCGAAAGAAACATTTTTACAAATGTTTAACAGTCGATTAAGATGAAACAGCCATTAAATAAGATTTTAAATTATTTTTATGCATTCACAATGCAATTTTTGTAAGTATAGGAAAAATGTGATAGTAAATGGGTATCTTTTCCCTAAATTATAGAATAAAAGAAGTGCGTAACTAAGTTTGCTGCCCACTCAACCTTTGCCTAATGATAAGTCTTTAGAATTAGGTAGCTAAGATCTAATTCTAGACAATGTTCTGTAATTCTGCACGGCTAGGCACGGACTACTCCGGGCCTCGCAAATCTTATTATGGTTATGACGTCACACGAAGCCGTACTCCTGCAGAAGTCCTGGGCATTGCAGCCGCGGCTCACTGCTCGACCGGCCGGGTAAGTTACCTATTTACATATAAAAATATCTGTTATTTTCAACAAATCGTATACATACGAGTGCATAATATATAGTGATCTAGGAAAAAATATGTACAACCAGGGACAAATACGGTCAACCACCTCCCACTTCTTATTTTTTTCGTGTGGCTGGCGTCTCACCATTCACTTGCAATCCCTATCCCTAAGTCCTTATGGCGATACTCGGAAAAATTATGCTAAAGCGAGATAGCAATGAGAAAACGACGCGCGCGGGAGCGAGACCGATTTTGCGGATTACGCAAAAAAACAAAATCACTTCGTATTCAAAAACTATAGCGATTTTTAAAAAAATGCTTCTATACGATCCTAAATATTATTGGTGTCCACTAATTAAACCAATTTTCAATAGTATATGTATCCCCATCTAAGAATAATCTTGATATTTCTTATTTTTAGAGGTATTTTTGAAAATAAAAAGTGTCGAGCCAAAATCATAAAATCGTGTTTCTGAAACTATACGATTCTAGATAAAGGTATGAAGAAATATATATCTTATTACCAGATTTATAGCAACTCTAAACGTCCTATAGTTTTATATCAAAGGGTCCATACTTTTCCGAGTAGCGCCTTATGCATTACTACTACTATCCTTGTTTAAATATAACCCAATAGTAAAAGGGTTAGCGCTTGAATGGAGTGGCACCAGCCACACGAAAAGGAAGCAAGAAGAGTTTAACCAGATTTGCCCCTGACTATACTTGGGGTAATCCAAAAGTAATGATTACGAAAATAAAAGACGGTGATATGTACATAGTATAAAACAAAGTTCATCTTCACACCATCTGTAGATACGCTTAAATCTTACAAACTACGAATGAATTCTATTGCAGTTTTCATCAATTGGTGGAGCCAAAAAAACGCAATTTTTTGAGTCGTGTGTGAAATATGGTCATGAAACCGATTTCATAGAAAAGTGTGAGCCAGTAGACAACTCATTTTGCGTCGCCGTGTGAATCAAATAGGACTTTTACTATCTACTTTTCTACTATGAAACCGAATGCGGCAGAATTTCTGCGACTGCGACTCATAAAGTTACGTTTGTTTGGCCTCACCCTTATATAACATTCTTCTTTCTTCTTTTCATGTGGCTGGCGTCTCACCGTTCACTTGCAATCCCTATCCCTAAATGCCGATGCAATGTACTTACTACCCTAGTTTAATACATACAGGATTTTTTTTTTTATCAGTGCACAAATTTTTAGGATCGACTCAGAATCGGTAAGTGAACAACTTTCCTTTAGAAACATAAGTCGAAATATGTCAAAAAATTTTCACCTTTCATACAAATCGGACTGATCACGTGATCGAATTAGTATGGGAAGTCCAAAAATTTTTGTCGTATTTCGACCCATGTTTCTAGGAGAAAGTTGTTCACTTATCGATTCTGAGTCGATCCTAAAAATTTGTGCACTGATAAAAAAATTCGCCCCGGCCGCCTTCGTCGAAGACGGTCCACATGAGACTCCTGCTCGCGAATCCGCTCCGACGCCTCCTTCTGCGAGATGACATCCTCGCAGAAGGAGATTGCCGCCTGCCAGGACCTGTCACTATCAAGCATGGCACGAGCCACACTTGATAGCGAGAGGTCCATCCCTACCACGGCGCGCAGATCGCGACGCTGGGATGCCCAGGCAGGGCAGACCTGTAAGGTGTGCTCCGCGCTGTCCACCCCAGCGCCGCAATCATGGCACCGTGTGGTCGCTTCCCTTCTTATCCGACACAGGTATTTTCCAAAGCACCCGTGCCCGGAAAACACCTGCGTCAGCCTGAAGGTCAGCGACCCATGCCGGCGATGACACCACTCTCGGAGGAGAGGACGGACGGCATCGATCGTCCGCCTCCCAGCTGATTCCCCATCCAGCCTCCCCTCCCATAAACCCATGAGCCACCCGTCGGCTACACGCCGGGCCGCGGACAACTCCTCGAGGGTCACCCTACCCCCCCCCCTGCGAGCAGCGCTCGACGCTCAAGGTACAGCTCCCTGAGGACCCGAGTGTCTAGCTCCCAGGGAGGGGTACCCGCCAAAACGCAGGCCGCCGCGTGGGACATTGTCCTATAGCCCCGGACTATCCGGGTAGCTATGGCCCTCTGGGGCCGACGAAGCAGACGACTGTTTGTGGCGTTTAATTTGTCGGCCCACACTGGCGCCCCATAGAGGGCCATACTCCTCAAAACGCCCGCGTACAATTTGCGGCACCTGTCTCCAGGACCTCCGAGGTTTGGCAAGACCTTCCCAAGTGCACCCGCCGCCTTTGCCACCCTTGGGACCAATTCTTTAAAATGAGCCTCAAAGCTCCACCGCCCGTCGAGAACCAGCCCCAAGTATTTGATCGACGGGCGCAGTGGAACTCTGACGCCGTCCACCGAACACCATATACCTAGCATAGGCAACAACGAGTACAGTAAGTAACCGACTTAAAAAAGGAGGTTTTCAGTTTGATCACATACCTATTTACCAGAAAACACGTAAATTGCCTGCACGATGCACTAAAAAGAGTGAAATAAAAATTATTTTTATAAAAAAATAAAACCGCCTTCAAAAAAACCACATCAAAAAAGTAAGAAATAATTCCTCACCAAATAAATAACGTAAGTACCTACTTTGAAGTCGGGCGTGAAACATGTACAATTTTTTGTTCAAAGTACTTACGTTATTTATTTGGTGAGGAATTATTTCTTACTTTTTTGATGTGGTTTTTTTTGAAGGCGGTTTTATTTTTTTATAAAAATAATTTTTATTTCACTCTTTTTAGTGCATCGTGCAGGCTATTTACGTGTTTTCTGGTAAATAGGTATGTGATCAAACTGAAAACCTCCTTTTTCGAAGTCGGTTAAAATACCTTGAGGTATCCCCTTTTTAACAAAACAAGAATCATCTAAATCGGTTTATAAACAAAGGAGTTATGCCTAAAAATACGTATTAAATTCACATAAAGTGGTAACGAAAACGACAGTATTTTCAAGATTTCCTGAAAACTACTGAAGTGATTTCAAAATTTCAAAAAATGGGACCAACTTGGAAACTAACCTGATGTAATGACGTTTGAACCATTTCAATCGGTTCAGCCGTCTTCGAGTAATCGGTGGACATACACAAAAAAAAAAAAAAAAAAAGAGAAAAAACATACATACAGACGAATAGAGAACCTCCTCCTTTTTGATTTAGGAGTCGGTTAAAAATGGCAACTCGTTACTAGCGCTACTCCCCAAGACTTTAACTGCGTGGAATTAAGATACTAAATTATAGAAAAGGATAGCTCTAACACAAATAACGTATTTTTTATTATTGGCAACCTTACGTACACTCGAAAGCACATCAAGTTAAATAGCTGATGAAATGTGATAACAGCTTTTATTACGTAGCAGTGCTGCCAACTTAGAGCTTTTCGCGCCAGATCTAGCGCTTTTTTTTGTATCGAAGCGCGTTTTAGCGCCTAGCGCTAAATCTAGCGCTTTTTTAGATTATATGAAGCTATATTACTTACCGTGCAAAACATAAATAAATAATAAATAAAATGATTACTACCTACTTCTCTAACATTGAAAAACTAAAAAAAGAGAAAGATTTTACTCACATTATAGAGATCTATGAGAACGATTATGTCTCGGGGATTCCCCGCGTATTATTTTGCTTTTCTCCTCCGCCTCCGTAACGAACTTCACTACGATCGTTCGTAACATTCTCTTTATTGTTGACCTACGGTTCACACAGTTGCAGCCTCATTGTAAGGCGAACATTTAGACGGTCGAGCAACCATCAGTCAATCGGTATAGAGGAACTTCGGGCAGCGTTATGAATGGTTCATTTTGATTGGCTTAAAGAATCGTGACTGAGAGCAAACTGACAGCAAAACCTATCGTCTAATGGGCGCCTAACGAGCAAATAGTGAAACCATTTGTAGTTAGCGCGAAATCTAGCGCTTTTTACTAAAACGCCATTTTAGCGCTTTCTAGCGCTTTTTTATAGCTCTGACAGCGCGTTTTTGCTAAGACTAGTTGGTAGCACTGTTACGTAGATCATAATGGCGGTCTCAAGGTCAACATGTATAGTCTGATGTGCCGCCGTGTGTATTTATATATATATATATACACCTAATAATAAATATATACCTAAATTGAGAAGTGTCGGAACAAATTAGGTTAGATTGGGCAAATTTCTGTCACCAATAACTATTAAAACAGACCAAAGCCAACCATTAAGACTAAATTTCATTATACAACACAACAGTGAATATAATGTATATGATACTATACAATTTATGTCACATAATAAACTAGTTCCGGGAAATAAACAACGACAATATTTTTGATGACGTTGATGTCTTTTCCTTAGAATTAAATCACAATTCGAATTTTCTTAGTTTGTAAGTATTAATACTTTTAATTGTTTTTACTTATACTTATCTATTATGTCATTTGTTGTTTTCTTTCTTGTTTCGTGCTATCGCTTAACTAGAAAATTATCGTTTTATACCTTTACTTTAAATATTATTATTATTTGATATTGTAATAAAACAAGATGTTGCAAGTCTATACTAGTATTATAAAGAGGATAGATTTGATTGTTTGTTTGTTTGCATCGAATAGGCTCCGAAACTACTGGACCGATTCAGAAAATTCTTTGACCATTAGAAAGCTACATTCATTCCGAGTGACATTGGCTATATTTTATCCCGGTATTCCCACGGGAACTGGTACCACGTGGGTGAAACCGCGAGGATCCGCTAGTATGCAATATTTATGTTGATAATATATTGTACTATTTATACTAAGATTTTCACACGGACAGAATTCATTCTCATTCGTTGGGAAAACAAAAACTTAACTTGTAATCAAAATTAGTATTGTAATACAAAAACCTTTCTTGAAATCAATGAGTTCTGTGGCGTGTAAGACTATTCTCAAATTACTTCTGACGCATTTATGTAAAAATACTAGCGTTCGGCCCCCGGCTTCGCCCGCGTAGACTACACGCCGTTATCCCGCGGGAACCTGTTATTTTTCCGGGATAAAAAGTAGAGTATGTCACTCTTCAGCCCCCAAACTATCCTCATACCTACCAAAAAACATGTCGATCTGTTGCTCCGTTTTGACGTAAAAGACGGACAAACAAACACACTTTCAAATTTATAAATTAGTATGTATATCAGATCTATTTAGGTAAAAAGTTATTAAGGTTAATTCTATAATAAAATTGGTTAAAAATCAATCAAAAAAAAAACAACAAAACGTTACGTACGTACTTGTTAAATTATTTACTACCTACTCCTATTATTTTAGGGATCCGTATTAGGAAGTCACCTTGCGCTTAACCATTGTTCATAATGACTTCGAAAGAGTAGATATTCCGAAATGGAAAATATTTAGCCATTAAATGGAACCTGTGTCTAACACTGCCGTTGTGTATTATCAATAGAATTATTTTAAATGTATTATATATGATCCGTAGTCGATTTACCAACAGAATACTTGAAAAGAAAAATATTTTTGCAATATTTTATTCAGTTGTTAATCCAATGAATTTCATTTCGTCATAATTTAGACCCTGACGAACGCATTCATTGTTCCTTAATGTTTCGGTTTTTTCAGTAGAGAGCAATTATGCCAACAGTGTAACTAAAATTGCAACTGAAATCGCCGCCAATTGACCTTTTCCTTACAAGGTATTGCAACCTACTAATATTATAAATGTGAAAGTTTAGATGTTTGTTGCTCAATCACGCCAAAATGGCTGAACGGATTTGGCTGAAATTTGGGACACAGATACTTTGAAGCCTGGAGAGGAACACAGGCAAACGTAGTCCACGCGCTTGAAGCCGCGGGCGGAAAGCTAGTATATTATAATCTTATTTATTTATCGTGTTTGGATAGCTAACAGCTTATAAACATACAGATAACAACAAATATATGAAATTAAAAGCTATTGACAAGCTACCTTACTTATTACCTATTTATAATATTAGTAAGATATGGCAGTAAAATATTAAAACCTCCTCCAGAGCTGCCACTGCGCATCCGCCGCTCCCTCTTACCCCCATTTTGTCTATTAATATAAGCCTACAATAATAATTAACACAAACCGAGGCTGGAATGTTCCCGGGCCGTTCATGGGCGAGCAAAAAGATGCAAGCCCATCTGCGCCTACCGGTTTCTCCTGCATTTTTACTATCATCTCCTTCTATTTTTACGGAGCCTGCAACGACTAAATTGCTCGCCTAGCTTGTTTTTGTAATTTACTTTGTATGACCACATCTAATTACGGGTGTGTCTATTTTTAAGAAGTGTGTGAACGCTGGATGGTCTCTTCTATTGTTTGTTAATTTCAGGAGCCAATTATCAGGGATAGATAGGTCCTTGTTGTTAATGGTGGTATAATAAAAATATTGTTCAAATTTAAGTTTTGAGTAGATTTCTATGAAATAAAAATAAAAATGAAAGAGTTTTAATTGCGAATTACTGTAGATACAAATTTGAATCGTTTTCTGGTGCAAATATTTCCGTCATAAACGTATGTATTTTAAACAAATTGTATTATTTTACAATATCTATAGACATTAACTTTAAACTTTTGAATTATTATTAACATATTAAATTATTGAAATATTGTTGTAATAACAGCGTGAATGCCAAATATATTTTAGATTTTATATTAGACAATTTGAAAAAATTTCGTAAAACTAGAGCAGACGTTATCAACAGCGTGAATGCCTTAATATACTAATATTATAAATAATTAAATAAATAAATAACTTCTTACATTCACACCAATTATCTAAGCCCATTTTAATTTCATTACGAAACTGTATCATGGAAAACTTGATAACGGATAAATATATACTTAAATACTTTTTGTTTGTAAATACATACTTAATATACATAGAAAACACCCAGACCAAGACAAATAGACATGTTCATGCACACAAATATTTGTCTTGTTCGGGAATCGAACCCGAGACCACTGGCGCAGAAGGTGGGTAGCCTACCCCTGCGCCAAATCGGTCGTCAAAACGTAAATGCGTAAGTTTGTCAATATGGATGTATTTTTGGTACTCTTTCACGCAAAAACTACTGTACGAATCTGGATGAAATATCGAGAATCCTACTATATCCTACTAATATTATAAATGTGAAAGTTTAGATGTTTGGATGTTTAGATGTTTGGATGTTTGTATGTTTGTTACTCAATCACGCCAAAACGGCTGAACAGATTTAGCTGAAATTTGGGAGAAAGATACTTTGTAGCCTGGAGAGGAACATAGGCTACTTTTTATCCCGGAAAAATATCACATTCCCGCGGGATAACGTCGTGTAGTCCACGCGGGCGAAGCCGCGGGCGGAAAGCTAGTAATATTATAAATGTGAAAGTTTAGATGTTTGTATGTTTGTTACTCAATCACGCAAAAACGGCTGAATGGATTTGGCTCAAATTTGGGACACAGATACTTTGTAGCCTGGAGAGAAACATAGGCTACTTTTTATCCCGGAAAAACATCACATTCCCGCGGGATAACGTCGTTTTTTTTTCTTGTTAGTTTGCACTTTAGTTAAGTAATTAAATGAAAGTATTTGAAAAGGGTGCGTATTCCAGATCCTAATGTCAACGACAATAGAACTTAGAAGTTAAAACAAACACCATCATACACTTCATTGCCATGCCATCTAACATTTCAGCACTTCCCAACCATCCTTAGGATGCAGAAAAAAATCGAAAGCAAACAAAGAACTTCCATTAACCCACACATTTGCAGGAGCTAACTAGCCGTGCGAAATTCTAGACAAGCAAGTGT
The DNA here is from genome assembly GCA_949710035.1 of Crambus lathoniellus. Lineage (NCBI taxonomy): Eukaryota > Metazoa > Arthropoda > Insecta > Lepidoptera > Crambidae > Crambus > Crambus lathoniellus. Next base: position 2,916,512 of record OX453298.1, read on the forward strand.
CCAAGGGGTCCCTACGACCGGTTCCTGGAGAGGGTTTATAAGCGAGCGGCCGGGACGCCGGGCATCACTCCTGCCAGCCATGTGGAAGCTGTCGCTGCTCGCCCTGTTCGCCACTGCGTCCGCGCAGATCCCCTCGCTGGGATGGTGCCCTGATTTCCAGGTGAGTCCTCAATAACTTTTATTGTTGATGGTTTACGTTTGTCATCGATAGATGGCGATATTTTGGGCTTTTGGGTGGTCTGGTTTTAGTTTTGTCTGTTTGTCTGTCTTTGTTTGAGCCGTTTGTTTTATATAGATGCTAATATTAAAAAGAAGAAAATTAGATTTATGTTTGTTTGTATGTTTGCAATGAATAAACTCAAAAACGAATTGACCGATTTTAAAAATTCTTTCACTATTAGATAGCTACATGATTTATGAGTGACCTAGGTTATATTTTATCCCGATATTCCCACGCGAACACATACTACGCGGGTAAAAGCGCGGGGTACTACTACTAGTGGTACTACAATTAAATGTTCTTGTAATATAAGTACTTGTTTTAATCGGTAAAATCGGTAGTTTTCATTCAGTTGCTGTAGAAATTCAAATGTTGAGGGTACCTACTGCAACTGTTATGTTCACGCAATGGATTTTAATAAGCATCGCTACTCTTTTAAAAATTCCTAAAATTGGATCACAATCTTGAAATCTACTAGGATACTTTGTTTTCGTTCATACGCAAAGGATTCAAAAAACTTGCATGCGGAACCTGACACTTTTTCGTGCGTGCAGCCGGCGTTTATCGATTTCTAAGACGTTATCACGTCAAAATATAAAAAATTTGTCCTGTTTTCACTGTTAATAGTAAATTCTTCGAACCCACCCCGGCGCTCGGGGTTACGCAGTTTATATAATTCTTTACGTCGACCACAGATAATGCAAACCGGTCGAGCGGTCATTACCATTGCAAAAGCCTGCGCCGGATAAAAATAAACAAATAATGATGAATCGCCTTGTGCAGTCCTAGGAGAACTAAAGGTTTGAGAATTGCACAAAAGTTTTTGAGCTATACTTACTGCGCATAGTGATAACGCGCTCATTATATAACTTAATGGAAGTCGAAAGCAATGGTCGATTTTTAATCAATAATAACAAAAATATTTTTTTATCGAATAATAGAAAAACAGCTCTTTGATAGGAACAGAAATTTTACTAGAAATCCTTTTGTGAGTTTTCAGTTTCACTCTTTGATATTTCAATCAAATTTTAATTGGTTTAACTGCCCCTGTCGTTAGAATAGCATCCACGAATGAAAAGAAAAACCTCTGTCGTAAATCACCTTTACCTCAAATTCTATAATTCTTCACCGTAATAATCACTTTGTGAGTTTTTTGTTAGAACGAAGAAAAGTTAACTAAGCTCATTATTACAATTAAAAAAGCCCATTGATCAGTCCCGGCCTTGGCCCCGGTCAGTCGGTCTGCACGCGCACTGACCTCAGACAACGCACGACCGGTTGCGCACGCGCCTGCACTTTCGATGGCTTTCCCTTTCAATGAGGCTGTCCCATGCGAACGAGGTATTCCAGTACCGCACCAATGTGAACCGCATCACCCGAACTGCACCAAAAGCATGCCAGATGTTTTTTAGTTAATACCTCTACTTAAACCATTGGTGCCGTAACTAGAATGCTTTATTTAATACAGGGTGTTAGGGGCACCCTTGCAAAAACTTTAACCATGGCTTCAGACCATCATGCTGAACAACGTACACCTAGAATTTTTTGTCGGAAATGAAAATGAAAATTGGACTTTTCATACAAATTTTGCAACTTATCGGGACATTTTGTGTGGAGAGTCGAAATATCTTTTTCATTTCCGACAAAAAATCTTGCTGTGTGTTGTTCAGCATGAAGGCCTGAAGCCATGGGTAAAGTTTTTGCAAGGGTGCCCCTAACACCCTGTATTTTAGCACGAATTGATGCCGAAATGCTTTTGGTGCAGTTCGGGCACAGATCACTTGTATGTAGCGTGGGTTTGGGTGGTGCGGTTCAGATTGGTGCGGTACCTGGAATACCTCCCACGAACATATCAGGCCCGATGGAGGCGCCTTTAGCAATACAAAGTTACCGCTGGAGTCAACTGTAACAACACAGTTTTTAGTTCAAATTGTTTCCACTGGGTTGAATAAGTTTGTCATTGTATGTAGGTACTAGGTATTTACGTAATTTTGTTTATGTTTATAAGACATCTCAGTCTTTTTCAAGGCAAACCTGGAATCGTGCAAAAATAGAATAGAAAATTAAAAAACTTAAATTATAAAAACCTAATACGAAAAAAGTTACTGCGAAATTCGGGGTCAGCGAGAAGAAGTGATAATTTTGTTTAAGATTTAGCTTCAAGGGACTATTATTAACTATTTATAATAGGTCTTTACATATGAAATTGCCGTTTTTTTCTTTTGTACATATAACTTAACAACTTTTATAATATTAGAAATATATAATTTCTTTAATATTGCGTTACATTAAGACCGTATCGAGCAACTTTTGATAATTTAATAACCACGATATTTGATTATTTACATAGAAAAAACTTATTCCGAAAGTTACGACTATTTTTGTTTCCAGAATTTCGTACTTTATTAGTTGTAACTTAGTGAAAAAAAAATAATTTTCTCTTAACGAATGTGTCATTTAGTAGTTAAAATGTCCATAAATACGTGTGTAAAATTTTGTAAATTTACATAATATTAGTCGTTAAATAATAACAAAAACGTAAGTATGGAAAAAAAATAATTACAGAAATCTCCATACAAAACGGCAATTTCATAGGTAAAGACCTATTATTTAACTAGTATATTTACGATTGTAAAATATGCTCTTTAAAACGGAAGGTAATGTTTGCCAGACATACAGCAAAAGTGAAATCGGTAACATATTGGGGAGGCTCGATTCTTCTTCTTTCGTATCGTTGTTTTCTGGGTGGATGGTAGAATTGAAATGTTACGCAAAGCGTTGTCATGGGTTCGACTCCCACTCACGACAATCTTTATTGTAATAAAGAATAATAATAAATAAATAAATATTGACATACATTGTTCCAATACCAAGGTATAGTAGCTTAAGCACTAGTTGGTATTATGGAAATTGGAAACAACGACGGGTATTACCACATACACCCAGACCCGAGGAAATATTGAAAAGTTCGTGTTCAACATTTATCCGACCGAGGATCGAACCCGGGGACTTCTAGAGATATCGGCACCTTGTGGCGTCGTCGACTACATATTAGTGGTTGTTCTTTATCGAGGTTTTTTTTGAGATCATTTTTTTAAACATTATTCGAAAGTCCATCTCTCAGAAATTAAAGCACTATCTGTTTTGTCAGCCCATGGCGAACTTCAACATGAACCGGTTCCTGGGCACCTGGTACGAGTCGGAGCGGTACTTCACGGTGAGCGAGCTGGGCAGCCGCTGCGTCACCACCAACTACATCAGCACGCCCGAGGGCCGCATCCTGGTCAGCAACGAGATGACCAACTACGTGTGAGTATCTTAGAAGCAGCCATGATAGGGCTGCTGTCGCAGGCTGTTTATGTCTTTGCAGATCCCATAGAAGCAATGGTTACTGCGACACTAAGATCTATTGTGACAGTCGCAATAGAATCTATTGCAGGAGTTCACGGTGAGCGTACAGACTGGTCCAACGAGCGCCAACGAACGACATCAGGCGTTTCACGCTGCTCGTTTCTGGCCTTCGAAGATCAATCTAAAGCTAGATAAAGGATCACTGGGAGCTGCACCAGTTTACATTCGGATTTTCAGATCATCTGTTTGAGACAGAGGGGAAAACAGAACCCCTTGGCTGGCGTTCGTTGGCCTTCGTTGGTCCGGTGTGTACGCAGCATCAGAAGCAGCCATGATAGGGCATGATAGGGCATCGTGGGCTGTTTATTCATTTAGTTCTCCGGGACTTACAGTTTACAAATACAAAAATACAAATACAAATATTTTATTTGCCATAAATAGGGTACCTACATTGAATACAGATGGTCAAAAAAAAGAAAAATGTCATATTTCGACCCATGTTTCTAGAAGAAAGTTGTTCACCTACCGATTCATAGTCGATCTTAAAAAATTGTGAAGTGTTCAAAAATTGATCCTGTTTAAGTGAATAATATAATAACACTAGCTGACCCGGCAAACGTTGTTTTGCCATATTAATTATAGTGGACCAACTTCGTATATCACAAACATCTAATAAAGATAGACAGATGAAAATAAATAATCGCGAAGAAGTTATAAACACTGTTTTTTATACAGTAGGTAATCCAAAGCGGCTAAAACGAAACGTCAGTGATTACAATACTCTTTGACATACCTCTTTGGAAGCGGCTATGGAATAATGACAGTTTTGTATAGTACGACAGTTTATCGATTTTCTATACAAAATAATCATTTTTATTTTATAATTTTCCAGAATAAAAAGTAGCTTAAGTTACTCTCCAGCTCCCAAAGTATCCCCATACCAAAAATCAAGTTGATCCGTTGCTCCGTTTTGACGTGAAAGACGGACAAACAAACAAACAAACAAACAAACACACTATCACATTTATAATATTAGTATGGATCAAGAATGATTTGAAAAATTCAAAAGCAATCACTGCGACATTAAGATCACATTAAATTGCGACTCGCCTCTTAGTTAAAGTAATATCCAAATAAGTCCAAAATATTTTTATAGTTTTTATCTCCTCCGGTTGTAACAGTTTTCGATCACGTCACGTGTCCGTCTTACGAATTTTCGATCTGACGGTCACGTGTCCCTGACGCGAGTTTAACATTTTTTACCCATCACAAAAAGTGCACAACGCCGCTAAAGAAGTTTTCACTTCAAAAATAAAGGACATTTTTCATTTTCGGCTAGGACATTGTACACTATTCGAACTAATAGTAAAAAATATAATAAAGTCAAATAAAATATTAAAATTCTCATTGTCTTTCTGGATAAATGGTACAAAAATAAACTTTAAAATAAAAATTCTTTGCCATCCATGGTCACACTGGCAACCATATTTAAATCACGTTCGGAAACTTTGATGTTTCTGTACGAAAAAACGATGACATGGACGACTGATGATAATCTGTCCATGTGAACCTTTTTTTTAATGTTAGTGTGACATTTTACCGCCATATTGAATCGGGGTTGCATAATTATTAAGACTAGATAATGCTTTTGTACCATCAAACGCGTTAGCTTATTGCGATATAATTAGTTTTCAGTTATTATATTTATCTTTTGCTTGCCTATGGTATAGTGTACAAAGTCCTAGCCGAGGCTCCATACAAAACTGAAAAATCCCCTTTTTGCACATTCTCCATTACGTTTCTTTTTGTCACACAGCACGGGCCTGAAGAGGTTGATGGAAGGACACGTTCAGATGGTGGGGCGGGAGGGAGAGGGCCGCTTCATGGTGAAGTACTCGTCGCTTCCGCTGCCGTATGACTACGAGTACAGCATCCTCGACACCGACTACGACAGCTACGCGGTCATGTGGTCGTGCAGCGGGCTGGGGCCGGTGCATACGCGTGAGTCTAAAGACTAAGGTCCCTGAATGTCTCCTATAGAGAATCCCTGTAGGCTGGTCACACCTCTCCTAAAGAGAATCCCTGTAAGCTGGTCATGCAGCAGGCTGGGGCCGATGCATACGCGTGAGTCTAAAGACTAAGGTCCTTGAATGTCTCCTAAAGATAATGGCTGTAGGCTGGTCACACCTCTCCTAAAGAAAATCCCTGTAGGCTGGTCACACCACTCCTAAAGAGAATCCATATAAGCTGGTTACACCTACGGAGACGTTTACGTTAATAAAACTAATACATTTTACGAAGATTAATAAAAGAAAATCACAGAAAAATTGTAAGTTCTAGATTAATAACGATTCTTTACAACAGATAAGATAATGAGACTCTTTGCTAACCTGTCTTATTTACTAACTAGCGGCCGCCCGCGGTTTTACCCGCGTGGTTCTCGTTCCCGTGGGAATATCGGGATAAAAAGTAGCCTAAGTTACTCCTTATCACATCAGCTACCTGCCAGTGAAAGTCCCGTCAAAATCGGTCCAGCCGTTTCAGAGATAAGCCGGAACAAACAGACAGACAAAAAGACAGACAGACAAAAATTTAAAAAAATGTTATTTTGGTATATGTAGGGGAGACCGGGGCAAAGCCGTATAGCTAAGAGCAAACCTATATAGAATCTAAATAAATGAAAATAACATATTCATAATCGAATCTTTATTAAAGACTCTCATTAGCTACAGAAATAAACAAAAAATAATACTGTAATCACCGTAATAACAAAAATAATCTACACAAATTAAACCTCGTCGAATTACGGTTTTGCCCCGGGGGCTGGGCAAAACCGTATTATATACGATATTGCCCCATACGCTATCAACGCAACCAATGCATTCGAAACTATCCAAGTCATCTTCATTTCAGCCAGTACAGCCTTCGTGTGCCCATGTTTTACAGGTAATGCATTGCACCTAACCTTCATCCATTTGACCGTATACTGGACTATTTTACCCCTTACGGTTTTGCCCCACTGACCATAAACAGCATATTCAATATTCACTTTTCATATAAAACAGATCCGACACTAAAACATTGTCGTTAATTAAGTAAATATACACAGTTTCACGATAATAACATTCCACTTACCCATTTATCATAATATATTCACAATTCAAACTTTAGAAAACTATAAAATTACATCGAAGCACCTAAAAACAATACTCGTGTGATTAATTGACAACGCTCGTGCCTGCAGTAACAAGTGTCTGTTGACAGATTGATCCTATTGGCTACTTGCCGTGATCGGCAAATGCGCGGCTAATTACAAATAATACGAGACACAACTACACAATACGGTTCTACCCCGGTATACGGTTTTGTACGGGTTTCCCCTACTGTATATATATAATCATATGCATGTAGTAAAAAGCGGTTATTTTAATACTACAAACAGACACTTCAATTTTATTTATTTGTATAGAAAATGAATCAAAAACACAAAAAAAATGTCAAAAGGTTTCCATCCACCCACCCCTCATCCTACGATTTTCATTTAGAACTATCTTGGTAAAATAATCGAAATACCGTCCTTTGAAAGCTGTCAAAGTGCGGCTGTCAAACATGTATTAAATTTCTCTGGTTTTCATTACAACAAAACGGTTACTCGCTCGAGTAAATCCACATTTAGAATCATAGGCTCCCCTACTATAACGACAATTTTTCGTGCTAGGGCTTCGGATTATGATAAAAAATAATACATAATTCTACCATTTCAGAGAGCGCATGGCTGCTGACACGTGAGCGCCTCCCATCGCTACTGATCATGCAGCGCGCGTACGCGGCCCTGGACCGGTTCAAGATCTCGCGCGCGTTCTTCGTGAAGACCAACCAGGCGGACTGCACGGTGCTGCCCGACCCCATCGCAGACCCCAACTATGAAGAGACCAGGAAGATCGTGCCTATCGTCGAGAAGGCGAACGTGGTCGTGGACAAAGTGGATGCTCCTGTTGAGGTATGCTATGAGGTTTGGAAGATATTGCTTTTTAGTAATGAGGCCGCCAGCATTAGACCGGTCCAAGATCTCGCGCGCGTTCTTCGTGAAGACCAACCAGGCGGACTGCACGGTGCTGCCCGACCCCATCGCAGACTCCAACTATGAGAAGACCAGGAAGATCGTGCCTATCGTCGAAAAGGCCGCGAACGTGGTCGTGGACAAAGTGGATGCTCCTGTTGAGGTATGCTATGAGGTTGCTTTTTAGTAATAAGGCCGCCAGCATTAGACCGGTCCAAGATCTCGCGCGCGTTCTTCGTGAAGACCAACCAGGCGGACTACACGTTGCTGCCCGACCCCATCGCAGACCCCAACTATGAGGAAACCAGGAAGATCGTGCCCATCGTCGAGAAGGCCGCGAATGTGGTCGTGGACAAAGTGGATGCTCCTGTTGAGGTATGCTATGAGGTTTGGGAGATATTGCTTTTTAGTAATAAGGCCGCCAGCATTAGACCGTTCCGAGATCTCGCGCGCGTTCTTCGTGAAGACCAACCAGGCGGACTGCGCGGTGCTGCCCGACCCCATCGCAGACCCCAACTATGAGAAGACCAGGAAGATCGTGCCTATCGTCGAGAAGGCCGCGAACGTGGTCGTGGACAAAGTGGATGCTCCTGTTGAGGTACCTATGATTTAATAAGGTACTTGATACAAATAAGGCCTACCTAATTTGAAATGATTCTAATTCAATAAATATTAAAGGTTACTAATAAAAACATGGTTAATTAGCTTCTTTCATTCTTTAATTGTAGGAATCTATGGAAAAATTAAACAGTTTCTAGCTAAATCTAAGCAAAGTAATGGAATTCCGAAGACATAAACTTTGGCCTTATTAAATTGCCTATATTTATTAAGGCCTATACAAATTTCAAAGTTAAAAAAATACCTTTAAATATTGTAGTTAAATATGAAACAAAATTAAACAAACACAAACATGATCAATGAAATTAAATATTTATTTGTAAAGACTTGTATTATAAACTTAAAAAAAATAAAGATCTCACTCAGTCTCAAAAATTTGTTAGCCATTGTAGGCCATATTAAAATACTTTTTATTTAATTCCATTTTCTTTAGATAGGTACTCGTAACAGGACGCTAGTGCACTCGGGCGGGGTATAGGGCGTTTGTGTACATGTCCATGAAGTATTTTCCCTGTTGGATTTATTTATCTAGGTTTTCTAGCGCATAGGCCTTATTTAAACGCAGGCCCTATTTATATCAAGTACCTTACTATACAAAAATATTGAGTTAAATGGTCTGAAAGTTGAGCTATAGTAGGTACTTTTGGCATTTTAATAAGAAGTCCATTTGCAAAAGTATTGTTTCTAACCAAGACGAAAAGCCAATCAAAATATAAAATACGATTGAAAAATTGAAAAGGAAGTAATTAGAAAAAATCGACCCGTCTCACAACCAGCTCCGATGATGGGATTCGAACTTTCGCTTTTCGGGCGCTATACGGAGGACTCCGTAGCTCGGTGGTTAGAGCAGTCGCCCGGATAGCGAAAGGACGTGGGTTCGAGTCCCATCGGAGCTAGTTGTGAGACGGATCGATTTTTTCTAAAACTTCATTTTAATTTTTTCAATAATAAAAATTGCATTGTGAATGCAGAAAATTAAAAATTTGAATAACATGAAATACGATGTTAATTTTAATGTAATTTTTAACATCGTCATACTTTTAATATGGAACGTTGTACCTATTATTTTCATTGCTTTAGTAAACAAGCTGGTAACATAAGAACGACATGACTCATCAACATCAAATGTGCATAATTATTTAATCACGGTCGTCATGCAATAATAAATTGGCCTATTTTTTGCTAGCTGCTAACGCCAATCTGAACCAATATTTTATTTGCATAAATGGCTTATGGATAAGTTGTTTTATTCGCTCCAGGAATTTTTAAATTACAACAATTAATTTAAAGTCATTTACTCCATATTAGCAGATTTTGATTCAGTTTATTTCCTTTTACTTTACGTTTTTTTACATGTTTAATAATTTTAATATGACATAAGTAGGTATTGATAAACATTATTTGACATTGCTAATGATTTTAATTTTGTCATTTTTTTTTATTGTTATTGTATTAACTTCAATTATTAAAATTTTTGCATGCTATTGACTATAGCTGAATAGGCGAGCAACTTGAAATTTGGTTTCTTAAACTATTGTAATCTTATGTAGGTATTACCCTATTCAAAGCAAATTCAATTCATTCATTCATTCATTCACAGAAAAGCGTGAACCCAGAAGTGAAACCAGAGGTGCCGCAAGAGCGCGCTGCCGTCGCCGCCCCCGAGCTAGCTGAAGACACCAAACCCTTGCAAGTGCCCGAACTCATAATGTCAGAGTCAGAAAACAAGGAGACCTTGGTAGACCCCGCACCCATCCTAAAGAAGGACCCTGAAGTTCCTGCAGAACCTGAAGTGAAGGACAAAGACCCCGAACCGGCCCAGTAGCCGCCTGGATGTGATCGTGTGACCCTCGTTAAGGCTATTTTACCAAATAAGCAACACGGATTGACGCTGGAGCGTCATGGTAGCATAAACCGCACGGTAGTCACTTAATTTGTAACTAATGGAAGTCAAAACTGAAATAAATAAATTAAAAAATTTCGTAAGTGTTTTTTTCTTACTTATCCATCCGTCCAAACTCCTGCATTAGGTTATAACATAAATTATGTTTTAAAACATTCTAGAATACTAACGCCTAACCTTAAGAGCTTCTTAAACATCATGACTTTCTTTCATAACTTTGTGGCTTAAAAAGCAGAATAGTATTCGGCTGTTAGGGATCTATTCGATTACACACTTAAGAATCATTAATTAAGTTAGATCATTACATGTTTATTATATACCTACATTAAAGAGAAAGTAAATCACCCATGTTTTATTTCGAACAGTAATATTATTATTAGTAAATCATAGATAAAAGTAGGTAAGTAAATAGATTCAAAGTAAAATACTTATTTAGATCAGTCAGAAGTAAAGCGAAATACAAAATTTCCCGAGAGAGATCATTTCAATTCAAAGTGGTGTTACCACAGAACATGGAAAACATCTTTCAGTGTTCTGTGGGTGTTAGGGCGTTTGTGCACTACACTGAATTTTACCGATCCGGAAAAAAACGGATGCTTGTATTTTAATAATTAATCATTTATAATAGTAATTAATTAAATACAAGCATCCGCTTTTTTCCGGATCGGTAAAATTCAGTGGTAGTGCACAAACGCCCTTACGCTGATTTTTTTTAGATGTGCGGAAAACTAATACAACTGGAACGAAATACTCTATTCGTTCATATCTAACGCATTAGAATTGGTTGTATGCAGTTACTTAGTTTTTGCAAAGCTATTCAAGTAAACATTATCGTGGTTTTACGACGACTCCGTAGTAGCTCAGTGGTTAGAGCATTCACCCGGACAGTGAAAGGTCGTGGGTTCGAGTCCCATCAGAGCTAGTTGTGAGGCGGGTTGACTTTCTCTGTACTTCAATTTCAATAATAAAAATTGTAAATAAGTACTTCATTTTCCATTTTTCAACCATAAAAATTGCATTGTGAATGCAAAAAAGTATTTTTTTTTAATAACTAGAGGTTAATTAAAGTTAAAAAACACAAACAAAGCTATGAATACTTTTTTAAATTTCAGATCATAAAGTAGCAAAAGGAACGGGTCTGATTGTAATACTCCGTAGTAGCTCAGTGGTTAGAGCATTCGCCCGGAGAGTGAAAGGTCGTGGGTTCGACTTCCATCAGAGCTAGCGTGTGAGGCGGGTCGAGTTTCTCTAATACTTCATTTTCAATAATAAAAATTGCATGGTGAATGCAAAAAAAGAAAAATACACCTACTTACTGATCTAAGTAGTTAAAATGAGGTTAATTAAACTTAAAAACAACAAACAAAGCTATGAATACTGTTTAAAATTTTAGATTAAAAATTAGCAAAAGGAACGGGTCTGATTGTATTGGTCAGGCTGTTAAGTAGTTAAAATAAGGTTAAATAAAGTAAAAAAACACACAAACAAAGCTATGAATAACTTTTTTAAATTTTAGATCAAAAAGTAGCAAAAGGAACGGGTCTGATTGTATTGGTCAGGCTGTTACTGAGCGGTAGCAAAAGGAACGGGTATGATTATTACTCCGTATAAGCTCAGTGGTTAGAGCATTCGCCCGGAGAGTGAAAGGTCGTACGTGGGTTCGACTCCCATCAGAGCTAGTGTTGTGAGGCGGGTCGAGTTTCTCTAATACTTCATTTTCAATAATAAAAATTGCATGGTAAAAGCAAAAAAGGAAAAAAAACCACAAACGAAGCTATGAATACTTTTTAAATTTTAGATCAAAAAGTAGCAAAAGGAACGGGTCTGATTATTACTCCGTAGTAGCTCAGTGGTTAGAGCATTCGCCCGGAGAGTGAAACGTCGTGGGTTCGACTCCTATCAGAGCTAGTGTTGTGAACTTGTGAGGCGGGTCGAGTTTCTCTAATACTTCATTTTCAATTATAAATATTGCATGGTGAGTGCAATAAAGTAAAAATATTACAGATCAAAGTAGTTAAAATGACAAACAAAGCCATGAATAGTGTTTTCAGTTTTATATAAACAAGTAGCAAAAAAACGGGTCTGATTGTATTGGTCAGGCTGTTTTTACTTCTAATAAAAATTGCATGGTGAATGCAAAAAAGTAACAGTACTAGTGATCAAAGTATTTAAAATGAAGTTAATTAAGTACCTAGTTAAAAAACACAATAAAGCTATGAATATCTTCGATCAAACACCTGAATATGTACTTTTTTCAATTTTAGATCAAAAAGTAGCAAAAGGAACGGGTCTGATTGTATTGGTCAGGCTGTTAAGTAGTTAAAATAAGGTTAAATAAAGTAAAAAAGTAAAAAAAACACAAACAAAGCTATGAATACTTTTTTTAACCCTAGAATACTAATGTTAGTCGATTCGACTAACACTGCACCCAAATATTGGTGTCTCTTTGTAGTGAATGCACCATGCGATTTGATCGTTCGTGTCAACTCAGTCGCAGGTCGGACGTTTACAGGAGTGACGGTGTCGAGCCGGTAAGTACAGCCATTTTGGAAATAATTCGTTTTTGTTAGTCGATATGACTAATGATTAGTATTTATGTAACTTTTGCGATAAATGTCTTTGTGTTATTATCGTGAATTTTGTTTAATTTTAGATTGAAAATGACCTAGTAATAAACGTAATTATACGGACGAAGAGTTGGCGTGATATTTGAATGATGAGGACAGTGATGGTGATGTGGAATCTGCTGGAAGTGAGATAGAAGACCAGTTAGAGATCGAGCAGCTGGAACAAACGGATGAAGAAGAAGATAGACCAACTGAGGTCATATTGGCCAATGTATCTAACCCAGATTCAACTATAATATCCAAGAAGATTATTGTCCGTATAAAAAACATTGCACGACCAAATCTATGGGCTCAAAGTGCACCAAAAATATATGCGGCGAACATAAAGTTATAAATATGTGTCAACTGCAATAAAAACTAATAATTTTTTTTAATGTATTATTAAAACATTGTTTTATAATATTTAAGTTTATTTAGAGGAGGTTAAAGTTTTTTATTATATTTTTTTTTAAGTTAATGAGACTGATGTTTGGATCTCACTAAAATAATTCATAAATACTTTAACTGTGTTGATTACTTAATAAATACTTTAAACTAACTTTATTTTTTATTTTAAATAAGATAAAATAAACCAGTAATTAAAATAAGATATAATATATATGTATTTATACTATATAACTATTATTAGGTAGGTTTATATAGGTGTTAGTCGAAACGACTAATAGTAAGTATTTCCGCATAAAAAATATGATTAGTATTCTAGGGTTAAATTTTAGATCAAAATGTAGCAAAAGGAACGGGTCTGATTGTATTGGTCAGGCTGTTACTAAGCGCCCACTCCCGGCCGCTATCCCACTACTGCCCGATGCGGGGACTTTTGGCTGCTGGGTTTCCCCCCTGGCCCGGTGCGCCCCTCCTTAGTTAACCTGCACTCCCCAGCCTCCGCCGGGGAGTCCATATTAACACCGGGCTTAGTGCGGACGTCCAGTCAACATGGGCCACTCAGCACCAGGACTCCCGACCTCAAACCATCCTCCGTGCCCGACCTCCGAGTAGCCGGATTACAGGAGACGCCACGCTCCCAGTCGAAAGTACTGACGAATTTTACGATCATATACGGTGTATTGGGTACCTAAATCAAATCTGACCAAAATTGTATCTTTTTATTTTATATTTTTTATTAACCCCTTTTATGTTGCTAACCTGTTGATTGATTTCTACTTAATTTTTTTTTTATTTTCATAAAATATAAATAACACATTTGACTACAGCGCCCTCCCCGTAAAGCGTGCGTAACGTGCTTTACGACATGTAGCACAGTAGACTCTACACACGGTCCGATCCGACCGCCGCCGATTTGGTGCGGACGAACTTCGCTGCAAATCTGATCCGCGCCTACACACGTTCAAACCTTGTCTGCCGCACCAAATCTGGGGGCCAAGCCTGCTAACGTTAAGTCACAATCGTGTCTCAATCGTGTTTCAATTGTAGTTCAGTTGTAGTAGGGCTTTTTTAAACACTAGTAACAAGAATTATGACAGTATGATGTGATGTGAATGTAGTGTGTGGTGTGACCATCAATAGTATTGTGAAAAAAGTACATATTTCTTGTAACTAGTGTGGAAAAAAGCACTACAACTGATGAATCGAAACACGATTAAGACACGATTGTGACTTAACGTTAGCAGACTTGGCCCCCAGGTCGGATATGGTCTGGCCTCACCTAGCTGTAGTTTCAGTGTTGCCAGCCAGTGCTAATCTCCCAATATTAATATTATTTTTAAATACTGAACACATCGATTTGCTTGTAGATAGACTAAAAATAAAAATATTTTTTATTGTTTTATTAATATAAAGATTCAATGACATAACTTTTTAATTTTCTGTTATTTTAATTAAAAGACTAACACCCAATTGCAGGAAGCTCCATTAAAGTTAATGCTTCATTAAATCTATTGCTGTCACTTTTTATTTCTTGACAACGAAAAGTGACAGCAATAGACTTAATGAAGCATTAACTTTAATGGAGCTTCCTGCAAGTGGGTGTAAATTTAATATTTACTTAAAGCAGCACTTTTTGATGAGGTGTTATGCCTTTTTTAAATATAAATTTAGTTTTACGACAAAAGGTGAGTTATTAAATAAAATAAACACAAAAAAACGAATAAATAAAAGAAACTTTGTATAAATGGGCAGATTTAAACCTTTTGTTCGTTCAGTCCTACGCAAAAGTCATGAATGGGCACTAATTGAATCCACAGAAAATCCCTCATACGTATTATGTCTGCCTTAAATGTTTCCGATTTTACATATTTCCTCCCTAATCTAGGGGAGAACGTCCACTATACTACACCACCTACCATATTCGGCCAGACCGCGTCAAACACGAATAATAATAATTATGGTCGGACGACTGCGCTACACACGTCCAGATTTGGTTCGGAGCAGACCAAATCGGGGCGGTCGGATCGGAACGTGTGCTGACACTAACGCCGCGACAAGCTAGAACTTAAATGTTTCTCAATAAAAACGGTAGGGGGCGCTTTCGACGCTTATATATAGTTAATGTAGTGGTTCATAGATATCGTATAATATTAATACTTAAATATTTTGTCATCCCTACCAATATCCTGGACAAAACTTTGTATTTTTCCCTATATAACCCTTATTTATTTAATCGTATGGCGGTCATTATGAAATAGGCGGATACATCATTATTATAATTAAGTATATCAGCATTCAGATAGATAGCTTTGACTTCAGTTCAGTAACGAGTTCTTCATTTCAATAACATACCCGGACGACCGGTCAGCTCCCCACACTAATGTAATACCAAAATCATTTGAAATTAGAGCATTATTTTCTGTACTTGTGATGGTTTTCGGATTAATATAGTATTTATCTCTATGTTTCTATTAAAAAAATAATCCAAAATACTTACCTATGGCTAACTATGGGGAAGGCATAATCGTCAATATATAAAGAAAATAAGCGTTGAAATTAACAAAATGAACAACCGAATAAAACTTTTTCTTCCTTAATTTCAAAATACAAAAACAAAACTGTTAATAAGTTTTTAGTAAAAATTTTATTTTCATGACAACCTTTTTTGCTGACTATACTTAAATATTGTATTGTCATCTAAACCAAACCTGTATACAAATTGCAAGATTTGTCCCCCACTAACTAAGTAACTAACATGGCAAGTTAATAAAAAGCTTGTAAAATAAAACTAAAATAGAAAAAGACACCTCTAAATTTTTTCTCTATGTTTTTACAGATGGAACGAATTTCCAATAAAATTTGTACGTCAATTTTCATCCATGTTTACAAGGATTTTTTTTTAAACATTTTCAAAGCTTTACCAACTTTCTAAGTTTTCCTTTAATTTTACGGAGGAAAATGTACTTGAAATCTCATTGAAATAAATAAACAATATTTATAAAGAGAATGTGTCGCATTTCACTACCTAATGGTTGACTTCTAATTGAAAACCAAACCTGAATTTTAATCTTATTGACATCATTGTAATTTGTAACTTTAATTAGTATTATTGAACTGACATGAATGTATTATTAACTGACATAGTAAAAGTAATCTTTAAGGCGCTACTCGGAAAATTATGGACTTTTTGATTTAAAACTATAGGACGGTTACAGTTGTTAAAAATCTGGTATTAAAATATATATTTCTTCATACCTTTATCTAGAATCGTATAGTTTCCAAAACACGATTTTATGATTTTGCCTCGACACTTTTTATTTTCGAAAAGACCTCTAAAAAATACGAAAAGTGAAGATTATTCTTAAATGGGGTCACTTACACTATTGGAAATTGGTTTAATTAGTGGACACCAATAATATTGAGGATCGTATAGAAGCATTTTTTTTTAATCGCTGTAGTTTTTTAATACGAAGTGATTTTGTGTTTTTTTTGTCTAATCTGCAAAATCGGTCTCGCTCCCGCGCGCGTCGTTTTCTCATTGCTATCTCGCTTCAGCACATTTTTTCCGAGTATCGCCTTAATTTATTAAGTTGTTAGATTATGACTATGCTAATATTTGCATGCCAACATGTAGGGCAGGCGTACCGGTTTTGGCCACTTTAAGGATTTTTTCACTTTTAACCGCTTAGTGCTTAATGATCTTAAGTATTTTAAAGAAAATTTATAATGTAGTTATAATATAAATAATTTATCGACCTTTAAGGGTACAATCTACAAAGTAAAAAAAAATAGTTTTTTTTATTTAGAATAAATTCTGCGGAGGGGGCCAAATACACCGCTTGCATTGGTTTTGGCCACTTTCATAAAATTACTATATTTATAAGTTGAGTTTATGCTTAATTGATGTCTTATTAGAGTTCTGGACTAAAACTCTACATGAAACACTTACTACAATTTTATAAGTATACCTTTATCACTTGATTAAAAGAAAATTAGCGGATTGAGGCTAGTGTAGGCTAGTGAGTTGTGAGTCTTTTAAAATAAATGAACTTTATGATAGGTTGGAAACTTTCTACTAATGCCAAAGTGGCCAAAGGTGGCACAATGCTAAAATTTCTAGCCCCACTTTTGGCCACTTATTGTTTCCCAACTTTTTGTAAGAACAGTGAAAAAACAACACTTAATCCATCTAGAAGAAACATATTCTAATATGATATAAAATATTAAATAACCATAAAATAATTTTATTGTAGTAAAAAAATTATTTTACAAAACCTTTACCCTTAACATTTTGCTTAAGATTTTTACAAAATGTTAACTTTGAAACATAACACGTGTTTATTTCTAAAATATCGTACTACATAAAAAAAAGCTAAGTGTTGTAATTATTAACTAAAAGTCCAATCTTTTATTCGCCATTAATAAATATAAGCAATAATTATTTAATTCCTATTTATATAACTTTAAAGTGAAAAGTGACCAAAACCGGTACAGTGGCCAAAACCGGTACGCCTGCTATGGTAGAAAACGATTGAATCAAATTAATATTGCAGAATATCGCAATATACCTATGTACATTGTTTTCAGCAAATAAAATAAATTTAATTTCATTTCATTTCATTTCATTTCATTACACTTTCGTTTCATTTAAGTACGTCTTATTTTAGATTAGTGCTCCGCTCGCGCCTTCGTCTGCGTGGACCCTTTTTTTACCCCCTTAGAGGCGGAATTTCCAAAAATCCTCTCTTAGTGCTCCCCTAACACTCCCTAAGGAACATACATGCCAAATTTCAGCTTCTTGCGCCCAGTAGTTGCGTGTTGTCTGTCAGTCAGTCGGTAACGCAAGAGTTTTAATAGATTTCTTGAAATGAATTGAGACTTTTTCAGGAGCCCTAAATAGAAAAGGACTTATTTAAAATGTTTCTTTAACAAACCGAAAAATTGTCTGTCAATCAGTCAGATACGCAAGAGTTATAATAGATTTCTAGAAATGAATTGACACCTTTTCAGGCGCCCTAAATAGAAAAGGACTTGGTCAAAATGTTTCTTCAACAAACTAAAAATTTAGATAACCTAATAACTCTGTTGTGCTGATTACTTATATTATCTTCCTTGACTCCTTTACTAAGCATAATATGCTTCAGGTTTAGTTCCTATAATTATCTAGTGCTATAGGACCTTCTATCAAGGTTCAAATAGATTGTAGTGTTCCGTGTGTGCGCAGCCGTACAACCGCCGTCACTCCGTGTGTGTCCGAACTGGGCAGTGAATCTAGCCTCCACAACGCGGAAGGTCGCGACCACAGAATATATTATGTCACTAACTTCGAGAAACATCAAATGATTTTTTTAGTAAAACCGCGCGCCTAATATTTTAGTGTTAAGTGTTAGTTACAGTAAGCTAAAAAGGAAGGATTAGCGGTAAGTCTCTATATCTATTTTCTTTTAATTAATATACCGAATTGTATCCTTAAGTTTATTGTTTTCCTATCTCTGCTTTATGCACCTAAAAGTTAATTAATTAGGTACGATTAGTTAGTTTACGTCATTAACTATTTAAAATAAAGGCTACATAAATTAATGTGTGTGTGTTTGTTCGTGATGTCAACTTATTTACGGAAGATAATCGCATTATTTATATAAAAGGTTAATTAATTTCAAATAACTTAAATTTAGTTAACGAGTTCTTTTAAAGTCCGTTCGGTTAGATAGTGTCGGTACGCGCATGGCATAAAATTAAAACGTAACTATATCAATAAAGAAATCGCGGAAAGGAACATTAGAGTTGGCTTGACTTTACTGAGAGATTTCAACGCTTTTTGTAAAGAAATAAGCAGCTCCAGCGAGAGTTGGTCAGTTTTTTAACCGACTTCTAAATCAAAAAGGAGGAGGTTCTCTATTCGTCTGTATGTATGTTTTTTTTTTTTTTTTTTTTTTATGTATGTCCACCGATTACTCGAAGACGGCTGAACCGATTGAAATGGTTCAAACGTTATTACATCAGGTTGGTTCCCAAGTTGGTCCCATTTTTTGAAATTTCGAAATCGGTTCAGTAGTTTTCAGGAAATCTTGAAAATACTGTCGTTTTCGTTACCACTTTATGTGAATTTAATACGTATCTTTAGGCATAACTCCTTTGTTTATAAACCGATTTTTATATGATGATTTTGGTGAGATATTATTTGTTCGCATTCAGTTGTTTTGTATAAGATTTAAGCAGGTTTTGTCAATGAAAGTATAAATAAAAAACGTATTTAGTACGTAGGTAAGGGCTACGAAAGAGTTTCATTTCAGACGACCATTACTTACATATGTGCTTTTTTATCACAATCCTGATTATAAACGCGAAGTTTGTATAAACGGATGTTTGTTACTCTTTCAAGCAAAAACTACATAACAGGTGCTAATTTAAAATAGCCCTAGATAGGTACTTTTAATACATAGGATAGGTACTTTTAATCTCAATATTCCTATAGAAAAGGAGAACCACGCGGGTGAAACCAAGGGCAGCCGCTAGTTTAAAAATATATTTAACTTTACTTCTAGAACAATAACCCGTTAGTGCATTTCGGTTCGCGAGTATAGGTATCTACTCCTTATCTATACTGGTTTAGGAAAATTCAATAGGTAAGTATTATCTTGCTGTTTAAATAGCGAGTACGAAGATAATGAAATGAAAGTGCATATTGACTATTGCCTGGTTAATGGGTGTAACTTTTATGTGCTTTATCAAGTCACCTCGTTTATCAGAATCGGTTGTGTGTCACAGGTAAAAACACTTTTTCTACATTTTCTGGAAATTTTCAAGCTCTTAAATTGCTTTTTTTCAGTTAGTTTTTCTAAAGCCACATTTGGTAGAGATGCAATTGTCTGTTTCCCGTAAATTACTTTTTTTTACCCGATTTAATTTTAGTTAATATACCTACATACATACATGTTTCATATTACTTTTACTTTTTGCATTCACAATGCAATTATTATTCAAAATGAAGTATTAGAAAAACAACGACCCAACTAGCTCCGATGGGACTACATGTCACCGGAAATGTGTATGATATCTGTCATAGTATACTATTCCTAAAATAGACAGGAAATGAATGATTTTCTAGGAAAACTATACAATTCCTAATGATTGTTCGGCAATGTATGATAGAAAAGAAAAGGGACTATAAACGCCTTGTTAAATTTGTTTTAGTATACCCAGAAGCACGCTAGTATAGAATCGCAGACTAAACGCACTAACCACTGTGCTATGGGCTCTTCCAAATCACTAGATATTAACTAAATAATAAATAAACAAAATTCTTACAATTAAGTAAGTACACCATAACGTCGCGTCGTCGGCGGGCTGTGAAAAGCTCGTAAGTCACAAATTTAGTGAAAAACTCAGTTGTTTTTCGTGAGAAAACCTCGACAAATAGACATGTTCGTACACACAAATATTTGTCTTTTTCGAGAATCGAACCCGAGACCTCTGGCACAGAAGGCAGGTATTCTACCCCTTCGCCAAATCGACCGTCTAGATAGGTACTCTTACCTAACCTATTTTCTATCTATACTTCCAGAAAAGGCTGTAAAATGTCCTTGCTGCAAGAAATAGTGGTGTTCCTGTGTGGTCTGCTGTCCCTGCCTGAGGCTGGCTGTGGCGCAAGTGGTGCAGCCGGGGGGGTGTCCCAAGGTCCAGGTGGTCACTGACTTCAAGCCGGCAGAGGTTGGACATTTTTTTTTATGTACTTCTGCTTGCTGCTATGAATGTAAAAAGATGATACATACGTGGTTGGAAACTCTCGATTATGAGTTGACGGAGTTATTCATAAAAGATGTAAAATAAAACTATAAACTTACTTATTTCAAACACCCTCAAACACACACACACGAACACACATGCACTAATTTAAGCTTTTTGTTTATTGTTTAGTTTTAAGTTTATTTATTTAATCAAATTAGTAATAAATAGATAATAGATAGATATAGTCTGGAACAAAATTAACATATTGTAACGGAAGAGCGGATTCACCTGAGACAGGCATTATTAGCTTAAAAGGCGACTCCGGCCACTAACTTATGAAAAACAGACTTTTGATGAAATAAATATTTATTTATTTATTTTTGCTTAAAAGTGTTTTCGTTAGTCAAAGTCTAACGTGACCGTACTACCTGGCAGATTGAAAGAGCGCTACTAAAAGAATAAGTTTTCAGTAAAAATTTCATTTTTATGTGAAGCTTTTTTGCTAACTGTACTTTAATACTGTATTGTCATCTAAACCAAACCTGTATATAAAATTTCAGCCCCATCGGATACTGGGAAGTGGGTCAAATTAAGCTTGTAAGATTTGTCCCCCATTAACTAAGTAACTAACATGGCAAATTAAATAAAATCTTGTAAAAACTAAAGATAGCGACACTAAAACGGCTTATTCAATTCCATTTATTTCAGGCGTAGCCCATAGTAGAGGTTAGTAACAATAAACTTATAAACTAGAGTTAGTAAAAGTACAATGGAAAAATAAATAGAAATACAATAATAACATCCGAACATTTAACATACAGTGTGGAGCTTCACCCACCTTTGTAAAAGTGGCATATCCCACCTATCAACAAACACCCTGAGAATACTGTTGGAGCTGCTCCGCAAGCGGGTCAGCGCCGAGGCACACCTTTTCCTCATCACCGCCATTATTTTATACATATTTATTATGTCTAAGTGAATAAAGATTTAAATTTTTACTTTTTGCATTCACAATGCAATTTTTATTTTTGAAAAATGGAAAATGAAGTATTTTAGAAAAAATCGATCCGTCTCACAACCAGCTCCGATGAGCAGAGCAATCGCCCGGATAGCGAAAGATCGTGGGTTCGAGTCCCATCGGAGCTGGTTGCGAGACGGATCGATTTTTTCTAAAAATATAGTTAGGTAAGTACTTTATTTTCCATTTTTTAGCTTCTAAAGTTAACCAGATTTCTTTGAAATTATGATTGTAAGCGTCCTGTTTTTGCCTGTTCCAGTATTTGGGCAAGTGGTATGAAGTCCAGAAGTACTTCTTCATCTTCGAGCTGGGCGGCAAGTGCGTGACGGCGGAGTACTCCGATCTGGGCAACGGCACTGTGGGGGTTCACAATTCAAACTTCAACACCATGTAAGTAAAACTAACCGCCTCTGTGATCTAGTAGTTTCACCACCGATTTCAGAGCCCGAGGTCCCGGGTTCGATTCCTAGCGGGGGTAGATATTGTATTCGGTTTGGTTGGTGGTGGACTTGTTCTTAGTCCGCCTTTCTATTAGCTATCACCAATCTTGTCTATGATGTTTTCAGCATTATTGTGTTCCGGCAGATAAGATAGATCTCTTAGATAAGATAGCCAATTCCTCAGTTATTGAGGATTCCGGGAATAGTGCGCTTCCACTTTCAGCCTTATCACTACTTAACATCAATTGTGATGAAGGCTAAGTGCTACCCAGACCGAACACATCGCCTCCGCGGTCTGCGTTCTGCGTTCAGCGTTAACAGTTTCTCACACTGGCTTCTGCAGTTCCCATTTGAATGTATGAAAATTGCGCCCCCTGAATGGAACTCTGACAGAATGCGCGTTCAGTTTGAACGCCATTGCTCGGTCGTATGCCCCTACAAATTAAATAGGTATTCTCATTCTAAGGAAAAGTGGCATACGACCACGGCAATTTCAGATGAGAATATTTTCATGTTTCATACTTTTTAGAGCGTGATTTTTCAGTAGTCGGGTTTTAGTTTTTTAACTTGATTTTTATTCTACTTTTTGTTCGATTTTGGCAGTCGTGTTTTTTATTTTTTAAATTATTATTTTATCATAATTAATAGTCCCGGTTATATGTAGTTTTGTAGTTATAATTGAAGATAATACTTATCTACTAATCCGCATCAGGTCCGGATGTGGTTATTATTATTCTTCCTGATAGAAGGTCAGTGTCCCAGGATGAGGTACGGTACCCTAAAATTAATCCATCACCAAATAACGTAAGTACTTTGATGTCACTTGTTTTTACTTACGTTACGTTTTTACTTGTTCTTACTTTTTTGATGTCATTTTTTGAAGGCGGTTTTATTTTTTTATAAAAATAATTTTTATTTCACTCTTTTTAGTGCATCATGCAGGTAATTTACGTGTATTCTGGTAACTAGGTATGTTATCAAACTGAGAACCTCCTTTTTTGAAGTCGGTTAAAAGACCTTGAGGTATCTCCTTTCCAACAAAACAAGAATCATCCAAATCGGTTTATAAACAAAGGAGTTATGCCTAAAGATACGTATTAAATTCACATAAAGTGGTAACGAAAACGACAGTATTTTCAAGATTTCCTGAAAACTACTGAACCGATTTCAAAATTTCAAACAATGGGACCAACTTGGGAAAAAACCTGATGTTATAACGTTTGAATCATTCCAATCGGTTCAGCCGTCTTCGAGTAATCGGTGTACATCCATATATAAAAAAAAATATACGCGACGAATAGATAACGTCCTCCTTTTCAATTTTTGAAGTCAGTTAAAAATGGTTGATGATTACGATGACCTCAGATCATTAAGACGATGACACATCGACGCTTAAAAACCAAGACTATCTATCTACACTTTCGGCAATTTTTACTTTTTAATGCAGTTCTTTTTATGGTTAATTTACGAATCGCTTCCTTTAATCAGTTACCTCAAATTCGCATTAAATAAGGAGTTAGAGAAAATAGCCACCACCTAAGTTACATGATGTTTGAAATACCACCTATCTACATCATCGTCATCTAATACAAGCTATCTACAGTTATTTCAAAACTAATGAAGCTTTTTTTAAATACATGTAAACTCCTTATTTCCCATGTAAATCCAGTAAATGCTCAGACATAAAAATGTTTGAAGAAAAGAAATTTAACTTTTTTTTCATCTTCTGTGAAGTCGACTTTTTGTAGATAGACGGTCTTGATAAATTTTAATACTGCACAGATTTTTTTCATTACAACTTAAAAAAAACTTAGTTAGAAATAACAGTATCCAACTACTATACAATGGTTATTTTCCACTAATTGCGAATAATCTTCTACTCAACAATCTCGTGTAGTGGATAGTCATTTTGATGATTTCGAACTTTCTCTTTTGGAAAAGCCTAAATTTGAGCCTAACGGTACTTTGATTACATGTCTAGGAACAGAATATTCGCGTGGGAGATACTTAATTACTTAATGGTCGACCTGATTGCTTTTGTATCAAACATTATTTAATGCGTTCAGTTCGTGCATAATGGTTATTTAATTGAATATGAAATTTAAGGCCCTAATGTTACCTTACTGGGGCACTGACCTTCTTTCAGGAAGAATAACAAAACACGTGCGGGGCCAATTCGGATTGATAGATGTTTACGACGGAATCTATTGCTTAAAACTAGCTTTCCTATAAGCACGGAGCAGGATGGCAAGTTAACAATATGCCGGTAACAAACCAGAGCTCAAAATAAAAAAAAGGAATTGGGTATTTGACTGTTATGGAAATGTAGATATTTAATAATGACATTCAGAAATATTACATTATTGAATAACAAATGTGAAAAAATAAATTCAATCTGTATTATAACAAGCGAATTATGAGCTACTTAATTGTGACTCTAGCTATCTCTTTCTAAAACAAAATTTTCTATGGAGAGTATGGCGCTATAGAAATGTGACGTCACATTTCTATGGCGCTCTCCTTGTCTAATTAGAAAGTTTGATGCTCTATATCGCTGAAAATATGCATGATATTTGAAAATAAATACCTATGTTGTGTTGCTACTAGTTCACTAAACATTTTAAGTCAGTAAAAAATTTTAGTCAAATACCCAATTGGTAATTCATGTCTAATCATAGTAAGAGTCACGGAATAAGGCAATCTACGAGTATATTATTATTTAACTGTGCAGTTTTGGCTATTGTTTTAGATCGCTTTTTTAAGCTCCCCCTTTATTCTAAAACGTGGACTAAAGTTAGACCAGGTTTAAAATTGATGCTAATTCTGTCTTTCATTTGGAAAAGGAAAGTGACAGCACCAGTTTAGTACCAGTTTTAAACCAGGACTATTTTAGGCCACGTTTTGAAATAAGGGGGAATTTGTCTCTTAGCCCCTCTACTCCGGTTCCTACGGAAGAACAGCGATCACAATCCATTCAACATGCTTAATTCAGGCCCCTTTGGGATATGCCCCAATAGGCCATAATAGTCCTAGCGGTATGATCTTTAGGCCATAAGAATCAATTTGTCCCGTAGCACGGAAAAAAAATGAAAATGGAGAGGAGTTATGACGTCATCTTTTATTTGTGTGGGAAAACTTTTTTTTTGTTCTGAAACCTATTGTGTAAGGTATCTTATGAAAGGGCTTACTAAGCCAATTCTAAAAATGTATCACATCATTATATTTCAGTCACTTGTTTTAAATTAAAATAAAAATCATTTTCAAAACATATCAAGTTTGGGCTCTTCCACATATGATACGGTTCAATCATTATTTGTAAAATATACCTTAAATGATAGGTAATAGCCTCATATCCAACCCCATGAAAGCAATTTTAAAAATATTCATATTTAGTATTTTTTTATAATTTAAAAAAAGAGGACTATAAGCAATAGTGTGCTTTGAGTCAAAATACAATACCTTTTTAAAAGTATTTTTTTTTTACTTTTAAATATGTAAGTATAATATTTTGTCTAAAATAAGTGTTTTTCTCTATTTCAAATCATTTCAATTGTTGAGTCAATGCCACTGTGCACTCAAATTTAAGGTCAAGTTTTGAGGCTTGACCTTAATTTTGAAGATTTCGAAGCGTCAAATAGTGCTAAACATTTACACAAATAGTTAATATTATGTTTCAGAAAAGAATATGTTAGGTACTAAAAGAGGGTGCTAATAAAATTAACAGTCTACGCCTAATACTTGTTTTAAAATGTGTAGTGTTGAACTTCGGTCTGTTTTACTAAAAAGGTAAAAGTTAATACAAAAAAACCCCGCAGGGCATGGGAGGTGTTAATTTAATGGGTCTGAGAGGGTAGCTGACAGACAACCCCTTCAGTCGATCATTTTAATTTGGCACCCGATGTACTTACAAAACACCTTATAGACCAAAAAATTGTTAAATAGATTCAAGATTCAAATTCGTTTATTCAATTTAGATTGTTATTTACAATACTTGTGAACGTCATAGAAGCTACGCCATCGGTTCGCAAACCCTACAGCGGGAGACCTTGGAGAAGAACCGGCAAGAAACTCCAAAGGTATTTTGCCTATAGCTACTATTTTATTCTGATACAAGAGTAAAAACAATCCCAATCTAACATATTTTACTAATAAGTATTACAATCATATTCCATCTATTTCCAGCACAGGAAAGCAATCCGACATTACAGGGACAGCAACGATAGCGGACCCCTCAATAGCAAAGCTCCAGGTTCGGTTCCCGACGGCGGGCAACGTCCCCGCGCCCTACTGGGTGGTCGGCACCGACTACACCGGCTGGGCTCTCGTGTGGAGCTGCAACGACTTCAGCCTGTTCCATACCGGTGAGGTGATCAGTGGGCCTACCATGAGTTTTTCTTTCCGTGTAAAGCGGGCTACAGGCTACAGACGACATGATATCGGTGGCGATCTAGGGTGGAGAGGTAGGGATGCCTCCTAGATTGCCTCTAAATCGTCATCCTTAATCGTGGCATACATACACTTACGAAATTTAGCACACGTGCTTAGAAGCCTAAATGGGACGCTATATACTCAAATATTATCTAATTCCAACAACATCACATACATACAGATCAAACAGACAACCTCCGCCTTTTTGAAGTTGGTTAAAAAATAATTTAAATAAAAAATTAAACCAACAGGTCCTTTTTGATATCGGATTAATTTTTTAAATCAATTATATTTATAGCGCGGAGAATGACTGGCTCATTCCTTGTGTAGATGTTTCGTATGAATGAAGGACTCAAATAAAATAAAATACTAGCTGTGCCACGCAGTTTCACCTGCGTTAATTTGTGGAAAAGGAAAAACCTACAAAAAAGAGTTAAATTTTCGCGTTATTGTAGGTAACATTTTTCATTAATTAATGCTTCGTTTCTGTTAGTCGTAGCGTGATGTTATTAGCCTATAGCCTTCCTTGATAAATGGACTATCCAACACAAAAAGAATGTTTCAATTCAGTGCAGTAGTTTCTGAGATTAGCGCGTTCAAACAAACAAACAAAGTCTTCAGCTTTATAATATTAGTATAGATATAAATATCAGACAAAGAAACCATCACAAACATTGACATGACTCCGAAATAAGTAGCTCATGCATTGGTGTTAGGGAAATGATAACCAACGAGGGTAATACCTACAGCCATACATTGATTAGATAACACACCTAACCCAGACAAGAAACAAACAAAAATAATTGTTCAAAACATAATAAATGTTTGTCTCAGACTAACCCACTGAGACCCACTTGAGACCCAACCACGCCTCTGCCCATGGCTCAATTTATGCATGGTCTGACTGAACCTACCACTGCACCATCGGAATACTAAAAATAATAGGCCTTTATCTATGAAATTGCCGTTTTTTCTCTCAATTTTCATTAATCTCTATTTTTTTATTATTATTTATAAATCAAAATTAACAGGCCCTGTAGACAAGTGGCTTTCTATTAGCGAATTCGCCAGTTGAATGTCGACTGGTGAATTCGCTAGTAGAAAGGTTTATATGATCGAAGATAGAAAGCCACTTGTCTAGGGGGGCAGTAAAGTTTTGAAAATAGAGTATGTCGTAATGTTGTCGTTGTCGTCAACTTGACTGCTTCGAACAGAATTTTTGAATCTTAGGCAGTTTTTTAAATGACATTATAGGCAATAGTTAGATTAATGTTGTCTGATCATATCTCTAAAGTTTCGTTGAATTCGAAGTTCACATGTCCAAGAAATCCCTAAAATGTCTTTGTATGATAATTCCAACTTTCTACAATTTCCCCAAAATGGCAATTTTATAGGTAAAAACTTATTATAATCGTAGTAACTAATCAATAACCGTGGAATCGATCGCCAACAATAATAATAAAATAACCATGAGGTAGGTGTCGCTATAATAATAAATAAATAATAATAAATATTTTCTTACAATCACACCAATTATCTAAGCCCATAGTAAATTTCTTAAGAAACTGTGTCTATGTGAACTTGATAACGGATAAATATATACTTATATACTTTTTGTTTGTAAATACATACTTAATATACATAGAAAACACCTAGACCAAGACAAATAGACATGTTCATGCACTCAAATATTTGTCTTGTTCGGGAATCGAACCCGAGACCTCTGGCGCAGAAGGCAAGTAGCTTACCCCTGCGCCAAATCGGTCGTCAAAATATGTTATCCTATAATGTAATCATTTATCAATTTTATGCAGATTGGTAATCTGTATAAAATTCATCCCACTAATGACTTACAAAAACAATAGGTAGGTACCTAACCATTTATACTGCCGCAACAATATATGTTTAGGTACAGGAAATTCAATCGCGAATTTAAACGATAAGATCAAATTGAAACGGTTTTCATATAATTCATTTTTTCTGTAATAATTGATGCATTTAGCTAGATCATCATCATCTTCCTGACATTATCCCTTTTCTATTTGGGATCGGCTCAGTGCGTCCTTCTCCACTCCACTCTATTATCGTCCATCTCTTCATTTACTCCTTTCTCATTCATAATTATTATAAGGCACACATACTGTAGAATACTTAGTAACACTCACCACTCACTCGAAGCACCAGTAAATACACAATTTACTATCGCAATTATAAACAATAGTATATTTCAGAATATCTCATATTTCCCGCCCGCCATTCCTCAGTTGACAGACGTTGACAGGTAACTAACGTCACCGACCCGATGCAAATCCACAGACTATATTCTGCAGTATACTACACAATCTATATATATAAAATTGAGGGGACATAACTCACTCATCACGAAATCTCGAAAACTACTGGACCAACGAAGATGTAATTTGGCAGGAAGGTAGATTATGCCTAGGAGACGTCCGCTAAGAACGGATTTTAGAAAACTCCCCCCCTAAAGGGGTAAAATGGGGGGGTTAAGGTTATATGAAACTTCTTCATTAATGGATGTAGAAGCATGAAAATTGGTACGTTGGATACTGGTTATGACTGAAAATGATCTGAGTAAGCAAAGTAAAAAAATATCCCCCTTAATAGGGTAAAATGGGGAGATAAAGTTTATATGGAACTTCTTCATTTCTGAACTTAGAAGTATGAAAATTGGTATGTTGAATACTGATCACGATTGAAAATTATCTGCGTAAGCGAAGTTAAAAAACTCCCCGATAATGGGGTAAAACGGGCGGATTAAGCTTATAGGGAACTTCCTCATTTCTAAACTTAGAAGTATTATTTTTATTTTTTATTTTTTTTTATTTTTTTTTTTATTTTTTTTCATACACTTAAATCTATTAGTATGAAAGTTGGTATGTTGGATACTGGTCACGATTGAAAATGATCTGCGTATGCGAAGTTATAAAAAACCCATAATAGGGTAGAAAGGGGGGATTAAGGCTTATATGAAAACTTCCTCATTTCTGGAGTTAGGAGTATGGAAAATGGTATAAAGAATACTAGGTCATCATTAAAAATGATCTGCGCAGGCAAAATAAAAAAAAACACCTAATAGGGTAGAAAGGGGGGATTAAGGCTTATATGAAAACTTCCTCATTTCTGGAGTTAGGAGTATGGAAAATGGTATAAAGAATACTAGGTCATCATTAAAAATGATCTGCGCAGGCAAAATGAAAAAAACACCTAATAGGGTAGAAAGGGGATAATTGAACTCTGGCCGGGAAAATTTCATACGGTTTTTTTAACTCGAAAAAAGTACAGTTCCCTTGGGATACAGTTCTTTTTGTTCAGTTTATTCAATGAAGCATGGGTCCCATGACAGCTCATTTTCGTGCAAAGCAAACAATTCTTTATGCATTAGAATAAAACTCAAGAAAATCAGTATCACACATTTTTTAGCAAAGTATTGACTTGATTTTTTGCGTTTTGGTAGATCAAGAGAAGGAGAATGTCAGAATATTATTCATATGATAGTAGCTCCTGTTTGTCTAGGTATCGTTACCTTCTTATGCCTAAACCACGGGTAGCGTGCTCGGCTTGCGATCGATGAGGTTATGTTACTTTTGCAATGGTCTATCATGGGATTGCTGTTAAAAAATATATCGTACTTTGTTTCTGGCTGCATTTGGATTGGTTAGTACACCATAACTTCAATGGGCCCGTGTGTAAGGTCATGGCCCATTCTCCTTATCCATCTATATGAAGGCCTGTGCCCCAGCAGCGGGGACATTAAAATAGATTGATGATGGTACTGATGAGACCTTAGAGAATGCATTTTTACCTACTTTTTGACACAAAATTTTGCGATGTAGTACCTACTCGCGGACGTAGTCGCGGCCGCCGGCCATTCATATTCCTATTTCTACTATCCTTACTATTATTATAAATGTGAAATTGTATATGCTTACGTCAAATGGCTGAACCAATTTTGATGAAATTTGGAATGGAGATAGTTTGAGACAGTGCTTCCGGGTGTTCCTACTAATTACTCCTACTGATGTCCCATGTCCTGATGCTAGGAAGGACATAGGCAAATTGTAACCGCGGGAATAAGGCTCATTCCAATGGTAAAATAAGTTTTAGCTCGGGCGAAGCTGTAGATTGGAATTGGTATTTAAGGCGATAGTTTGAGTTCATGGGAAGGATGATGTTTAGAATAGAGACAGTTTAAGGCCCTGGAAAAGACATTTTTTACCGCGGGAAATCTCATTGTAAGGAAAAATCACTTTAAGCGCGGGCTAATTTGGGGACAGAAATTGGTATTTTAGTAAATAATTTGAGACCCTGGCAAGGATTATAATACCATATTCCCACGGGAAAATCAATAAGTAGGTATTATTTGTTTGTCCGTCTTTCACGTCCAAACGGAGTAACGGATCAATGTGATTTTTGGTACGGGGGTAGATTGGGAGCTGGAGAATGACATAGTTTATCCCGGAAAATATAACATTCCATCAGGATAATGTTGTGTAGTTCACGCGGGCGAAGCCGCGGGCGGAAAGCTAGTATACTATAAATTTTTTTGCAGTCCCCCTTTTCCTCTCCATCCATCAACATCCATGTGCATCACCCTTCTAGCAACATGACTATCATTCCTTCTCATAACATGTCCGTCCATACTAATTACCAAGCCAAATGATGCATAATATCGAGATAAAGGTTTTAATTTTTCTAGGGTAAAAATAGGTATATTAATTAGGAGGACTGTTACAAATATCCACTCAATTTTATAAGTTTTTATTACATTTAAACTGTGTTTTAGTTCGGATGTATACCTAGTTTTTTATTTTATTTAATGACTTAAATAGTCAAGCCTCCATTAATGTTTTCTATGAAATGGCGATGGGGCGTTCTAATAATTTATTTCAATAATTACACCTATATGCTTACCATTTCGATAATAATAAATAAAATTCCCGTCTTCCCAAATACACAGTTGGTCATAAAAAGCAAATTATTATTTTCAGTTAATTCCTGGATACTGACGAGAGAACAAAAACCTTCAGATGAAGTCCTCAACAAGGTCTACGAAGCCGCGGCCAAGAACAAAATCAACAAGAGCTTGTTTCAGAAGACTGACCAGACGAACTGCGACAAGACGGACAAGACCAACTAATGCCTTCTTACTTAAGTACTAAATAAAAATACCTAGTCTAAAAAACTAAAAAACACACTTTTATATCATCAGACCCTCACCACTGCAAGAATAAGTCTCATCAGAACGAAACAAATGAGCCCAACCTCGAGGGGTTTCCTAGTGGTCATTCAGGAGTGCCGCTGGCTTCCTCCCTGCTCCATCATCAGACCCTCACCACCAAGTGTAGCAAATAGGTCTCATCAGAACGAAACAAATGAGCCCATACTCCAGGGGTTCCCTAGTATCCATTGAAGAGTTCTATTTCCCACCTTTTGACTCCGTCATCGGATGTTGTCGGATGTTATCGGATTCCTATAAACTTGCAAAGTTTCAAATTGATACGACAGTTAGAATTAGGAATACTTAATCGAATTCCAAGATTTTCTTACATTGTGACAGTTAGTTAGTTACAGCTAGTAAAAGCGTTTTAAAAACATTTTGATACAATTAGCACATTTATGATGATTATATGATATTGCACTTTGGTGCTTTCATACAAAACAAAAAATTGACATTATTTTCAGATCTAAAATTAATAAGTATAATAAGTTTTCAGTAAAAATTTCATTGTTATGACAAGCTTTTTTGCTGAAGGTACTTTAATATTGCATTGTCATCTAAACCAAACCTGACAAAATTTCAGCTCCATCGGACACTGGGAAGTGGGTTAAATTAAGCTTGCGAGATTTGTCCACCACTAACTAACTAACATGGCAAGTTAATAAAAAGCTTGTAAAAACGTACAGCCCTAGTTCTTATGCTTTCAAAAAGTAGAAACCGTTATTGTCAGTTGTATAGAGACGCTTGCTACACAATCCTCTAAAGACAACATCACTCTCACCCCCGAATTCTGGAACGCTACTCAGAGGGCCGACTCAGAGGGACTACTCTGAAACGTAAAATCTGAAAATTCGGTATACCCGTCCCTCTCACTATTTTAGTCGTGACAAAATCGAGTGAAATGAAAGGGACGGGGCTAACCGAAGTTTTGCGTTTCAGAGTAGGGTTACTGAAACGCAAAACCCGAAACTTCGTTATACCCGTCCCTCTCATTCTCCAATCTTGACAGAATCGAGTGAATGGGGCGCCCGGCCCGGTCTAACCGAAGTTTCGGATTTGCGTTTCAGAGCCGGTCCCAGCTTTGGGAGCGTCGAGAGAGCGTCTCAAACATCGCCCTGTCTCGCTTTGAATGTCAAACGAATGAAAGAGACACCATAATGTTTAGACGCCCCCAAAATTGAGTAGCATTCGAGTTTTCGGGAGTTAGACTCGCCTAGTCGACTTCCTTCCATAAAGCAGCTGTAGCGAATATAGTCATGATCAAGTTTTCATGATTCGCCAAAGATGAAAATATTAAAAAACAAATGAAAAAAAAAACCTTATTATAAGCCTTGTGCTGAGATTTACAATTATTTTTATTCATTCACAATTCAGTTCTGTAAGTGTAGGAAAACCACGAGCCCAGCAAGTACCTTTCAGACGGGCAATATGCAGGGTTCTTGATTTTTCTACTATCACATTCCTAAAGGACCCCACAGACGATCAGTCCGCTAGCCACCATAATATGGCAACCTTAGACTTAAAGCACGCTTATTTCTTGTTACCAATTTACTAGAGTACGGTTGCGTTTCAAATGGAATTAAAAATTATGTTATATTTATTATTATATCCGGAAACAAAGAAGATTATAATTTATAAACAAATTACAAGTTTTAAATAGGTGCCTACCATCAACTCTTATTGCGGTTTTGTTTTAGGACCTAAACTGATCGTCTGTTAAGTTTCCTAAAATTTTGTTTACAATTAAGTACAGCCGTGGTTGATTATGTAAATACATAGAAAATGCATTTATACAACCACCTGGTTTAATTTTTGTACAGTCGAACCAACCGATTTATGACCCACCATAAATTCATTCTTACCGTTTCGATGGCAAACACTCACTATATTGGCCAAAAATTTGGCCACGTTTCAGTAAACGTTTCATCCCGATGGATAGTGCAGTCACTATCCATCGGGATGAAACTCAGAGTCGGTCACACATTCCTGGACTAACGCTTGTAAGTTCATTTTCTAACAGATATTAAAATTTACCTAATAAGGAAAACGAAATTCAAACTTGTGGACATTGGCACCGACCTTATAGTTTTGACGCTTGCAAACAAATTTTAGCAAATGAGTAGGTAACGTTTCAATTGGTTTGACCGTACCATGATTCTATCCAATACTTAAAGGCGCAACTGTGTGTTCCTAAACGTGAGTATAACTAATCAAATTTATAGCGTGTAATGTGTATGTTAACCTTCTTTGGCTCCTTGGTAGACAGTCTGCCTTATCCCTGTCTAACAAGCTAAGGGTATATTGCTCCACAATCAAATCAATCTGGACATATGGAATTCAACTGTGGTCGACAGCCAGCAAATCAAACATTATGTGCCTCCAGAGGGCTCAAAATAATATTCTAAGGGTAGTCTCACCCACCAGCGCCCTGGTATGCTCCAAATTCGGAAATTCACGAGTACCTGGAAATTCCAACCATCCTGGGGGCCAAGTCTGCTAACTTTAAATCGTAATCGTGTCTCAATCGTGTATCAATCGTGTTTCAATTTGTAGTCCAATTGTAGTGCTTTTTTACACACTAGTTACAGGAAATGTTTACTTTTTTCACAATACTACTGATGGTTACACCACACACTACATTCACATTACATCATACTGTGTTCCGTACCGGAATATTTAAGTTCACTATAGATAGGTACCTATTTTGTAATCATTTGTTAGTATTAAGAAAACACAACTTGGAGGGTACTCCGAAATCTTTCGTTGTAATTTTTATCTTGCCTAAGGAGGGTACCGCTTGGCTTTCTGTCAAAGCACCAAGGAGTCTCGTTCGAATCGCTGCGCTGAGAACACCTCGCTCGTGAATGTTCTTGAGCCCTATGATTAGCACCATCGCCGCGGTGCTATCGAATCTTGTGATCGTCTTGTGGACCATACATTCGGTGGAAAACACAACCCAGTCAAAATCAGTGCACCTCACCAACCTTGGAACCAGCGTCGTAAATCGCCTATGGAGATACTTTGAAGAAGAGGAGCTGA
The DNA here is from genome assembly GCA_949710035.1 of Crambus lathoniellus. Classification (NCBI taxonomy): domain Eukaryota; kingdom Metazoa; phylum Arthropoda; class Insecta; order Lepidoptera; family Crambidae; genus Crambus; species Crambus lathoniellus. The sequence goes on from OX453298.1 coordinate 2,951,570, forward strand.
AGGCCTATCACTGCTCATCCTGAAAGCTGTATACACGAGAAGGTGCGACAGTAGTCAGGTAGGCAACCCCCAACACAGGCAATAATTTCATCCCCTTCAATACATTTTTTGATCCTTCTAACCGGATCCATTTTTGTTAGTTTGTACCGGATCGATCGCACATTGATCCAAAAGTTAATCCGTTCAAATCGGATTAATCGGTTATCAAATCCAGGTTGTGTTTTCTTAATTTGCAGTACTACGTTCATATTTTCGTTTTGTAATCGTTTTTTAGTGTATTTTACAGTAATTCGTACTTAAAATATACGCTCGTTTCGTGCATTCGTCATTATTGACTCGCAATATGGCGGATGAACCAAACCTTGAACAAGACCTTTTCGAAAGGGATATCATTTTAGAAGAAATCAAACGTACTTTGTTATTTGCTACAACTGATATTACTCAGTTTCGTTCGCGATCTAGTGATTTAGCCGCTCAACAACGGAAGTTTAGCAAAATACAAGCGAAAATCGAAAAAGCTTTGTTAAAATTAAAAACTTTTAATCGTGACGAACAACTTAAAATTCGTAATGATTTTAATGATTGTTATTATGCAATTTTAGTGCATGTTAATAAATTGAAAGAATCAGATCAGGAATGTAGACGCCTGAGCCGTGCCACTCCACAGTCCAATCCTTGTGAAAATAATAATTCTAAAATATTAACTAATTTGCCTTTGCCAACTTTTAATGGTAATGCGACTGATTGGCCTACTTATTACGATCTATATTGCGGGCAAATCCACAACAATAATGCCTACACATCGGCCGAGAAGTTCCGTTATCTTTTGCTTACGCTAAAAGACGAACCATTTAATTTAATTAAATCGATACCGATTCGCGATGAGAATTACACTATCGCCTTAAATATTCTTATTTCTAGATATGAAAATCGTAGAATTATTGCATCGAATCATTTAGATCGTATTTTGGATTTGGAACCATTTACTAAAGAAAATCATTTTAGTATTCGTAACATGGTAAACATTTATACGGAAAATATCAAAGCCCTTGAAATGATGCATTTTCCAGTTCAAGAGTGGAACTTTATTTTGTTAAATATTATGTTGCGTAAAATCCCACAATCACTTCGTAGACGTTTTGAATTGTCTTTAGCAAAACCATCGGAAATACCCGACATAGATATTTTCATTAAATTTTTACAGCAGGAAATCTCTGCATTCGAAATTATGTCGAGTCAAGAAAAATCTCTCGTAGCTAATAGCAATCATAATTTATCAAATCCAGATAATAAACTAAACAAAACGTCAAATAATTTCCAATCGATTCCTCGTCGTTCATTCGCTGTCAGTACAACTCATTCTCAAGAGTTTTCTAATCACAATCAACCTAATTGCAGTAGTAATAAAAGTCATAATAATTGTATTTGTTGTAATAATGCATTCCATTCGCTGTCAAAATGTCCTGTGTTTTTAAGTAAATCTCCTAAAGATAGATATAATTTTGTTAAATCGCAAAACATCTGTTTGAATTGTTTGTCACTTGGACACAACGTACCTAAAACAATGTAAAAGTAATTATTCTTGTCGTACTTGTAATTTGAAATCACATCACACGTTTCTCCATTTTGATAAAAATATGCATTCGAATGTTGTCCCTCCCGCCGGCGCCGCGGAGAATCGTGCTAACGCCATTGCACCTGACTGTGTCACTATGCAACAAACGAACGTGAATCATGCGATGAACGGTAGTGATTGTATCGCATCCAATGCGTCGTTTCCTCGTAGCTCGCGCGCTATGACAGTTATGTTATGTACCGCACTCGTCGATGTATGCGCAGCTGACGCGAAGTTTACCGTGCGCTGTCTGATAGATACGGGAAGTCAAGCTAGTTTCATGACGGCTGCCTGTGCGCAAAGATTAGGTTTACGGCGCAGACACATAAATGTACCAGTGTTTGGTATTGGTGACTCGCAACCAATACAACCTAAAGGAATTGTATCGTGTAATATAACTCCGCGAAACCAATCCACTCCTATTATTTCGGTAGATGCTTTGATTTTGCCAAAGATAGTTTCGCAAACTCCTTGTGTGCCAGTACCTGTTCAGACTTGGCCACATATTGTTAACTTAGACTTAGCCGATCCGACTTTTAATGCGGTTAATCCCCAACCTGTCGAACTGCTCCTTGGAGCTGATGTTTTGTCGCAAGTCTTTTTGGGACAAATAGTTAAAGGTCCACCGGACTCGCCGGTCGCGATCAATAGTATTTTCGGTTTTTTGTTGATGGGGAAAATCTCGTATTTTGTTCCGTCTCCACTCCAAGTATGTCATAGCTCCTTCTTCGAGGACATTGACTTACAAAGATTTTGGGAGCTGGAGACAATCCCCGAAGAACGTACTCTCACACCTGATGAACAGTTGTGTGAAGAGATTTATCAAACCACTTATGCACGTGACAAGGACGGTAGATATGTCGTATCTCTGCCGTTCAAACCCAATGCACCTACACTAGGTCAATCACGTGACATTGCTCTCGCTCGTTTTCGAAAATTAGAGTTTCGCCTTGAGAAAGATCCAAAACTAAAACTAGAATACAATGCTTGTTTGCAAGAATATCTCGACCTGAATCACATGGAGCAGTGTTCTCCACCCCTTGATAATAAACAACATTATTATATACCATATTTCGCTATAATTAAACCGTCTAGTGAGACCACTAAAACTCGAGTCGTTTTTGATGCTGGTTGTAAAACCACAAATAATCATTCGTTAAATGATATTTTGCTACCCGGTCCTAAATTACAATCGGATATTGTCGATATTTTGCTTAATTTTCGTATTCACTTAGTAGTCTTTACAAGTGACATTAAACAAATGTATAGAAACATATTACTTAGAGAAGAGGACCGAGAATATCAACGTATCGTGTGGCGGTCATCTCCCGACCAACCGATACGCGATTATCGATTGCGTACTGTCACGTTCGGTGTCAGTTCGTCGCCTTACCTTGCTCTTCGAACAATTCGCCAACTCGCACTCGATGAGGCTTCGCGCTTTCCGCAAGCATCTAAAGTTCTTTTGCAACAAACTTTCGTTGATGACATAAGCGGGGGCGCAGACTCGATCGAGCACGCTTTGACTTTGCAACAAGAACTTATAGCCACTTGTAAAACAGCTGGTTTTGAACTACGTAAATGGCATAGCAACGCCCCAGAAGTACTTGATGCGGTACGCCCGCCAGATTCCCATGGTGAGCGGGTGCCCGATCGTATATCATTTTCATCTTTGGAAAATGATAAACAAGTAAAGGTTTTAGGGCTTCAATGGGACCCAAAATCTGATGTTTTCACCTTCAGTGTACAAATATCTAATTTAAGTAATTGTACTAAACGTAGTATCCTTTCGGAAATAGCTAAAATTTACGACCCTTTAGGTCTTTTATCTCCAGTCACATTGTATGCAAAACATTTGATCCAGTTATTATGGATCGCAGGGACCAAGTGGGATGAGCCACCCCCTATCGATATAGTTAACTCGTGGTACGCCTTTGTGCGGGAACTTCCAGTTTTAGCTGAAATCTCGTTTCCACGTCATGTGTTCCTTCCCTCGGCAACCTTCGAATTGCATGGTTTCTCGGACGCCTCGGAGAAGGCATATGCCGCGTGTGTTTTTATTCGTTGTATTCAGTATAACCAGCCTGTTAAAGTATATCTTGTCTTAGCCAAAACTCGTGTTGCTCCCTTGAAGAAATTGTCGATACCGCGTTTGGAATTAATGGCGGCCTTATTATTATCGAAACTCATTAGTAAAACATTGCTCGCTTACGGCGACAAAATCGTTATAGATAATGTCTACGCATGGACTGATTCGTCCATTGTGTTAGCCTGGCTACGTTCATCACCTCATGAGTGGAAAACTTTCGTCTCGAATCGCACCAGTGAAATCTTATCTCGTGTGCCGGCCAGTTGTTGGCGGCACGTTCGTTCCCAGGATAACCCAAGTGATGCGGCATCTCGCGGAATGCTAGTTAGTTCGTTCGTTAATCATTCGCTATGGTTTCAAGGTCCTCTTTGGCTCCAACTAGATCAGTCGCTTTGGCCCGAGTCAACGGGCGTCGTTAGTACTCTCGAGGAAAAACGTAATCTCTCGGTAACAGTAAACACGTCGACTACAAAACCTAGTGAAGATTTAGATCCAATCAGAACTCGTTTCTCGTCATTAGGAAAACTTATTCGTGTAGTATCAATAATATTTCGTTTTTATTACAAATGTAAAAAGGTGCAATCGTCGTTTCCAAATTACATTACCGTGTCCGAATATAATTTCACTTTAAATCGATTAATTTATTTAGTACAACATAACGTGTTTATCGATGATATTAACAATATTAAGAAAGGAAATCGTCCTTCAAATCAATTAAAACGTTTGACTCCGTTTGTTGATAATTCTAATTCATTACGTGTCGGTGGGCGGTTACATAATTCGCATATTTCTTTTGAATCGAAACATCAACTTATTTTGCCTAAAAAGCATCATTTAACTACATTGATTATTGAAGACGCGCATGTCGCACACATGCATGCCGGCGCGCAAACTACTCAATATATTTTAATGCAAAAATATTGGATCTCATCAGCTCGCGACGTCATTAGGCAACACATTCACCGTTGTGTTCGTTGTTTTCGTGCTAGACCTACTCACACACAGCCATCGATGGCTCGTTTACCTGGCGTACGTACTCAATCAGCGCGACCTTTTGTTAAAGTCGCGGTTGACTTTTGCGGACCTTTCTATGTGCGTGCTAATATAGTTCGTAATGCGAAAATAGTTAAATCATATGTTGCAGTTTTCGTTTGTATGAGCGTCAAAGCCATTCATTTGGAATTGGTTTCTGACCTTTCAACTGAAGCTTTTCTCGCTGCGTTGCGACGCTTCACGTCCCGCAGAGGTTTATGTACAGATATCTATTCCGATAACGGAAGGAATTTTATCGGTTGCAATAATTATCTTAAAGAATTGTTTACATTCTTACGTAGCGACTCGGTTCAAAACGATTTAAATAATAAATTGCTTAATCAAAACATTACTTGGCATTTCCACCCCCCGACCGGTAGTCACTTTTCAGGATTGGTCGAAGCGGGTGTGAAAAGTTTTAAATCACATCTGTATCGTGTTATCGGTTCTCGCACACAAACGTACGACGAAATGCATACATTATTGTGCCAAATCGAGGCAGTGTTAAACTCACGCCCCTTGTGCGTTTTGAGCGCGGATCCCGTCGATCCCACACCTTTGACTCCGTCTCATTTTTTGATAGGAGAACCGTTGACCGCGCTACCAGACGTTTCGTTAGTAGATTCAAATCCTGATCGTTTAACTCGTTGGCGTTGGATTCAGCAAAGTATCCAGCACTTTTGGAAAAGATGGAGCCGTGAATATTTGCATGAAATGCAACAAATTAGTAAATGGTTTCACGAACGCGGTTCTCCCATTCGTGAAGGTATGGTTGTTGTGGTTTGTGATGATAACCTCCCTCCGCTTCTGTGGAAACTCGCCCGCGTCCATGCGTTGCATCCCGGCTCTGATAACCAAACTCGCGTTGTAACGGTGCAAATTGGTAACCATTTTGCTAAACGTCCGGTTGTCAAACTTTGCCCACTTCCATTAAATTAAATCATTGTATTGCATAAAACATATACTTAGTTTTTAGTTTGTTGTTTCGTACCAATTAGTTAACCTTTGTTTTTCTTTGTAGTTTCACGTTAAAAGAAACTAGTTCTTTTAAGGTGAGCGGAATGTTCCGTACCGGAATATTTAAGTTCACTATAGATACCTATTTTGTAATCATTTGTTAGTATTAAGAAAACACAACTTGGAGGGTACTCCGAAATCTTTCGTTGTAATTTTTATCTTGCCTAAGGAGGGTACCGCTTGGCTTTCTGTCAAAGCACCAAGGAGTCTCGTTCGAATCGCTGCGCTGAGAACACCTCGCTCGTGAATGTTCTTGAGCCCTATGATTAGCACCATCGCCGCGGTGCTATCGAATCTTGTGATCGTCTTGTGGACCATACATTCGGTGGAAAACACAACCCAGTCAAAATCAGTGCACCTCACCAACCTTGGAACCAGCGTCGTAAATCGCCTATGGAGATACTTTGAAGAAGAGGAGTTGAAGGCCTATCACTGCTCATCCTGAAAGCTGTATACACGAGAAGGTGCGACAGTAGTCAGGTAGGCAACCCCCAACACAGGCAATAATTTCATCCCCTTCAATACATACTGTCATAACTCTTGTAACTAGTGTGTAAAAAGCACTACAATTGAACTACAATTGAAAACACGATTGAGACACGATTATGACTTAACATCAGCAGACTTGGCCCCCTGGACGAATCATAAGTACCTATACTCAGCCAACTACAAGTGCCGCTTGGCTAGACACCTAAACCAGCTATCCAGTAAACTATTGCAGCCAAACCCGATTGGAAGACTCGAGAGAGCCAATGTGCTGCCTTAATAAGGAGAGATAGAACAGTGGCTCTACCTCGCCAAACCTTTACACCTTGCAACTAACCTGATTATAGTCTAGCGACTGGTCGCAGGTCTTAAATACATATTTAAAAAAAAATAGCGTAACTTAATCTAATGTAGTGGACTGTATCTATTTACACGATGCCAATATTCGACTGGCTTAGTGGATATTGTTTCAAGTATTGGTAAATGGTACATTAATTCTTATTATGTCTCTGGCGTCTCACTGTCCACTTGCAGTCCTTATCCGTAATTGCTAATGAATTGTACCTACTACCCTAGTTTAACACAACCAAATAGTAAAAGGGCCTGCGCGTGAATCGTGAGGCACCAGCAACACGAAAAGAAGTAGGTAGGTAAGAGCTAGTTCACGAAATTTGTCCCTGACTGTACCTACCCCAATCGCGCGTAGGATATGTAGGTTGGGAAATAACTGGCGTTTCACTTTTGATTTAGTTGAGAACACACATTTTGCTCACATCGAAAACATTCAAAAAGAACTTCGTAAAATCACAGATTACTAAATAGTTACTCGTAACAGATACTGCACTCCGCTAAGCCATTTAAATAAATAGCAACTCTAACTATAACGCATTAAAGTGGAATTCAGCTTGTACGGCGCAAATTACGAACGGCCGCTCGTTGCATCTCTTTCTATCGCATATATTCTAGCTCTTTTGCGAACCTAATTTCTATGGATTTTCACCGCCGGCGGTGAGGGCGAGATTTGCGCGCAAGTACATCGAGTGACAGACGCCTTAAAATTAAATATTTAACAGTAAGTATATTTATGTACACCGATTTCACTGGCACTCGGATTGGAGCCGCCATTTTCTTCCTTGCGTAGCCATTTTCTCCCAGGGAAAAGTATGAACTTTCAAAGCCTTTTGACTGAGCCACAACACACGTATTTCGAATGACGGGCGAACGTTGAAAGACAAAAATAACAAAATCATTTATTTATAAAGATAAGGAATCATTAAAGGACAGAAACATAGCCGAATTATCAGAACTAAAGAACATTAACAATATACAACTTAAATAATTAAAGCCTTTTGATTTTTCCTTAACCTGCAAATAATATCTATGAATACTTATTTTAATTTAGTCACTTGATTTTAGTTACGTATTTTTAAGTCTTCACAGTTTTGTGCGTGACTACAGAAGGTTATCGTTTTGTTTATATTACAGTTCAGACTTTTAATGATAAATCAACAACAAATCATAATGTTTTCGACACTTATTTAGATATAATTTTCGAGATAATTTGACTTCATACATATGAGAAAACACAAAAATATATGTTCTTATAATTAATACACCAGTTTCCTTCTGATAAAAGAAATTGTTCCCGACAAATGGCATGCAATCATTAGGTAGGTACAGTCGAGTTCAATATAATATCTGTGCACTTTTGTACTTTGACGTAGTAAATATTGTGACAATTTGAACAGAAAGTCAAAGACGATATCCAAAAATTTATTGCGACGAAGTCCAAAAATGCACAGATATTATTGAACTCGACTGTACCAATGTAATAATTTTAATTATTACTCATGCCATTGATGAAAAAACCGTTTATGAAATCTTGGTGGTTTGTGAAATTAATACTTAGGCAATTTAAATTTTAAACTATATTCATTAGTTCAGTAGGTACTAAGTAGGTGTACTGTCATCGGAGTGCCAACTTTTTCTGTGTTCACTGATGGCTTCTGCGTAAGTTGGGGGTGGTGGTAGATTATCGCTTCTGGTCTTCGATGGAGGCTTCGCTGGAACTGCCAGGCGGTCTTCTTCTGCCTCTTCCGGGATCGAATCCCGCCTCCGCGGGTCGAATTCCGAAAGAACCGGCTGCGATATGTTGTTCCGCTGCGTCAGACCCAGGAGCATCAACTTTGGTGCACTTTGAGCTTGCTGCAGAAAAAAAAATAAGTTTATGTTTCCGTTCCCGCATAGCATATCTTTAATTTTTAACTCGGGTTCGATTCCCGAACAAGACAAATATTTGTGTGCATGAACATGTATATTTGTCTTGGTCTGGGTGTTGTATATTAAGTATGTATTTACAAACAAAAAGTACATAAGTATATATTTATCCGTTATCAAGTTCACGTAGACACAGTTTCTTAAGAAATTTACTATGTGCTTAGATAATAATTGGTGTGATTGTTAGAAAATATTTATTTATTTATTTATTATTATTTATTTAATTTTTAACACGACTGCCGAAAAAAGAAGTGTATTGTGTTTAGGGTTAATGTATACAACGTGGAAATACTTTTAGCGAAACTTAGAAAATAGTTTGTTCAGAATCGATAGTAGAATCGATTCGACACATTTTGGATAATTTATCACCTATCACTACATAGTATAAAACAAAGTCGCTTTCTCTTTCCCTATGTCCCTTTGTATGCTTAAATCTTTGAAACTACGCAACGGATTTTGATGCGTTTTTTTTTAATAGATAGAGTGATTCAAGAGGAAGGTTTATATGTACTTTTTATCCCGATATTCCCACGGGAACGGGAACCACGCGGGTGAAACCGCGGGCGGCCGCTAGTAGGGGATAAATTAAAAAAAAATGTTTTAATATTTTCGCCGCTTCTAAAAATATTTATGTATACCAATGTGTAAGTATACTGCCTATTTATTCAGTACGCGCGCGACCTGTCAAGTACTCTCTTACGTCATAGTAGAGCCTAAAATCTGTCAGAAAATCACGGAGACCTATAAGCACAAATATCTTAAAAGTTTCATTTTTTTTTCGATGAAATTTAATTTAAGATATAAAATAAATTAGTTGGAATTTGGGATGTATGGGATTTTCGGTTATTGCATTAACACGTTGTTTATGTACTTATGTGAGTTTTGACATCATATCTTGAACATAAATTCATGCCTAATTTGCAAATACAAAATTCTTATTTAAATTTTTTCTTTTTTGCATTCACAATGCAATTTTTATGATTGAAAAATGGAAAATGAAGTATTTAGAAAAAAGTGTATTAGAAAGTATTTAGTTGTGACTGTGTGACGGGTCGATTTTTTCTAAATACTTCATTTTCCACAAAATTCTTAATCAAAGTAACTATAGTCTCAAAGTTCAATTCTTTACATAGTAAAGTTATATTAAATTATACTTGGGTAATCAATCCAATGATGTTTTGAATTGACAAACAAAACGAGTGACAGCAGAATAGTTAGTCAAAGCCAAAGAAATAGGGATTTTACTGTTTGACGAAAGCGCAAATACTTATATTTCTGTCACGTGAACACATGAAGTGGAAAATTTCGAACTATTTTAGGCGCGTACGTGCGAAATGTTCATGCTCATCTAAGCTGCCAAAGTCATTTATAAACTGTGTCATAAATTTCTACCAATACGTCATAATCTTTAGATAGTAAGTAAACATCAGTGACAGTAGAAACAAGATTTAATTTATTTGTTAAATATTTGCTGAATGTTCAGGATATTTGCGACTAAGGCACGTGTTCCGATAGCAAAGTTGCACTTTACTAATATTTATAGTGATAGCTCTATTGGCTGCATATTAAACAAATGCCTATCATCAGTCCATCAACATATCACTTTTGCGAAATCATGCGACAATCTAATCAATCTGTGGTTTCATTTAAGATTTACATTAAAAGCACCAATAAAGATTTACAAGATTGTTGTTCTTGCTTTTTTAATTGATAATAAAACGTTCATTGGATTAGTAGCAACACTACATAGGTATTTATTTTCAAATATCTTGCATATTTTCAGCGATATAGAGCATCAAACTTTCTAATTAGACAAGGAGAGCGCTATAGAAATGTGACGTCACATTTCTATAACGCCATACCTACTCTCGCCATAGAAAAATCGTTTGAGAAAGAGATAGCTAGAGTCACAATTAAGTAGCTCATAATTCGCTTGTTATAATACGGATTGAATTTCTTTTTTCACATTTGTTTTTCATTAATGTTTAATTTCTGAATGTCATAATTAAAAATCTACATTTCAACAACAGTCAAATACCCAATTGCTTTGCATTTGTGTTTCCCACTTCGTATTAATAACGATAACACGATGTTTGCGAGTGTTAACACAAGTAAATCGATATGAGTAATCTGGTAGGTACCCAAAATTATAACTAGGTATTTGTATTTCCGTACCACCATAACACTTGTTACCTTCTAATGATTCGCGGGTCTTGAGAACGACAGGATCGGGTTAGAGATGTGGCTCTTATTGTTCTAGTGACTGATCTCGAGCGCTGACTTGAGGAGGTCCCACAACTATTTGTATTTCCGTACCACCATAATACTTGTTACCTTATAATGATTCGAGGGACTTGAGAACGACAGGACCGGGCTAGAGATGTGACTCTTATTGTTCTGGTGACTGATCTCGAGCGCTTAATTGAGGAGGTCCCACAAATGTTTGTATTTCCTTACCACCATAATACTTGTTACCTTAAAATGATTCGCGGGTCTTGAGAATGACAGGACCGGGCTAGAGATGTGACTCTTATTGTTCTGGTGACTGATCTCGTGCGCTTAATTGAGGAGGTCCCACAAATGTTTGTATTTCCTTACCACCATAATACTTGTTACCTTAAAATGATTCGCGGGTCTTGAGAATGACAGGACAGGGTTAGAGATGTAGCTCTTATTGTTCTGGTGACTGATCTCGAGCGCTTAATTGAGGAGGTCCCACAAATGTTTGTATTTCTTCACCACCATAATACTTGTTACCTTAAAATGATTCGCGGGTCTTGAGAATGACAGGACAGGGTTAGAGATGTAGCTCTTATTGTTCTGGTGACTAATCTCGAGCTCTGACTTGAGGAGGTCCCACAACTACTAAAAATCTTGTTACCTTATAATGATTCGCGGGTCTTGAGAACGACAGGACAGGGTTAGAGATGTTGGCTCTTATTGTTCTGGTGGCTGATCTCGAGCGCTGACTCGAGAAGGTCCCACCCACAACTACATAAATACTTGTTACCTTATAATGATTCGCGGGTCTTGAAAATGACAGAACAGGGTTAGAGATGTGACTCTTATTGTTCTGGTGACTGATCTCGAGCGCTGATTGAGGAGGTCCCACAGCTACCAAAATACTTGTTACCTTATAATGATTCGCGGGTCTTGAGAACGACAGGACCGGGTTAGAGATGTGGCTCTTATTGTTCTGGTGACTGATTTCGAGCGCTGATTTGAGGAGGTCGACCTTGGAGGCGGACCCCTCGTAGTTGCTGCCGCGCCGCTGGCAGTTGCTCCCGCTGCGGCTGCGGGGCTCGTTGATGTCGCCTTGGGAGAACTGGAAATGATCACCAGCATCGTTAAATAAGCTGCCACTATAAGCATTGGCGTAGCGAGGCAAGGGCAGGGAGGGGCAGCTGCCTCCCTTTAGAAGAGCGGTCGTTCGCTGGTAAACTGTAATTCTACGAGCTTCTTAGCTTGCGACGCTTCTTATAAGACCTAAGAAACTAACAAGCTTGACGGCTTGCGATGAAATCTAACAATAATCTAAGGTTATCTTTGTTTGCCGTGCCGAGCCGACCCTCTGTCCTATACCAAAAATCACGTAAATCCGGATTGCTCCGTTTTGATTGACGTGTAATACGGACAAACAAACTAACAAACACACTTTACATTTATAATATTAGTATGGATGGCGTTTGAAAAGTACGTTGTAAACTTGTAACATATTCCGCTACAGATGACGGACTGATACAAAAACTGTATAAAATTCGAACGAAATTAGAATAAACTCGCACTGAACTGTACTTAATAATTAGAGCCATCGAATCATAGAATCCCATGAGAGTTTTCCGTCTTCAAAAGTTTAAATGTCGACGAAACAAACGGCAAGTTGAGGATATTTCCTTGACACATATCATATTGTTTTCATTAACAGATAGATAGATAGATAGATAAAAAGTTTATTTACTACAACACACACATGACATTACAACAGATACCAAATAAAAAAATAAGAAGGAACAGACATACAATTAATAATAATTAACCTTAAGCTATGAGCACATGACACAGAGAGAGAAAAAAGAAGTATGCATATGTGTGCAGCAGCAAAAAGGGTCAAGGCTCGGTGTGTTAATTTGCCAGACGGCAAAACACCGATTTTCAGCCGTCACCCATAGGTGTAACGCGGGAAGCACAGTGACTGCGCTGAGAACAAGTATGTGCGTGTGTGATGTTTGTGAGTGAGTGTTATGTGTATTAGTACGAATGTTTGCGATTAATATTGTAGTAAGATTGTGTTTTGTGCATTGTGTGTTTTTAAATGAAAAAATAAAAAGATATATATATACTTACATTCAATACATATTAAAATTCATGGGAACATAAATTGAAGAAATGGGGATTAATTAAATCAATATATATATAATAAAATAAACACATAATAAATAGATACTGACTCAGAACCTCACGGCACCAGAACTAACACCTACTAACATCTAATTTTCGCGCGCTGTATTGCAAGTAATTGCATGGACTTTACTTAGCACCTTAATTACAAATGTAGGTATAGATTAATACCAGAAGTTCAGATGACTCACCCTTGACCGTGATCCTCTAGGCAGGGAGTGCAGAGACCCCAGTGGGTTGAACCGCGTGATCATGTGCAGTCTTTCCAGGGAGATCATGGTCTCAGCGTCCTTGCGAAGAGGTTCGGCGTTCAGTTTGTCTCCTTCGCCGCTTTCTGTATAGAAATACAAGATTCATTGTTAAATAAATTATGTTTTTAAAATCGATTAGTCGACTAATAATGATCAATTCGCGAAATGACTACATAGTCGACAATAGACCGATTCTCGAAATGTACAATTCTATAAACGACCGATTCGACATAATTATGACCGATTCTACTAATGACGTGAATGTGGCACTTGTGGACTTGATGACACAGAATGTAATGACATTTTAGGGAAAAAGTGTTTTGCGTCTAAGAAGAGTCTTATGAGGAGGACAGAAGTAAGTACCTACATTATATTTTGAGACATTATAGGACTTACGAAAAATTTCTTATTTCAAATAAAACGCAAAAAAAATCGAAACAAAAGAATTTAGCTTGAATTCGAATATTAAATACGCTCTGTGTTATGATAATTTCTCGCAAAGACCACACTTTAAGAGGGACCATAAAGCGATCACCTGTGTCCTGTTCGCAGGCATCATCAATGCCGTTCATGTTGATGTTCCGCAGCCAGAAGTAGTGGAGGAGCCCGTACGCGATGCCTCCCAAGAAGGCGATCAGCCCCATGTAGCGGAACGCCTCCCTGGTGCCGAAGGAGGCGATGAGGAGGCCACCGCCGAAGCTGCCGCTGCCTCTGCCTGTAGAAAAAAACCGGTATTATAATGTGGCGTATTTGTAGTTAAGTCTACACTCGCGTATGTTTTCGTTATAAAATTACTAATTCTAGCGCCTCCTAAATTGTATTGTAATGTTAATAAAACTATTATATCTTATAGATTTCTTCAGTTTATAAATAGATGGGATCTAGATTCGTAGAGAATAGTTAAACATCTTTCTACTTCGACATCATATTTTTTACCATTACACATTCGAGTTCTAATAATAAATGTTCATTGATTTAAGTGTTTGAAAGTGTAATTTAACCTCAAAGCACACGTATACGAGTACAACTCCTAAGTAAAAAAGTTTCAAAAGAGCGGTCAAAATCGAATACTAATATTTTCTTTAAGGCAGTACCTACCCTGACCGAAAGTGGCGCCCTCAGAGGTTTTTATTTAAGGGTCAATACTACTTTGAGCACTTACCAAGACTGAAGTGGGCCATCCCCAGCACGCCGATGAGCGTGGCCAGCAGACTCTTGGGGGCCAGCATAGCGCAGTACGTCGCCGCCGCCACCCACATCAGGTGCACTGATAGCGACTCCATGGCCTCGAATGGGAAGCACCACCAGGAGTTCCTAGTTGAGAAAAAGACATGGTTAAAACTTTTTCTATATTTTTTATTATTGTACTTTGTCTAGCAACGACATAATTAGGTATTTGTTAATGAGTTGCTTTTGCGTTTTATTGTCAGTTAAAAACGGGTGGTAGGCATTGAGTTATAATAAATGTTGGACGATTCACACGCATTCATTTTATTTAATCTAGGGATATGAAAAGTTTAAACTAATGAACAACAGTCTTAAGAGGAATGAAATTTAAGCAATTTACTGCCCACTTCCCGGATTTTTTAGGGTCAAAGTCAAAAACTTTTAAAGTTACCAAACATCAACGTTTAGATCATAAACAAAACAAAAATTCAAACAAAAAGTCAAATATATTTTAAAATTGGCATTAAAAAGAAAACATAACGCATTCTGTGTCGAAATCTATACTAATATTATAAAGAGGAAAGATTTGAATTTTTTTATTGTATGTAACGAATAAACTCAAAAAGTACTGGACCGATTTCGAAAATTCTTTCACCATTAGAAAGCTACAGTCTTCCTGAGTGACATAGGCTATATTTTATCCAGATATTCCCACGGGAACGGGTACCACGCGGGTGAAACCGCGGGCGGCCGCTAGTATTTTATAATGCGTCTTCTTGTTAAGTTGTTTCTTAAACTGGCGTTATTTGTGTCTGTCTCCTAATTTAGCTGTTTGATACTCAGCTCCTCCTAGCCTTCTTTTAGTTGGTTACACAATACGAAGGAAATTTTACGGAAATTATCAGGAGACCCTGAGAGTAAGGAAGTAAACACAATTTGTTGAGAAGGCAGCCCTACAGCCCGCCTTCCAACTCATCCAGGCCGTCCAACCCACACTTATCATTGAGCTCATAAACTTGACAATGCCGTATTCTCGTAAATACATTCATTCCGCAAATGGTATTTTAATGGTTAAGGACAAAATTGTCTACAGGAGTAGCTACGACACTTGTCTTGTCACTCAACCGAACTAGAAAACATAAGATGCAGTAAATAAATACCTAAGAACAATAATTCCATTAATCTAATGTGAACATGATTTGATAATAATGAGGAAACTGTCTCTAAGAAGAACTACTACAAAAAGACTAATAAGGTTGGAATGACAGTATGTAAATTATTACTTCACTACATAGTATAAAACAAAGTCGCTTTCTCTGTCCCTATGTCCCTTTGTATGCTTAAATCTTTGAAACTACGCAACGGATTTTGATGTTTTTTTTTTAATAGATAGAGTGATTCAAGAGGAAGGTTTATATGTACTTTTTATCCCGATATTCCCACGGGAACGGGAACCACGCGGGTGAAACCGCGGGCGGCCGCTAGTATCAAATATAATTAACACCCGACTGGAAAAGTGGGGTGTAATAAGTTTAACATGTCTTTGTATCTGTTTGTGGCATCGTAGCTCCTGAACGAATGGACCGATTTTGATGCGGTTTGTTTGGTTTGAAAGCTGACGAGATCGAGATGATCCTTGCTACAATTTGTGAAGATTTAATTTGAAAAGTCAAACGTTTCAAGGTCCACAGCTCTTTTTGTTAGTAAATAATAATATCTGTGCATTTTTGGACTTTGTCGCATTAAGTTTTGTTTACATCGTCTTTGACTTTCTGTACAAATTGTCACAATCATTACTACGACAAAGTTCAAAAGTGCACAGATATTATTGAACTCGACTGTACCGACTTTACTTGCAAACAAAATATGTGTAATTTCAAAATAATGAATAAAATGTTATTTTTACTTTTTTGTTCTCCGGGGTTCATTAAAAAAATTTACTTTATTTTTTGAAGTAGGTAACTAACTTATTCAAATCATTGAAAAGTTATTAGACACGTTTACTTAGGTTTTCTGTTTAGAACATAAAGTTAATATACTTACCTAATCTGTGGTCGGGACAGGTCGTGTGTAGTAAGTAGTATGTGTAGTTTATTTATTTTTAATATATTCATTTATTTGCTTGTAGCTCATCAATTTAGTTGTTTATTTAATGTAAGTATTTGCGGTGATATATAAAATGTCATTGCTTTTATTTTTAGTATCGCATTGACGTCCACGTGTCAAACTAATTCTTTGGGATTCAGTTGAAAATCAGCGTCGGCTTTATTGCTGACTCAATGCTGAACTGGACACCCATTTGGTACTGACGTGGGACACTGGTTATGTTTTGTGTTTATTATAAGTTTTCACTATTATTTTAAGTACCTACCTGCTGTTTGTTCTTGCTATGTAATGTTTATCGCAATGTCCTATGCCTGGTACCAAATAAATCATTTTGTACTTGTATTTGTTGGTTTAGAATTACAATATCTAAAGCTAAACATGTCAGTGTCATGGTTGAACTTGTCCAAAGCCATCTTCTATCTCACTCGTTGCACTTGTAGCGCAAGCAGCCGAGAAATAATAGCGGGCCATGACTTGTCTCATTCCAAAGCGATTCTTATTGCAGTGCGAGCAAACACACGAGTTGTTGATATTGTGTCACTGGCTGATACTATCACTGTTGTATCACAACGTGAGTTTCTATTATTATCACTTCCATTATTTATTTCTATAGAATTATGATTTGATTGCGATTATTTCACTCCACTCAGTCTTCTCATTAAAACAATTAATCAAATTAATTTATTTTATTATTGATTATTATTATTTATTTATTTTATTATTATTATTTTATTATTGATTAATTTATTTTCCATAATCTTAGGTGGTAAGAAAACCGGTGTGTGATCTAGCGGTCTTAAGCGTACGAAGTAACCTATTTGCTGTCAAATATGTAATTTTTTTAGGAGACTTGTACTGAATCTATCCCCTATCCTAACTATTACTAAAGTAATCATTGCGATTTTTCACTGCACTAATTTATAGCCTATATAGAGTTGGCTTTTTTGAAAAAAATTACATATTTGACAGCAAATAGGTTACTTCGTACGTTTAAGACCGATCACACACCGGTTTTCTTACCACCTAAGATTATGGAAAATAAATTAATCAATCATGGTGATCTATAGGCAAATCTTGCTCTACCTCGTGAAACTGCTAAACACTCACTCGATGAAGGAGTAGCCCACGAGCCTGGCGGCGTGAGAGAAGAACGCGACGATGATGACATTGACGTGTCCTATGCGCGCCGTGATGGCGTCCGCGCCGTACAGGAACGGGATGCTGCTCAGCGTACCCACGGTCACGGTGATGCCTACACACAGACTATATTACAGTCCCCACACACGAGACACAAACGCTGCCACTAAGAAGCTAGAAGAAGATACAAGTGTCGACTACCGGCGTCGGGGTTCATATATAAGTTTTTAATAAAATTTTCATTTTTATGACAAGATTTTTTGCTGACTGTACTTTAATATTGTATTGTCATCTAAACCAAAGCTGTATACAAAATTTCAGCTCCGTCGGACACTGGGAAGTGGGTCAAATTAAGCTTGCAAGAATTGTCCCCCACTAACTAACTATCAAATTAACTAACTAACAAGTTAATAAAAATGCTTGTAAAAATGTACGAAAACTAAAGAAAAGAGGTCGGTGGCAATGGCGGCGTTTATTGGCATCCCGTGTGTAGCCAGGCTTACAGACACAAACACAATGAGTTTGAAAAATGGGTGTAAATAAGTTTTTAGTACAAATTTCATTTTCATGACAAGCTTTTTTGCTGACTGTACTTTAATATTGTATTTTCATCTAAACCAAACCTGTATACAAAATTTCAGCTCCATCGGACACTGGGAAGTGGGTCAAATTAAGCTTGCAAGATTTGTCCCCCACTAACAACTATCAAACTAACTAACATGGCAAGTTAATATGAAGCTTGTAAAAATGTACGAAAACTAAAGGAAAGAGGTAGGTGGCGATGGCGGCGTTTTTTGATGGCCCGTGTGTAGCCAGGCTTACAGACACAAACACAAAGAGTTTGAAAAATGGGTGTAAAAATAGACACTGAAGGTGCAGAGGGATTACGGGGGTTTGCAACCAACCAACCGCAACTAGCTGATCCAGTTGATTGCGGTGATCAACTCATAGGTCCCGCGGAAAGATTACTATTCAAGAATTAATAGAGGTCTGCTTAAATTGTTCGGGTCACAGAGATGCTTGTACAGAGACCACGTTGTAGAAACATGGTCGAGGTTAAGAATATTCCGTGGGAAGATATAGTTTACCTACAAGAACGGGATATTGCTCAGAGAGACCACGGTCACAGACTACACTATATAGATGTCGGTCGGGGCTATATCGTTGAACTGGGCCAATCGAGTTCTGCCTGGGTGGGCAGTTACAGATGGGCAATCCACCACCCGGGTTTAAACCCAGGACGGTAAAAATTTTGTGTTTAAACCCAATAAACACCCAAATTTTTGGGTGTTTACAATTTTTTACTTAAATTCGAATACCTGTTCTAGTTCTCGACCTCACCAAATGCTAGCTGGTACAGTGGCCCACAGTTCCAGCTACCCGTTTCCGTATTTAATTTCGCTCTCATCAAGTGGTTAATTATTTGCGATAGAACGAGGCGACATGAAAGACCGGAAATGGGAAGCTTGAGCATTTGAAGCCCATATTTTGTCCTTATATGGGCATAATATGGGCTTTAAATGTCACGATGTATTAGACTGACAAATCAAGAAATGGTGGCGAACCGTGATATGCCCTGGCAGATCTCGATCGGCCTGATAAGACGCATAGCCTATGACATAGACACATGGTCGAGATTGGGAATATGCCGTGACAAGATATAGATTATAGTGTTAAGAGAGTGCGGTCACGGTGATTCCGACAGACAGCTGATACAGGCATTACTGGGCCAGGGTTCATAGTCAAGGTTTCTCCCCGTGGGAAGATATGTTTATTGTTTAACGAGGGTTACCTAGGAACTGGTATATTTTTTGAAACAAGAAATTCATGTGGATACTGTATGGATATCATATTTTTATAGTTTAAATACAAATAGATTTTTGTTAATATTAAAATATTACTGTAATAACTGTTGCCTTACCTAGT
Source organism: Crambus lathoniellus (assembly GCA_949710035.1). Taxonomy (NCBI): domain Eukaryota; kingdom Metazoa; phylum Arthropoda; class Insecta; order Lepidoptera; family Crambidae; genus Crambus; species Crambus lathoniellus. The sequence goes on from OX453298.1 coordinate 2,971,071, forward strand.
AAAAAGTTTGGTGCTCCCAATTCTTTCAGGTAAATAAATAGATACGATTCGATAAATCCCCAAAAGTTACCCAAAGCAAATAAAAAGAATATAAAAATTATGATATGTGGCATCTTTATGATGTTAACTAAATCTCTCAGCAAATTATCCGCAGGCAACTTTGCTCCCAGAGGCATCACAGCCACAGTTATTGCCGATATTAAAAGCAATGCATCATAAGTATAGAAAGCAGCTGAATAGTCCGTGTGACCTGCAATCAACAAACCGACGTAAACAGTAAGCAACGAATTATTGACATACAAGATAACGATTGCTAGATTTCATGTCGCATCGTGCTCACCAGCTTGTTTGCTCTGCATATCTATAAGAATTCCAGTAATAGGCGAGAATATCGCCATTCCGATACTTGAGAATAATCTTTCTCGCCCGAAGTCTCCTCCGTACTTCTGAATCATAGTTAAGGCGATCGGGTCCATGATAGTGACACCAGCCGATAGCATGACAGTCCCCATGAATCGCAGGAAAAAGTAAATGTAAAACGTCTTATCGTCACTTTCTTTATAATCCGGTGGGCAGATATCGGGCCCGCCTCTCCTGTAATATTCCAGTGATAATTTACTATAGATATCTACCGGTTAAGTAAACTAGATAAAAACGGTAGTCGATAAGTGATTGTAATAAATAATAACAACTTGATCACAATATAACGTGCACCTGTCTTGGAAAACTCCAATTGGCTATTTGACTGTTGTTGAAATGTAGATATTTAATTATGACATTTAGAAATATAACGTTATCGAATAGCAAACGTGAAAAAAGCGAAGCTACTTAATGTGACTCTAGCTATCTCTTTCTAAAACGGAATTTTCTATGGCGAGAGTATGGCGCTATAGAAATGTGACGTCACATTTCGATAGTGCTCTCCTTGTCTAACTAGAAAGATTGATGCTCTATATCGCTGAAAGTATGCAAGATATTTAAAAATAAATACCTATGTTGTGTTGCTACTACTTCAACAAACATTTTAAGTTAATAAAAAAATTTTTGTCAAGTACCCAATTACCTAAAGTCACATTTCTGAACCATGCAGTCAGCAGATAGTATTTCTAGACGTTGTTGAGACAGTTTAGTCATATTATGCAACATGACAAGTCCTCCACACCTCAGATCTTCTTTGTCTAGCGCCGTTATGTTAACACCTTGAGCTATTAACAGTTTTTCACCAAACCTGGATCTAAAATCTGTTATTGGATCATCTTCATCCTAAAAAGTTTGTTATCATCATTTCCGTTGCTACTAGGAATAATTTTAAGTTAAAAATATCTTAGTTTATCATTATTCATAAAAAATATAATGCAAAGTTAGTTAGTTAGTTGTTATTTCACAACGAAACTTACTCTTTCCATTTCGATACCAAGTTGTTCCTTCGGCTCTCCTAAATCATCGTGAACTTCTATGAGAAAGAATGCAGCGTCATTGAAATCTTCTTCATCATCTTCCGTGATATTTAAGAAACTGAAACAAGTTTAGTTTATTTCTGTATGAAGACTTATTGTAAACTAAGTTGCTGCGGAAAAATAAGATCAATCATACTTCATTATGTTGGTAATTAATTGCCCTATCATACATAAATAAGCCCTCATTTTGGAATTAGTAATTAAGTACTACGAAATAAAAGTATTTATTTTTCTTCTTTCTAGGAAACGATGAAACTCTTTTGAATAATTATTTGCCTACTCCCAATGTTTAATGTCATAAAAATTATCATTGTTATTCAAACCTCATTAATAGTCAGTAGCACTAGAAGTGCTTATGTCTTTTATTGCCCAAAATGCGATAAGGCAGATGACTAAGTAGGTACTTACGATTCTTTGTGTTTAGGTTATTTCTACGTAAATAGCTACAAAACGCACTACCTTAACAATAGAAATATTTACTGCTGTTGTGAAAAATAAATATATGTAGCTTTCTTCCGCAAAAAATCACAAAACGTGCACTTATTCGGTGCTGGATTGCATACGGTCAAACATCTCCTGAAGATGCCCCGGGTTGGGCCGAAACACGTGTAGAGTGTGATCGGTAAAGATGCACGTTTTTTGATTATTTGCGGAAGAAAGCTACATATATTATTTTTCACAATGGTTAGGGACTTCCGCCAGGTGATGCCTGATTCAATCAAATATTTACTGCTGTTGTATTTTGTGGCTGATGTGGAAATCCAAGTCATCCTTGTCGTCGTCGTCGCCAGGTTCGGTGACGGGACTTTCCGTGGGTCTTGACAGCTTGCAGTGGTCCACACACCGGTCCAGAACGAAGTCCACTGTCTCGTCCTCATCGGGGCATTCCCTACTTGGACATGGGCTCCACCATATCTAAAAATATATTGACCACAGTTCCATAACCCGCACCATATGAAATATACAAAACCGCGTTTATACAAAGCCTAGGTACTCCTAATTTCTAGTAAATACTATGAAAGGATCAAAGGAGTTACGAATTCAAGGTTGAAGTTGTGCATAAGTCCTTCTTAATTCCCATAACTAATTCAAACAAACGGACTTACGTTATGACACTGGTTAATTCGCCCTGAGGCCGGATGACGGCGATTTGCTCAAATTCTTAGAACAGTCTGGGTTGGCTCGTGACTAAACAACTAGGGTCGATCAGTTAGGGATCAGTTTCGAAACGAATCTATAAATATTCCTCACCTCGACACTGTTCGTGATCGGATGCCGCATCACGTACGCGGACGGCATCACGCCGGGCGTCTCCTGGTGCGGGATGAGCAGCAGCGAGTGGTGGAAAGCGGCGTTCAGGATCAACGCCGTTATCACCACTGGCTTGTACTCGCCGAAACGATCCACCAAAAATCCTAAAACACATCCAAACTAAGCACCTGAACGACTCGTAATCTGCGTCGCCCTCGCTCGTCATCTAAATACTTACCAGTAACGGGAGGGCTTAGAAATGTCGTAAAAGGCAACGCTAGGTATACGAAAGAGATTTCGCGCACAGTCAGTCCTATACTTTGCATGTGTATCGTCAAATACGGTAGCAAGGAGGCGGTAGCCCCGTACATCACAAACAGAGTCACTTTCAGCATGATCAGGTTCGGGTTGATGCGCATCCACAGCATCCACCTCCTGAGGCAGCCCTGCTCCTCATCGTCACCCTCCATGGTGCAGTCGTCCTCGCTTGTTTTTTTCGAAACGTTCTGTATCTTTGCCATCTCCGATGCGTGCACTCACATTTTCATAATAAACATGTAAAAGTGTTGCTCCGCGGGCTATATCTTATCGACTGGCGGTCGGGAAAGCCAGCGTGCGGTATGACGATTGTTTGCTTAGGCTCGAGTTGATCAAACGAGCTGGTTGCGGGCTCGGAGCTAGCGGGATAACCAGGTAGGGTCCCGTGCTCCGGAGCTACTGAGCCGCCAGCGGATTGTAGCGGACGAGCGGACACCAATTTACAAATAATAGCAAATTACCTTCGTTTAAGAAGTGTCACGGCATTGGTGGGGATGTTGGTTAAATCGACTGGCGATCTGGAGACCTTGCGGGTAATCGCTGGGGCGGGGTGCGCCAGGATTTGCGCCTTAGTCCCCGATGGAGCATCGGCTCGCGAAATAGCGCCAAATATTGTTCGACTCTACAAATTGTAAGTAGCTTCATTATTTATTTTTCATCTGTTTTTGACTCTTTCATATTATTTCACCACAACGCCCAAAACTCGTGCAACCTTAAAAATAAATAAAAAATATTTTAATTTATAAAACCTTCGATGTTATTGTTGGTCGAAGTATAAAACACTCTAAACACGTGGATGGAATTTAGTTCCAGAAAAGATTTTTTGTAAAAAATAAATCATTTGTCTTTCAAACTTCAATCAACATTTTAGATTGAGTCTCATTTTACAATCATTCACCTACTTCATCATCATCAGCCATTTAATGTCCCCACTGATGGGGCACTGACCTTCCTTATGGATGGATAAGGAGAATGAAGGAGAACCTACTTATCTAAACTACATTGGCATTAGCATATTGGCTAAAAATATAGGTAAGTAGGTATTTAATATTGTTAATACTTTACATTCCCCATTTATTAAGTCTATTTAATTTACTAGCTACCTTACTTATCTACCTCGGAGGTACCTAAGTACATATTTTAATGACCATCGACCAAAATTTTCTTTCATCTAGTACGTAGTAATTTGACGACCGATTTGGCACAGGGGTAGGCTACCCACCTTCTGCGCCAATGGTCTCGGGTTCGATTCCCGAACAAGACAAATATTTGTGTACATGAACATGTCTATTTGTCTTGGTCTGGGTGTTTACTATGTATATTAAGTATGTACCTACTTATTTACAAACAAAAAATATTTAAGTAGGTATATATTTATCCGTTATCAAGTTTTCCATTATACAGTTTCTTAATTAAATTAAAATGGGCTTAGATAATTGGTGTGAATGTAAGAAGTTATTTATTTTATTTATTTATTTAATCACTACAAAACCGATCACTAAGTTCGTATTTTTTGCTTGGAACCAAAACAATGCAGAAATGTTATATGAAATCTCATTGTTGCACTGTGTTTCATTAATGCACCGTTTTTTGTTGGAGTGTAGCAAAGAGTGTGCAACTGTGCACTGTGCAGGACTTAGTTTGGGGCCAGGACTTTTAAAATTTTCAAGAATAAAGGACGATGGGACAAAACGTCCCCCCAAAACCAACAGATTTGAAATGTACCTATCTCAGGTGAAAGATATTAATATAGTGACAACTTTTTACTATGGCTACATACCTCAAAGTTTTTATTTTGAGTAGGTATATTTTATTATGGTAGGTAGATTGGTATAGTTGAAAGAAAAGTAGATTACGGACCTTTCTCAAGTGAGTAATTAATGCACTCGTGTTAATTTAGTGCTCTCGCGTGCGCTCGGGCACCTCGATGCAACAATCTACTATTTTATTCATGCAATTTATATGCATAAACGTGCATTTCTATAGCTAGAAAAAAATAGGATTGTAAGGAAAAGGAAATGTCTAAATCATGTCTAAATATAAAACTACGACATCTATAAAAGTTACTTTTCATCTTATTGAAACGTGCTTTTGTGCTCAGCGCCATCTGTCGTTGAGTAGTTAAGTAAAATATTTTGTATGTTGGATGGTTGGTTCCAAATTATTTTTAATTTAGGTTCATTTAGGTACTACGGTTTACATGAACATTTTGTTGTAATTAATAGCAAATAATTTGGATTTTCTAATAAACTTTCCATGATTTTTGAATAAAATTTTATTATTATATATTTTAACATAGATATTTGTTTGCAAATATGCAAAAGTTTGACTATCAGCTATCGACAGTGGCCAAAACTGGGGCATTCATTTGGCACCTCTCATGCCCCCAGTACAAGTTGGCCGACCATGGTCGGCGACCATGACCAATACATCGTACATTGACACTTTTGAACGAACAAGTTTAAAAACGTTCTTTCAAAAGTGTCAATGTACGATGTATTGGTCATGGTCGCCGACCATGATCGGCCATCGTGTACTGGGGGCACAACACATTTCGTGTTAGAAAATAAATATGGAGTTGTGTAGGTAGAGTTATAGTGTCTATACACGTTCCGATCCGACAGCCGATTTGGTCTGCTCCCAGACCAAATCTGCGCTACACACGTTCCGATTTGGTCTGTTCCGACCAAATCTGCGCTACACACGTTCCGATTTGGTCTGGGAGCAGACCAAATCGGCGGTCGGATAGGAGCGTGTGTAGCGGCTAGTAGATAAATACAAAAAACTATTTTATTTGCGTATCCAAATCTGTACAGCGCCTCTGGTGGGCAGTAGCAGAACTACAGAATCTCATACTCAAATGTCTCTGGAGCTGCTACACACGTCCCGATCCGACCGCCGATTTGGACTGACTCCAGACCAAATCTGCACACGTAGCATGACAAACCCGAGAAGAGTTTTGTCTACCTCGAAAGATTAAGTTTGTTTACAATGAAATGTCATTTTTGACGTTTCGATATAGACAAAACCTTTCTCGATTTGGTACGCACGAACTTCACTTCCTACCAAATCGGAACGTGTGTAGGCTTCCGACCGGATCAACTACAATAAATAGGCAGTGTTGACAATTTTGCAGGTTTTCCCCTTATGCGCACCACAGATGGTCAGTTCGCCTATCGGCAACGGCCTGTCAGTTGGCCGCAATCGGCCACACACTCCTCAGAACAATAACTAAAGCTATTGTTCTGAGACACACTCACAGTTTCCTAAAAGGTTTAGAACTGACAGCTAATGCGCAGGTACAGAAACTACCGATTAGTACTAAAACTGACGGCTATCAACTGCTCGTGTATGGCCTCAAAGCCGGCTTTCGACTATTGCCGACAGGTAATGACCGGTCTAGTGTGTGGCCGATGGAGGTCTCGTACGTCAGACGGCCGATCCGGTCTAGGCCGACAGGCGATCTGACCGTCTGTGGGCTCCTTTAGGGAGAAAGTATGTAAAAGCGAAAATATTAAGAGCAGATAGAATTACGTAGGTATAAGGGTATTAGGAGAGGCCTATGTCCAGCAGTGGACGAAAACGGGCTGAATGATGATGATGAAGGGATTCTCAGAGGATTCAATTTAATGCTCGTTCATGACTTTTACGTAGGACTGAACGAACGAAAAGTTTAAATAATGGCCATTTATGCAAAGATTCTTTTATCTATTAGTTTATTTTCCTTTCTTTTATTTAAAAACTCGCATTTGTATTAAAACTAAATATAAATATAAAAGCATAACATCTCATCAATAAGTGCTGCTTTTAGTAGGTAATAATTTAGCATGTTTTAGTACCTGGGGGGTAATTGTCTAATTTCAACATCAATCGCAATCGCTTTCAGTTTGACATCTATCACTTGTTATTGAAGAAAGTTGTCAAAATTTTAGTTGACAAAAGCAGCAATGGCCGTGCAATATCTTTCAAACTGAATGCGATTGCGATTGATGTTGAGTTAGACAATTACCCCCCTGTTTATCCTTATGCTCGCATCTTATACTACAACAATAGGAAAAAACGGACAAAGCTTTTTGTAGATGGCGTCTTTGTGATTGGAGTCCACTTTCTACCTACAAATAATGTGTGGGATAATAATGTACTCTTTGGTCGATGATTGGTTAAAGGATTTCATCGATGTTGACAGCTGTTATGATTGGTTGTTATTGTGACGTTATGTCACACTATCACACAATCTACAAAACAATGACAAAACATTACTCCAATATCACCTACGCCCTCTATCGTGATAAAAAGTTAGTTTTCCTCCCCATTGAATTCTATTGTTTTTGTATGTGCGCATGTTCCAAATATTTAGCAGAAAATCAAAACATAATGAAATTGAATTCTTTATAGTAATAAAACAATAGTAACAGAAAATATATTTCTTTTTCGATGTTTTCAGTATTTAAGAATAATATTAATATTGGGAGATTGGTGCGGCAGATTTGGTTTGAACGGAAGAACTTCACTGCCGATCTTCCCCTGTACCGGCTAAAAACTCTGGGTATGGACATGGGCTTCATTTGACATTTGATGCCCATATTATGCCCATATCCCAAAATATGGGCTTCAAATGTCAAGTGAAGCCCATGTCCATATCCATATTTTTTAGTCGGTAGGCCCGGTAGACCCCCAGGGGGGCTACCGCGTAACTTTATGGGTATGAACTTCATACGTTTTTCCGAACTTTAAGTCAATTTTATAAAGAAAATAGCCGCTATCAGTTCCTTGTTTTGTGACGTCGGGTATAACGATAACTAGCTAGCAACGTTCAACAGAACAAAGCAGCAAAAAACTATCAGAATAAGGAATTCAAATGACAGTTGAAGCCCATACCCATATCCAGATTTCTTAGCCGGTAGCCCCCCTGATCCGCGCATCAAATCTGCAGTGAAGTTCCTCCGCACCAAATCAGCGGTCGGATCGGAACCTGTGTTGCGGCCGGCAAGCTGCTCGCCAAACGCTCGCCGAGCGCCCAATGTGTACAGGCAAGTGAAAAGGGGCATTGCACGTACACTAGCGCCACCGTGTATTCGTTAGTAATCGTAAACCAAGTCAATATGGAAAAAATTAAAAGGCCATGCCCTCTTAAATTGCCTCTAATATTTTTTGAATAACTCTTTAATACTTTTCATTCTTTGAACTACTTTAAAAAAGCAATCGAAACGTAAGTGGCCACTTTTGGTTCAAATGGATTTTAAAACTTACAGAAAAAATGAATTTAAATTGAAATAAAAACTATAGGAAATTTAAGAGAGCATGGCGCTTTCCTTTTGACTTGACTTGGTTTACGAGTCATAAAAATATATGTATTGGCGGCGCTAGTGTACGTGCAATGCCCTCTTAAAGTGGCCACAAAGGTCTCCTGCCCTACTCGTTGAGACCTTTCATTTAATACCCATTTGCTATAAATTGAAGAAATCATTTTTTCATTAGGTCCTTTTTTTGGCGCGACACGACCGCCATATTGTATATTTAAAAAAAACAGTGTTACTCGGGATTATCGGGATCCCGAGTGGGGATGACATAACATTTCTAATGTAATGATACATCAAACTTTCGAATACTCAAAGCATCAAACAATAAAATCCGCTAATTCAAAAGTTATGGTGGAATAAATACATACCTAACCCCTCAAGCGTGTTGCGTCGCAATGCGACAGACTCGAAATAGTCGTCAAGTGTGTTGTGTTGTGTCGCATCGCATTGCGACAGAAACGTAAAGGGTATATAAAAAGCTTGTCTGTGGCAAAACTACTGTATTTCTATCATATAAACTTATGTCACCGTGTAGTTGATGAAACGAGACGACTATATAATCAAAAAGAAACATCTACAATTAGTAAAATTAATAATACCACAGATATAACTAAAACTATAGAAAAAAAACACATAATACATTTATCACTTTATTTACGCCGGTAACCTGATACACACTTGACGGCTATTGCTGTTTTATATTGACACGCTTTAGGGGTACCTCGAACAATATGACGATTGTATACCTTCGATCAACAATAACACCTAACCTAAATTTCTAGTGACTTATGAACAATTTATTGTTCCACAGCAATAATTAATTATAAAAAACCATAATATCTTATTAATATAGTGCGTAATTACATGTTGGCCTTGGCTCCGGCGAGCCTACACGAGCCATCACAAGCAGCCGTTAATATGCTGGCCGCTTGCGATGGCTCGCCTAGGCTCGCCCAACATATAAACTCACAATATTAGGCTTATAGCACTGGTATCATGAGAAAGACCAATAAGTTCTTGTGTTTTATCTACATTGCGGTTTAGCATTTGCAAAACTATTGAGTCAAACAGTGATGGCAATATGATTCGTATGGTGCTATCTCACTTTATCTTGTTTATGACTGGCAGGCATGTTATATTTACATAATTTACATCACTTAAACAACGACTACGACTGGTCAATGTTATAATGTGTTTTATAATTTAATATTGCGGATGCGATACATACATTGTTAGTAATTTAAAAGTTTCAATAAATTCTATTTTTGCTTCAGTTCAACTTAGAACGCTCTGCCTGCCATCTTGTGACAACAAAAATAACTAAAATGTAGACCGTCTGTAGTCTACTGCAAATTGTCAACCATAATGCATTGCGCATAAATGGCCGCCATGTTGCTGCCGTCTGAAGGATGTTCGCAACTGTGTGTGTTTACTAATGAATTTTAAGACATTAAATAGTTAAATTACCGTGTTTGTGAAATTGTGAGTGTACAATGGTTTTATATTTCATATGTTGCTGTGTTTGAAAAGTCTGTCAAATGTCTCTGACGCCAATAAACTGTGAAATTTTCTTTAGATAGTCACTCTGATTTGGACGGCATAATGGCTGACAATCTGATTCAAAAGTCACATAAAACTAGTGAGAAAAACAAGTATAACAGCGTTGTTCACCGCACAACGAGCGAATCTCTTCGTCTGAACGAGTCGGAGAAGGGAGTGACTCACCCGACGAGCCTTCAAGCCGTCCATAACCCGAGAAAAATATCTTCGTTTCAGATCACCAGTGTGACGGTTGGCTCTCGAGTGAGCACTGATGCAGGAGAGGATTCCGCCGACGATCTAGATGAATCTCACACCGACGACATCTCTCGAGTGACCGATATCGAGAATGAGACACCAAGTTACTCTGAAGACACCTTCTCGAAAGATGATGTGTTTTACAATGCGTCAAGTGCATCACTAGGCTGTGCCCCTGTCATCCCGACCAGTTCACAGTACGGGCTCGCGATTGTCGGCCAGGACAACACCAACCAAATAGGAGGAGCAGTGCCAAATAGTAATAATACAGAAGTAAGTGACATGCATGTCAGCGTCACAAACGCCGGGACGGGTAGCATTATCAATCTAATAGGAAATGCTAAACCCCAGGAAGGTATGAAAGAGATACAAGAACATGTTAGGAATGAAAGGTTTAAGGTTGTAAAAATTGAGAGTACGGAACCATTTCGCAGGGGTCGATGGATGTGTATGGACTATCTGGATCACACTAATTCTCAGCAGAATGCACCTATAACATTAAATAACAACTTGGATATAGCAGATCCAAACTTACAGGCTCCGGACAGCGGTGTTGTTATAAATGATTGTCAACATGATGAGTTAACCAATGATCTGACAAATAAAGGGCCTAAAGACCAACAAGGTAACCCTCCATCAGTGCAGCATTTAGAGCAGAATATCCAGAAACAATTTCCTATGGCTTCCCCGGGCCAGTCGTTAACTCAGCCCCTAAATGTTGTGCAACAGATGCCGGTGGCTCAGTCAGTGTCAGTACAGTCACCCCCATTAGAAATGCCACAACAGATGCCAAATCAAAACATGCAGCCACAACAGCAAGTGGGTCAACAACACCCTCAGAGTATGACTCACATAACTATGCAGAATGCACCGCAGCCTCACCCGCAGGCGCCTCAACAGCAACAAGTGCAACAGATTACTCAAAGTTTTCCTCAGCATCAGTTGCAGCAAGTGATTGCCCAGTCTCAGGGCATGGCCATGCAGCAAATACCTATGCACCAACAGATTCCACAGCAGATGCAACAGATGCCTAATCAGCAAATGCAGCAGATGAACCAGCATATTCCACAAACGCAAATGGCTAATTTACAAATGCAACAGCAAATGCCTCAGATGCAAGCTATGCAAAACCAGGGTCAAATGACTAGTCAACAACCACAGATGCAACAAATGCAATTGCAGCAGATGCAAGCCCAACCAAACCCTCAACAAATGCATTTGCAACAGACCCAAATCCCTAATATGGGTCAAAGTCACCACATGCAGGGGCAACAAGCTATGGGACCGCAACAAGCACAACTGCAACAAATTCAAGCCCTTCAGAACCAACAAATACCAAATCACATACAACAAATGCAAATGCCTACTCAAATGACCGGAGCTAATCAACAAATACCACAGATGCAGACTCAAATGCACCAGATGCCGACACAATCGCAGCAAACTGTAGTTCCCGGAATGCACCCACAGATGCCTCAACAGGGTATGAATACTGTGCAACCTCAGTATAATCAAGCAGTCAACCAATCCAATCCTCAGACAATGATGAGTGCAAATATTCCATCATCACAGCAAACTATGGTTCAACAACAACATAACGTTCCCCAGTTTCATACACAGCAGCCCCAAATGACTCAGCAAGGCCAAACTTTACCACAAGAGGTGCTGACAAATATTGTTACATCACAGCAAGGTGCAACTTTGCCAACTAATCTTCAGCCGATGGTGTCTCAGCCACAAGGTGCAACTTTGCCAGCAAATCTCCAAAGCTTAAACCAACAACAAGGCCCTTCAGTACACCCTATGGCCCAGCAACAAGGCAGCGTTCCTCAAGGAAACATGCAGATGATGGCAACGGCTCCCCAGAATATGCAGATGACTCTAGACGGGAATCAGCCTAGCATGCAGATACCCGCCTCAGATCCAATATTCATGCAGCCGGCTAACGTCGGCCAGCAGATGCCTGTTGGGCAGCATATGGCGCAGCAGAATATGTTACCACAGCAAGTGAGCGGCCAGGGGCAGATGGGAGGCGTGCAGTACGTGCCGAGCCAGCCGGTGCAGCAGGTGTCGATGGCGCACCAGAACATGCCGATGACGATGCAGCAGAACATGCCGGTCGGCATCGGCAGCGGCGTGCACGCCAACGTGGTGCAGTCCCAGACAAGCATGGGCCTAGGGTACGGTGGGGTGGTACCTGTCATGTCGCAGAGCAGCGTAGCCCCCGAAGCTACTGTATCTGGGACTAACTCGCCGGTTGTGTCGTTGCCGGTGAATTCGACAGCTTACGTCTCCAACGCCCAACCTGGACATGACAATCAGGGCTTCGGAAGCCCAGTGAGTGGTGTGGTGTCTCATGCGATCAGTAGTGCGGTGATGAGCAATGTGAATGTGAGTGCTTGTGAAAGTGGTGCTGCGGAGGTGCCTGCTGATATGCAGGCAGGCGACTCGGCCGATGGAAAGGAGGAGCAGCAGCCGCTACCACCTCAGGAGGATGAAAGGTAAGTGTTTTCTCTCTGTATCATTTACAAAACTGTTTTTGTTTCTTCCTAGTAAAGAATGAAAGTATTAAACTATTTTGTTCATAGTGGTTAAAATTTTATGCATAATTTAATCACAGATCTCTGGATCTTGGTTCATTTTTCATCGCTGCTAACAAAACCTCTTAGATAAGGTATACTCTATACAAATTACACAAATTTAAAAAATACAAAGACAACACACTAAATCTTTGAACTGAACCTCCCTAAGGTTTCAGTTTCAGTTGTAGAAATATGACCAAAATTTAAGTTTGAATCATAATATCAGTTTTATTTGCAAAATAAGAGTTACATCACATTGAGAAAAAGAAATTTCAATGTTACATACTTAACATATAATTAGTTTCAACGAACTTGTTGCATAAGACACATTTTATGCATCTTTTTTATTAAATAGAATCATCTTCAACATTTTGAAAATTGTCTTACATACCTACCTAACTGCTGAATTTTAAAGTTATGAGTTTTGTGTACTGTACCAATCAATGCATACATAAATTATCAGACTCTTATTAATACACATTATGTTTGTACATTGTTTAAATAGTAAATCATGTTAATGAATGACCATTGATAAGTATTTAAAAGTAAGAATCAATCAACACTTGAATGATATGATAGATAACCTCTTTTACAAGTTAGTATGTGTGTTAAAAATTAACAAATGTTATGACATATTTCTATCAAGTCCTAGTAATTTTGCACTAACTAGTCGAAATAGATTATGTGATGTCACAGCAAGGGGGTGTCACTCCGCAGTTTAGGTACGTTCGGCCGGCGCGCCTGCCGGGCAGGCGTATGGCAGAAGGATGCCGCTCGGCTCGTACGCTCCACGTTCGCGCGTAAAACGATCGATCATTCCTGTGATTTTTGTGCACCGAACAATGAATACTAAACGTTGTTATAATCCGTGTATAAGATACTGTTGTGTTTACGGGTGTATAAATAAAAGAAATAACAAAAGAAACAACAAAACCGAACCCGCAAGTCGCTCGCAACCCTAACCAGCGAGCGAGCTGTTTGATACATTCATAGAAATAGAAACGCTCGCGCGTAGCAATAGGGCACAGTTTTGCTTGCATGCGCGAACTCTAGGTTATTATAACAGTAGGCAAGCGATGACAAAGCAACCGGAATTGGACTTTATTTCCACGCAGAAAGATTTATTTTTATTTGAATGAGCTTGCAGAGTGAGTCTTCTGTGCCTTAGCACTATTATTTATTCTGTGGTCACAGTAAGATTTGATTTTGTCAAATCTTGTATTTTTCAATTTTGCTTCTTTTTTAACATGGTTTAAATAGATTGGCATGGAATGTGCCACATAATTATTATGTATATGCCCCAAAGTAAAATAATAATACAACAGTTTGTTTGTTTACTTGAAAGCAAAATCTTCATACATGTTATTAAAAGTTTAAGCAGAGTAAAGGGCTTATTAAACTTGGCTAAATTCAGCATCTAATTAAGCATACATTGCTTGTTTTGATTGCATCACTTGCTACAAATGAGCTTAAAGAAAGCAATGTGTGCTTAATTAGATGCTGAATTTAGCCAAGTGTAATAAGCTTTTAAGCGCTCGCTCGTTCAAGGAGAGGCGGCGCGTCGCGCGGCGCTGGCGAATTGTGCATCAGTTGGTGCGTCACATAGACTTCTTTGATTAGACGTCTGTCGCGAGCCCGCAATGATAGCACAATTCGCCGCCTGACGCGAGGACGCGAAGCCTCTCCTTGATCGAGCCGTAACTTTGTTGATTATATCACTTATAGGTACCTAATATAAATACGCCTGTGTCCAGCAGTGGGCGTCATAATATTTGACCGAAATCTTGATTGGGATTTGGACTCAAACCCATTAAAAGTAAAAAAAAACTATGTACAGTCGAGTTCAATGATATCTGTGCACTTTTGAACTTTGTCATGTAGTAATATTGTTACAATTTGTACAGAAAGTCAAAGTCGATGTCAACATAGGTACTTAATGCGACCAAGTCCAAAAATGCACTGATATTATTGAACTCGACTGTACCTATTTTATTTTAATTTACTTAATATGTATCTGCACTTGTACTTATACATTTTTTTTCATGATTTCATAATCCTTAGCAATTATGGTCTTGTGCTTTGCATATTTTGGATGAATCAACATGACGAGCCTCTCCTCTAACACTTGAATAATTTGCAAACATAGTTTGGAATCAACATTATGCGCTTAATCACAGCACAAGTTAAATCTTCAAACAGCGGACATGCATCCAGCTAAAACGAGCCGATCCCGTTTCTATTTGCAAAAATAACCCATCCGTAGACAATGGCAGTTGTTTTCGTTGCGTTCCGAGTCCGGCTTGAAGGTGCTCGGCGTGGAATCCGGCGTCCCTTTGAAGCGGTTTATTTTGCGCTTCGTCCTGCGACATAAATAGGTGGTTGACACGTACGATGCTTGCGCGCCGGCATGCCGTATGCCGCCGCCGGTGACTCACGCGCAGACAACTACGGCCTAATCAAAAAGCGCGCAAGCCATCCACTTTCTTTTTCTGTCTGATCGCTTTACCATTATGTTCGGTATCTGCTGTTATAAATGCAATATTGGCGTTTGTCTCTTCGGTCTTCGCTGCAATAGACAAATCTGTGCAAAGCGTCAATTAACAACACTTAATAACTGACTTTAACTAACTTTTTTTTACAATCACACCAATTATCTAAGCCCATGTAAATTTAATTAAGAAACTGTGTCATGGAAAACTTGATAACGGATAATATATATATATATATACTTAAATACTTTTTGTTTGTAAATACATACTTAATATACATAGAAAACCCCCAGACCAAGACAAATAGACATGTTCATGCACACAAATATTTATCTTGTTCGGGGATCGAACCTGAGACCTCTGGCGCAGAAGGCAGGTGTCCTACCCCTGCGCCAAACCGGTCGTCAAATAAAATAAATAAATAAATTGTAAGTTTTCATTTAAGAAGTCTGTTAGTTAAAACAGCCCCAATTACAGAGCTACGTACCAAGCAAGGCTTAACCCAACATTTATTTTAAATACTTCCTCGTGTATGACATGACATGAAACCGCAAGAGCGGCGTCTGTACCGGCGCCTGCGCACCGGCTCACCGGCGTCTCTCGTAATCGAGTCGAGACACGAAGGTCGTAATCTGAACCCTCCACTCCGCATCTGATCGACTCGTAGGCTCCACTGTTCATGTGAGTTTAGCTGAATATGAAAACTATAACTTAATCTAGAAAATCTAACCCCTTACAAAACAGTAGGGCTACACAGCCCAAGTGTCGTCGGCATCGCTATCGGCTTCATCATCATATGACAAATGGATGTGACACATAGCTACTTTTTTGTCATAAGTTTTTATTGGTCCAAAAAAGAAGTAGCAATGTGACACATCCATCTGTCAAATGAAGCCGATAGCGATGCCGACGACACTTGGGAGGTACTTGGTAGCCCCACAGGTAAATCTTGCTTTTTGTTTTCATACAAACATGCGCACTTCACGGTCATTTAGGTAAATAAAACTGTCAGTATATTTCTACAATAATATCTGGGTCAAATGTATTGGAAAAATGTTTGATTTTCCGATATCATTTGAAACGACTTTGAAAACCACTTCACATACGCGAACTTCAACAAATGTATAACATTAGTTGAGTTTCATAGAACAATGTATGGAACGTGAACAAACTTTCATTAGAAGAAAGTTGTTTTGGTACTTACTGATTCTGAGACGAGCTTAAAATTTTAGATGGTGTTCAAAGATTAACCCTCTATAAAGGAGTTGTTAAATTTAATAGGCAAATATGGCTAGGATGTGTGCTATTAGGTAAAATTACCAAATGCATCAGTGGTTTACAAATGTTCCAAAGTTATTAGTTTAGATGCACATAAATGTTTAAAAGTAAAATTATAGCCACACTGAATCGCCATTTTACTCACCATTGTGACAGCTGACAGTAGTTGTCAGCTGTTTGTCATCATAACCACCAATGGCAAAACACTTCATGGCCGGTTGTCAATATAGACAGCATTGCCAGAGTAAAAAAAAAATTGTGCTGTTCGTAAAACATCCAAGGTGTGGTCAAGCGATGAAATTTAAAAAAAGATGTGCTTTTTTGTTTGGGGATGTTAAATTTTTGAGTATTTTTAATGAAATATGTGAATTTTTTGGCGTGTACTGAGATATTGCACATGGCCTAGCCGAGAAAGTTTACATTTCCTTTCTACTAATATTTCTTAAAACTACTATATGTTTTGCTCCTTTCCCTGGTATATACCTACTATAAAATTTAGATCAAAAGCTGTTGGCAACCCTAATTCAGATACTTAGGTATCTAATCTGTTTTTAAAGCTATTGATGTAGTCTGCTGAAATGACCTGTTGTGACAATTTATTCCACGCATTGATCACTCTGTTGCTCATGCAGTGTTTATGCGGGTTATTATGCGATCTTGTTCTTTCAAGGTTTTAAGGTTATGGCCTCTTAACTGGGGATTGTTTGAACGTGTGAATATCTTGTCGAAGTCCGCAATATCTTAATGGCCAGTTAATATTTTAAACGATTCAATCTGGTCTCCTCTCTCTCTGCGATCCTTTAGGCTAGTGAGGTGGAAGCGTTGTCATCTCTTCTTGTCTTGTAGTCTAGGTTTTTTTACAGCCTTGGTATTTTATTGTAACCTTTCTTTGAATGCGCTCAAGAAGGTCTACATCTTTAACAAAATAGGGTTCCTAAATATAATATAATTCCTAAATAAAGTATAATAATGAGGCCAGCCGGCCTAGCATGAGCGGCTTGTAACAGTTGTAACACGCGATATGATATAGCATGTTATAAGCCGCTCATGCTAGCCCGGCTGGTGAATGTTTTGTAGATGCGGGCTATTTATCTTAAATAAAAATAAGCTGTTGCTAGCTTGAAGAATCCAAGTGCTGTTTTGTGTAAAATTCCTCGACTTTTTCAATAGCCCATTGTATGGTGCGCTTTGCTTTCAATACTCTCCATATTTCACAGAATGTATCTAATGGATCCAAGTTTTTACAATTATTTTTCTGTTTTAAGCATCATTATTAAATGGGAAATTATTAATGTGGAACAACCTTGTTTTCATCATAAATGCAATAAGAATATGTGCTGATAGCAAGCAAGTTTACCTTAGGAGTAACTTGGTAATAAGCTAACGATCTGCACTACTACTAATTAATATCATACACTACCCGCGTATTCGTTCCATACTTAAATATCCCCATATAGATTTTCACAACTAAAAATTTAACTATTTTTAGGGTCTTTTCTCTAATTTGGGTACGTACTTACTATCTTTTATGCAATTTTGATGCTTTAACATATTTATTAATCAATCCTGAATAATTCTATTTCATCACCTACATCATAATATTATTTGACCCTACTGCACAGTGCAGTACAAGTCCCCCTTAACAAAATAACGAAAACTTACTAATTATTATTTTTGATTTAGAGTACTTAACTGTAATTTCTATCTAACCAAGCAATAATATCTTGGCTATTAATTCGTAAAATTAATGAGCCGAAAGTTTACGTTCAAACCAAACATTCTCCGATATCTTCCAGATGACAATACTTCACAGAGTCACGCACATTTTTTGCAACTGGTTGCATTCGTTTGATACTCTTATATCGTTGGAGAAAGTGGATTGCACTTCATAAACTAAACAACATCTTTTCCAAGAGAAATATTGCCAAACTGTCGATTATTCGACAAGATATAGACTTTCTTAACACTCTTTGTCTTAACACATTTGCATACAATGTGAAATTAAAAAAGTAGTAAGACGATTTTTATTTTTATAGAACTTTTTCCTTGTGTAACGTTTAAATTGAGATTATGTAACTTGGACGTTCTTGTGTGCATTGACATCGCTTTACTATTCATTTTCGTCAAATTACCTGCTAATGGCATTTTGCTACATCTGTGTTATCTGGCAGTCTGAAGAAAGTGGCTAAAAGAAAGGTGAACATCCTAAATAGTGTGTTAATTATTAGTATTCGGCAAGAGATCGTTATTTAATAATTGATTACATTAACATTATAGATGGCGTGCCACTGCATTTTGGTTTGAGATTAATCTTTTTGAGACACGATAGCTGCAGTAGAAAGTGTCTGTCCCAAGTGTTTGATTTCTATCTCCGAGCCACTCAGAGGAAGCAGTAGCAAAATTTTGTAAGTCTACTTTTATCACATTCGATATCATAAATGACAATTTGGTCAAACATCCATCACTGGCTTACAAAGAAATCGGTCGCCCTGATTTGTATTGTTGCAGCAGTGGATATAAATTGGTTGTTTTGGTGTCAAGCGTCCCTTGATTATAGGTACAACTTCAGTACCTATATTTTTGTTACTTTATTGTATTCATAAACTGTCCAGAAAAATCGACATCAAACAAAAAGTGCACAAAGGTCGTTTCCATCATACAAGTGTCGGTTTTCTTGTGACGGCGACGATTTGACGTCAGCCGTTTCACTACATTTGGCGGTAAACGATAAAGCGTTTCATGAACCACCGCGTAGTACGCAAATCTAGATTCAATAATGTGTTACGAAATGGTTGCGTAATCCACAACTATATGCCATATTTTGCGATGAAACAGTAGAAATTTTAGCTTAATGCTTTAAAACAGAACCTGGATATTGATTTAAACACCATGCACTGTGCGTAGCAGATGATTACGCCCGTCCCGTCCTCCCGCGCTTTTCGCCTTTCCAGACTTTATTTTTGATTAGCAAAATGGTAATACATAATATATTACGAGTATTAGGTACCCTTTTTTTGTATCAAATGGAGAATGCAATCTTTAGGCATACCAAACGGCATGTTGGACTATGGTCACACCGAGGGCATGTTTCTCGCCGCACCCAGCCCTCCCACCAAGCCTAATAGGCTTCGCGTCAGGGCTAGGCGGTTCTAACCCCTGCCCCACCCCTAACGAGCTCGTTAGCTCGAGAGGGAGCCGGGCAGAAGGAGGAAGCGTCCTCCCCAGCTACCTACATCGTCGCAAGGAAAAACAAAACAATGATTCAATTGATTATATTTTTTTATAGCTAAAAACACGCTCCACTTCAAATATTTATTTGTTGATCACCATAACCTGACGCAATATCGGCGTGCGACGCAATCATCTAATAGTCAAATTAATTTGGAAGGCGATGTACGATTACCAGAAGTATTTTGAATCTAGAAACGTTTTTTTAAGTAGATTCTAATTATGTTCTTAGCCTAACCACATTAGCTTGCTACGGCGATGTATCAGGCGGGTCAACGCGATAAGTGAGGCCGGGTACATCGCGACAAGACGATGTTATATATTTCTCTTTCTAACTAACCGGTAGTGGCGTATGGAAAAGAGATAGTCCCGCCTAGTGTAGACAGAACATCGCGTATGCCCGTCAACGATGATTTTAGCGCGCCAAGCCAACGCGACACGATTTATCGTCCGTTAATGTGGCCCCAGCATTAGCGTGTCGATGGCGGACACAAAATTGTTGCAGTCCAGTATTTGGCCACTTTGACATCCTTGTCAGTTCCTGATATCAAATCATCCTGCATACAGGTGTCAGGGCACGATGCTAGGATGGGCCATCGTTTGAACTGCACCTTTGTTGAAATGGTTTGATTTTGTAGAGGTCCTTTTTTATTACAAATGTTTAGCCATCACAATGCTATTTTATATGAGAAGTTTTAGAAAAATAAAATGGTTTGAATAGCCAAAAATATGTTTTAATTTTTTACACGGATAAGATATCAAACTTCGTTTCGTACACAATGACAAGCACATTTAAAACAAAAAATATTCGAAGTTGTTCGTTCCACACGTAAGAAGCGAAGGTCGGCAGCCTTAATTAAACTGCTTAAAATGTGCGGAATGCACACGAGATCCTTTAATGAGCGACCTCTTACTTTGAACAGAACGTGCTACAACTCAATATGGGCATTAAATTATTTTTTATGTGTAAGTTATTTCATGCAAAGTCCGTAAAATTATTTGGTGCTGTAATGTACAGTTGAACCATTGAATACGTGGCACATTTTGCTAACAATTTGTGTGAAAGTGTCAAAACTATAAAGGTCAGTGCCAAATTGTCAATGTTTAATATCTGTTAGAAAATGACCATAAGGTGGGCCTCGATTCGGTTTTTCCGACTGTATTTATGTAAGGACGTTACTGATTCTTATCGGAAATAATTGTTTCTGAAAGGTCGATTTATCAATGTAATTTTTATTAAAATCACCATAAGATTTAAATGAATAAAAACTTTCTGTCTGAAACTTCATTCCCGTGAACTAAAGAATATAAAAGAAAATAAAGTATTTAGAAAAAATCGACCCGTCTCACAACTAGCTCCGATGGGAGTTGTGAGACGGGTCGATTTTTTCTAAATACTTAATTTTGCGGAGTGGACATGAAATGTTGTAGAAGTTTTTCTACAACATTTCATGTCCACTCCGCAAAAGACTCCGCCAGAGTGTCGCTGTCCCTGTCTGCATAGATCTGTGTTTCCCAAAACTTACAACCCGAATCTTTCAAGATTAGAGAGTGGACAGGCATCTTCTGGGTAAGCTCGCTCCATAGTATATGACATCTTGCTCCTCGAGTAAGGCCTCATTTCCACCTGCAAGTAAGTCTTGCAAGTTGCTATCTGACAGACTGTCGGACAATTATCGCAGAAGACTTACTTGCAGGTATAAATGAGGCCTAAGATTGGTATCAAGAGCGAACCCATAGTACTTATAAAGTAAAATGAAATGTTCCTCCTCTCAATGATTTTTAGACTGTGGTATCAGACTACGTCACGTCTATATGCCAAACGGTCGATTTCTCCTTTCAGAGCTTCCTCCCTCAGACCAAAAATCAAAGGAAAATTAACTTAAATGTAAAGCTTAAACTACTATTAACTCTAACCCACTAGTCAATCTATCATCAATTGTATCGCTGATTTGTAATTAACTGACCCTTTAGCCTACTTATCTCCGAACAAATTTAGAAATTAATTATGTTTTTACAAGTCCCTCGTTTATTGTATTCAACCTTATTAACTGAAACATGAAACAACTGACGTTATAAAGTTTGCACTCTACAAGATACTACAGAGGAAAAATATTTCGCACAAGGGACCTATTTATAACCCGCTTGTTGTAAAAATAGACATTCGCAAGTGTACGTTCATCTCTTTATAACACGTTTTACGATTACAACCTTTATATTTAACGGCGTAAGGATTAATGCTGTTAACTGCAGTTGCAGTTTGTGCATCGCCGAAGCCTTCACGAGGGTTCAATAGTACGATAATGTGCAGAATAAATGAACCAATAGAAATTCTTATGTATTGTATGTTGACCTTTGCTGTGCAATATTTCTAATAATAACGTTATCGCGTTTCGTTTCAATACGCACTTGTGATTAAATATCTATCTGTACCTATATCTTATTATATTGCGTGTGCGGTTTTTGTGTTGGAGCCTCAATACCGATTACTTATTGTGGTTGGGTATGTTATTAAATTAAAATGACTATTATTAGCAAATATATATAAAATTTTGTAGTTTGGTAGTTATAAAAATCCTGTGACATTTATTGTGTCCTAAAATATAAGGCCAACAATACTTTTTTATTATTTGCACCGTTGATCAAGT
Organism: Crambus lathoniellus; assembly: GCA_949710035.1. NCBI lineage: Eukaryota > Metazoa > Arthropoda > Insecta > Lepidoptera > Crambidae > Crambus > Crambus lathoniellus. Next base: position 2,993,419 of record OX453298.1, read on the forward strand.
ACTTAGTTGAAAGGCAGGTACTTTTTTGTATCTTATTATATTGAATTAAACCTTCAGTATAAATATGACGCATTTAAACAGCTTTAAATGTACTCTATTGTTATATATGTTGTATGAGATTACGTTCAATTGAAATATGAATGACTGCTTTACAAATAGTGGTGTTTATGGATTGCATTTATTGATTTTATTTATTGACAAAGCCGGTTTCAATATCTGAATATTTTCAATAAACTGTGTGCTTAGTTAGTTGTTCCACATATCACCTGTTACATCCAAACGTACAAATTTTGCCTCTTTACAATATTAGTTTAGATAATTACCTTGTATATTGTACCTGGATTGTTTCTTAGTAAAATAAACGGTAGATTAAAAGGTGAAGCTAAAGACCTATGTTTTGGTCCATTTACGCCGAAGCAACACTGTGCGACATTGCCGCATGCTAGATATTGTGGCCTACGTTATCTTGTATTATTCTACATAATCCAACATTTGCGGCATGCAGCAGCCTATGTCAAAAATATCGCATGGAATTCATCGTGTTTGGATACAAGCTGCGACAGACTTACTTTTGTAGCATGTGGCTTGACGCACAGTGTTGCTTCGGCCACAGAATAAATAATAGTGCTAAGGCACAGAAGACTCACTCTGCAAGCTCATTCAAATAAATACAAATCTTTCTGCGTGGAAATAAAGTCCAATTCCGGTTGCTTTGTCATCGCTTGCCTACTGTTATAATAACCTAGAGTTCGCGCATGCAAGCAAAACTGTACCCAATAGCTACGCGCGAGCGTTTCTATTTCTATGAATGCCTCAAACAGCTCGCTCGCTGGTTAGGGTTGCGAGTGACTTGCGAGTTCGATTTTGTTGTTTCTTTTGTTCTTTCTTTTATTTAGACACCCGTAAACACAACAGTATCTTATATACGGATTATAAGAACGTTTAGTAGTCATTGTTCGGTGCACAAAAATCACAGAAATGATCGATCGTTTTACGCGCGAACGTGGAGCGTACGAGCCGAGCGCCATCCTTCTGCCATTCGCCTGCCCGGCAGGCGCGCGGGACTGCGGAGTGACACCCCCCTGCTTCGGCGTACCATCGTCGTCGCCGCACACGAGCGACATGCGAAGCTCGAAGAAGAAACAAGTGACGACTAGCGGCGGCGGCGTGCGTCAACCATGTGCGACAAGTTCATTATAAAATGTATGAAAACTACAGGAAATAGGTCGGTGGCGGCGGCGTTTTGTGGTTGTGATAAAAATTGAAGCTATCCGAAGTATATGCGTACTATAATTGGCTCTATTTCGCGACGTCCCATGGCATAATGTGTAGGAGTAGCGATAAGGTCCGCGTGGACCACTTCGCTATCGAGTATCGATACAGCAATAATATATCGCGTCCGATAAAAGCTCCTCGGTTTGTTGACCCACATCGAGCCCTGCTTCACTGCATAAATTGTTCTTGCAACGCGTTTCTATCATCCCGTTTCAATTTCGCGTCTCAGTTTAGTTAGATTGGGATCATCATGATCATCTTGTTGTATGCTTGTGACGTAGAATTTTCAAATTAGCGAAGGCGCATCTTCCTGACATACTGTATGAAGGATATTTGATAGATACATTTTTACCCGTCGCTAGAATGCATGCGAAAAACGAAATACAAGCGACTCCTTCGCGCTCTCATCGTAATGACAGGAAAAGTATGCATGAAATGAAATGAATCGGATACCGGTCTTCACGCACCAGCGTATGTTGGAAATCTTTAAATAAGTTTTAAAAATACTATCTTTTCTCGGTTGTACTTGGTTTAGAAACTTTAAAAAATTTAAACGCTGGTTTAAGTCTTGTATGCTCTTATCTGTCAAAAGCTCATTGCCACCCAACCTGGACCTCGATAGCACTATTAAAGTGTAAATGATAGTTACGTGAAATGTTTAAAAATGACGTTGTAACGAGGTGACGCACGGTGCCACCGCGCCGAACGCGATTGCGAATCAAACGTCATCGCCGCCAGAAAGAATCGCCGATCACCGCCGCTTGCCGGAAATGTCCTCGGAATGGCACCACGCCAGTTACGAGTACAACTTCGCTTTATTGCATCGACTAAACACTTAATTTTTACCATCGAAATTTCACCTGTGCGTCTGCCCAATCAATCAAAAGAATCCGCAAGAATATTAATTTTTGCTGTCACCCTATTCTTGAACGAAATGGTCCTTAATATCATTATTTGCTGTTAGTACATTTGTTTGTCACACCCAATCAAGTATTATGTCCAACGCCAATTTAAGCGTAATGGACGTGGGAACGTAACGCACTTAAAAGCACGGCACTTCGTAGACATATTAGCAATGCGAACGCAACCATAAGCGCATCGGTTGCAATGCAAATTCGACTATAAATTTGCGGAATAAGAATCGAAATCACATCGGTCGAAGGAGTCGTTATTAATTTATTTCATGTGCATAGATGTTCGTGTAGCGTTCGTTCCGCGACACTACCTGTATTAGGGCTGGCAACGGGATTCGTTCGATCGAGCTACCAAGTAGCCCAGTCAACGAAGAGATATAGAGGGAATGCTTGGAACACAATTTTAGGAGGTAAACAAACACATCAATTCGACTATAAATTTGCGGAATAAGAATCGAAATCACATCGGTCGAAGAAGTCGTTATTAATTTATTTCATGTGCATAGATGTTCGTGTAGCGTTCGTTCCGCGACACTACCTGTATTAGGGCTGGCAACGGGATTCGTTCGATCGAGCTACCAAGTAGCCCAGTCAACGATGAGATATAGAGGGAATGCTTGAAACACAATTTTAGGAGGTAAACAAACACATCAATTCGACTATAAATTTGCGGAATAAGAATCGAAATCACATCGGTCGAAGGAGTCGTTATTAATTTATTTCATGTGCATAGATGTTCGTGTAGCGTTCGTTCCGCGACACTACCTGTATTAGGGCTGGCAACGGGATTCGTTCGATCGAGCTACCAAGTAGCCCAGTCAACGAAGAGATATAGAGGGAATGCTTGGAACACAATTTTAGGAGGTAAACAAACACATCAAAAGTCCACGCCCGTAGCCCTTAAGCCGGGGGGGTTAGAAGGTCTCATTTTTTTTGGTTTTTTAGCCCAGTCAACGAATAGATATAGAGGGAAATGCTTGGAACACAGTTTTTGACTTTGTAAGTTTGTTTGGGCTAGTAAGGAGGTAAACATATCAAAAGTCTCCGCCCGTAGCCCTTAAGCCGGGGGGTGGGGAGGTTTGAAGGTCTTAATTTTTTGGTTTTTTGATTATATCTCAGAAACTATGCGTCCCAGCGACACGTTCACTATGTGCAAAATGAAAGCTGATTAAATTTGCTACAAGTTCTATTCAGATATGTTTATAAACCCCTCCTCCCGGCTTAAGGGCTACGGGCGGGGACTTTTGATATGTCTACCTCCTAACTAGCCCAAACAAAGTTACAAAGTCAAAAATTGTGTTCCCAGCATTACCCTCTGTAGATACTGTTTTTGGAGCGTTGGTTGACTGGACTAAAGTCTGTAAAGAATTCTGGCAAAATATAAGTTTGGTCGGTCTCCACTAAAGCGGAGCGAAGAGGTCTTAGGATTAGATGTTGTTCTTTAATACGGACCTACCGTATTATAGAACAACACTCAAGTGAAGATCTCTTCTCAAGTATAGTAAGAACGGAATGCAAATCCATGCATCGAATACATTCATCCCTTGCTAACTATACTTGAGAAGAAATCTCCACTTGAGTGTCGTTCTTTAATACGGACCCTTAAGCAACCAATAGAATTTCGTAATAATAAAACGGTACCTTTTTTTACTTGTTAGGGGTTCACCTTTAATCTCATTGCATATTTTTTTATGTAAGACAAGACTTTTGACCAGTGGAAATGGTTATTTATTACTCCTCTAAGGTCCGGTTGCTCGTACATTTAACTTTTGTCAAAATTGACAAAAGTTAAAATTTAACTAATGTCAATTTTGACATCGGTAAAAGAAAAATACATTGGTTATTTTAGGGTTAAAAGTGTTGTCTGTACTATTTTATTAACCTTCCCTTAATTACTAATGGCAAAATTTAAACCACCCCCACCCTGTCGGTTATTTTGACCGCCGTTAAATCTGTAATTTGACTGCTCGTTAAAGTAACCGCTGCTTCAACAACGCTTTTTAAATTTGACCGCCGGTTAATTTTACTTTAACCATAATTTAACCCTAACCAAGCTTCGAGCAACCGGACCTAAGTGCCGGAATACTCGCATTTTTTCTATGACGGCTGTCTTTTAAGTGACATCAGATCAGATTATCTGCCTATTACTTACCGTAAAAACCGTTCACTAATACCTTCACATTTCTAACGACTTCTATTTCGGTGCGGGGATTACAGCCACCGCACTTTTTACCTGAACCGGTAACCCTATGTGTGACCCAGTAGCGAGGCTGCATTTGCTTTCCCGGCGATGCGCCAAGTTCATTGGCACCGACCGTTCACCCCCCCACCCCCTCCGCATCGGTCAAACCTAAAAACTGACACCATGTTATTCTCTGTAAATAGAAAGTACTTAGTTTCGCCGATGAATGGACGTCCTAAATATTGGTTCCGAGAAATGCTTTACGTGTGCAAGCGGTAGTCTGAAAGGAAGTGTCTGCACTATATCGATGCTGATAGCTTTTTGATGGCTCATTAATTTCTGCGACGTAGTTATCCTACTAATCCTACTAATAATATAAATGTGAAAGTTTAGATAATTGTATGTTTGTTACTCAATCACACAAAAACGGCTGAACAGATTTGGCTGAGATTTGGGACAAAGATACTTTGTAGCCTGGAAAGGAACATAGGCTACTTTTTATCCCGGAAAAATATCATATTCCCGCGGTATAACGTATAACGTCATGTAGTCCACGCGGGCGAAGCCGCGGTCGGAAAGCTAGTATTAAATACGTTGAAGAATATACGTAGTTTATTGTACTATGGCGTCTATGTGAGATAATGGTACATACCATACCATACCGTTTTTTTTTATTCACAACGTGTTAGCACTTTGTCTTCATCACACCAGCCGGCCTAGCATGAGCGGCTTTTATCACGCGATATGATACTGTACGGCATGCCGTCTTGCTTACACCTTAGTGGGGTGAGCAAACAACTTGCCGTACCATATCATATCGCGCGATAAAAGCCGCTCATGCTAGGCCGGCTGATGTTAAGTGGTGATAAGGCTGAAGGTGGTAGCGCACTACTCCCGGAATCCTTAATCACTGAGGAACTGGCTATCTTATCTCTAACTGCCGGAACACAATAATGCCGAAAACATCATTGCTATGGCGTCAGACTTAGATAAGATGGTGGTAGCTAGCCAGCCGGACTTAGAACAAAGTCCTACCACCAACCAAACCGAATACAATATGTACCCCCACTGGGAATCGAACCTGGGATCTCTGGGTCTAAAATCGGTGGTGTGGACCACCTGACCACAGAGGTGGTTAAATTTACCACTGTGTCTTCGACTTCTTGATACTTGATACTTCACAAGTTTTACGATACAATGTTGTGGTCAATAACTGCCTTCCTATAGTAAATTAAATGACTCAGTAGCCGTTTTATCAATGAGAAACCGATTTGATCGATCCATAGTTGGCATTATATGGCGTGCCTCATTATCTGGTTAGTTAGACATGATGCGATTCTATTTGCAATCAATAGGGATTAACATAAACTGCGTCGTCGGCGAGGATCGGTACCTTCCTGGCCTCGCTATTTAAGTACTTCAATCTTATTTGAAATCCATTTTATGTTTCAAAATTATTACTGAAAAACAAGTTATCCATTTGGTAGTCTTTAACTTTACCAAATTTCATTATTGAAATCAAATTAATGGTGATAGATAGGTATTTGTTTTCCTATAGAAAATTCAAAGTAAATAAAATTTTAAATTGGCACTAAAAATAGATCTAGATAATGCAGCTCAAATTCTTCAATATCGACTATAATTATGTATTCATAACACACTTAATGACTTTAGATCTTGGACTCTAGTAGCAGCAACCAATGTACGAGTAGGTACTAGATTAAATTAATTAGATGTCGAATAACTTTCATGAACTAACAAGCACGAAGAATTTTTATAAAGCTTGAAATGCTGAACGAGATTATTAAAAGCATTTGTTGAAGTATCTTTTGTATTCTTAGCAATAACTTACACTGCATTGGGTTTACTTTAGTTTTAATCTTTAGTGGAGTTTGTATAGACGTGTCGTGCACGAGAATATTTCCATTTTTATTTTAAAACTGGTGGCATCTTATGTGTTGTTGAATGATTAGTTAAAGACTTGTGTCGTGATGATTGCGTGGTAGGAGTACTTTAGTTACAGCAAAAAGACTCGAATGAGGGTCCTAAGTTAAACAAAGCTTCAAGATCGATATAATCGTACCTAACTTTATAAATACTCCATTCCACCTAATAATTCATCCATGGTTCATCTGTTACACTGGCCTTCCTTTATTCCGGTTTAAGTTTAGTTTATCAAGCCCTAACTTGACCTTACTGAACGGTTCACAGGTTTGGGCCTCCGTTATTAATAGTCGCAGATTTTCCATCGATTTGTTTAGGTTCATACCGTAAACGAGCAACCCAAGGTCGCGGTAGCGCACCAGTCTGTACCACGCTGCTTTCTTAGCTGTTCTGTTTTTACCAGAGGAGAAATCGATGGAATAAAAAGACATGTTGATAGTATTAATACTAAACGAGCAGTCTTCTTCTTATCGTGTCTATAGCAAACTAAAAACCTAATCAGTGTCGGACCGGAATTCGGCTACGCGGATCGCAGCATTGGTAACCTCCATTAGTTCTTCCTGCGTGCAGCTGGTTGGACGATGTCAGATGTCACGGAGGGTACGATGTCAGATGTTCCATCGTCTTAGGAACAGCATCACACCTACGCGCTAAGTCCGCGTCGACCAAGAATCCCCCACCTAGACAGGTTGTTCTTACTGCGGCCGACCATCGTCCGGAGTCTATTTAGTTAGAGACTTCCAGGTAGGCCATGGTAACTCGTGTCCAGGCCTTCATCCATGGTTCTAAATCCAACGAGCAGTCGCCAAGTCTTACATTATTGATTACTGTTGAAACTTCCGTTCTTCCCACTCCTCTTGTCTCATATTCTCTTGTTCTGTGGTACCTACCACTGAACTACAACAATATGCATTGAAATACACCTATTTTAAGTTAAGATTGACTTATTTGCTTCACTTATTCAAAGTCAAAGAAATATTTTTAATGATTTCTGAGTTTATAAGCCGCTGTCATCATCATCATCATGTCAGCCGAACGACGCCCACTGCTGGGCATAGGCCTCCCCCAAGGATCTCCACAACGATCGGTCCTGCGCTGCCCGCATCCAGCGGCTTCCCGCGACCTTGACCAGATCGTCGGTCCACCTTGTAGGGGGCCTGCCCACGGAACGTCGTCCGGCACGCGGTCGCCATTCAAGAACCTTTCCGCCCCAACGGCCATCGGTTCTCCGCGCTATGTGTCCCGCCCACTGCCACTTCAATGATGCAATCCTTCGAGCGACGTCGGTTGTTTTAGTTCTCCTGCGGATTTCATCATTTCTGATTCGATCGAGCAGGGAAATACCAAGCATCGCTCTCTCCATTGCTCGCTGGGTGACTTTGAGCCTTCTTATGAGACCCATAGTAAAAGACCACGTCTCACTTCCATAGGTCATTACTGGCAACACACACTGGTCAAAGACTTTCGTCTTGAGACATTGAGGTATTTCGGACGCGAATATATGTCGGAGCTTCCCAAACGCTGCCCATCCGAGCTGGATTCGACGAGAGATCTCTTTCTCAAAGTTGGACTTACCTAACTGGACCGTCTGTCCTAGGTAAACATAGTGGTCAACAACTTCGAGTGTAATGTTCCCAACATTAACTGGAGCGGGTGCAACATGGGCATTGAACATGATTTTCGTCTTGTCCATGTTCATCTTAAGACCCACTCTTTGCGAAGCATTACCGAGATCTTCGAGCATTGTGTTTAGGTCTTCCAAGGTCTCAGCCATAAGAACTACATCATCGGCAAACCGTAGATGTGTTAGGTGCTCGCCATTGATGTTGATGCCGCATCCTTTCCAGTCCAGCAGCTTAAAAATATCCTCCAACGCAGCTGTGAACAGTTTGGGAGAGATGACATCTCCCTGTCTCACACCTCGCTGTAGTTGGATAGGATTAGAGCTCTGGTTCTGTAATCGGACCGACATGGTGGCGTTTTGGTATAGGTACCTCAGCACCTCGATGTACCTGTAGTCTATTTGGCACCTCTGGAGAGACTGCAGCACGGCCCAGGTCTCGATCGAATCAAAGGCTTTCTCATAGTCCACGAACGCCAAGCAAAGTGGCAAGTTATACTCTTCGGTCTTCTGTATAACTTGCCGCAGCGTATGAATGTGGTCTATGGTACTGTAGCCTTTCCGGAACCCGGCTTGTTCGGGAGGTTGGAAGTCATCGAACCTGCGAGCGAGACGATTCGTAATGACTCTCGAAAACAACTTATAGATATGGCTCAGAAGCGAGATGGGTCTATAGTTCTTCAAGAGAGTTTTATCACCCTTCTTGAAAAACAGCATCACATCGCTTCTGCCCCATGCCTTTGGCGTTTTGCCCTCGAGGATGACAGAGTTGAAGAGCTTCTGGAGGACCTTAAGTATCGGCTTACCGCCCGCTCTCAGAAGTTCTGTTGTGATTCCGTCATCACCCGCCGCCTTGTTGTTTTTGAGCTGCTTGAGAGCCATTCTAATCTCGTACAGGCTGACGTCCGGGATATCTTCGGTATAGTGTCGGGTAAGCTTGGCTCTAGGGTCTTTAGCCTTGCTTTCAACAGGTGTTTGCGAGGAATATAGCTGTCCATAGAAACTCTCAATCTCCCTCAGGATTTCAGGTGTTGACGAAACGATGCTACCTTCCTCAGTTTTCAGCCTCGTCAATTGACTTTGCCCGATAGACAGATCTCTCGCGAACACTTTGGAGCCTTTGTTTCGCTCAATGGCTTCAATAAGCCGCTGTAGGTAGATATATTGATAGGAAGGAAAACGGCACAATATTTTGCACATTTGTTTTTATTTCTTCGTATATTGCTATGAAAGACATGTTATCGGCAATGTTTCCATTGTTGATGATTAGATTACCGTTATGAGTGTTTTTTCTATTAGACCATTCCATTTGTCACAATACTGCTAATTAAGTAGCGTCTTGTCTTGATAATTAACACCGACAGAAAACTGTTCTGGAATTACGATATTGTTTTTCTTCGCCATATGCTGTGAAGATTCGATATAAAGATGCAGTTTCAAACTTAATAAGTAAGTATTATTACTTTAATGAGCGTTTCTTAATTGGCCGACACGATACGACACCCAACGGCATCGGTGTACTTACGCATTTTTCTATGAAATCGTATGGTACAATCGGGGACAAATTCTGTGAACCACTTCTTACTTCTTATCGTGTGGCTGGTGGTGCCTCGCCACTCACGCGCAGACCCTTTAACTATTTAGTTATGTATTAACCACTTACCCCAAACGTTCCTATCGGGCCGCGCTGTTTAATGTCAGAAACAGAAAATCCAACGGATTTGAAATTTAAAAGAAATTTATTATTATTATTAATATTAAATAAAAAAAATCGCGTCATTAATGTAATCTTTTTGAAAATTGCGGGGTTTGATGGATTAAACTAGCGTAGTGCAATGCATAAGCTATTAGGCTCAATTTACACTGCCGCTGAATGAAATGAAAGTGACGAAATCGTACACAGCATCGCGGCGGTATAAATTGAGCTTTAGGGATAAGGACTGCAAATGAATGGTGAGAGAGACGCCAGCCACATGAAGAGAAGTAAGAAATGGTTCACCAAATTTGTCCCTGACTATACGCTCTGTCTCAATGGCAACGACCAATGAGACATGCTGGCGCCGACAATGTCACAATTTGATGTCGGTGTTGGGTGTCGTGTCGTGCGTGTCGGCCAATGAAGAAACGCCCAATTTCATCAAATGTATCTCGAAATTCTCGACAGTTTACCAAGAAATCGATTTACGAGCATTATCTAAAACTGCTGACGATCATGTGCAAGTAATAAACAATGTTTTCAGTCGTTAAATCTTCTCATGTTGGTCTGTTCGTTAGTTTTCTTTGGCCGCTGCTGTCACGTTTCAGCGTTTTTTTTTTACATTTACTGCAACGTAATTAAGAACAAGGCGATGCCATGTCCGATCTATTCTTGTAATGCAAAAGTGCGTTTTTCAAGGTAGGTATTCGTGGCATTGACCTATTTACTGAAAACTCGCGATATTAACGTTTAACGTAAACAACTACAGAAATCGCTCATAGTTTTTTATGTTCTGTGAAAGTTGTTTTAAAGTGATAAAGTCACGGTTTATAAAACTGTCGGTTGAAAAACCTAATTTGTACTGTTATGCGTAACATTTATAGGCAAGTGCAACGTTATACGTTATTTAAACATTCTCAATAATGACTAATGATGACACAAAAGTACAGTCGACAAGGAATAAATTTTTACAGGTGCACTACAAAAACTGCTCTTATAACGTATGCAATAAAGGTGTGCTTATGGTCCACATGTACAACTTTATCTTTTGTCGATTGTACGTGGCTATGCATTCAAGATCCCAATATTACTAATACGTACTGCGTACCTGCTCACGAAGGTTGTTAGTCTTTGTTTGGTATTACTAATTGTGTTACGTCTTAGCAAGCGGTAGTATGCGTTATTATACGAATACTTTAACTTTATTAAAACACTAGCGGAACTTGCGGTTTCAACCGCGTGGTACCCGTTCCTGTGGGAATATCGGGATAAAATATAGCCTATGTCACTCGGGAAGAATTAAACTTTCTAATGGTCGACAAATTTTCTAAATCGGTCCAGTACTTTCGGAGCCTATTCGATGCAAACAAACAAACAAACAATCAAATCTTTCCTCTTTATAATATTAGTATAGACAAATGCAAGTTATAAGTTAATTAAGACGTATTTTGTTCATAATTATTTCATTGGATTCATCTAGTAAGTATTGGTTCACGTAATAAAAACGTTAACCTCTAATTTGTTTTCATTTGCGGTTCCATCAATTTAAACCACTCAATCAATATGGGTACACATTGCTTAATTAATACCTAAGTGAAGTTTAGTTTTCATAACAAATCATTATGGTCAGAAAAGTGTTTTTATGAATGTACCTACAACTTTTGAAGTAAGTAATTCGTTGAATCCTGGTTGAATCACTATCTCACAGTGATACTGTACTTTATTAGGACAGTACCTGCTTCAGTCCTTCCATACAAGATTAGCATGACGCACCATAAGTGCTCGAGATAAGTTTTGTCTACATTGTATTTATAAAACATAAAATTAACAACTAAACAAAACTGGCATTTAGTCGTTGGCAGGCTGACGAAGAAATTTCATTTTTGACACTTGATTCTGCAGGGCCTGCTTCTATAGTCTCCTTCCTTCTTCCAACAATATAAGGATTTTAAACCCTACCTTGTAAAGTAATGTCAAGTAATAAGGACATACTCCCAAATGCAATGCTAAACCAAGTAGCGATAGAAAGATTTATTACTAGGTCATAGCTTGCGCTCTGCTAGCTGAAAGACATCAACGTTATTTCGGGCACTAGCAATTCTCAGAATACCAACTCTCACCACATTTCTTTTGTTTGATGATACTGCAAAATAATCTGTAATTTCCTGTCCGAATTCTCAATTTTACTTTGAGTGACGGCTAATTTATCTTATGCATGAAACGTGCCGATGTATTTTTGACAACAAACTTTATTTAAAAAAACTAAATTATAGAAAAATGCAACGACTTATCAGTAGCCAAAACCACGACGAGGTTCCAAAATGAAAGTGCGCTTGCAAAAAGTACAAAGTCTCACGATAAAAGTGAATTTAAAATATCATTAAATATCGTTATGCAATAATGCGAGTGTTATATCAGCCGGCTTGGTTATCTCGATTACATTGTTGCGATTACAGGGCGGGGCTCGGCATTTCGTTGGTCATTGACCTTTCAGCAAAATTTTACTTTCTAAGATTACATTTTATCGTCTAAGAAGCAAGATGACTCGGTAGACGCGTCGGCGCTGTCAGACAAGACCGACATCGACATTCTAGATCTTAAAAAAAAAAAAAACGTTTACTTGTTCATAACAATGTAACATGCCTAAAAGTGAACAGAATGATAAAGGCCTACAGAAAAAAACGGTTAAAAACTCATTGACTTCTCGTCAATGATTCATTGAATCGTTACTGAACGTGTGCAATTATGTTCTCGCGGAGCTAGAGATCGCAAGGGCAGACGGGCTTTCACCGTCTTGTCTCGCGATTCGTTTAACGGTGAAATGAAAATTATTTCTGTTGCTATAAGTTAAGGTGGAATTTCGATCGTCCGGTGATCGCTTCCTAACTATCTGCCGCCTGTCGCGCGGAGGAGTTATTGATTTGGCTCACAATGACACGTCTTTGTACATTACGCTTTATGCTCTAGTGGGTAGAGTCTATTTGCGCTCGGTGTTTCAGGTGTGTGGCATGCATTCGTGAGGAACTGTCGGCATCGCAGAATAAAGAAGATTAGCCCAATTTCGCAGACTGTTTTCACGATGCCGTCTGGTAATCCTTTTAGCGCTTGAAAGTGGTCAGGGCCTGAAGTCGAGGCCTGCCAATAACGCTACGTTCACACGGAGACACGTTTTTGTTTTTCTGTAAAAAACTGAATAGTGTGTTATCATGTGACTATTCGGTTTTTTGTAAGAAAGCGTTCAGTCTTTCACTATCATTTGGAAGCGATGGATGTGAAAACTCTTGTCATATAGGTACTGGTATTATCCACTTGCCGTTCCTGGATTTTTGCGGCATTCGGTAAAAAACCGTGGGTGTGATCGCATGTATATAAAATAAATGCTATTGTCACTGAATCGTATTCGGTATTTTGCCGTGTGACCGAATCTGATCTGATCTGATCTGATCTGCAGTCGCAAAATCGGATGTTTAGTTTTGCCCGTTTCGGTTTTTTGCCGGGTTTTCAAACCGAATGCACGTGTAAACTCATTAAATTATGGTAATGACTAAACCGTATCCTGCAAAAATCCGGCTTAGAAATTGATGTCTCCGTGTGGACGTACCGTAATCGGTCGCTGTGTATTAAATACCGCAGCAGCTCGAACGCTGTCCCAATAAGTCCCTACTTGACATCACGATGATAAATAGCCTTTTGGATACCTTTTTTGGCGCTCACTTTAATATGATTTACTACCATTATTTCAGTAGGTACCGTCAGAGTATCGTCCTTTTAAACCAAGAGGCTGTTCAGTTGGTGAAGACTTTTTCCCAGACTGCATGGTTGTTAAATCAGCAAAAAAAAGCCACGCGAAATCTTGAGCAGCCGCTAGTTGATAATACAATACAAACAAAACTGGTATCATTAATGTTGTAAATATCGGGATTGAGTATTGTATCTTGTCGGTCGTAAATTCGCGATACGACCAGTACGTATTTAGCTTGCCTTTAGTAGAGAAAACTATTATGAAGTGCGCCGACCAAGAAACGGGCGACGTCTTTCTTTACTGCTGCTATTTGTTGTATTGTTGGTCCGTTTAGTAATGGTCGCGTCGCGTTGTTATATCAATATTCCCTTATAGTATGTGTTTAATGTTTTAAAATTTTATTCAAGTATTTAGTTTAACACCTCCTAGAAAAATATGTACTGATGTATTTACGGCTGTGCACGCTTTTCTGGTATTGTGTATTGTGTGTTCATGTAGCTATGTGGCACTATCTCATAGTGCCGATGCGTAAAAAAACAACATTATCATCATTCTATTTAATCGATACAAACTTAAAAAATAATCCTCTAAGCGAATCAATTGAAATCCTAATACGTATCGACAATTGGGAAGCGGAAGTTAATTTTTCAAATGTAGATTTGACAGGTCTCTCGTGCTTCCGGCGCCACCAATGCCGTATCTGCTCTATGGACGTATCCGATATTATCGCAGTCTCGAAATAGCCTTTATCTCGTCGGCGGTGAGGTCAGTGGGCGCTCGCTGCTCCGGCGCACGCGTCATCATTAACAACTCTGATTAACAACACTTCCACTTGTTATTCATTCTTAGTTTTTATTCCTTAGGATAATTTATACTTTCGCTGCTTGCTCTCACACCGCAGATCGGCCATCGGGGAACGTGCTAGGATAATTTATATCTTTCTTATGTGTTCATAGTATGAATACGAGACACTTCATATTTAAAAGTAGCGTCGAAACCTGATGAACAATCTTACCAAAGATAGAGCTTTCAAGTTACAGTAAGAATCTTCCATCAATCCGATTGGCAGTTCTACTAATCAACAACAAACAAGGAAACTCCTTAAGTAGTTTTATTTAAATTATTACAAGGTCTGATAAGGAACTTCTAGGGAGGGGAGGCTTCTTGGCGTCAAAAGTAATCTAAATCTTGATAAAGCACAAAAGTTGATTCCAAAATATAGATAGTGGCTTGCTATAAATAAAATGCTATCAGCTACCATATATTCGCTAGACTGAAGTTTGTTTATTTTAGCAAACTATACTAAATAATTTGAATGAAACTTGTCATAAATTGACTCTTGCAATCAATGTCATTGAGGATCTGTTTCAGAATCTTAAACCAAAGAGTTTTGGGAAATCTGGTTGCATTCGTCTTGCTAAACTAAGTATTCCGCTAAGCTTTTGCCAATTATCACCATACGTTGGTATACTTAAGGCTACTGGCATAACCAGGAAACCAGGGTAGCTAACCAAGCAGCAAATTGCACCACATTTACCTGCGAGACATGCTTGAGGTTTTATAGCAGTCGTAAACACGCCTGATCATGGTTTATTGGATTCCCGTAGTGGTGGGTGCGGGCGATAAATAACCGGCTGTGCTCTCGCACATGCCCTTAGATGATTTAGTGTTGGGCGGATCCACGGGGCATATTTAACATGCCGCCTGTTCTCTGAGTTCTGACAATACGCATGTACCGCAACAATCTCTGGAATTCTGGATATAGTTCTTGCTGATTCGCTTGCTATTTACGCACTAAATTTGAAGGAAGGAATTTAAGGGTCATGTTGTTGTTGGGAAAACTTATAACTCCTATATTCTGATAAGAGTTAAAAATTGTTAGAAGACGTCATTTCTGGAACTTCCAGAAAGACAAACATTTTTTGTTGCGTTTGGTAACTCGAGTCTTAAATAAAGTTAGTACTTAGGCTCGTTTAATGAGGTTTACGACCCTCAGCCGGCTTGGACGAAGTCACAGGTGGCTCCTAGTTTTAATTGTTCCATAATTTATAATGTTCGTTATAGTTAATTTACTTTTCTTCTAAATATTTTCGTTTTATTAAAGAATATAGTCATATAGGAAGTCGTTATCATAACGTTGTTTCTTTTTAGTGAGTTGCGCTATAAAAATCTTTGTGTGTGTCACGGTTTTATGATTTATAACCTATGAAAAATGATTGATATTAGTCTCAAAAGTACAGAGTAATCAAGCTGTTCATAATACTTTCATTTATATGGTTCGTAATTATTAATTTAGCCTTCAGAGTTTCTCTTCATCGGTTTTGATGTAACGTTTTGTAGTTTCCAAAAAAGCTCACTTACCTGAAACAAAATTACTTTTCAATTGAGTTTGAACGTTTTCATATTTGAATCATCGTGGTGATGGTTACAGGAAGTTGTAATTAGCCTCCTATCATTCATCTGAATGTAATGAAAGCTGCATGGTCTGGTCTGCATTCAAATCTAAATTGCCTCTTACAAAACGACCTAAATGTTGCGTCTATCTTTTTGCAGTGAGGCCTAAACGAATCCATTTAGTTCTGAACTTACGTCGTCGCCTTTACAACTCGCATTTCGCAATAAACGTTTTATTATAGATTTTTCACAGCTACTTATCTGTAAAAAAATATAACAAAACATAAGCAGTTTCTACTCCAGTCACGGCTCGTGAAGTAAGTGTTTGTAATTATATTTTGACATATTTCTGTTGATTTTTTCCGGTGTTTATTTAGTTCTTGTATGGACGTCGGTTATTACGCGTAACCTTGTACTTTCTGGTGGTTTAACGAGCTTGCGCCAGAGTGTTGGTTGCGTCCACTGCGCAGTTCACCAGATAGCGTAATCTGTGTTTATGCTAATATTGAATTTAAGACGCCCCGCTCGCCGGCTGTGACGACTGATTATGATTAATTGCCAGCCCTTTTGTGTAGAAACGTCGTAAAATTTACGCGACACGTGCAATATTATCGTCATTGCATTGTTATTGTGTGGCTTCTTATATGTTTCAACTTATCAAATCCAGACGCGTAAAAAACTTATCTGTTTTCTACTATCTAATTTTAATATTGCCTGTGGCAAGTTAAAAGATCAAAAGATAATCAAAAAGCTACGTCCTATGTTTTAACAAGTTTAATTAACTTCCTCAAAAGTTACTTTAGAACAACTGACAGGTAGCTAATTTCTAAGTTCTGTTTTAATTTCAACCTTAATTTAGTGCTAATCCTAGCCTTGTAAAACAGAAACTAAATAACATACGAAAGTGAAGTAATTTGTCGATTTTCGCGTATGCAAATAACTCGCGGATTTTTTTCTCCGTGCAAATGCCGTTGGTTTGAAATCGTCCGACCTTGGCGGGGTCACCCTTGTCTATTTGCACTCTCGCCGTGATAAAGCAGTATCTTAATGAATTAAACCGATTAAAAAGCTCGCTGGACAACGGCCAATCCGCGTCGCGTAAACACTGCGAAAGAAATGTCGTTACGCAACCTATACAAAAGATATGTAGCTTCAAATTAAGGGGCTACTCGGAAAAATTATGGACTTTTTGATATAAAACTATTGGACGGTTCGAGTTGTTCTTATTACAAATCTGGTAATAAGATGTATTTCTTTATAACTTTATCTAGAATCGTATAGTTTCAGAAACACGATTTTATGATTTTGGCTCGACACTTTTTATTTTCGAAAAGACCTCTAAAAATACGAAATTTCAAGTTTATTCTTAAATGGGGTTACATATACTATTGGAAATTGGTTTAATTAGTGGACACCAATAATATTTAGGATCGTATAGAAGCATTTTTATTTTATCGCTATAGTTTTTTAATACGAAGTGATTTTATGTTTTTTTTGCCTAATCTGCAAAATCGGTCTCGCTCCCGCGCGCGTCGTTTCCTCATTGCTATCTCGCTTCAGCAAATTTTTTCCGAGTATCGCCTTAACTTGCTCTCCCCAACGGACATGGTGCAGGATCATAAATTCTTGACATTAAAACCAGCAACTGAAACTGATGTAGAGAACATTTAACCGCCTCTGTGGTCTAGTGGTTCACGCCACCAGTTACAGACCCAGAGGTCCCGGATTCGATTCCCAGTGGGGGTACATATTGTATTCCGTTTGGTTGGTGGTAGGATTTGTTCTTAATTCGCCTGGCTAGCTACCAACATCTTTTCTAAGTCTGAAGCCATAACAATTATGTTTTCAGCATCATTGTGTTCCGGCAGTTAGAGATAAGATAGCCAGTTCCTCAGTGATTGGAGGTTTCCAGAAGTAGTGCGCTTCAACCTTCCGCCTTATCACCACTTTACAGCAGGTGTGATGAAGGCTAAGTGCTACCCCAATATTTATAAAAAATACATTTATTCACTGACAAGACGGTTATGTCTTTATTCATACTATTCCCGAACCATAAATTATTGAGGTTCTTCTGTTCAAAAGACTCCTCAACTACAAATTCAAAAGTAATTGTATCACATTTCTTTTTAAGATTGTCTAGTCTAGAGATATATCATAATTGCTACCTTTTGCCGCAGGTAGAGCTTTTGGAAAATAGGGTATAAGATCTCCTACATCTAGAAATATGAACGCAGACAGGCATAAATAAACGTAGAATGTTCGTATAGGCGCCGCGGTGAGTGCGTCATCCCCTCCTCCCACAGACCCTTCTGGAACAGTCAGCTTCCATTTCTGGTAAAAGGCAACGCAAATACAACGACCAATAGGGTATTTTACTGTTGTTGAAATGTAGATATTTAATGATGACGTTAAAAAATATTGCAATTAAGAATACCAAATGTGAAAAAATAATTTGAATCTCTTTTATAATAAAAGAATTATAGTCTGTTTGATTTTGACTATAGCTGTCTCTTTCTAAAACGAAATCTTCTATGGCGTGACTATGACGCTACTAACCCACTGACGTCACTAAGATAGCCTCCTGTCCTTGTCTAATTATAAAGTTTGAAGTCCTATATCTTTGAAAATATTCAAGATAATTCAAAATGAAAACTTGTTTTGTGTAGCTAATATTTCGAAAGACATTTTAAAGAAATAAAAAAAAATCAGTAAAATACCGTATTGTTACGGAAATAGTGCTCTAACTCAGACTTGCTAGCTCTCTTAGTCAGACTTGACATAATGTAAAGAGATAAATAAAAGTCAATTGCGGCATGTATGAGGGATCCCTAGAGAAGGTTTCACGGAGTTTTTTGCTTTTATAGAATTGAAAACGACTTTTACGAATAAAAGTCTAGCATTAGTATATCCGATGGAAACTTGGATAGTTTTCTTGTAATAACATTTCTACCTGAATTACACTGCACACTGGTTCAATGATAAATTGAGTTTCATATAAATCTTTTCACAAGTATAAATGTCTGAAATGTTCATTATTCAAAAGTAGATTCGAAATTATATCCCGTTAATTTAAGAAAACGTGGAAGTTCATTGCAGACGTTTATGAGTAGCGTGGGCACTGGGACATTGTACACATAGAACATTGTTCCCAATAATAAAATTAAAAAATCCTTTATTGATCCCTTTACAAAGTAAGGTAGGTAATTATTGCTAATACAAGTATATGATGTGTATATTCTTGAGAGCCTTGTGTGGGACTGGTGCCTAAGATAGGTGTCAGAGAAGGAAGACCCTGCACTACCAGGTCACCAGGCCCCCACCCTAAATAACTTAAAATGGTCAGAAGATTGAACTGTAACGAAAAGTGAACGTGTTGTATCTTAAATAAACGTGCTTTGTCATTCAAGAATTCGCAGCGTTCGAACACTCGACGAATTAGCATGTAAAGACATTTGCGCACAATATTTTACTGGCAATAAAAAAAGATGTTGACATCTTGTTGTTATAATTTCATTGTTTTACATCTTTATTTGAGGTAAATACAGATTTGAAAATAAAGGGCAATGATTTTTAAATCGACGACAATGTTTTGTTGAAGGAAGTTTTATACACTGTTTGATTTGACATTAAATCGGGTCTTTCGCCATACTTATTAACGAGTAAATTTATGTCTGTGGAGGTTTCAGTCGTGTTTGTCCGTGGCAATAATTATTGTGTTATTTATATTGTCTGTGGCAGACAGGTGGCGTCCTGTGCGTTGACTCCGCGGCCTTGAGGCCCCGCTATTCAATGGCTCGCTACCCAGTTTATGGTGTCGGCGTTAATTTTTTTTATTGTCAAGGTCAACAACTTCATACGTGGCTAGTTGAAGCGTCATTTGTTTAAATTTAAATACTTACTTTGCTTCTTGCGAGTGCTGGTGTTTTCTGCATTCCACTCCTTATTGCTTTATTCATTCGCAATACAAATTTTACAAGTCTAGAAGCTTAACTGAAAATGACAAGAATTGATTTATCGGTATTTATTAAAATTT
Source organism: Crambus lathoniellus (assembly GCA_949710035.1). Taxonomy (NCBI): domain Eukaryota; kingdom Metazoa; phylum Arthropoda; class Insecta; order Lepidoptera; family Crambidae; genus Crambus; species Crambus lathoniellus. Next base: position 3,013,220 of record OX453298.1, read on the forward strand.
CTATATGAACGAATGAGAAAGAAGCGTTTGTTAGTCAATAAAATATAATTGTCGAAATGTAGCGTGTCACAGTAGAACTTTTCAATGTAAATTACTAATTATACTTCTAAAAAATTTAGGAATGAAGTCAAGTAATAATGAGTGGGGTTCGTAACAACGTTCATTGCTCTAATTGGCTAACGATATCGTGACATCATTGGTGTCTGCGCCGCGTCTGCCGCCGCTTCCCGGAACGTGCGGTCGCAGCGCCTTCCTGCTCCTCGCCCCCATTTCGCACCATCAATGAAACACGATTCAGGACAAATGGACAACCACACCTCGCCTGACAAACGAGACGCGTCCCAATTAGCTTTTCGTCTACTGACGTCATCGCCGACGCTCCGTCTATTGTTTCTGCTGACACACTAGTGTACCTACCCCGAGTGTAAGTTTGTATGTCAAGCAAACGCAAACTATTTCGAGTACGTATTTATGTCAATTTGTATGAAAACTATATAAGCGCGCTACTCGCCGCTAGAGGCGCTGATACAGTTTTCATACAAATTGACATAAATACGCACTCACGATAGTTTGCGTTTTTTGACATAAAAACTTACACTAGGGGTACTGATCCAGTAATGGTACTTGTGAATAGATTTCGTTCTCTATGTCATCGAACTTTGGACTCGTTAAACGCAATGTGGGCGTGTCGAATACGAATTATCAGAAGCGACACTGACGATGGACGGTAGTAGGAGTAACGTGCTGTGCTCGTTCTTGCTAGGCTCTTTTTGTTTCTTTTGGCTCTTAACCTGTTTTAAAATGGAAGTAGGCTACCTGAAACAAAAGATCATGCTTGTTAAAATTGCAATTTTTTCTATTGTAACTACCTACATGCATTACTTTTCGTTTGTACATACTGTATTCCTATCGTAGAGAACTTTCTCTGAAACTAGATTCATAATACCGTGGTGTTTAGGTGTGTCTTTTATCTTTCTCTGTCCCTAAAGTATAGGTAATACTTATTTACAATGTAATTGTCTTGGAATTCAATTTGCATCAGCCGCGTTTTACTGTTCACCAAACGTTTATAAGCATATCGGCTAAGTTATTGCGATTGCAGTGTATTGTTCAGTGTGCTACTTACGCCTGCAAAAGTGGCATGACCAACATTGCATGTAGCTTTTTAATTTCTAGGAAATTTCGCTTGATTGTGTCAACTCCAGCTGTCGTTACTAGTACAATGATGGCACGTAATGGGCCTTGTTTGTATAATTCAATGAAGGCGTTTTAGAACGCTTTAATTGGCGTTTAAGATAGAAGCGAGTGTTCATTCATCAGTTAAGGATCATGTAGACACCTTGACATTAAAAATATACAGGGTGTTTTTCTATAAGTGCAAAACCTCTTAGGTGGTGGTTGTGCTCATGAATATGACTAACTTTTACTATGGGGCCAACTCTGCAACTCAACAAAAAAAAACAGCTGTTGCATACATTTTTTTGTTGAGTTGCAGAGTTGGCCCTGTATTGGTTGTGTTGGCTGTTTGGTTTTGCGTTTATAGAAAAACACCCTGTAGTGCCGCACTGCAGATCTGTGACACAGGCACTTTCCCGACCTATTTCTGCGTAGCAGGGTTTTTCTGTATAATAATCGAGTGGTATGATCAATATCTCGCCCTGACTAGTTTCGACTGCAGACTGCTCGTTCATACCACATTCTCCTAGGTGGTTCAAACTCGTTTCGCGCGATTATCATAAATATGCAGTTTCGTACATGGAAGACGTAGACTTACATCTGTTTCAGCCATTACTTCGGATCGGATCTGATTTATTGACTGTCATTACCATCATCATTGTCCTATTATTTTATCAATGATAACTTTCCTTCAGTAGTATTGTATTTATATACCTATATATAAAATATATTTATTTATATAATGTATATATTTATGTATATGTAGCTTGTATATTTTGTATGTTAATATATGTATTCATATAGTTTGTACCGCTTTCGTTGTTTTCTGTTTCCCAAAGGTTGACTGGCAGAGAATACTTTTAGTATTAAGTCCGCCTTGTATATTACATTATGTATTTTGTACAAAAGTTTAATAAATAAAAAATTAAATAAATACTTACAAAATTCAACATATCTAATACGATCTTGGTAAACTCATAGCCTGTAACTTTTCAAATGTTGTTTTTCTATAAAGAATAACTAAACATCATATTAATCAAATTGGTTCATACTCAATATTTGTTATACAAAGAAAACTGAATATTATAATAGAAAAGTTTCCCGTTACGGCGTTTTAGTCTGGCACAAACCAAGTTTTCCCATTGTATTAGATTCTCATCGAAGAAATACTGCTGTGAAACTTTTTCATGAGACTGAAGCTATAAATAAGCTGCTTAGCATTATGCCGGCGCCAGACAGAGTACAAACATTTGAACAAATGTTTGGACACAGTGTAACGCAAGCATTTGAGTATTTGTTCAAAACTTTGATAGAAAAACTACAGTACTTTGCCATGTCAGACGACAAAGCCTGCTAAGTCTTTGCTCAAATATTTGTCTATGTCTGGCGCCAGCTTTATAGTAGACAAGCAACTGTAGATGCCTTAAAGAACAAAATCTCTATTTATATAAAACTAGCCTTCACCCACGGCTGCGCCTGCGTGGACTACATGACATTATCGCGATGGAATGTGTTATTTTTCAGGGATAAAAAGTAGCTTAAAGTAATGAATGATGACACTCTCCAACTCTCAAATTATCGTCAAACCAAAAATCACAATCCGTTGCCCCGTTTTGACGTGAAATTAAAGTGATTTGAATTTGGTTTGTCAATACAAACAAACACACTTTCACATCCTACTAATATTATAAATGCGAAAGTTTGTGAGTATGGATGTCTGGCTGGATACATAGATGTTTGTTACTCTCTCACGCAAAAACTACTTAACGGATCTGGGTGACATTTGAAGCAGAGATAGATTATAGTCTGAAAAACCACATAGGATACCTTTTATCCTGATATTCCCACGGGAACGGGAATCACGCGGGTGAAACTGCGGGCGACCGTTAGTTTATAATATTATTAGTATGGATTGGAAGCGTATCAATTGCTCAAAAGGCAATGCCTAAAATTGGCGTCTTTTTTTTTTGTCTCGCGGCCATCAACAATATGTTTGAACATCCATTCTTGATAGTATAACAAACAATATATGCCAAGAAAGTATAGCTGTAAACTCAGTCAGAACCAAGTTCTTAGAACCATTCGTCCGTATATAACATTTTAAAAAAACCGCAAATGTAACTTTGTAATTCATACAAACACTACAAAAACAAAGTTAAGTTCTAGCTAGTCTCACTCGGTTCGGACTAAGTTTACAGGTATACTTCCTTAGCAAATATTGTCTGTAGTGCTGCCAACAAATTATATTTCAATGTTTGGTTGATGGCCGCAAGAAAAAAAAAAGGCGCCAGCTGCCATACAAAAATGGTCATTGTCCTTTGGAGAAGCTAGTTTAAGTCCTGGAATTCTGGTTCTAGTATCGTTCCAAAACGTTTAAAAAAGAAGAATTATAACCGAAAATCCACGCGGAAGAAGTCGAGTCGAGGGCATCCACCATTTGTGATTAATACAGCTTTGAGATCGGAAACAATCTCCTTGGTACATTAATGAATTAAAGCTGCTTTTACCGAATGTCCCGCGGCGATGGCTGTTGTGTTCAATTAACCCAGATCGCGGGGCATTGTGCCATGTCTGCGTGGTGTCTGCTTTCTTCATTGGACCGCAATGAGTGGAAGTAATGAGCTCGCTAGTGAGCTTTGTGTTGTATGCGATATTTGAGAGCCCCGCTCCGCTGTTTCTATAGTATAGAGTCATGTCAAATTTTAGCAGTTGGTATTAAACTTTATTTGTTGGGCTTAAAGTCGGAAATAGGTTGGGTTTGTTGTTAATATGTGGCTTGTGTCATATCATATCACGCAGGCGATTTGCGAGCGAGTTGTAAGCGAAGCGAGACAACAAAATCATGGTTACGATATTTGAAACCTTAGTTAGTACAATTACATCTGTGATGCGCATGGTTGCTTGGTCTGTCGTATTGTGATGTAAAATTTTAGCAGTTGTTTTGTTACAGTGTTAGGCATAAATTAGTTGTAAATAGAAACGTGGTTGTTAACAGTTTAGGGATATTTATTTATTGGAAAACCAACTGCTTAACCTAATACATTAAAAAGCTTAATATAAACACAAAGTCATTTACAGGTCTTCACAAATAAGACACAGTAAATAATTGAAAACTAGCCTAGCTAACTATATTAACTAAACTGCCTACATAACATACATAACTTAAAAATATGAGTAACAATTAATATTGTACATATTTAGCAGCTATCATTGAAGAATAAGCTGCTAACAATACGCCTAATCGACGCCTCGCTCGTGTTAAATCGGTCAAGATTTACCTTTTTCGAAAGAATATTAAAATTATTACTGACATCACGCAGGCGATTTGCGAGCGAGTTGAAAGCGATGCGAGACCGCGTCAGTACTGCAAGAGAAGATTTTTTTATTTACTTCCAAATAAATTCAGCGACATATTAAGAAGAATATATTACCCAATAAAACGAACTGCTTATCTTTTATTTCGATTACGAGCCCATTGTCCATTCGCCATGTTTTTGATGCAAATTGAAATCGCCAAATGTTATTAAATAATACTTCTAGCAATATTACATACCTACATGCTATTACTTTCTCTATTCTACCTATCATAAAACATGAGTTATCTAATAAATAGCTGTAATCGTGTCGAGGGGATGATCCGGGGCCCGATTCTCAGGCATTCGAACTTTTTCAGTGTGGTAATTCGTATGTCGAACATTTTGTTTGTGGTTTCTATTGAAAAGTTAGAACGTTTCAAACAAACTAAGCTGTCCCACATGTCAACAAATTCATTTTAACAGCTAAGTTCGTATTCGTATCTATTGGCCTGTACCACTCGTAGCGTTCGACTGGCTTTCCATCGAACTTTTTCGATTGTGAAATTTTGACAATACAAAAACTGTGTTATATTTTCAATTTCGAGCTTATAAATGTGAACTTTTCTCGATTGCGTGAGAATCGGCCCCCTTGTTTTTAGCTGAAATATGTAATCACTTTTCAGGGACATCTATTTTTAACCGACTTCTAAATCAAAAAGGAGGAGGTTCTCTATTCGTCTGTATGTTTTTTTTTTGTGTATGTCCACCGATTACTCGATGACGGCTGAACCGATTGAAATGGTTCAAACGTTATTACATCAGGTTGGTTTCCAAGTTGGTCCCATTTTTTGAAATTTTTAAATCGGTTCAGTAGTTTTCAGGAAATCTTGAAAATACTGTCGTTTTCGTTACCACTTTATGTGAATTTAATACGTATCTTTAGGCATAACTCCTTTGTTTATAAACCGATTTAGATGATTCTTGTTTTGTTAAAAAGAGGTAAGGTAAGGCCTGCACGATGCACTAAAAAGAGTGAAATAAAAATTATTTTTATAAAAAAATAAAACCGCCTTCAAAAAAACCACATCAAAAAAGTAAGAAATAATTCCTCACCAAATAAATAACGTAAGTACTTTGAAGTCGGGCGGGTTTTAACAAAAACAACAAAAAATTGAACATGTTTCACGCCCGACTTCAAAGTACTTACTTACGTTATTTATTTGGTGAGGAATTATTTCTTACTTTTTTGAAGGCGGTTTTTGTTTAACTACCTTCGAATTGCATTAGTCCAATTATTCTATAGTATTGATGATTGGCTATTAGGAAATAGCGTGGACACCACATATAAATTAGTATATCAGCGGAACATTAAGGCGAGGATTCCCGAAAATAGAGTATTTTAAATTATGGATACTTGCATACCACAAGTACCTACCTACTCAAAATTTGGAAAAAATATGTCGGAGATGGGTTAGGCCGTAGATTTTGCCACAAATAGCGCAATGGTGACGCAAAATTTTCTACGAGTCGGTCGCACAAAGTGGTGCAAAATGGTAGCGCAAAATTATTAAGGAGCACGTACATTAATGTGATTTTATTTAAATAACATGTACTAACAAGAGGTATTGCATCAAACTAGAAAAAGAAACACGATGTTGGTATGTAAGTATGTTTAATTAATAATTAACAATAATGTACCTATGAGTAATTCTTTTTTATATATTGCGCACAATGAAAAGTTAAACAGGATGACAAAAACTAGTAAGTACCTATGTATGATTTGTTCAATTTACAAAAAAAATTACATTTAATTTTTTAGATGGAGGTATTTGGTATTATTCATTATTAATTATATAAATATAATACAACTTTAAAATTTATTTCAACTCTTTTCAATGTTTGAGAGTCCATTACTTTGACTCTAGCAACAACCTGCTTGAAGTATCACTTTTAAAAGGACCTGCCAACCATTAGGATGCCAAAAATAATAAAAAAAATAGATCTGTCAATAAATAAAAAGTTACATGGGTTTAAAAGTTAGTATGAAAGTGACGAAATTCCAAAACTTATAAAATACAAAATAAAAAAACTTTGGACCTAGGTAAAATCTTTGAGGCTGGTTAGGTAGCAGACCACCGCACCTACCCCTATTTTCGTATGTTTAACGTTCTGCCGAACACCCTGTACTTATAGAATATTAATAAAATCTAACAAATCAATTAATAGTAATGCTAGTCATGTTTTTTAGCGGAATTACAGCTAAAAGTAATTTCAAAATAATAAAAAACTTGAAAACCTTGTGTGCATGCACTATTATTCAATAGCGTAAAATAAGTGGCGCAATTTCTACGCAACCGGTATCGCAAAGTGACATAAAGACAGTTTTGCGGAACCGAGGCGCAAATGAAATCGATTATAACTCTTAAAATATACTATTTAACAAGGCTAGTTTAACATATACCGATCACACACATCTAATTAAACCATGCGCAACAACAATTATAAGTTTTAATCAAAAACTTACCTTGAAATCTCAAAAAATGCACTCTGCAAAGTAGGCGACACTTTTCACTTTGATCGGAGTTGACACCGAAATGTCAAAAAATATGATCGTCAACGCTGCATTGACCATAGAATACGATACTTTGGTGATGCCAGCACTCAAACAAAATCTTAATAAATGTTTTAAAACCATAAAATGGGTGAAAATGGTTGCGCAATATAAGTAGCGCAAAAAAATGGTTTTTCAAAAAAAAAATCTTATTGCCGAAAATTTATCTTTTTTCTTAGGAAAGACGCAAAGATATTAAAGGAATGGCAACCTTATTATTATTTTATAACGTCAAATCAAACAGCTCATCAATAAGTTAAAAAATGATAATTTTATCGATGTTTAAGCTGTACACCTACCACTGCGGATTCGCGGTTTTTATAAAAAATCCGTCACTTTTGGGAGGGAAATGTCAAATAGTTTTCCAAATATATAAACTTATCCAAATATCTATATCTGCCTTGGTTTGCTATTTCTTAGGAAACACGATGATAACATTGAGACATTTCTAAGAGTACTATATTTAAAATTATATGAGGCGGAGACTTTTCTACCCTCGAATGTGGCAAAATCTACGGCCTGACCCAGATATTTCATTGGAAAGACTAGTCGCACCATCTATCGACTTAATTATGAGTTATTGGAGCTATTCCGTGAGTAATACAAGCAGCGCCACCTTTCGGTGGTTTGGTAAGGTGTTGAAGTTACCAATTTGAATAATCTAATAAGATTAGTAACGCCATCTGTTGTGCCTGTTAGCGAACTTTCCCTGAGTCAGTAGTTCGAGTGAGTAGTCTGTGGTAGCGTATCTATGCGACCTGTCAATATCGGTTGACGTCTGTCATTGAGACAGTGAGTGTTAATCTGCTGGTGAGAAGCTATCATTCTATTCTTGGAGCTCGACCGCGCCGGACGTGCGCACTGATTCATTTAAACACGTACAAAATGGCGGACGGAGATGAGATTTTACAACGAAATCCATTTCTATCTGCGACAGCAGCGGCGGGATCGGAACAAAATGGCTCCAGTACGCATAACCAACATAGTGCTACCGTACAAAACGAATATTTCGGAGTTTGCGACGTGCCACATGAAGAAAATAACCGTGAGTCGAACGCGTGCTTGGAAGATCGAAATACGTTTTCACAATCGGGTACCAGCGGTGTCGTTTGATGTGTGGCCATCGTTTTTTCGTGGCTTTGCGGAAAATTTTCATGCCGAAGCTTGTACCTACGTTTGATCCAGACGATTGTGAATTTACGGCAGTGGTGCAGGTGTGTCGTTAATGGTTTGACGAAATAAACCATCACCGCACTCGGAATTTGTGGACCGATTACGAAACAAGAAAGGACATTGTACAGAATTGGCTTAGCGCGGACAGACCTTTCGGAAAATAATAAGATTACGATTATTCCTAATTATTTTTATCAGATTTTCTTACCATTTATTGGAGTGTAAATATGCATAATTAGAAAGTAGCATTTAATGAGTCTTGTTATTTGAGTATCCTTTAAACGGTTAAACAATGTTGCCATTTGACAAAATTATATTACCCTGTAAGTAACTTTATTTTTGGAAGGAGGTTTTTAATTATTTTAATGCAGAATAAAAATATGTAGCTGCATTATCTATAGGTAACATTCGTACCTTAATTATTTTACACAATATTCATATTTTAATTATAATAAATAGATTACTGGTAGTATGTTTAAAAGTTACAGACGATAATGTTATTCTCGGTATTGGCAACATTTTACAACTTCATATATAGTAAAGTGCAGTGAAGTGAACTTCCATTATTTATTGACTTCATTCATTCTACGACTGGCTCAAAAAGACTCGCTTCCAGAGCCGTAAAAAATAATATTTAAAAAAATGATTCCTCCGGCCGGCTGTCAGTCAGTGGCAGGCAGCGTTGCCAGAATGAAGACTTTTTAAAGAACAAGTTTTTAAAAAGGTTCTTTCAAGTGTCAATGTACAGGCCAAAGGTTGGGCCAACGTGTACAGGCGGCATTATGCCCCTCCTCCCCCTAGCCCCTACAGGATGGCCGATCATGTTGGCCGACCATGAAGGGCCATCGTGTACAGGGGCAGTTTGCGTTGCTCGCAGACGGCAATCACACGCCAACTCGCCCTGTACACGATGGCCCATCATGGTCGGCCAACATAAACGGCCTTCCTGTACTGGGGGCTTCACAATTAAAAGTAACATTTTACGTTACTTTTGACCCTCTCATGTTACCTTCATGTTATCGGCCCTGTACACGATGACCCAACATGCTCGCCGACCATGACCGATTATGATGACCGACTATGACGGGCCATCGTGTACAGGGCCTGTTTGCGTTGATCGCAGACGGCAATCACACGCAAACCGGCCCTGTACTCGATGGCCCATCATGGTCGGCCAACATGATCGGCCATCCTGTACTGGGGGCTTCACACGACTCCATATTATGTTACTTTTGTTACTTTTCAAGCGGCCTGTACACGTTGGCCCAACCATTGGCCAATACATCGTACATTGACACTTTTAAACGAACAAGTTTAAAAAGGTTCTATCAAAAGTGTCAATGTACGATGTATTGGCCAATGGTTGGGTCAACGTGTACAGCCGACATTTGATTTTCCAGCAAACAAAAAAATACTGAACGCAGAGCGTGCGTCAGAAACTCTGTGCGGGACTGTAGCGTTTTAGGCGCTGTTTACAGTACATTTTGCTGTTCTAAGGAAAGTAAAGATTAGTTCGATTTTGACTTATCTGGCGCGCACTCTAGGAGGACAATTTTGTAAGGAGCACACCACTACTCACCTCTTTCGTTTGTTTTGTTTGTGTTGCGATTTCAAGTGATTTGTGAACTTGTGATTAAAACAACTTTGGCTGGGTTGTTTGGCATTTTTCTTTTTCAGCATCGCCAGTCGATTATTCAATCAACAATTATTACGATTTTTTCGAAGTTTAATGCCTCATTTGCATGTTGTCTTGGCTCGGCGAGCCTACACGAGCCACGAGCCGAAAACAAAGGCAGAAAAAGGCTGAGCCAAGGCGAGTCATCACAAACAGCCGTTTACATGCTGGCCGCTCGTGATGGCTCGCCCAACATGTAAACATAAACGTAGGTACCTTTAACACATGGAGCAGGAAACTTATTTTAGTTTTTGTGTAATAAAGTGTCTTATAAGTATTGTGTCATTTTCCACAATAAATAACGTAATGTTACTTTTCTCGTGAAAAAATCCTTTTTGAGCTGCCTCATGTTATATTTGACTATCTGCCACTGGCAACACTGAGTAGTGTGATTGACATTTGCTGCTTGTCTGTCTGCTAGTTAACGGTGTTATTTGCGTTATTTGCGTTCTTCCTTGTTTTATGTTTTATTTGACTATCCGACTCGACCAACTCGACGTACGCTTTGATAATGGACTCCGATACTAGTACTACTCAACCTGACAACATTTGCCTGAATTTGGATTCTGATACCCCTGCTCAAATAGACCCCGGCCTGCCCATGGATTCCGATGATGATTTCTTTGACGATACTGGCTTGATTTTGGACACCGATACTACTGATAATAACGACCCCGGCTTGGATATGGACCGTGATCCTGATTACACCCGCAGCGATCAGTTCGATAATGATGATAGGGAATCCTCTATTTCGAGACATTGTACTAATTGTGGTTTAGATGTCACTGGTAGAAGAAGCCATGTTCTTATACTTGAGAACGTACGCATTTTAATACAACAATGGATTGCTCCGCAAGTGGTAAGTAATACATCACTCCTTACCATCTTTTATAAGAAAGGATTAGGACGAAATTCATTTGAGGTAAATGTTTTTGTTTCACTTGTTTACAGATCTTGTCAGACTCTGTTATTTGCCATTCTTGTTGGACTTTGGCATTGCGCTTTAATGCACAAGTACAACCATCAACAAGTAGTGGTCATCGTCGGCAATTGTGTGTGAACTGTGGATGTTCATTACTACGCATAAGGTCCCATTCACTCCATATGAATAGTGAAAGAGAGGCCCAAATCAGGAACTTCATTATGACAAGGATCTTGCCTCGTGAAGTAAGTATTTTTAATGTTTTTTTATTCTTAGATTAATGTGATCTATAGAGTGATTTAGAAAAAAAAACTAATCGTGTGTATTGCCTTTTTCGGTATATTGAGCTTAGTCAGAAAGCAGGCAGGCATAATTTAATGGGGTGGATTGTCATTACCTACCTCTTCTATTTAATATTCTAGTTCACAATAAACACATGTGCAGGTTCCATTATATTTTTCTTTAACAGAACCCCATGGTCAAGATATTAATTAATTAATATTAAATTGTTTTAGCTAAGGGAGAGTGACCAAATCTGTCATCCTTGCTGGCAGCAAGCTCATCGAGCAGTCACTGCACAACCGAGACCAGTAACAGAAGACACTATAACCTTACCACATTTAAAGCGAGCACCAGACACTCAGGGTCATTGTATCTTCCCGCACTGTGATTCTCCAGAGAGATTATCGATACCTCTGTGGTTAAGATTAAAATTATTTTCAGAACACGATTATTATGTGCCACAGAACTGTAGAATGTGTTCTTTTCATATTCGAAATGATAACTGGCATATACTCGCTACAATAGAAGAGCCAATACATAGTTTTACTGTAGCACATGTAGAAGATTTTGCTTCATTTGTCAAAGTTAAAAACCCAACATTAGATTTTTTAAATATGGATTCCATACCAGACGATTCCTTTTATTTTTATATTGGAATGTCTAAAGCACAATTTGCTACACTATTAGAAATACCCAGACTTTCAATGTTGAAAAAGGCCAAACTTGCACTCGCCGCATATTTAATTAAATTAAGGACGGGTAATAGTGATGAGAGGATCTCTTCCTTATTAAATATTACCCGTATTTCTTTGTGGCGATTAATGAACAATGTTCGTATCATTTTAAAAGAAGAGTTTGTTCCTAACAATTTAGGCATTAACAATTTGCCACATTCAGAAATTGCCTCACACAATTTATTAATCCCAAATTCTTTATTTGGAGGTGGAGCTGAACGAAAGCCAATCGTAATATTGGATGGAACTTACCTGTATGTTCAAAAAAGTTCAAATTACATGTATCAAAAACAAACATACTCTCTGCATAAATATAGGAACCTGATGAAGCCTCTCCTAATTGTTTGCTCGGATGGATATATTGTTGATGTGTTAGGTCCCTATCCCGCCACAATGTCAGATGCGACTATTATTATGAACGAATTTAATCAAGAAGATAGTCGATTAAGGCAGTATTTTGAACCTAATGATGTGTTCATATTGGATAGGGGCTTCAGAGACTGTGTCCCGTTATTAGAAGAATGCAACTATTCTGTTCACATGCCTGCATCACTACCACAGGGTGCAACACAGTTATCAACGTTAGCAGCTAACAAATCAAGAACTGTAACCATGGTTAGATGGGTAGTAGAAACCGTTAATGGTATTTTTAAGAACTCTTTTAAACTTTTTCGTGGAGAGTTTTTTAATCGTGCCTCAAATCATGCCATGACAGACTTTTTGATAGCTGCTGCGTTGATAAATAAGGTCCATAAAAGATATGTTGATAGAGATGATGCAGGTGACATCTTGATGCATGTTGAACAGAATATGTATAGAAACAACACTCTTGCAGAATTTGTAATTGAAAATAATTTAAATAGAAGACGGGCACAATTCTCTAATATTAATGTAAATGTGGACAGTATATCCTTCCCTCAGCTGTCCCTAAATGAACTTATACTAATATCTTGTGGAACATACCAAATTAAACAAGCAAGGTCATACTATGCAGAACATGTGAGAGGTGATGGTTCCTATACAATAGAAGTATGCAGAGAAAGAGCTAGCGACCTATTGAATGGTTATCCTTCGGCCAATAATTATTCGTTATTAAGAGGAAAAATACAAAGTAGGCATATTACACGAAAAGTATATATGGTATATATTTTGTATGATGCAAATGTTAATGCTAGAGAATCAATAAAAGAATATTATTGCAACTGCATTGTGGGCCGAAGGACAGTAGGTTGCTGTGCTCACATAATGAGTATAATATGGTACTTGAGTTGGGCAAGGTACCAGGATAATGTTACTCGACCTGCTCAATTCCTTGATAATGTATTATTGACGTATGAATCTGAATGAAATAAAACTAATGAAATTATGAATTGTTTTATTGAAACTCTTTATTTTGGTAACCTAGTGACCATAGTATAGTTATATACGACACTGGCGTCAGATTTTTTGGGCTACTTAAGCTTAGGTGCCTTAGCTCAGTCATCTGACATAGCCTAACGACTGCCATTTAGCGATAAAAGCCGGGCGTGCCCTCCGAAGCCCGAGGAGCTTATTACAGAAATACTACTAGCGGCAACCAATCCAAGTCATGCCACACTCGCCTTTGCTTGATATTGATGTGCATGATTGTTTTAATAGAAATGAAGACATTGGCAATCATCATATTTGGCAGGAGGGTTGTTAAATTGTGATTGTTGCATTGCAGTGCTCAAACAGATTGCTGCTACTGTCGTTAACTAGAAAAGTTTCCTAGATCACTCATAACCTCTATGGGATGAGATTAGGCATATTAATATTGTTTTATACTAGTCTATAACCCTATTTTTAAGTAATTTGCAAATATTTTGAAAAATAAATAAAGTAAACATAACCTCAAAATCAGCTATTTTCAGCACCTATAACTATTTATCAGAATTAATTGATACAAAAAAATATATCATAACGTATTGTTCTAATAGTAATCTATCAGGTAAAAATACTTTTGGACGTATTGCAGCCTGTCCGCGCTGAGCCAAGCCTCCATACAATTTGTACAATGTCCTTTGGCGTTTACCAATCTACGTGGTCAAGCTCGCTCCTAACCGCTTTGCAAGACGGGATCGGGCTTCGACTTATGTGAAGTCTTCAGCCAACAAGTTGACGCTGATTGGCCGCTTAGTGACGAGTTTGAGCTAAGCCAACGAGATCGAAGTGGTCATCTGAGGTATTTGTGATAATCAGGTATGCTCAGAATAATGGAAAAACTAGCTGACTCATTGTTCAGGATGTTTTTGTTGCTGATTAACGTTTTCATACGTTTTATTCACGCTTTTACTAAGTATTGTTGCCTAGTTACCGAGAAGTATTCTTGCCTGTTAATGACTTGACAGCGAGAACAGCTTGCAGCGTTCTTCATACGTTCGTGTCACTGTGCTATGCCTCAGTGAGAGCTGTTGACGTTTGCTGGTAAGGAGATTTAGAATTCGACTAGAGTGGTGAGCTCGATCAAGTTCCATGTGGTTGTTGGTGGAGTGGCCGTGTGAACAGACGGGTTGAAAGGTTTGTGTCCGCTCTTATGAAGTGTTTAGCCGTCGCAAAAGACCATGGGCATCTTAGAGGGCTGCTCTTGGTGAGGTTTCCAAAAGTACACGTGGGAATTCTTTTCAATTGCTGTTGTGAATTAATAAGAATTCACTATTCGCCATTCACAATTAGTAAGATTGAAGTTTTGCTTCATGAAGTGCCAGAGTTTGATCTTTTTGATATTGGGCTGGAAGTTTAACTCAGGATGGACGAGCAGGTGTGTGTAAGTGTAAGTTCGTTGAAGTTTGTCAAAACGACAAATACAAAGTGTACCCGATAGCCGGTGGACGCAATCTTTGCTGTTCGGGTGACAGCGGCGCTATCTCCTGGACTTCTTCCGCCGATGGCGGGTGCGGGTTCGAGCTTCTACTCCTTCCCCGGGCTTCATCTTGTGGGGCTGCTGCCCCACGGTGTTTGGTGTCGCTTACGCGGCCGTTCTCTGATGAGAGGTGTGCCCCACTGGATGTTTGCGGCCCTCGTCCCGGTCACCCAGCCGGGTGAGACCCCATTGGGGGAGGCACAGCTGGCGCCTACGAGTGAGCGCGCAAACGGGGTAAGGGCTATAATTTTGGAGGGGATATTAGGTAGGAAAGAAGGAGTGAAAAGAAGGGGCTAAGGAGATAGCGGGGGCACCATAATGTCGTGTGGCAGCGCCCACTTCTTCTTGGCTCTGGTGTTGTTGTTGGCGTTTGCAAGAGGAGCTGGTTCTTCTGTGGTCGTCGGCAATGGTCTTGCGGGCGCAATGCCCTGCAAGTGCTGATAAGGGCCGTGATCGGCGCAGTCGAACATTCGATGCGCCAGTCGGCCCACGACGTCCTGTAGCGGCTCAATGTTGAGGTCCCGCGCGATGACCTCGTTGCGGAGAAGCGGCGCCATGTCACGCTATGTAATTTTTCCTTCTTTTTGTAGCAATTTAACGGGTTCTGACTTCTAAGACCTTCAGCCGGCAACAGTGCTATGATTGGACAACTTGACAGCAAAATGACATAAAAGAGGACACGTTAGTCCCAATTTCCGCCGAAACGGAGAACGTTGCCGCACTCTAAGGTGTGTCATTGGTTTAGTTATGTAAACAGTTGCTTTTTTTATAAAAAATTGTTAAAATTGAGAAAGATTTGATTTTGTATTATGTCTGTTCGAGGCAAACAGAATAATGATTGACGTTTTGTATTAGTTTTGATTTTTTCTTAACAGCGAATTGGCTTGTTTTGTTGTTCCGTTTAATGAATAACGAATTCAAGCTGTTGTACTGTAATCTACCCGGTGTTTATGTTGCCACCCTGTACCGACTATGCAACGCTTTTGCATTGAAAGCTCCGCGCTTTGTGCAGTAATGGTTTTACATTGAAAGCTCCGCGCTTTGTGTAGTAACGGTTTTGCATTGAAAGCTCCGCGCTTTGTGCAGCAACGCTTTTACATTGAAAGCTCCGCGCTTTGTGTAGTAACGCTTTTGCATTGAAAGCTCCGCGCTTTGTGCAGTAATGGTTTTACATTGAAAGCTCCGCGCTTTGTGTAGTAACGGTTTTGCATTGAAAGCTCCGCGCTTTGTGTAGTAACGGTTTTGCATTGAAAGCTCCGCGCTTTGTGCAGCAACGCTTTTACATTGAAAGCTCCGCGCTTTGTGTAGTCACGCTTTTGCATTGAAAGCTCCGCGCTTTGTGCAGTAACGGTTCTGCATCGGAATATCCGCGCTTCGTGCAACTACGCATTTATATTGGAAGCTTCGCGCTGCGTGCAGCTACGGTTTTGTATTGGAAGCTTCGCGCTTCGTGCAGCTACGGCTTTGTATTGGAAGCTTCGTGCTTCGTGCAGCTACGGTTTTGTATTAGAAGCTTCGTGCTTCGTGCAGCTACGGTTTTGTATCGGAAGCTCCGTGCTTCGTGCAGCTACGGTTTTGTATCGGAAGCTCCGTGCTTCGTGCAACTACGCTTTTGTATTAGGAGCTCCGTGCTTCACGTGCTACGATATGAAAATTTATGCCTGTAATGGAAACTTTTGCGTCGGTGTTCTCCAGTAAGGGCTCGTTGACAGTTGCGCTCGAGAACGCGCGCTTTGTCAGAATGGCCGTGTCGGAGATATTTCATTGGAAAGACTAGTCGCACCATCTATCGACTTAATTATGAGTTATTGGAGCTATTCCGTGAGTAATACAAGCAGCGCCACCTTTCGGTGGTTTGGTAAGGTGTTGAAGTTACCAATTTGAATAATCTAATAAGATTAGTAACGCCATCTGTTGTGCCTGTTAGCGAACTTTCCCTGAGTCAGTAGTTCGAGTGAGTAGTCTGTGGTAGCGTATCTATGCGACCTGTCAATATCGGTTGACGTCTGTCATTGAGACAGTGAGTGTTAATCTGCTGGTGAGAAGCTATCATTCTATTCTTGGAGCTCGACCGCGCCGGACGTGCGCACTGATTCATTTAAACACGTACAAAATGGCGGACGGAGATGAGATTTTACAACGAAATCCATTTCTATCTGCGACAAATATATGTTATTTTACAGTCTTTTATCTAGTGCTTCCGGCCGTTATATTTTCCATTAGTGATACTTTACTCTATCAAATAAAATTCCAAACATCCGTCTAATAATAATTCAAATATCATATTATACTTGCGGTATACTTGGTTTTAGTTAATGGAACACATATACGAAAATAATTGTTTTTGAATAGCCGAGGGATTCCGGCCGTCATATTTTTTTTTTATTATTTCATTTTTAATTAAATTTTAAGTGATTTTTGATTCGTGGGGCGCTCGCGAGTTCACTCACAGTTCATCAAGTGTATCGAGCGCGGCCGAGCAAGCGTTACCGTGCCTATTTCGGTTGGGAATCCTCGCCTTAATCTTTAGGTGACAAATATAAGTGATGGCGCGCTAATGGAATTAGAAGGTTTGTTTTGATGTTTTGATGGATGATGGTTTAAATATAGTAACTTGTTTTCACTTATAAGTTGTTGATGCAAACCGGATCGGTCGTTAGTAGTCAAGAATCTTGTGTCATTTTTGCCTCTTTTATCCATAAAAATAAGAAGAATAAGAATAAGAAGATTTATTTGCCAGAAAGTGGTAGTTAACAGCGCGTAGTAAAAAAATTAAATAAGTGCGAGACACATTCACCCGGCAGGGCATGCAAAATGCAAATACAATGTCTATTATTATGAACTAGCTTCCACCCACGACTTCGTCTGCGTGGACATTCGAGAAAATCCTTAGGGGACCAATCACCTGGATAAAAAGTATTCTTTGTTTTAATTTCATCAAAATCCGATCAGCCGTTTTTACGTGATTAGGCGGGTCCTCACCTAGCGAGCAGCCTCGTGCAAGGCCCGTATAAGTACGTCGTTGTGGATAAAAAAAATAGTTGCCCTAATATATAAAAAACTTGGTTTTATCCCGTGAACTCACACTGAAATAACATATTAGGGTTTAAGGCGCTACTCGGAAAAATATGGACTTTTTGATTTAAAACTATAGGACGGTTACAGTTGTTAAAAATCTGGTAATAAGATATATATTTCTTCATACCTTTATCTAGAATCGTATAGTTTCAAAAACACGATTTTATGATTTTGCCTCGACACTTTTTATTTTCGAAAAGACCTCTAAAAAATACGAAAAGTGAAGATTATTCTTAAATGGGGTTACTTTCACTAATGGAAATTGGTTTAATAAGTGGACACCAATAATATTGAGGATCGTATAGAAGCATTTTTTTTAAATCGCTGTAGTTTTTAACCGACTTCAAAAAAAGGAGGAGGTTATCAATTCGACTGTATATTTTTTTTTTTTATTTATTTTTTTATTTTTTATGTGTGTTACCTCAGAACTTTTTAGTTAATGAACCAATTTGGATAATTCTTTTTTTATTTAAAAGGTGACGGTTCTCGTGTGGTCCCATTCAAATTTCATCAAGAACTGACAAGAAGTTCAGGAGTTATCCTGAATAATGTGTATTGAGACTTTATTTGGTTATATGGATGATTTCATATTTTCATCAAATTGGGGATCACTTTCAAAATTAATTTTTTTTCGAAAGATGGTACTTCTGACCTGATCTTATTTTCACCAAGTCAGGACCAGGAGATAAAATCCCAAGAAAATTGAGAGAAATTCTCAAATATAGGCAAGCCTTATGCGTTACATTTATTTTTGAAGTTAGTCAAGTATTTGCATCTGGTAGTCATCATCTCATAGTGATGAGCCGGTGATAGAAGCTAAAACTCCTAAACGGTTAGGAGCTGGAGAATATTTCTTTAAGTATTAATCGTACGTATGGACCAATAGTTATATTCTTTCAGGTTATTAGGGTGAGCTGTGATGAGAGGTGAAACTCCTCAACAGTTAGGAGTTATATGATGTTTTATAAATACCATATGCACGAATGGACCTTCAGATGTATTCCTTCAAGTTATCTAAGTAGCTGAAGATGTAAAGCTGAATTCCGTAACGGATAGGATATTTACAACAATTTATCATAATCACTATGTAGTTTCTTAAGCTACTTCACTAAAAATCGAAAAATAAAACGTTTTTGAAAAAAAAATGTAACCGCCTTCAAAACGGATCTTCAAACAAAAATTAACTAACACTAAAAAACGAAAAAAATAATAAGATTTTTTAATTCAAAGGACGTTGATATGATTGTGACTTTTTCTAATTTATCTTGGTACTTACTGAACTGTTTGAAGTCGGTGCCAAGCCAAAAAGAAGCCAAAAAGAATAAGAACGAAATATACTGAGTGAAATAACAAACATATTTTAAAAAAACCCGGTCTCAAGCGTGAGGATTAGACGGCACCGACTTCAAACAGTTCAGTAAGTACCAAGATAAATTAGAAAAAGTCACAATCATATCAACGTCCTTTGAATTAAAAAATCTTATTATTTTTTTCGTTTTTTAGTGTTAGTTAATTTTTGTTTGAAGATCCGTTTTGAAGGCGGTTACATTTTTTTTTCAAAAACGTTTTTTAATACGAAGTGATTTTGTGTTTTTTTTGTCTAATCTGCAAAATCGGTCTCGCTCCCGCGCGCGTCGTTTTCTCATTGCTAACTCGCTTCAGCACATTTTTTCCGAGTATCGCCTTAAGGCTATTAAGCAAACGAAATACGTAAACGTTCCGGAATGTTTGTTCCCACTAATTACTCGTGTTAATTTATCTATTGTGGCTATCTTCCCAAACGTCGTCTAGCTCAATGGAAACGAGATACAACCGCTTATAGTGCGCCAAGCTTTTCTGTTCTGGTGATTATCTTTGGAACTAAAACAGTTTTCATACGACAGTCCATTTTGACAGCTAATTTCATATTGCAAGTGGCTCTTCTGTCACGGCTGTCACCGGAACAGAAAAGCTTGTGGCACTGTACACTTTCTTTGTCTTCAGTGTTGCCAGATGACCGTCTGGCGTTCCCCCCAACCTTACTCAGAATTCCCCCAAAATTATACAATTAGTATGAAAAGACGATTAAAATTCCCCCAACACAATTTTTCCCCCAAAATGATACTATTTGTATTAAATAAAGAATTTTAAATCCCCCCCATCAAACATAAAAACCCCCAAATTTGGGGGGATTCCCATCAATCTGGCAACAGTGTTTGTCTTTTAAGAGACGTATTAAATTTTCTCGAAGCTCATAAACTGCACTTACGAACACTTACACCTCATATCTATCAATAGAGAAAGTTACTAACTGACTATATATTTTCTTTACGGGTTTGTACTGTCACAGTTCCTCTTAATAACCCGCTTCAAACTCTAAAGATGCAGTAACATTTGTAACTGCAACCTAGAACCTGCAATCGATCTCAACACTTTTTTCGCTGTCTTTTTGCACGGTAAGTGAAGATTTTTTTCAAATGTTTACAAGGTTACAATAAGGAAATGATTAGTGAAACAGTTGCAAAATTTTTAACGTATCGTTTTTAAATTCAATGCTTAATTTAATTAAGCAATCAATTGCAAAACGTTAAGTAAATATGCGGAGGGAACGTAATCTTTGCGTGCCATAGATGCGCAAAAAACTGGACACGGCCGATAGTTTTATTCGCATGCAAAAACTGTGGAAAAACTTTGTGTTCGAAAACGCAAACAGCTTTTCACCAGATCGTTGGTATAAAAAAATATTTGCCAATGTGAACGTCTCTGGATACCGCGAACTGTCAAACGCTGAGCAGACTGCGAGGCAAAAAAGTGTTAGTAATTGTCTGAAGGTGACACAGCTCTACGTTTAACTGGAACTACCGGTTTTTTTAATAATTTTAACGATTCGTAATACATTGCATATTTTTATGGCACGAAATATTTATAACTTTTAGGGCATTATGGAACAGGCACTAAATCTTGTTGTCTTGTCATCATTCTAATGTAAAAGGAATTAAGTTGTGCCATGTTATGCTAATATTACACGGTTCAACCAAATTGATTCACTTTGGTTGAAAGGCGCAGAAATACAGGCCCACATTGACATTGAATGATTCACTTTTACGTTTACATAGTTCAATTTGTCAATTCAATTCAAAAGTGAAGAGTGTATTTCCGCCATTACGTAGGCATAAAAATATATCACTCTTTCTATTTAGTCTACAATATTATATGAAAATGATTTTTATAATTATTCTGAAAATTAAATTTATTTTCATAGCCCTTAGGTTAGTGTATGATGTTCCTGTGACTAACCGCAGTCCATGACTTCTTTCGCGTGACTCTTTTCTAGGTTGCATACGATCAGCCGGCCTAGCATGAGCGGCTTATAACGCGCGGAATGCCGTCTTGCTTACACCTTAGTGGGATAAGCAAGACAACTTGCCGTACCATATCATATCGCGCGTTATAAGCCGCTCATGCTAGGCCGGCAGAGTTTGTTTTGTGTACCTACTTATTTTAAATGTACTTACTTATGTTTTAAAACCTTAAACAATATTTCACCTTTAGACATATTGTAAGTTTCTCTTTCATTCATTGTTAACATTAAGCAGCAATATTTAAAATAGGAAATCTAAAACTATTTTTCTAGTTACCTATAATGTTGCCTGACAGACAGACAAGTGACCTAGTTGGCACACGGTGTACCTACATGTTTGAACAAAAAGATTCCCTCATTCGTTCCGTCACGTAATATTAGAATATGGTTTTTGGATTAGAATGAGGTGTAGGTATACTGATGCTTTGAACTCGAAAAACTAAATTTGTCCGATAGAAGTAATTATACTTCATGCTTCGTCCTCAAGATTAGCTTGATTTAACACTTGTAGTACGCCCTAGTAATCGCCAATTTCACACTATATTGAGAATATACCTATTTATAAATTAAAAAAGTAATAAAAGACAATTATTATTTTTTAAATTTCAAATGCGGGTATTCAAGAGCGACCTGGCTCAAGCGCCCGTCATAGCTGCCATTCGCTTTCTAGTGCGTCGCCGTTTCACATCTAGTTTTTAAATTGTGTTAAAAAACTTGTTAGTTGTTGTTAAAAGTGATTATTTAGGATGCCCAAACGCAAAAAAGATAATTGTGAACACATTAAACGAAAAATTATAAGATTGGAGGGGAAGTTGAAGCGAAAAAAGAAGCACCACCACCGCTAAGATTCATCTTGTTCTGAGTTATCGGAACAATTCTATCGCTCGTCGTCCTTATCTAAAGGTACGTTATGTATTTTTATACATTCATAAGTCACTGGTCTTGACATATTATATTGCATATTGAAGTTCAGTGACCTGGTTTTCTAACGTTTCGCAAAAAATGCAAACGATAATTACGTTCAACGATAAAACGTTTTGACTATTTAACTACTTATTACTAAGTTTGTAAAATAAATACTTTTTGATAAAGTATTAGTTAATTTTAAAGTTATAATTGAACATAAATGCATTAGTTCGTCACAGACTTTTACAAGTTCTCGTATAAGTAGATTTCAAACAGTTTGCGGGCAGTACTTTCTATGAACTGGGACTGCTTCTTACTGAAAATAATTCACATAAGTGACTAAGCTAAAAAACAGCTTTGTACTCTAAAGTATTATGCTTATTATGGTGTGTCGATTTTCAATAGTTTGCGGACAGTACTTTTCTTTCGAACTGGTACTGTTAAACAGTTTGCGGGCAGTACGTTCATTGAACTGGGACTGCTTCTTACTGAAAATAATTCACATAAGTGGCTAAGCTAAAAAACAGCTATATACTCTAAAGTATTATGCTTATTATGATGTGTCGATTTTCAATAGTTTGCGGACAGTACTTTTTTTTCCGAACTGGGACTGTCTCTTACGAAATTTAATTGCATACCTAAGGTTAAGCAAATACATAATCTCAAATAATGATAACATAATCATCATTATATACACTGCAGTCACTGGGTCCTACAAACAGTACAACGGGACTGTTATAAGGTACTACTAAGTGTTGTTTGCGGACAGTACGTGTTGTTATAACTGGGGACTGTCTCTTACAATATTATACTGACATGCTAAAATTGTATGAACATGAGGCTTACTCTGTCCCTTACATACGACCAAGAGGTCATAGTTGGCCTCGACGCACCATGTTCTAAGGGTTAACCTGAAGGATAATGAGAACAAGTGCTGGAGCCACTTCTGGAACCAATCCCCAGTACATCCCAGTCTGAAAACATTACAAATATACAGCATGGTCATTCGTCGACTGAGGCTCCGAAGCGTGATCTACCTTCAGATCAAACGTCTGCTCTTGAAATAGAAAACATACAGTTAGATAGTGAAGTATTAGAAATATTAGGTACTGACCCTACTTCAGTCAGAAGTGCTGGAGTTTTCCAGCACTGGGACACAACAGGTACTAACAAAGAATTGCGTAAAAAACTCATAATCCCAGTACATGATCCCAGAAAATTGCAAATTGATTGACCCACCTGAGCTTGATCCTAAGATTAAAGCTGCTGTTTCAGATATTATTGCTAAACGCAATAAGGCCATTCAACTGAAACAGAAGGAATCGACTGCTGGAAACACTTGTCTGGTAAAATCTATACTATTATATTGTCTGCAAATGAGAAAAATACAGCCTTGCTAAAAACACTTATGGTTTTTGCAAAAATTATGTGTGATTGTAAACATTCTAATTCAATTTACAATTTTGTTTCTGAATGCCGTGAAGATGGATCTAAGGGATTCTCTTCAAAATATTAAAATTGATAATCAATTATTCGGCGAAAACTTAATGGATACCATAAAATCAGCTGAAGCTATTAACAAGTCTGGCACAGACCCAAAACAATCAACGACACAAAAGTTTCCTAATAAGAAGCCAAGCTCTAATCCATACAGTTCTTCGCGAAATTTAAACTGGAAGGGTCCGGGTCCTAGTCGCAGGCCGACGGGCCCTCCCAGGACGAAGAAGCAGTCGCAGTATCCGTGGCAGAGACAGAACAACAGCCGACGCTAAATACGTTAACGCATTCAGGTCGTTTATCATTATTCTATAAAGAATTTTTAATGATTACCAAGGACCCACTGGTTCTTTTTCATATAAAAGGATATAAGATTCCCTTCAATCGAAAACCGATGCAACCTGTATCACCTTCAACCCGAAAATGTAGTGAAAAGGAAAAGGCTCTTTTCATACACAAAATTAAAAATTTACTGTCTCTGCAATTTCAGAGATAACAGATCTTATCAATATCTATCAACTATTTTTTAGTACCCAAGCCAAATGGGAAGATGCGTTTCATCTTAAACTTATCACTAAATAAATTTATTGACACAAGTCGTTTTAAACTGGAAGATTTAAGAACAGTTATAAAATTGATATCTAGATATTGTAACCGTGCACAGTAGACCTGAAAGACGCATACTTTTGTTAAAAATTTACAAGGAAGACCGAAAATATCTAAGATACCAATTTGATCAAAAAACATATAAATTTAATGTCTTATTATTTTTGGCTTAAACACAGCTCCTTTGGTTTTCACTAAAGTCATCATGAAACCGGTCATGAAATTCTTAAGATTATGTGGTTACCTGTTAACAATATATTTGGATGACCTCTGTCTAATATAAGGGTCTTAAAACTTACAAGATACCGTAAAGTTGCTTACAAGCTTAGGTTTCATTGTAACTACCGATAAAAGTAATTTTGTACCTTCTCAGTCTTGTAACTTCTTAGGATATAGTTTAGACTAAAAGTAATTTTAGGTCACTTTGCCAAAATTAAATTTGCAATACAAAAGTTTACTAACTTAAAAAGGTGTAGAATTAGAGAATTTGTTAGTTTTATTGGACTGTTAATATCCGCCTGTCCCGCCGTGAAATGCAGCTGGTTGTATACTAAATTATTTGAAATATGTATAATAAGTACATGGATATACCTTGTTACTTGGAACAGGATTTCTATTGGTGGAGCCGCACCAAAATAAAAATAGACAAGTATGACCTGGAAGTTTTTTCAGGTGCCTCAACTACGGGGTGGGGAATTGTACGTGGAGACGACAGTGCTAGTGGTTTATGGAGTGTAAAAGAAAGTAGCAGGCAATAAATTATTTAGGAATTCTTGCTGCGTTTATTGGTTTAAGATATTAACTGGCAAGTACTTCTACGAATTGACAATACCACGGTAATTTCCTACGTAAACCGTATGGGTGATATACACTCCCCACACTTGACAGAGATCGAAAAAGACCTCTGGCAATGGCTTAAACGTAAAAATCTTTACGTTTTTGCATCTCATATTCGATCTTCAGATAATACTATGCAGGCAGACCAAGAATGGCAGCTAGCTGATTATGCCTTTCAACAAATTGTTGAAAACTTTCATAGGCCTGACATTGATACGCTAGTCGTTGAAATAATAAATGTCTATTATGTCTATTTATGTTTTTCGTCCTTTCACAATGATTCTTAAATGTTTAAGTAAGATTATCTCTGACAATGCCACAGATATACTCAATAGTTGTTCCATTTTGGTCCACATAACCGTGGTATCCACTATTTAAGAGTCTTTTAATAAGTAAACAATTCGTTTTCAAAGCAGATTCAAACCTAATTTTATCTACAAATTCCAGCCGCAAACAAATGCGCAACTCCATTACCCTGGTGATGGTGATGATACGAAGAGGCGTCAAACAATTTTCTCTGGACGTCATGCTTAACTCCCTTTTGGATAACTCGTATAAACAATACGAAGTTTGCTATTTAAAGTGGTTTATTTATTGTCAACAAAATAAACTAAACTTATACGAAAGTATCAATTCTCGATATACACCATTTTTTGCAACTGCTTTTAACAGTGGCGCTCAGTATGGCACAATTAACTGTTATCATTCTGCTTTGGCTTTAATAACTAAAATTAATATCTCACAAAATCAAGAAATAAAAAGATTTATTAAAGGAGTTTTTCGTACCAGACCTCCACCCCCTAAATTTAATGAAGTCTGGAATATAGCACAGGTTTTAAATTGTCTTGAAAAGTGGTTTGCTAACGAAAGTTAGAATCTGGGAAAAATATATATATCAAAAAAAAAAAAAAAGGCTACGACGAACCCTTTAAAGAATTAATATTTGTAATATTGAAAAGTCTTCTTTATCAATTAAAATCAAAATTCCCCATTTTCATAAAGACATCTAGTGTTGGCGCAGCTCAACCATTGCTCGTTATACTATTCTATAACGAAAAGCCAAGTATTTGTCCTGCAAGAGTTTTGATTACTTACCTTGAAATGACAATGTCTCTCTGTCCTGATTCCGACAATTTATTTATTAGTTACCGAAAGCCATATAAGCCTGCTACGTCACAAGCCTTATTCAAATGGATAAAAAATACGTTACATTTAAGTGGAATTGATATTTCTACGTTCACTGCGCATAATACCCGGTATGCTGCTACGTCAGCTGCGCAAAATTTAGGTTTTAGCATAGACCAGATTATAAAACTGCAGGTTGGTTTTCAGAATCACATACGTTTGCCAAATTTTATAACAGGCCAGTAAACAGCAATTGTGATAAAAAATTTGGCAGCACTGTTTTGAGTGCTTACATCAAAATATTTTTCGTTTATTTCATAAGCGATGTTGATTTTTTATGTAACAAATAATACTTTTTTTATTGCTTTTTGGCTCTATGTTGAAAAAATAAAGAAGCAAGTTATGTTATAATTTCAATCTATATTATTCAGTAGCCTCTTACAAGTTTTGCATATTTTTCGAACACTAGTCTCTAAACGTCTACAAGTGTTAAATCAAGCTAATCTTGAGGACGAAGCATGAAGTATAATTAGAGATTAAACGAACTTACCTGAAGTGAAGTTCTATCTTAATTATACGAAGGCTTCGTCCGAAGAGATTAGCATCCCTCCCTCCCAAAAGTTATTACCTACTCCCCTATATTATTCGAAAAATATAATACTCCAAACTAAATGACAGCTATGACGGGCGCTTGAGCCAGGTCGCTCTTGAATACCCGCATTTGAAATTTAAAAAATAATAATTGTCTTTTATTACTTTTTTAATTTATAAATAGGTATATTCTCAATATAGTGTGAAATTGGCGATTACTAGGGCGTACTACAAGTGTTAAATCAAGCTAATCTCTTCGGACGAAGCCTTCGTATAATTAAGATAGAACTTCACTTCAGGTAAGTTCGTTTAATCTCTAATTAATCATACTATATATGCTAACAAGCATAGATAATTCCACGAATATTTAATTCCATTTTCTTTCCTACCATTCAAGGCATCTTTGAGTGATCCTTCTCTCAAATTTATTTGTATAAGTACATAACTTTCGCGTTTGTTGTTTTGTTTTGTATGCTTCAACAATTCAACATGTTTAACTCTTGAACTTCCGCTTGAATAAAAATGGGTTGTCTGTAAAGTCGGTTTACGGACGATAATTTTACGTTTTTTGATATAGAAGTAGTATGGGCTTGCGTGATTGATAACAATATGCCGCTGTCTAGCTATTCCTTTGCGTCACAGGCTGAAGGCTTAGGCCGATCGTGCCTTTCTATCGCTTGTTCCGCGCTCTCGCTTGCACGCGGAACGTGACACTTTTTCGTGCGTGCAGCCGGCGTTCAAGCTTATCACGTCAAAAAGAACACGATGCGCGTGCTGTGCTGAGTGAGAGTGCACACATTAAATACTGACTAAACTGAGAGAGAATCCGCATCGCATCGCAAGAATCTGCGATACGTCATGCTTATAGAAAACTTATTGTCTGTGAAATGCTTGACACGTACCGCAGTTTCTTGCGTAGCGATTCGAATTCGCAGTTTTGTGTGGGGCCCATAGAGCGCATCCTTCATCATCTTCCTTATAGATGTAGAAGCAGAATGGGCCGTAACCCACCATGCGGGTCCAATGCTGATTTGTGAGTTTTAACGACTCCAAAATGCAGCTAGAACGCGGCTTCACGGACCTTCCGAAGCACGGAGCAGCTTGCGATCGTAACTTCATGTTCACCCACCCCGTAACCGACCATTGCGAAAGTTGCTTAACATCAACAATTGCAGACCAAGCATGCTAACCATTGCGCCACAGGCTCCCATCATTATCGCGTACGTTATACCTCGAGGCAAACTTCTTGAACCAACCCATAGACAAAACAACCTGCGCAGTTGCAATATTTAGTACAAATTTTCTTCTGCGCAGATTTTATTGTCTATGGTTTGGTTCAAGATAATGAGCGAATTTCTGACAGGCCATTTAAAAAAAAGCTTCCAAAAGCTTCACTAGATGGCGTTGAACGAAGTATGTACTACATGTCTATGATATATTTTGGTATGAATCATATTAAATTAATTACATCATTTTAAAAACCCAAAGGAAACTAATAATAAATTAAATAAGTACTACTACTGTGAGGAACAGAAACGAAATAGGTAAATTTAAAGATTATGGTAAATAAATAACATCTGTCTGACGTTCCGTTTTATGAAACAAAAGTCGCGTCAAAGTAAAGTTTATAACGTTCCGTTCCCTCTAACTGCATAATAGGTGGGACAGCTCCATCTAGTGAGCTAATCACAACGATCTTTCAGAAAATCGCCCATTGCACAGACGTGTACAAGACCGCACTGTTGACTGTATACGTACTTAGTTTACTGATCCTTCGCGTATTTCACGAGTATGCAAAATTAAATATTATTTTAATTCTGAAAAACCGCCGAGCGATAACTTGGTTGACGTTTACTACAACCGATATAATTTATATTAGAACTTGTGAGAAAAATCGTGTCAGGTGTAATGATAAAATGGCGATTACACGTCTAGAATTCCAAAGGTTTTACGGCGCATGATATAAATTAAACGATTAACTATCGAGTTATAAAGCGCTGCTCAGCTCGGCGTAAATATTTTTAATGACACGATATATTTTTTCTATTTACCTTGCTCTAGCGCTAAAGTGCTAGATACAGTCGCCAGCACGTCAGGTTACTACAAACTGTCAAATTTCTTCAAATGAAATTCAACCTTATGGCGAACAAAATAAGAGTTCAGTTTCAATTAATAAATTTTGCCATTTTGTAGTAACCCGACGTGCTGGCGACTGTACCTTATCTTTGGGAAAAAATGGGTTTTTCACCAACTCGACACGAGAGACTGGGCACAAGTGTGTCCAGTTGGTGAAACTCAAAATTAGTATCACTTATTATTTCGTCATCTGGACTCGCCAAGATTTTGACGCGTGTCCAGATAGTGAAACTTAAATTAAATCACATTTATGTTTTCTCCAACTGGACACACGTTCGCATTTTATCCGAATTGATGACAAAGTACAGTCAAGCAAATAAATGTTGGACCAATTCGGCAATTTTTTTATTCATAATATGTTCTTTAAGTCCCACGGAATGTTTTCATGGAGAGAAAAAATATAAAAATTGCCTGGAAATTAGTAAAAACCACACTTTTCTTTTCCTATACAAACCAGCTATCAAACATTTGACGTAAATTGTTTAACCGACTTTCACATCAAAACGGAGCAACGGATCGACGTGATTTTTACTATAGGGATAGTTTGGGAGCTGAAGAGTCACAAAAGTTACTTTTTATCTCGGAAATATTTTAGGTTCAAGCGGGATAACGTCGTGTATTCCACGCGGGCAAAGCCCCGGGCAGAAGACTAGGTATTAGTATAGATTCTATGTTAGACTGATGATTTTATTGATCTCTAAATTATCTTAGTCTTAGTGATTGTGATACAATTACCTTATTTATAATGCTGCGGCTACATTAGCGGACGATAACTTTCGTCTATCTCTTTCCATACGCCACTACCGGTTAGTTAGAAAGAAAAAGATATTGCGATACTTCGCCGTAGCCCGCTAATGTAGCCGCTGCATAAGGTACTCTATTTCCAAAGCGTCAAATATTGTTGTTACAGAGTTAAGTAGTATGCGTATTGTTTGTAAAATTACCTATTTTAGTATTGTTGTCATATGTATGATGATTATTTTGATATTTTATTATTTTATGCAACCTATAGCCGCTCAATGTTGAACGTTTCAACTCCACTCTCGTACAAACTACTTCAACGCAACTAGTAAACAAGCACGCTTTTCAAGTTTGTATATATGGAGTGCATCTTTCATGGCTAAAAACGTCATTGCGTTTAACCATGTAAAATACAAAAATACATTTTGCTGAGTTCAATTATGTATGTCTTTTTTTATTAAATTTGTCTGTGATACCTACTCGAAGTGATGATTTAAATTTTTTATTATTTAAATTATTTGAATATCTTCAAACAATTGTAAAAGAAGTACCTATATGTAATCAAAATAAGTAATATTAGCTAAGTATACTTACTTGTCTTCATTTTATATTCTAACTTAATTTGTTTTGTTTCAACATTTTAAACTAATAAGAATTTTCAATTAAAAAAGTGAGGCACCTTTTTCATGAAATCTCCTCGTTTAACAATTCAACGGATGAAACGATAATTCACTTGACTGTACCCTTTTTTGCAAAAACATCTGGGTGTGTCCAGTTGGCGAAAACATAAAAGTGATTTATTTTAAGTTTCACTATCTGGACACGCGTCAAAATCTTGGCGTGTCCAGATAACGAAATAATAAGTGATACTAATTTTGAGTTTCACCAACTGGACACACGCGTGTCCAGCCTCTCGTGTCGAGTTGGTGACAAACCCAAATGATTATTTTTTTCCTGATTGTTAAAGATTCTTACTGCCGCACTCAGAGACGCCAGTTAAGTTTAATTGACAATTAAATCTTTGTTTGTCAAGAAATAAAAAGTGACAGCAATAGATTTAATGGAGCATTATCTTGAATGGAGCTTTCTGCAACTGGGTGTCTGTCTCTTTTTTATGTCCAGTATTGAATAAAGTAGGAAAGATATTTAATTGCCAATTAAATTTAACTGACGTCTCTGAGTGCAGCAGTTTGTTTTGTATTGTTTGTCGGCATACGGTCGACATGAATAAGGGTGTTTAATTAATGTTGTCAAATCATAATGAAGGCGTAAATTTACACAATAAAAGAAACATTAATGTGTTATT
This sequence comes from Crambus lathoniellus, assembly GCA_949710035.1. Lineage (NCBI taxonomy): Eukaryota > Metazoa > Arthropoda > Insecta > Lepidoptera > Crambidae > Crambus > Crambus lathoniellus. The sequence continues at coordinate 3,044,133 of OX453298.1, forward strand.
TCAAGCAACCACCACAAACTCGTAATAACCACATTTAAATTTAACACGCTTTTTTATGATATATTACCACTGAGTTTCTTCTAATTAATGAAAAGATGAAAGGGTATTTTTAAGTCGTGAAAAAATAACAAAAAATTGTGACAGTTTTATCTTAATAATATGTATATATCCATTATTTCTACTAGAATTAAATTACTTAGGTACTTAATTAAAATTTCTTTGCTATGCATTCTTTTTTATTACATTGGTTACGATACGAAAGCTGTTAAAACGGTTTATTGCTGCATGTGACAGATGGGATAAAGACAAAGTACTAAAGTTTCTGTTTCTGAAAATCGGTTTACAATTTCCAATGGGCCATAATGATATTGCAAATACACATACGAGTAATGAGTGGTTGAAATTTGCATGCAATATTTAATTATTAAAAGCACCGCTGCGTCAGGCGGGGCGTGACCAAGAAGCATCTAACACGTTCAGCGGGGCGAAAAAACTTGGCAGCCGCACTGGTTTTTATCCTATGGCGCTCGGTGGCGTCTGCCTAGGCGGCGGCGCTAGCGCAGGCCCGGTCCGAATCCCAAGTGCGTCGTAAAAAATTTTCTTTTTTTCATTTTTTCATATTTAACATAGAAAACGGGCACTTGCTTTTTTTGAAGGGCCCCATATACGGTACGATGCGTCGTTACGTTCAATCTAATGTTAAAACGTTACGATCGATCAATTATATATGTCGCAGCCAATTGGTTGAGCCTAGGCCGATCAATTTTTCTGTAAGCTATTTTATCTTCCCACAAGTTGACGGAGTCACGAAAAAAATTACCGCGATAAATAATTTCTAACCTATCACGTGTTCTACAGGACTTCCGAGGGGTACATGCTGCCATAGTTAACCATCCGCCTGCGACATATATACGGTACGATGCATCGCTACGATATCGTTTACAATGTTCGTTACGATCAATCATTTAGGTACTTATTTGAAACGGAACACGAGTCAATACACCGTCGATTATCGTCACGATATTCATGATCGCATGGATTTTCGTTGCGATCTCCGAATCGTCTTCAATTAACTAAAAATCGTTCACGATCTTGCCAACTTTCGATTCGTCGTCGTTTCGATCGGTCTGAAACGACGGATCGTACAAATCAATCGTACCGTATATGGGGGCCTTCAAAGCCCGTGGCGCAGCGGTTAGCGCGCTCGGCCTGCGATCGTTGAAGCTAAGCAACTTTTGCAATGGTCGGTCACGGGATGGGTGTGACCAAGAATTTATTATATCGAGCTCCCCCGTGCTTCAGAAGGCACGTTAAGCCGTTGGTCCCGGCTGCATTCATCATCATCAGCCATTTAATGTCCCCACTGCTGGGGCACTGGCCTTCCTTATGGATGAATAAGGAGAATGAGCCATGACCCACCACGCAGGCTCAGTGCGGATTGGTGGGTATTAACGACTGCAAGTGCAGGCAGGACCAACGGCTTAACGTGCCTTTCGAAGCACGGAGGAGCTCGAGATGAAAAGTTTTTGGTCACCCATCCCGTGACCGACCATTGCGAACGTTGCTTAACCTCAACGATCGCAGGCCAAGCGCGCTATCCACTGCGCCACGGGCTCCGGCTGCATTAGCCGTCTTTAATACCCACCAATTCGCATTGGGTCTCCGTGGTCGGTCATCATAGCCCATTCCTCTTATCCATTTATATGGAAGGTCTGTGCCCCAGCAGTGGCAACATTAAATGGCTGGCAGATGATGATGATCTGCACAGTCCAATAGTGACAGTGCAGTGCAGTGAGCGAGCATGTTTAGTAAGTTCGTCTACCCTCTATTTCTACACAATCGGCTAATTTATAAAAATTTAAACGTGACTTTTTTTCGCCTCAAAAAAGAGCAAACACTTCACTATTTCTCGACATTTATCTAAAATATTTGTTGACAAACAAATTATTTCCTATCTATTTTATCTGGTCCGAAAATTCATAAAACAGCGCTATATTTATGCATTTGATTAGATTGCATTTGCACATGTGTATCAGTATCATGTACAGTCACGAGCAATAATATGTAAACAACATGGATCTTTGTCACATTGAAGCGTTCCGACATAAAACTGTGTCTCAGAAGTCATTCAATATTGTAACATATTATTTCTTGTGACAGACTGACAGTACAGGGAATAATTTAACTTTTACTATTAATGCCAAATCAACTACGTGAAATCAAAATTTTAACAAGGGATCGGTTCTGTATCTCATGTGTTACTTTGAAAGACCACCCATGGTGTTATTTTTTATCATACCCAAACATTTGTTATCCATTCGAGTTTTATTTGTTTGACGTGACAGATTCGGAACGAACCCGAGTGACGTCGCAAGTAGTTTCTAATTGGACGCCTACCTACTTGGCAAAGTACGCGTATTGGTGTCGGCCACTGATGAACATTAACAATTCTAGGTAAACATTGGGGTTTTAGACATACCGTAAATACCGTTATTGTCTAGTTCTTAAAATTAAAATACAGTATTTAGTATGAAAAATTTTAAGAAAAGTTTAGAATTAAGTAAGTACCTACTATTTTTACTGCCGATAAAATTAAGCGTAAATAGTATCCCCAATTTCATAAGTGCACTTTATGAAGACGCACTGTATAGTAGTTTGATATTATAAAGTTTATAACTCAATCACGTGTATGAACCAGCGCGCACTTGTGATTTTAAATCAGGCGATATTTTTATTGTCCTGGAATTCAGTATGGAGTTGGGTCGATTTTTAATCGTCAAATGCGCGCACTGCCATACGTATATATCCATAGGTACTGAATCCCAGAACGATCAAACTATCGCCCGATTAAAAATCACAAGTGTGTGCGCGCGCGCTAAATGTTTAAAAGGATTTAAATGAATTTTGCACACAATCTGTCCATGATGCGGAATAGGAAATAGGATACCATTTAACCTGATATAATTCTATCAATAAGTCAAGAAGATTCAAGTAGTGTTTTAGTTATTCCTAAAATAAATAAACTAATCGTGTAAACGAAGCAGATATACCATTTTAATTACTCCGAACAAACTCAAACACCAGTCTGCGCCCAAGAGTGGATTTCTGTGTAAAACGCGTCTGTTTATTGTGATCACATATTTGCTGAACCACTGAACAACCAGTTTGGACGAGCTTAGTATTTTAGCACACCTATTATGCTGCGGGCTACTAATATTGCAATCAAGGAAGCATTTATTTTTAATTACTCCTATTCCTATCCTAGTCATGATTTCTCGTTGCAATCCAGTGGTTATCATATTGCTTTAAACTGAATCTTTAGTGCATTGCTTTCAAAATAAATCAATTCGTCACAAATTGTTAGATACTTACAGTATCATGGATATCTTCAATACCAATGTACCTTAATTTTTAAGTAATTTCACTTGTAACAAGTTTTCGCGAGAATTCCTCGTTATTTTTTTTAAACATCTACGTCTCTTATTTAAGCGTTTTCTTTTTAAGAATCTTAAAAAGTAGATTTAGCATATTTATGTGTAGTAGGTCAGTTTAGGCTGCAATGTAACGAGCTTTAAGCTGCATGAAAGTATCTGCAGTTTCGTCTGTAACGAGCTAAGCTGCATGAAAGTTTCATCATGTCAGCCGAACGACGCCCACTGCTGGGCATAGGCCTCCCCCAAGGATCTCCACAACGATCGGTCCTGCGCTGCCCGCATCCATTAATGAAAGTTTAATGTTAGTTAATTCAGATATTGAATTATTACTTTTTAGTTAGACAGTGAATGAATGAATGAATGAATGATTCTTTATTTATTGCAGTGTTCGCAGGCCAAAAGTTATTCGCAGTATCATATCACCGTTTTAACACAAAAGGTCATGTTAATATTTCAATTTTCTTATTTATTTTTTGTGTCAAAAAGAGTGATAAAAAATAATTATTCATTTGGGTGTTGTGTTAGTTTACATTTGATCATATAAGATGTATGTACTTATAGATAGTATTTATCATTAACAGTATTATTCGTCTAAGTATAAAAAAATCCTGCATCCGCCCAGTTGTTTTGCGTTGCGTCGTTCTGCCGCCGACGCGTCAATACGCGTCGTTATTGCATGAGTGCGAGGATATTCGCCCCGCCACGTGTACGCGGCTACCGACCCCCGTTCGTAATCGTCGACGAGATCTTCAAATAAATCGAAATTATTTATTCAGTCTATGCCGTTACTAACACTTGTGAATGTCAAAGAGGCTACGCCATCGGTTCACAAAGCCTGTGCGGTCTGGAGACCTTGTAAGCTTGTAACGAGAAGAACCGGCAAGAAACTCTTCATCTTCAGCGGTTTTTACAATTGGTCATGTCAAATATGCTCCCGTGCAAACGGTTCTTAATCGTTACCATCGTGATATCCCTTAAGGTACTTGTTATAAATTATTGACTCAGATAATATTGCATGCGTTCCGATCCGTCATCGTCGTCGAAGTCTTCAGGGTGCGAAAGTTTCTCTTTTCGTAACATCGTTATTTACGTTACTTGCTTTGATGATGATGATGATGATGACGATTGATGAATGATTGACTTCAACATGTAGGTATTGCTTGATGCGAGGATACTCGCCACGTGCAAGAGGCTGCCGAACCTCGTTCTGCCATCGTCATCTACCATTGATCACCGCTATTTCCTTTGCCTGTTCTTATGATAATGATAAATTGTCTGATGATAACTACAGATTCTGTTAGAAGATATTTTGTATCTGCCATTGTGTTGAGATTGAGGCGATAAGTCAGCCTAAACCCTGCGTTACCGGGTTTAGCTGCTTCCAGGGTGCGCCACGTGGGTGGAAGTTCCTTTCTTACATCCAAAAAAACGTCAGATGATGCTCCTGTTAAGGAGTTATATGAAGGAAGGGTTTTTGGATTATATTTGCTTAGAAGGATATCGCTTTGTTTTACGAAAAAAGTACGTTTTCAAACGGAATTATTCGTATTACCAAATAAAATGCTTGCAATTGCAAATCTATTCCATCCTTCGCATGATTAGTTTGTTTTTCCGAATATTGTAATTTTGGAAGGCTTAATTACCCCAATTATAACGCTCCATTGCTTTATAGGAAGAAGCAATAACAACATTTTACAGGTTCATTAGGCACGTCCAATATTTGATTTATTACTTACTAGCTGACCCGGCAAACGTTGTTTTGCCATATAAATTATAGTAAATATGTGTTTATACACCAAAAGTTGCCTACACCAGACAACAGATAGCGCTAGTTATTCACTACCAATAAAGGGGCCCAAGATTGGTATCTATTTCCTACATAAATATTTACTCTGAGAAGTAGAGTGCGTGACAGCTCTGCGAGTGATAGCTCTGCGCGCAAGCGCGACTGGGTCATTTTTGGCGCTAGCTACAGTTCATTTTTTTATTCTAAGCTTATGGAAAAGATTAGTATTCGCTTTTGACCGCGCAGACGTCAGTGATTACATACTCTTTGGAAACGGCAATGGAAGAAATGACAGTTTTGTATCGAAGGTACGACAGTTAAACGATTTTTCATAGAAAATTACAATTTTTACTTAATTTTCCGAAATAATAAGTAGCCTATGTTACTCTCCACCTCCCAAACTATCCCCATACCAAATATGACGTCGATCCGTTGCTCCGTTTTGACGTGAAAGAAGGACAAACAAACAAACAAACAAACAAATAAACAAACAAACAAACACACTTTCACATTTATAATATTAGTATGGATGTTGAACGCAACCCTTTTAATGAATTTATTAGCGTAAGATAAAAGCAAAATGGGAAACGAAACAACACGTCCATAATGCTTAGGAGCTTATGCCAATATTTGGCGCAGGGGAGCACGACCGATTTGGCGCAGGGGTAGGCTACCCACCTTCTGCGCCAGTGGTCTCGGGTTCGATTCCCGAACAAGACAAATATTTGTGTGCATGAACATGTCTGTTTGTCTTGGTCTGGGTGTTTACTGTGTATGTTAAGTATGTATTTACAAACAAAAAGTATTTAAGTATATATTTATCCGTTATCAAGTTTTCCATGATACAGTTTCTTAATGAAATTAACATGGGCTTAGATAATTGGTGTGATTGTAAGAAGTTATTTATTTTATTTAAGTATTTATTGGTTGAAAGGCGCAGAAATACAGGCGCACATTGACATTGAATGATACACTTTCATCCAAATTGAAAGGCAAAAGTGAAAAGTGTATTTCCGCCATTATGGCTGTATTATACGGTTCACATCTGCCTTTCAATTTGGATGAAGCAACCAAATTGAACATTGTAAACTTTTAAGTGAATCATTCGATGGCAATGTTCAACCATATTCAATCGCGTCGAAATAATTGAGCTTGCTCAATATTTTCACTTTTGCGTCCAACGTTCAATGCAGTTGAAAGAAAGTTGAACGTTTAAACATAAGAATTGAATGAATCACTAGTTGTTCATTCTCAATGTGCTAGGTACCTGATTGGTAGACATTTTTAAGGAATGCGAATTAAAGATACGTGTAAACAGCGGTATATTTCACTTTTACGACTTTCAACCAAAGTGAATCAATTTGATTGAACTATGTAATATCGGCATTCGGTAGGCAGACTTATTAAAGTTCAAACCCTGAAACTATTGTTGCAATTGCATCTAGCAACTAAACATTGGTCGGTAATCAATCATATTAGTTTGACCAACACCAATCGAAATCGTTCAATGAATTGCCTCAATAATTTTCAAAAAAAAAGAAACACATTTCAACGATAAATCGATCAAAATCTTTTTTCGCCTATACCAAATGCCATTCGGTAGATCGTTTCGCAAGTAGCAAGACCAATGGTCCGTGGTCTATTGCCGAAATAAACGAAGTCGCGTGACAATACATGGTTCCGATGCGATGCAACTGCCTTTTCCGCGCGTGGAACGTTGTTTGCCAAGCGTTTTTATTAGATAATAGACATCATAAATTCAGTTTTTATCATGCGCTTTGTTTTACGATTAGGGCTATAAATAGTTTTAGTATTTGCTCGCATTATTTGCGAATATTCCTATCCTATGCATTAATTCCGCTCGCCGCAGAGTTACGAATGTTACGATGGTATATTCTTATGATAAGTCATTATTTATTTTACTAATGGCATAATACTAAATCTAGCCTTAGGAATAATTAAGGAGTATAAAACAAAAACAATAATTTGAATATTTATATCACTTGTCTGCCGTTCAGAAAGTTGAATTTGAATAAAAAATCATACAAAATGCAAAAAATGCAAAAGAAGAAGAAAGAATTTTACGTCATTTAGTCTCTAATTCGGAGGTCAATGACCTTTTGTTTTTATCCTTTTCTAATTAGTGACCATATTACCAGTTGGTCAATTAGTGTAGCGTGCCCTCATTTCCACCTGCAAGTAAGTCTTCTGCAGGCCTCATTTCCACCTGACTGCAAGTAAGTCTTCTGCGATAAATGTCTGAATGTAAACACGTGTTTTCACCTTGCAAGTTGCTATCGGACAGACTGTCAGACATTTATCGCAGAAGACTTACTTGCAGGTGGAAATGAGGCCTAAGAGACAGGGGCAAGTCCAATTTTGGAAATGTTGGTTTGTATTTGTTTTGTTAACATAGCGAGCGACAACTTTTATCAAAATACATTATTAAAAATCGATTATTTCAGTTGAAATATCAATCATCATCAATCAATTGACCGATTTGGCGCAGGGGTAAACTACCTGCCTTCTGCGCCAGAGGTCTCGGGTTCGATTCCCGAACAAGACAAATATTTGTGTGCATGAACATGTCTATTTTGTCTTGGTCTGGGTGTTTTCTATGTATATTAAGTATGTATTTACAAACAATAAGTATTTAAGTATATATTTATCCGTTATCAAGTTCACGTAAACACAGTTTCTTAAGGAATTAACTACGGGCTTAGATAATTGGTGTGATTGTAAGAGAATATTTATTTATTTATTTATTATTTATTATAAAAAGAAGAAAACTTATATTTAAACACTAAAACGACTGACAAACTGTATGGAATTCACTACCGAACGTACAGCCGCCGGCTGATAACAGATTTGAACATATTATTTTACTTTTACAAGCCAACCTTTTCGCAGTTGTATTGCTATTGTCAAAGTGAGAGTACTCCCATTGACATGGTTATGGGCTGAGTGGGATGAATGAATCGAGCGCAGTGTGTTAGTGTCTCGTCTCGATACGAGATTACACCGATGAGAACTCAATAAGCGACCGGATAATTTGTATGACCTTGTCACTCATTAACCCGCCTTCTGTGACACTATTATTTAGCGATTTTCATGGATATTAACTCGAACAAACCTATGAGCAAGAAACAGAACAGCCTAAGGAGACAATTTGTTTATCTGTCATATTTTTCTCGAGTTTTTGACGTGGTAACGTCACAGGTTGCATGGACGAAAAAGTGTCACGTTCCGCGTGCAAGCGAGAGCGCGGAACAACACGGAACGGATAGAGAGGAACGATCGGCCTAAGCGTTCGGCTCTCTACCACTCCATCATCGGCCGATGCGTCCGAGTAGAAGAGAGACAGCGGCATGTTGTTATCACGTAAATTATCGTCCGTAAATCGAACAAATATTTTTTATATCAGAACAGTGATAGTTATTTATAACGCTTATTTACGTTTATTACTGCGGTTGCAATGGCGATATTTAGATTACCTATACTATATTATATAACATAAATAAGATTGACATAAAACATGAGTAGAGGAAGACATAAAAACTGATCCTCGTAAGAAAACCACATCCTACCGTTTGGCAAATTTTTACCCGTTCAAACCCGTCTTCAACGGAATTTTACATTGCGCTAGGTATTATAAACTATAAATTGCTCACATTTCTTGTTTTCTAAGCACCGGTTTATTAATTAAGTTAATTTGGGTGGCAACTTAACAGAATAATGTCGGCATTCGGTAAGACGCGTCTACGATTATGTAATTACAAGTAAGGTCAACATTGTCAAGGCCGCCCCTTGGTCTAAACCAGTTAAGTGGTCACTCGCTGATGCTGGATTCTTGGGGGCAATTGCTTCTTCTGTAAAGTTGCATTTGCGATAACAGACAGCGGACGGAGACAGGAGGGCTGTTTACATGTAAGACGGCGCGTCTACGATTATGTAATTACAAGTAAGGTCAACATTGTCAAGGCCGCCCGTTGGTCTAAACCAGTTAAGTGGTCACTCGCTGATGCTGGACTCTTGGGGGCAATTGCTTCTTCTGTAAAGTTGCATTTGCGATAACAGCGGACGGAGACAGAAGGGCTATTAACATGTAAGATTATGTAATTACAAGTAAAGTCAACATTGTCAAGGCCGCTCGTTGGTCTAAACCAGTTAAGTGGCCACTCGCTGATGCTAGATTCTTGGGGGCAATTGCTTCTTCTGTAAAGTTGCATTTGCGATAACAGCGGACGGAGACAGGAGGTCAACATTGTCAAGGCCGCCCGTTGGTCGAAACCAGTTAAGTGGTCACTCGGTGATGCTGGATTCTTGGGGGCAATTGCCCCTTCTGTAAAGTTGCATTTGCGATAACAGCGGACGGCGACAGAAGGGCTTTTAAATTGGAAGGTCAACATTGTCAAGGCCGCCCGTTGGTCTAAACCAGTTAAGTGGTCACTCGCTGATGCTGGATTCTTGGGGGCAATTGCTTCTTCTGTAAAGTTGCATTTGCGATAACAGCGGGCGGAGACAGGAGGGCTTTTAAATTCGTTATAAAAGAAGTTCCTCTTAGTTCTCACAACAGTTAAATGCCAGCCATACTTTTTCGGATAACAAATAGATCTTACTTTCATTTTCATACAATAAAACTTGATTCTATCGCCACTTGAGGATCCACCCATACTCCTTCCGTTTTTGTTTGATTTCGCTTTCCACGACACTCGCGTGCCGCTACCGGGTGAAAGTAACACAAGAGCTTATGTTCGAATAAAAATCTGTCAGGGGAAGCGTTACCAATTTTTTTTGGACGTAGTTTTTGCAGCTTTCAATCATTCATTATGGTGACTTATGTGTATCCATTGAATTAAGTCCATGTAAGTTCTCTTATAATAAGGGTCAAATTATGGTAACGTACGTAGTCTAATTTGTTTATTTAGTATGACTTATTAAATTGTCATTAATGAACTGACTAGTAGACGAGGTCTCGAATGGAGACCATGTATCGCGTCGGACGCCCCCTAGCGTGACTGGATGAGAAATGCGACAGATCGTGCAATATGGCGTACCTTGGGGGACTACAACATGCTGAAATGATGATGGTGAACTAACACTTATAAAGTACTCGGTGCAAAGGCAGATTTTTAAATAATAGATTTTTTTTATATATTTTATGGGCTTGCTCTTGGCTTCACACTGAACCTGAAGGTTGAGAAGAAGCCTAAGATGGAGCGAGCTTACCCAGAAATTAACGAGTAACGTATAGATGGTTTGCAAAATAAGAATTGAATTTAAGTCTGTTCTGTTCTGTACCGCTTATTCCGCCTACGCTTCCTTTTTGCTCGCTGTAAGCGCGGACCCGCCCACCCTTCTCCGAACGTAGTATTATGTAGTTAACAAATGCCGAGTTTCCCCTATTTGTGCCCTTAATCCTGTTGTGCCATTATGGCCGGCAGCACCGGTAATGATATGCGACTTTTGACACTTCTCATTGGAAGGCACATTCGTCCAAAGACGGAAGTCGTAATTTCATTTTCCTGCATTTTTCTCGCAGGAATATATTGCTTGTTGTGGTTGTTTGTAGTGTGGTGTATCTTAAAAAAAATTCAGAATATTAAATAATATTTTGAAGTGTTTTATCTCGAAATTTCATTTTCAATCTGGTTATTGGTTTCTATATAAGATTGTTTTTGTGGCCGGGGATTACATAAAAAAACCTATGGAAAATGATAATTTAACAATTAAAAATAGTCACATAAGTAATCAACGTTTGACGACCGATTTGGCGCAGGGGTACGGATACCTGCTTTCTGCGCCAGAGGTCTCGGGTTCGATTCCCGAACAAGAAAAATATTTCTGTGCATGAACATGTCTATTTGTCTCGGTCTGAGTGATTTCTATGTATATTTAGTAGTACCTATTCACAAACAAAAACTATTTAAGTATATATTTATCCGTTATCAAGTTCACGTAGACACAGTTTCTTAAGAAATTAATTAGATAAAATTGGTGTGATTGTAAGATAATATTTTATAAAACTTTATTACTTAATTGAAAAAATCCCATTAGCCAGAACAGGCTGATCCTCAATCAGGCCGTAGCAACAGTAACTCTGAACTATTTTGTGGGTATACCTACCTAAACTAAATTCTTCCATTCGTCGACAAGATGGGGTTTTCAAAGCAGACGGTATGTAACCGAACCCGGGTATACGCCAGGGTATTGATTAGTATTGCCTGCTAAACATCCATTTCGGTGTTAGGCATAAAACGCCGATGCCTAGGTGCGACCGGGGCGTAAACCTATTCCTAAAGCTATAACGTGAACACTGCGGTATAGTTATTTAAATGTTTACTTTTTTGCATTCACAATGCAATTTTTATCATTGAAACATTGAAAATGAAGTATTTTTAGAAAAAATCGATCCGTCTCAACCAGTGAGGGTAGTAATTTCTTCACATTGATGAAATTAACGCTGGCTATACAGCGCGTAAGAAGTATTGGATAAATTCGACGCTTCGTGTAATGACTCCGTAGCTCAGAGGTTAGAGCAGTCGCCCGGAAAGCGAAAGGTCGTGGGTTCGGGTCTCATCGAAGATGGTTGTGAGACGGGTCGATTTTTTCTAAAAATATCAATTTACTTATTTAAATTTCATTTACAATTTTTCACTGCGGTATAGCTATAAGTAGCTATGGTTGATTGTTATCAACTATCTGTTATGCTTTATAGCGTACGATAAGCGATGGCTAAGCATCTTTTGCAAAGGTTGGGAATTGGGTGGGTGGTTAGGAGTTTTGGTTTTTATTGATGAAAAAATTATTTGATAAGTGACTCGCTGTTTGATATTGCACGATCTCGCAGTTAAGTAGGGGGCTTAATCACTCGAGGCCGAAAGGGGAGAGGGGGGCTAAAAAGGCTAAAAAGTTGCTAAAAAACATCACGTGATTAATGGACAGCTCCTACGCCCCGAGGTAGGTACCAAATTCAAATCTTCAAACTTCTGACCAGAAGACTTACCTAGTGTTATTTAAGGCACTGTTTAATCACTCGCTTGAATACATTTAAAATTAGAGCTAGTCTATCAAAGAGGTGTAGCTGCCCCCCTAGAGGCTCAAAATTACCTAATATTCATAGTTTTCTCATAAACTTCGTCTTCCAGAGTATTAAGTATCAACCTCCCCTTCCCAGAACCGTGGGCTGGCAATTTTCCCCCACTCCCCTGGGCCATAGGATGGCGACGCCCTTGAATCTATCTATACTATGTATAAATAAATATGTTTGCTTGCATCTACATAATTGTATCCAACATTTCTGTTTTCAGTATTTTGAAATAAAAAAAAATAGCTTAAGAGCGCCCGCACATTGAGCCACAGTCGCGGCCACTAATCGCGACCACTGGTGGCTTAGTAGCGGCCACCTGTCGCAGCCACTGAGCCACTACCACAGTATAACCAATTTTTCCATTCAGTAGGCCGACGACGTAGACGTCTAGGTAGTATGATATTATGATAATTATATAGTATGTATGAAGTCAACGTACTTATTTGGTTTTACTATGGCTTGTGGCTCGAACGATCGCTCGGTTTGCGCCGATGCTATACAAAATGTATGAAAATACTCGTCCGCAGCTTGTGGTCGCGTTTGGTGGCCGCGACTAGTGGCCCAATGTGCGCCCGCACTAAAATTACAATGCATAAGGCAAAAAATCACTTAAGTATGTATTTTAACATGAAATTGCGTATTACAATATTCCCACTAGTGTTTCTTTATTGCTAAAATCCAAGGATTTTCACGTTAATTCTATTATTCTTAGTAGTGAATAACTAATTAAAAGTTTCTTCAAAATGTCTGACGAGAAAAAGGGAGAAAGCGAACACATCAACTTGAAAGTGCTAGGTCAGGATAATGCTATTGTCCAGTTCAAAATAAAGAAACACACACCTCTGAGGAAATTGATGAACGCGTACTGTGGTAGAGCGGGCCTATCAATGCAAGTAGTGAGATTCAGATTCGACGGGCAGCCTATCAATGAAAATGACACTCCCACATCGCTGGAAATGGAAGAAGGTAACACAATAGAAGTGTACCAGCAGCAGACCGGTGGAGCGTTTTTAGTGTAATTTGTAGCATGGACAGTCCATTTCCCATGGGAAGATCGCGGTGTGCTCATCTCAAACGTTTTTACATTTAAGTTAATTATAATATTGATGTCGATATCGGACGGACAATGAGAGAAAATTTCAGGACATCTATTTTTCCACACTTGACTCCTGAAATTTTCATCTTAGGTTTGAATATGTGGTAAACCAAATACAAGCAAAAAAAAAATTCCATTGTGATACTTTTAAGTTGACACGTCTAATACAGCAGCCAGTATTTTTTTATGCTGAGGTACTAAGGCACTTCATATTTCTGAATGTGGTAACATGTAATTTATTGGACTTGTGTCCATATCAATTATCAAAGTCTGTAACCACTGATGTACACTCGAGGACAAATTCGGTGAACCACCTCTTACTTCTTTTCACGTGGCTGGTGCCTCGCCAATCACGCGCAGACCCTTTTACTATTTTTTTATGTATTAAACTAGGGTAGTACAATGCATAAGCATTTACGGATAGGGACTGCAACTGAACGGTGAGACGCCAGCCACACGAAAAGAAGAAATATGTGGTTCACCGAATTTGTCCCCGACTGTATCTATCTTCTGAAATAAAGTAAAAAATGTAATACTAATATTCGAAATAATATGTTTTTCAATAAACGCTGAGTGCTGAGAGACGGGTATTTGTCCGTGCATCCGCGTTATTGTCCTGCGAAAGCGCCGCTAATGAGTTTCGGTTTTATTCGGCCTGAAATATACATATTGTCTAGACAAGTTTATTGTTCGCAACCATTTTGTAGGCGTATTTCGACAACATGAAATGTTAAACATTAGTTCTATCTTAGGTAGGTACACACGGCAGCACGTCAGACTATACATGTTGACCTTGAGACCGCCTTTATGCCCTACGTAATAAAAGCTGTTATCGCAGTTCAACTTGATGTGCTGTCGAGTGTACTTTACTAGAGTGATAGAGTCCTGTGTTTAGTACTACGTCTTGTCTTTCCTTTTCCGATGCGCTATTTTCAAACCCTGAGTAATTTATTTTTGCCGCACACAACTGATTATTTATGCATATTAACCAACTCTTTAAAAAAATTAGATTTTCTTGAAAAGTGTCCGGCATGTCATCCAAAAAACTCCATTACTTGTTTACTGTGTAACTTCATATTTTATTTATATTCTAATTGATATACATAAGTAAGGGTGTCTCAAAAGTAGGTATAGGATTTTTCGCGCTATTTCCGAAATATTCAAGATAGCGGGTTGAAATTTGACATACGTCATCTTGACACATGTAAAATTAATCGTGGAGCGTTTCACAATAAAACAGCGCATAGAAGTTATACAAATATTTAACGAAAATTCACGATCAATTACAAATAAGTACTCGTCGAAAGATCGAAAAATCTCGTAATTTCAAGAAGAGGTGATGTCAAATGGCCACCGAGATCTTGCCATCTGATGCCACTGGATTTCTTTCTTTGGGGCTACGTGAAAGATAAAGTCTTCGCCAGCTATCCACAAAACATAGACAATATAGACAAAATATTCGCCGAGTTATTGGTGAAATAAGTAGCGAAATGTGTGAAAGGGTCATGAAAAACTTGCACACAGCAAAAATGCCCGTGGCGGCCATTTATCAGATATTCTATTCAAATAAAATTGTACAAGTCTCTTCTTTAAAATAAAATAAAACTACGAAGAAATTCCAATTCATTCGCGTTTTATTGAGACATATCATCCTATACCTACTTTTGGGACACCCGTTACAATCATTCTTCCAAACGTTTTTAGAAAATATAAAGTCCTAGAAAATAATATGAACGTAACGCTCGAATCTTACATTACAATTATTTATCGAAGATTTAGTGTCAAAAAGTATACTTCTACTTTTTTATTTGGTCTGAGTTTCTACACTAATATGAAATGCAATAATTGCTTATGTAATGTAGTAAAATTACCTATTAATTATTTTCTTAGTAACTAGGACTATACGCTAGGCTAGTGGCGTAACAGCGTTTCGGCGTATTTAAGTAAATATATTTCATCTACTCTTTCATCAACTGTAAACATTGCAACTGCCAAATATTATACGTCACGTTTCATCAAAAATTGCTCAAGGTTGAGAAAAAATTTAACTTTATTACCTCGGTAATAAATAACATTCTTGAGATGCCTTCGGACCACCTACTTACGTGAATTACATACTTATGGCTTTGGATTTTATTTCCTTGTCCTACTTTGTGGATTTATACTTATTGCTGGAATTTGCTTGATTAAGAAAAGGATTCTTAAATTAGGCAACTGACTTAAGACTAGAATGAAAACCATGATGATGATGATTTGATGATTTTGGACGGATCGAAAAATAAAATATCCCAGTCCCAAACATATTAATTTAAACAGCAAAACGTGGTGTCGTTAACAGAAATCAACATTAATTTTTAGACTTTATTATTATAATCCCGAATCGTTCAATACTGCAGGGCACAGCAGAGACCTCTACAAATTGCCATTAGTTAGCGCGCTATTTGATATAATTCGCAGGTGTAGCCGGGTCTTAGCACACTAATTTGATACAATGAGCGCGCTAAGACGCGAATGCCGTTATTAACGCCGTTAGGCGTCGCGTCACGCAGGTGAAGCCCCGGCATTAGAGCAATTTCTTATTTGACTGCTGCATAAAAGTTCATTTAAATAAAATACATTATTACAGTTAAAGGCACCCAACAACTTCAATGAAAACATCATTATCAAATGCAAATAAGAATAATTACTTATCTTATCTTACAACATTTTTATGGAATGATCTGTAACCCCAGTAGGACCTGTAGGGTTCCGTGGATTTTGGAGTAAACTTCATTGTTTTGCTCTAATGTCATCTAAGAGCTTAAGCACACGGCCACATATTACTAAATAGTTACTTATTATATACGTATTTTAAACGCGCAGAGGACGCTCAGATACCGCGCGTATACGAGCTTCAAACAAATTTCGAACGCAACTTTGTAAGCTTCAAACGAGAATCGAACGCGCGTTTGTATCGCGTTTTACGCGTGTTTGAATCGGTACAAACGCAAAAATTGGCATCTACGGCGCCGATAACGCGCGTTCCTGACGCCTGAGCGTTCGAAATACGCCTCGTGCTTATGCTCTTATTCACTCGAACTCCACGCAAAATGGATCCAACTAGACGCTAACGAGCACCTCAAAAAAACTCCGATTGATCGGGATTGATTTCGAGAGTAATTTTACTAAACCCCCGACCATACCACCACGCACCAGCTCTAACGAACCAAACTTTCTTGTTGCAGGTACACACTCGCCAGACGAGTCACCGTGAGTCATCCCAGATAACGCAGCGCTTACTGACAAATCAATCCCAACACAACCACTCTATTTCCTACCTTAGCACCGTAATCTGAAAGTCTTTATCGCAATAATATCAGCGTCAGCCAGGAACTTTGGATTTTTAGCGCTAATAACACTATCGATTAACACTGACTGCAGTCCGGATTTGTAAACAAAACAATTTCCTTTCTACGAATTGTGAAACATCCAATGCTTAATTGCAATACATTGATCATCTAAAGTGAAATATCAATATTAACAAAGGGACGTAGATTCACAAAATAATGAAGAACATAACCTTTTTGAATACCATTTTTTTTGACGAGACAAGACAACGTCTTATAAATTGATGAACGCCGGCTGCACGCACGAAAAAGTGTCACGTTCCGCGTGCAAGCGAGAGCGCGGAACAAGCGATAAGCGTTCGGCTCTCTTCCACTCCACTCCATCATCGGCCGATGCGTCCGAGTAGAAGAGAGACAGCGGCATATTGTTATCACGTAAAATTATCGTCCGTAAACCGACTTTACTGACAACCAATTTTTTGTTTGATCTCTAATCAATAAGCAGATAGACTAAGACTGCGCAAATTTAAAGCTTGAACTTCAATACATTTGAAGACAATGTCAAACTTAATACTAGCCTAAACAAGACTGGATTACTTTCCACTTGATCGATACTCTAAAAAACCCAAACAAGCCTGATTTGTCAGTAAGCCCTGTCGTCTATGTCATTCCATGATTGTTACGTCATCGTTCTGGTAAGGTAACTTCCTGTCCGAGTTTGTCAGTCAATTGAGTGCTTAGCTTTTTATATTCAAGCCTGTGACCTAGAAGTTTTTAAGGAACTGACAAAGGATAACTAAGAAATACCTAGCCGTACAATGTGTTTCTTTTGATATCCCACAAAATGTAAGGTTAGTCATCGAAAAACCTATCAATGTCCAAACATGACCTATCAATGTTGTTCCAAAACGTGGACCAAAATAGTCCTGGCACAGTCCTGGTTTAAAAGTGGGACTAAACTGGTGCTGTCACTTTCTATTCCCAAATGAATTACAGAATTAGCATGAGTTTTAAACCAGGTCTTACTTTAGTCCACGTTTTGGAATAAGGGTGTTGGAGATTGGACATTTCGATATAGGTATTTTCTACTTTGAGTTATGGGTTATCGAATGGAACAGGTTGTATAAAATATACCAGAACGATTGTGTGTGATAATCAGTGGAACATATTTTCTATCAGCTGTTCACTCACCCCTTTATTTATAGTATTCTACACTTTTTAGGCATTAATAAACTGCATACAAGCAAACCAACATAGTTTTGCTATATTGCGAGGCAAAAATATGCTATCACCTTTTTTCTACCTTTCTATCATAGGTTTAAATGGATTAAGAATTTATTAATGAAGTAATTCTATCAGTCGAAAATTAATTTTATTTTATAAAGAAGAAGGAGGGTCCTTCTGTCGCAGTCGGTTAAATATAGATTAAAAGGAAACTGGGTGATTCCATAATTTTGCGCGTTATTGTAGTCGAAATTACGAGCTAATTTAATTACACGATTTCAATATTGAAACATGTTGTACACACGCGATACATTAAGGAGATTCGGATACATAAACAATTTAACTGCACATTATTTTGAGATACAATGAAGCCAATAAGCAGAAGTATCGAGAGGATTTTAAACATTCTTGTTTACTTGTTACACAAGTGGATGCCTGTGCCTGCAGATTTCAGAAAATCTTTGAAAATAACACAAGTTCAAACTATTAGCACTTCATTCATACTAACAAAAGGTTAAGTGATTTGGCAAAAATTAATTTAATGTAACGGAACGTGAGTGACGCTTTCATCATCAGATTAATTCTACCTATCTAATTTAATAAGTCGCCATACTTCAGCGTTTTTTAATATCCTGAGTTCCCGCCAAGAACAACCAGCGAGAGCAGATCGTCTTCAGTGTGAAGTTCTTCTTTCACGGTTTGTTGGCAAAGCAATTTATTTTCTAATGCATTACTATTTATTTTATTATTAATCAACAAAGTATTTTAAAAATATTATCTTATTAGTTTTGGTACCCATTTTTAGTTATGAGAAGGTAAGACAACTAGCGCCATCTGTTGTTGAGTAGCGGAGTTTGTATAAAGACGTTTACTAGTTTGATCATTTTCCAGTAGAGGGCGTCCAATTGATAGCGACGCAAAAATGTATAGGTACGTAATTTAATTTATACATTAATTTAATATACCTACTTAGAAAATGGGGCACACAATATTGACAAAGTTATTTTGTAACTAAAGTTGCGAAAGTGGTGATATTGATTCGGGTTCACTAACTAGTGTCTGAATCTATATCGTAGTTACGTCGCTCCTATCACGAGCCCGGATAGCTCAGTCGGTAGAGCATTGGACTTTTAATCCAAGGGTCCAGGGTTCAAGTCCCTGTTCGGGCGGCCTCTTTTTTATTCTTATTCTGTGTTTATTACACATTCCATTATTTATTTATCGGCGGGAACTGTGTACCTATTGTTATTTTTTTTTATTTAATATGTGGAAATGTCTAAAGATTTAAATAATTTATATTTAATTTATATTCGTTCACTGTATTTAATCCAAAAAGTATGTACGGGGTTTAGTTTTTATTCTAGTCAGATTCCTGAGTTTGATAACTAGTAAATTTAAATAGAGTACAGAATTTGCTAGATTACTTTCAAATGATGAATTATTATGGTGACTTTTACTTTTTAGTGAGTCCCATGAACGTTTAATTGGCAGCCGATTCTGATATCTGATTTTTTTATATGTATGGAATTTAATCCTACTCCTTTCCGTCATGCCGCCGTGTGTTTTTTTTAAGTAAACTTTATATCAAAGTTCACTTCTCATTTGAAAATCAGAAGGTTTCAATGCCTATCCCCTCTTTTAAATGCACACTATTCCACTAAACATTATAAAAAAACCGAATGATTTCGTTTTATACGTCTGTAATGCGTAAAGTGGCATAGTTATTTTATTATTTATTTAATCTTTATTGCAATACAAGCAAATGGCGTACCTACTTAATGTTATAAATAAGGTATTCTCTTCCAGCCAACTGGACAGGGGTGTCAAGGAGAGATATTTCTCTTTATGATACATCAAACTATGATACTTTATTGGTATTTTGTTTATTCAAAAAAAAAACGGTTCAATGGCTCATTTTGATATTCACTCAGGAATTGTTTTATTAAATTTCAAGAGAACTGTGAAGCGCCATCTATGTTAATCCACCTATGATAACTTTCTATGCAAGCCAAAAGCATTACTTTAGTAAGAAGCAGAATAACTCCACTAGATGGCAGTGTTGAGGCTTTTTATTGTCCAAGCCGCGTTGCTGTTTTTAATAAAGATGATAATATTTATTTATTACTGACCTGAATAATTAAGGATTTTATTAGTTAATTAAAATATACCAAAGTCCTTGTTTTGAAATATTGAATAATATTATTCGTTCGTCGGAAACCCAGTTTATTCCTCTTTAAAGTTCCAAATGGTATTAAGAGATGACGTTAGTAGTATTGAGAATATTTATGAATAATCGTCTTAATTTTTCTTTTTTGTATTTAATAATATGTTAATAATAATAATTGGGGAACTGCATTTTTGTATTTTTAAATGTTATATTTACATTGTAAAAATTTAATGTTTAGAAATATAATTTTGTAAGTATTTTGAATGTAATAAAGGGAATAATAAATGACTTCTTACATTCATATTAACTATGTTCTTAATAATTTGCCATTATCATAATGGAGATGCTTTACTTATCATGCAAAACACTCATTACAATTTTAGGTACTTACTTGTTTAGTTCATCTATGGTTAATGTACCTAATACAAAAAATACATTTGTTTAGATAAGATTTTCCATCGTCAGTTATAAGGGGGCCTTCTGATTAGGAATGTGAAATTGTGAACTGAAATAAATAACGTTTTAATTTAACCAATTATACCTACCTAGGTACGTAGAAGATACGTAATAAATAAGTAATAATAACATCAAAACAACTTCAACTTCGCGTTCATATTTTTTTTTAACCGAGCAGCTGGTTCGATCTAAACACATTTTTTTCACAACCACGAAGTGCCACCACTAGGTACTACAGTGATAAAAACGTAAACCATGTGTCATTGCTAAAAATAGACTCGCAAAATGGCCGCTCGAGTAAGTCGGACGCCGCGGTCCTAATCCGCCACGTTTTTTTACAGTACCTAATCAAAAGAATAAGCTTTATTGTTTATCTCTTCTCTTACGTTCTGGAAATTGGTTGTTCTGTTCGTGAAAGAAAATTGCGTCTAGATTAGATTGCAGAATTTCAGAATTTACTCAAATACCTATGCACCTCTAAATTTTAATTACTTAGTACAAAGAATTTAGGGGATGATAGTTTCCATCAATACGAACAATTTTTACTATACAAAAGTACGACATCGACTTAACTAAAATGAAAGAAAGAAAGAAAATACATTTATTTGGAACATTCACAAAAAAGAAAAAAAACTATACATTTATTACACACAAAAAGTTAAAATGTCCCAAAACGGTCCCGGCTCAGCATAATGCTAGGTAACTAGGTAGGTACTTACCAAGCGCTGGTCTTCCGTCGGGACCGTAGTGGTAGTGCTGCGAGTCTGTATGGAACAGATGTTTTTTTTGCGATTTCGTGGATTGCCCTCTTACATTAGAGGTGTAAGTATAATCTTTTCGTCGAAGCTCCTTAATCGACTTACCTAACTAAAGTTTCATTGAAACTGAAATTAAGACGGGGATTTTGAGTTATCTTTCTTTTCAATAATATTCGTTAGATAAAGTCAGATATCTTTTAGATTGGTTAATCCCTTCCGTATTTGCGTGTAATAAGTTAGAACACCATGAAGTTTACACGACACGTTATCTTTAAAAGAAAACAATTAACTAGAATAGAAACATTTCGTGTGTCTATTTCTGTATCACCGTATACTTGTTATGGTCGTATATTATATGTTATGTCTTTATTATGCTAATTATTACACTCGTCTGGCTTGTTTTCGGTTTTTACTGTAACATTAATAAATTGTTCTTATTATGTTGGCGTGTCTCTCTACATTTGGTGGCATTATTTTTGTTGTGTGACTGAAATGTGGTTACAGTTTTAGCTGAAATAAAAACTTAGTCGGGTTGAGTAAAGTGGCAAGGATCGTCCATAATCCATTAGCTAAGTAACTTGATTTTGTAGTTTCCAGCCACAGCACAGACTCAGGATCTGATTATATAACATCTGAATTTAACTAATTTACTTAGTTATTAAAATTTTTACTTTTTTGCATTCACAATGCAATTTTTATCATAGAAAAATGGAAAATAAAGTATTTAGAAAAAATCGACCCGACCCACAACCAGCTCCGATGGGACTCGAACCCACGACCTTTCGCTATCCGGGCGACTGCTCTAACCACTGAGCTACGGAGTCGTTACGAGAAGCGTCGAATTTATCAAATACTTCTTACACGCTGTATAGCCAGCGTTAATTTCATCAATGTGAGGATATTACTACCACCACACGCGAAAGAAATACCTTTCCAGATATTTGACAATCGCTAAAGAAGAAATTACAATGGCAAGTTATTATAATTTTTACTTTTTTGCATTCACAATGCAATTTTTATCATAAAAAATTTTTAAAAATTTTAATAACTTGCCATAGTAATTTCTTCTTTAGCGATTGTCAAATATCTGGAAAGGTATTTCTTTCGCGTGTGGGGGTAGTAATATCCTCACATTGATGAAATTAACGCTGGCTATACAGCGTGTAAGAAGTATTTGATAAATTCGACGCTTCTCGTAACGACTCCGTAGCTCAGTGGTTAGAGCAGTCGCCCGGATAGCGAAAGGTCGTGGGTTCGAGTCCCATCGGAGCTGGTTGTGGGTCGGGTCGATTTTTTCTAAATACTTTATTTTCCATTTTTCTATAATTTACTTAGCCTTAATCGAAAATTAACAAAGCGCTTTCGTTATTTCTAGCACCACCACCGCTCGGAACCGCGACTTTAATAAAAAAATCATACCTCTACTTCTAAGAAAAACAATTATATACATAGGCAATAAAGCTATGGAAGAAAAATAACGTTATAAAAGTCAAACAATAGTAATATTCGCTTCGAAGAAACTCTGACCGCATTGCGGTGCGCTTAGGTATTAACGATTGTGGTGAAACACTTTTCAGTAGGTATTTCAGGCTACAATGAAGCAATCTACCGAATTAATAACATACTTAAGTAAATATTGACGTGTCGTCTACTTGTTATTAATTAGCACAAAAAGATATGCTTTGATAATAGTAGCGTGCGTAAGACTCTTCCAAATGTTACTATGCTACCCCTTTTTAGGGTTCCGTAGCCGATTGGTAAAAAACAGAACCCTTATTAGATTCGTCATGTCTTGTGCGTCCGTCCGTATGTCACAGACAGCTACTTTGTTCCAAAACTATTAAGAGTAGGTACCCAGTCGAAACATGGTAGGTATTTTTATTCTGTGAACCGCATTATGATTTACCTTTATAAATATAAAAAAAAATTAGAAGAACACAAATTATGGGGGGCTCCCGATACATGGAACTTAAACAAGAAAAAATTATTTAAACCTATTCGTGTGGTGTGTCTTATAAATAGATAGGTAGGTCTTTCAAAATTATATTAAGGTTTCTTATTCTTAAACCATTTTTTCTCATAAAAGATACGCACTTCCAAAGTGGTAAAAAGTGTGCGCTTAAACTTTGAAAATCATTGATTAATTTATGTTATAATTGTCTAAAACTATTTTCGTATGGGAATATAATTTCGTAAGATTCTACTACCCACTGTTCTCAAAATCAATTCTATGCCTTAAGTATGATGTTTTTGTTACAATACGTGATATTATCATAACCAAGGCACATGAAGTTTGAATAATTCATATCACATCTTAGACTAACACGTGATAGGAATCCGTAAATTGTGGAGCAGTGTAAACTGAAAGTGGGATCATAGCATTAATTTACATTGCCATCATTTAAGCAAACATGATAGTCAAGATTTCTTCTTCTTTTTATGCGGTGGCGGTTCCCTTTTGGATTTCGCCAATGTCCAGTTTTTAGCTCAGTTTTTTGTTCCTACAGACTGCTTCTTCAAGGCGTCTCGTAAGAATACAACGTAGGTGGTCTAAGTTTTAGAATTTTGAGGCTTTAGAACTTGCTGTGGACCTATCTCAAATAAAGACGCGCACAATACTTATATATAAAATGTGTTAGTAGATTATAAATAAATAAATTATAATCGTATATTATTTTTAGTAATATAGTCACACAAAACAGAGATGCCAGGAGGTGCCACTTTTAAAATTGGTAGGTTTAGGGATACATCGAGGGAGGACATCATACAGTCAAGATTTGGCAAAGCAGAATATTTTATAGGTACTAACAACTTGGTTCCAACTTGCTCAGACGAACTAGACAACCGTCATATTATAAAGAATAGCATTGGGAACGCAAAATTTTAATTATAAAACAGTCTTTAAAACGGTTTTTGAGCAGAATCAACATATAGGCCAGCCATAATTATGTTACATTCGAAATACAAATAATTGCGGTAAACTTGATCTTTTGGTATGTTGTTTGGGTCCACCTGGATAGTATTTATCCAGATTTGCAGCAGTCTGAAATTCTCGCGCGCTGAGTAGTTGCTGAAAAACCACCACTTTTTCTAGTTTTGTGCCAAAAAACGTCATTGGAAAGCTCTGATGACAAAAGTCACTACTACGTATTTAAAGAGTACAAAATCCCTGACAGTTTGAGCCCTAATTCAATTGCGTAGATCTAATAGGTCACACGATACAGGGTTCCCAATGTTCACTTTTTTCCCCAAAATGTTGGAATATACCAAAACATACCAAAAGAGCAAGTTTACCGCAATTATTTTTATTTCAGCCTTTTTAGTTGTACGATATGACTGGCCTAATAATCATGTGAATGAATTTGCTATCAACTCGCCTTTTGAAGTGAACATGACATTCGCGTCCTTAGCTTTAAGAGCCTAATCATGCGCAGTGTCCAACCAAACAAAGAAGATTATGGATAACCCGCGTACATTGTCTTACTTAGGCTGCATTCGACCAAACTTTTATTCCTAGAATAACGCTTACTTTCGGATAGTAATGTCAAAACCCCATACAAGTTTGACATTAGTATCCGACAGTAAGCGATATTCTCGGAATAAAAGTTTGGTTGAATGCAGCCTTAATCTGCAGAATGCTGGATTAGACGTGGCTAAAATTAGATTCTATCTAGTAGATTGTATCTTGTAGATTATATCTTCTAATAGGTGCAATGATTTGTTTACCAATAGAGGAGCAGCGTTTCCCTCGAGTGGCAAAACCGATATTTTTTATATCACATTGAAGTCTTTGAAACATCCCAATAATCTTTACATTAAAGAAAAATAAGGATGGCCGATGAATACACAGAAGGAAGCTGATGGCTGATATTACCAAATAAAAGAAATCTTTCAAAGAACTGGCAATAGATTAACTGACTGATTAATTTCTGGAAGAACATTGAATAACAGTCAATAGTCAACTTACCTAGTGACAAATTTCTTATTCCACACACTCTTACAAAGATTATTGCGCAGGAAACACTTAAGTTTAGACCCAAAGTTAAAGATGGATTTACAGAGGATGTCAAAGTCCACCTCTGAAATATAGCCGTGTTTCTGGAGACGACAGGACAGGCGTTTCTTTCACTTCTAATTGAGCAGCCCCCATGATGTTTCCGTTCGTAGAAAAAATTAGTGGACTTCAAAGAAGTGTCGCTGTTGATGTTATTTATACTTTAATGCATTATTATGTCACACCACTTGTACAGATTTTGTTGTGTCGACTGTAACTTTTGCCTACAAATAGGACATTTCCGGCTATTCAAATGGTATTATGAACAATAAGAAAAAATAAAACTGTTTTTCTATAAGTGATTGAGTTCCATTTTGGATTAATGTTGTATCAAAACTCTTGATTTTGAAACTTGACGTGTAATGTAAGACTTGTTCGGAATCCCTTGAAGAATTTAAAGTCATGTGAATGTCAACTGATGTATGTAGGTAGGTACTTACTTATTGTAAAGCACTGTATAAAACCAGCTTCAAAGCAATTGACGCACTAGGCGCAATTATTGTGATTACCATTGCGTAATGGCGTAACCACGGCGGCGGTGTTACACGTTGTTACATGTCACGTTTGATCACTGTTGTTTCTACTTTGATTGATGTTAGATGTCCTAGGTATATACAAAAGAAATAAGCAAAACATATGAGTTAGGGCTCTCATACAAAACTGTGAATTCGAATTCTCAAGCAGGTATGTGACATTCTTGCGATTGCGATGCGATGCAAATCCTCAGTTTTGTGTGTGATCAATGTCCTCTCCCGCCATCATTTTCTTGAATACATCCCAGCTGAGAGTTCCTTAGAAGACCACAGACTGAACTGACTGACAGCATAGAAAGATGATTCTTGGGCATAGACCTAGGATAATTAAAGACTCGTCAGTGATTTACCAGCAAATGCAACAATATTATACTTATTCTAAATCAATAAGGCTTTGACTATAAAATGCGAACACCGAAATTTTATAAAAAGTTTTTCGACGCATTGCGTTGATTAAAATAGGCCCATAACTAACGCATTCGTATCATGGGGTTCATGGCACGAACTTCTGATAACGTATTTTAGCTCGCTCGCCAGTGTTTTGGCAGTAGGTACCAACCAACTGATAGTAGTTTTATTAGATTTGTACTTCGCTTAAAAGTATATCTTTATCCACAACAGGATAGCACTTAGCCTTCATCATACCTCATGTCAAGTGAAGATAAGGCTGAAGGTGGAAGCTCACTACTCCCGGAATCCTCAACCACTGAGGAACTGGCTATCTTATCTCTAACTGCCGGAACACAACAATGCTGAAGACATCGCTGTTATGGTGGTAGCTAGAAATTCAGACTAAGAACAAGTCCTACCACCAACCTAACCGAATACAATATGTATGTACGAACCTCTTCAGTCTGATACCGGTGATGTGTAGGTACCACTAGACCACAGAGGCGGCTAAAAGTAACTAAGTTCTTGGCATATTCATCAAATGTCTATATTGAGCCCTTGCAACATTGTGTGGCGACTCTATCGTTCCTAATATAGAACACTGCAACGAATGGCCTCCGTAACAAAGCCACAGAATATACAGTGTTACCCTCGCTATGGTGAACAAACATAATGGTGTTGACTATACCGAATTTTTTGACAAAAAAATAATAATAATTAGCACATGTTACGACGTAAGTATAATATATAGACTATAAAAAATATAGTTTTCGAACCAAAAGAGATATCGTTATCAAATGAATGATGAAGGATTGAGAAATAAGTGCAAGAGTAAAATAATTCCATAAAAGATGACTAACTTTACAAAAATGAGACAAAATCAAACATTTTCGAGAATTTTTTACCCTTTTTTTTCATAATTAGCGATTTTTGCAATATAATCCCCTTAAAACATTTTTTTAATATATTGTAAATAACATGTGCAATAATATTTTTTTTATTGTCGATAAAATCCGGTATAACCAACGCCCATTTCGTTTCTGCACCATATCGAGGGGGCAAACTGTATAATATTACTAAAGTAACAAAGCCCATGCGTTTGAAGCAGGCCATTGCGCAAATATCACTCGAAGTCCTTCCGCCAGCCTGCAGAATATTGCCATTCTTGGGTAATTGTACACTATGACCACCAACCCTATTAATCTAAGTCTCAACTTAACCCTCCCTTTTAAGAATATACCTTATTGACAACACACGAAAGGCGTGTTCAGATTTAACAGAAAATGAATTGGGAAATACAATTCTGTAGGACAGAAATCATAAAATTAGTTTTATCTACACTCATGTTATAATTTTTGAATTATGAACTCAAGCCTGAACGTATACTGATACACTTTATGCCATAGTCAACTTTAAAAAATAAAGCTGCTGTATCCGGGTGTTTCATAATGACCATTATGCAACACCCGGATACAGCTGTCACTCATTATAAAACACTTATATTTCTTAAATTTACAGTCTCCATGGCAACCGTAGGATTTACCGACCTTGACATCCAACTTTTTCAAGCTCTTCTTTAGCCCGCAACAATCAGAAACGTTTTTAAAATTAGAATTTTGAATTTAGAAAGAATAGACCGTATAGACTCCTATGGCACCAATTCACATTTTATAATTAATTCCCGTTCCCGTGGGAATATCGGGATAAAAAGTACATATAAACCTTCCTCTTGAATCTATTAAAAAAAACGCATCAAAATCCGTTGCGTAGTTTCAAAGATTTAAGCATACAAAGGGACATAGGGACAGAAAAAGCGACTTTGTTTTATACTATGTAGTGATATTGATTTGCTTTATTTTTGAAATATATAATAAATGTAATGAGTGTAGATAAAGTAGTGTATGAGACTGCACATAACTCGGTATTACAACACCCCTCCTTATGCGACAGTCACATAAACTACTATTATAATCCAACGCACTCCTAAAACTGTGTTAACCAAAGATTCCAAAGCCTTTACTTAACCTTATTTCAGCAATAAACATATTGCCTTAGCTAGACAGCTATGACGAAACGTTCAAACTGTCAAAAATAAAGATAAAAGTGAATATATGGCCCGCTGCCTCTCTTGCGCTGCCCCAAATAGCTTAACCTAAAAAAACATCCGTGACGTGATGAATCGCCAATTCTTCACAATAGGCTTTTGGGGAAGGTATTTCATTACGTAAAATTATAATTACTGTATTTAATTTATTGCATGACGCCATATGGTTAAAACTGTGTTACATGTTATGTTTAAATACCATTACGATATTTCGGTCAGCAACCGGAACGTCCGTTTGTAATAGAAACTATCAAATCAATACGTTTCAGTACCCATTACTGAACGCTTTCTTTTTTGCCTTCTTCATAAAACTACTTGATTTGAAAAATGGAAAATGAAGTAAGTATTTAGAAAAAATCGACCCGTCTCACAACCAGCTCCGATGGGACTCGAACCCACGACCTTTCGCTATCC
The DNA here is from genome assembly GCA_949710035.1 of Crambus lathoniellus. Classification (NCBI taxonomy): domain Eukaryota; kingdom Metazoa; phylum Arthropoda; class Insecta; order Lepidoptera; family Crambidae; genus Crambus; species Crambus lathoniellus. The sequence continues at coordinate 3,072,965 of OX453298.1, forward strand.
GGGCGACTGCTCTAACCACTGAGCTACGGAGTCGTTACGAGAAGCGTCGAATTTATCAAATACTTCTTACACGCTGTATAGCCAGCGTTAATTTCATCAATGTGAAGATTTTACTACCCCCACACGCTTTCTAAATACTTCATTTTCCATTTTTCAGCCATAAACATTGCATTGTGAATGCAAAAAAGGTAAAAATTTAAATAACTTACTTGATTTGAGATTTTAAGAACAAGACCAAATTCTAATTTTCCCAAACAAAAGTTTACGTTAATAACAGGGTTTTGTTTTTCTTTGAAATACTAAAAATTCTAACTGTTATCTGATCAAGCGCTTTTAATCTGTCAGGCGCTACTAATACTTGCTTATGGATCGTTAAAATCAATGTTGTCATTTACATCGCACCAGCTTCTTATGAAACTGAAGTTCCTTTTCAATTAGCTGTATTGGTTGAGATTGAAATCAAATTGTCCAATACGTAACAGGTTCGATTAGAATAGCCAGTGCCTGTATTTTAACTTCCAAAGTTGTAAACTTAATTAGTTTTCAATTTAACCGTCAACTAGACTAGAACAGCTTTAACTTATTTATGTAACACTAGCGTTGCGCCCGCGGCTTCGCTCACGTAGGGTGTAGTATTTTTCCCGGATAAAAAGAAGCCTATGTCACTCTCCAGCTTCCAAACTATCCCCATGCCAAAAATTACGTCGATCCGTTGCTCCGTTTTGACGTGAAAGACGGACAAACACACAAACCCACAAACGCACTTTCACATTTATAATTATTAGTATGGATTATAAATTATTATGTATATTATGGATGGATGGATTCATTCCGAGTTACAATTTCCACTAACTAGTTTATTTTCAATTGCAGGTACTTTTGTTTACGATTAGAATTTTCTACTGCATTGTCTATACATCTATACAAATAAATAAAATTGGAGTGTCTGTTTGTAATATTAAAATAACCGCTTTTTACTACATGCATATGATTATATACGGTACATATACCAAAATAACATTTTTTTACAATTTTTGTCTGTCTGTCTGTCTGTTTGTTCCGGCTAATCTCTGAAACGGCTGGACCGATTTTGACGGGACTTTCACTGGCAGGTAGCTGATGTAATGAGGAGTAACTTAGGCTACTTTATATCCCTGAAAAATATCACATTCCCTCGGGATAACGTCGTGTAGCCCACGAGGGCGAGGCCTCGGGCGGAAAGCTAGTTGTCACATAAATTCGTACTTGGCAATGACTTTGTGTTAATATTTGTGTTGTTATAGTTGTGTGTCTCCCCAGAGCTTAACTTGACACTTAGCTTGACACGTAATATTCGTGTAAAAACACCTCATTAAAACAGTTTTTACCAGCCCGTGTTCCATCAGGGTGTGATTAAGGTCAACCAAGTTGCGCATAGCATGATCTCATCGACGAGCCTGACTTGTGACGTCAGAACCAGGGATAAATAAGCTGCTTTTTAATCCTTTTGTTATGATATTTTGGATACCTGCACCGGATTTGCTGATGATATAATCCGTATCTTACCATGTACTAAATACTTTAAGTGTTATGTCAAGAGGCGAATTACGTCTTAGTAGTAAACTGTAATGATATTGGCCTTTTGTAATTAGTCATTCCAAAACAAGTAGGTACTACCAAATCAAGAGTCAGAGTAAGCAAAAGTCTAGAACGGATGACTTATCTCCATCTGTTAATTTTCACGTAACTGTATTAGTTTGCGCGCTAAGCAACTTAACTGTTATGCTCATAATTATTTTGTGACCACACGCTAAATGTTTCGTGTAAGCACTTCAGATGCTATTCCGCATTGCGATTTGCGACCCATACTCTAAACTTCGCATAACATTTATATTAAAATCATTTCGTTAATCAACCGCAAAAGGGTATATAAAGATAAAATACCGCAAAGCTACTGGTTAACTGGTTAAATCGGAACACAACGAAGTGAACTGCAATTTATACGCAATTTTACATAAAATGGCAAATATGGTTGCCGCCGGCAATAAAGTTAGCAATGCCGACGTTACAGGCTGCGCAACGATAAATAACGCGACATGGTGCGGATTTATCGGCAGTTCGCTCGTTATGTCTCACTTTAACCCCAGCGCTTGTACAAGGCCATTCGATATTATCTTCCTCTATTTACTATTCTGGAATAGCCATATTGGCCACGTGCACTTAATATTATGGTCATAGGCGATTATGTTCGCTCTTAAGGCGCTACTCGGAAAAAGTTTGGACTTTTTGATTTAAAACTATAGGACGGTTACAGTTGTTACCAATCTGGTAATAAGATATATATTTCTTCATTCATACCTTTATCTAGATTCGTATAGTTTCAAAAACACGATTTTATGATTTTGCCTCGATACACTTTTTCATTTCGAAAAGACCTCTAAAAAATACGAAAATTCAAGATTATTCTTAAATGGGGTTACTTACAATATTGGAAGTTGGTTTAATTAGTGGACACCAATAATATTAAGGATCGTATACAAGCATTTTTTTTAAATCGCTGTTGTTTTTAATACGAAGTGGTTTTGTGTTTTTTTTTCCTAATCTGCAAAATGGGTCTCGCTTCCGCGTGCGTCGTTTTCCCATTGCTATCTCGCTTCAGCATATTTTTTTCGAGTATCGCCTTAAATTAGTTACTGTTGAGTTTCTGTAGGTAATCCGGTTGGCTTAGGTCGTTTGTCTTACAAATGCTAATCGTACTATAGTCTGCTTAAATTTTTAAGTAGTTCTTTACTTTCAACTAGGTATTTGGTAAGTCTTTTGACAATACAAATTGTGAATGGTGATTGTGAATGATAGTGAAGGGTTATCCGTATCTTTTAATCCGTTTAGAATATTTATTTTTATCACCAGAACCCTTACAAGCCTGAACGCGTTATAAAAATAATGTTTTATTATAAATATCCCCAAGTTGTGAGGCTTCGTACGTGCCAATGCCTTTTCGATCGAAGGGATTTGTTGGTGGTTCATTGCTCATTGTTATTTTTGGGAGTTGCTTGTGAAAGGTTTCAGTAAAGTTCAATAAACCTTCTAAATTAACCATGAAACCATAAACATTGCACATTTTTTCATAAGATATTTGTTTTTTAACGTTTTTAAGTAGGTAGATATTACAATTCGTGCAGTAGTTTTGCTTGATTCAACCGGATATCTGATAACAACGTGGGAAACCAATTAATCAAATAAAAATTTATGAAAAATTGAAAATTTAATTGTCAGTTAATGTTTTACATAACAATGAATAAAAGAAAATTAATATTTCCAACCTTCTAGAATCTAGATGAAAATATCATAGTCATGGAATGCAATAAATTTCATAGCTCAATGCGTATAAAAAGTAGGTCGGTATACAGCGTACCGTCACCCTATGCCACCGGTCGTTCACCTCTAATGGCTACCATCAGCAAGTTCATAAATCATCGCTTGCTACCCGGAAGGGAAGTTCGACGGACGACCTTCCGCGCGACCTTGGTGTTTGATTACAAGGGTGGCTCTAACATAACATAACTGCCTCTATATCAACTAGATTCCATGGGTTGCCACGAGCCGAAGTGAACTTCAAAAGCATCTTGTTTAATTTAAGAATCATATTTGTTTGACGTTGACTGAAACTCCGCGGGGCACGAAATGGTTCAAGGTTGTAATGTAACTTGATTGCAGATTTAGTGCTTGCTTTAAAATATTCAACAATGTCTCTTATAACACCGTAAATAGGTGTCGTGTTGTGAGAAAAGGGTTAACAGTTATTATGTTCTGATACAAAAACACCAAAGCTGTTGAGTTTGACAAAAAAAAGCCATATTTGAAATCAAAAATATGAGTTCTGAAATTTCTGAATCTAAAATGAATATGACATCACTTTTGCTTAGTGACTTGATAGTGTCTACGAGTAGCAAGATTCACTGCATGACGTCACGTCAGAATGTTTTACAACATCTAGCAGAAAAAGTATAAGTAAAGGGCCCATACCCAATGCCATTACCCACCCCCCGTATCGCCCAAAGTTCAACAAACGACCTCACTGGATAAGTTTACTAATGTTATTAGTGTTTAGTTACCGAGTAAACATGCTCGATCCGTTCCGGGTGTAATTTTAGTAAAACACGTTTGTTTTTGTTTTGGGTTTCGTTTTTTTTACTACCTACTTGATCGCGTACAGTGGTGAACTTGACATGACATTTATGCTTTATGTAGTACTATTTAAGTTGTACTTTCTAGTAAGTACACTCGACAGCACATCAGGTTAAACAGTTGAACTGCGATAATAGCTTTTATTACGTAGGGCATAAAGGCGGTCCCAAGGTCAACATGTATAGTCTGATGTGCCGCCGTGTGTACATTGTACTTTTTTATTTATTAGTACATAAACAGACAACACAATACAGCATAGATCAATAGAACACAGACATACACGAACACGACATGTTGTAGCTCCAGAAGGAACTATTGTTAAAGAAGGTACAAACAAAGTCAATTGGCACATCCTATAACCACATCTTTCCTTTTCTCTCAGTAAATAGATTTGATATAGCTGTTATATATCAATTACCATGTTATCTATCAATTCCGCTGAGTTGTTATTGCCTGCGCACGCGCTCGATTCGTCATAAGTTAATTTCGTACGCTGTGGGTGGCGACGCCACTACAACAACGCTCCGAATTATGCTAGATTCGATTATTCACTTTACTATTTGTAGATATCGTTTCCACAATTACACGAAGTGTCCACTTATGATGTCATCGACATAAATCTCACACGAATACTGTTTGTCGCATACTTTGAACTGAATTACCAACAAGAGTTTCACGTGTTCGAAAATAACATTCAGTATTCGAAGCCTGAAGGTCACATTTATTTTGGATGTTGTTAAAACATTTGACATTTGAAATATTTGATAGAGTCTGGAATTTCTGCGCATATCGGTGGGGACAAAAATTATATATTTATACCTACATTTACTCCGCCATATCAGTGGCATCAGTGCTAGTTTTTAAGTTATATGTCACCTGATAATATAAATTATATTTGAGCATGAGAAAATATATTTTAGAAACAAATATGCCAGGAACTTGGCACGTTATTCATTATCATGGCGGAAATGTCAGTTTCAATATTATTTGAGTCATCGTTTTAAAAATGTTTCTAGAAAACTTTTAGGCAACCATCATGAGCGTTAATAGTTTGCCAACAAATTGGCTTGTAATTACAGTGGTCATTAAAGTAATAGTTCTCATATAAGCTGGTCGCGTCGAATGTTCGTGTCAGGCAATTTCGCCATTTGGCTTTACGATTTGTATCCTGTACCTATAATGTCTAGAGAATGTTCTGCTGTCTGGAAGTATTATTATTTGATATGTACTAATTAATGACTAGACTACACACATACCCAATTTCAATTCAAAAATGACCTCGCTCAGTTAGAGTACCTTTTAATTTAACTGAGGACACATTACAAATATCTCTTTAGTATCATTTTCAAATCTCGCTTTGATAGTGTTATAGGTCCTTAGAGCTTTGAAAAACTAGTCGAGTAGTCACAGATTTTATGCCACCATAAATGCGTGGTGTAACATCGCATCGAAATAGACTTAACGACCTGCCTCTGCTTCCAAGTGTTGAATAAAAACTCTAATTTTACGCTCTGTGTTTGTGCGTTTATCTTTGATGTTTCAAAATTTTTAAACTCGTGTAAGTTGAGGAAAATTATTCAAAGTAAATTTTTATGTTTTTTGGCATTCATGATGCAATTTTTATTTTTGAAAAATTGAAAATGAAGTATTAGAAAAAGTCGACTCGTCTTACAACAGCTAGCTCCGGTTTGGGTTCGAGTCCCATCAGAGCTAGTTGTGAGACGGGTCGACTTTTTCTAATACTTCATTTTAAATTTTTAAATTATCCAATAAAAGTAGCTGCTTTTTTATTTGAAAGTTACACAAAGCAAGATTGTTTAACGTTTACTGAGACAGAAATACCTCGAAATAACAAATTGCTTCCAAATACTGCGGGGCGGATATACCTATATTTGAAAATTACATGCCCACGTTCAATTTCGAAAACCAATTAAAGTTGGTCTGCAGCATCTGTTGAGTGTTATGTTTCCGATCGATCGTTCGAAGCCTACGCAAGGAGGAGGAAGGTCAGCCTTCGTTGGTTTGTTGCACCGTTCGCAAACTTCGGTCAAGGTGAGCTTGGCGCCTGGCTGGAGTCGCGGTGAAAATAAACAATCGCGAAATGAATAATCTGGTGAATTTTGCGAATTGCCTACCACTGGAGAGAAGCGATGAATCGGAATGAATCTCACAATTCACATTAGTATGAAAATGAAACAATCATTTTAATATGTACTAACAAGCTTAACAACTTACTATTGCACTTAAAATATTATTTTTTAACTTTAGCATTATTTAAACCGCCAACATCCGTTTTATCCAGTGGCAATTTTATGAAATCTCAGATGGATTATAAAATGTAAAAGATAAGTATGCTCGTAGTTTTCAAGACCATCGTACATAAAGAAGCTTAACAGCAATTTATGAATGGTATAACTGTACGATAAACTTTGATAGTACAAACGTACTTGCAATAGAATTTGAATAATACACTAGATTGTTTCGTCACTTTATACTGTAGCCATTCATTGTTGGCATAGTAGCGTTATTGTCAGCAGTGCAACCCTTACAAGAATTGTCATAGCAAATGTGATTCAAGAACAAAGGAAGACTGTACCTTACTATTTATCACTTTATTGTTCGTTTTGAAATCCATCCGAGTCAATATTACCCTTATCGCGTGCAGGTTAAAGTTTAAAATCGGCAAAGTTTCCAAGTACCGTCGTCGTTATCTTCAGTGTCGGTCTCGCACGCGCCACAAACGACCGTTTGTATGATTTACAACGCACCGTATTGACGGGCGCCATTGTTGGCTTAACAGCTTCGACAATTGCACAATCGGGTCCTTTAACGCTCGTAGAATGTCATCTCACTTCGTTTCTCGCACTTAAGTTGACCGCTGTCTGTTATTCTAGTACCGCTTGTCATGGTATTTCACGTTTTCGAACTTTGTTGTAATAGTTCGACCGATATTAGTATGATATTTGCCCTTTACTCAGTAGCTATGTCAGGTATTTTCATTATTTCAAAAGGGTTTTAGGCGCATAGCAGCTGTACCTCTACCTTATATTTGTTCATATAACGTGTAAATAATTTATGATTGTGTAGGTAACTATAAATTGGCATCAACGACGGTCAACCCAATTAGCTTTAATCAATTAAACGCTTTTCGCAAGATACATTGCTAATTCACGGTATGGTAGCGAATGGCTCACCCAATTTGGTGAACTGCCAAAGCAGATGCTACAAACTCTCAGAGCTGTATATCGTAGTAAAATCACTTATATAGTTTTATTTTGTCCTCCCAGAGAGGTCCGTTTATGAAACGTTGTTTTTTTTATTAATTAATATTGTGCTTGTGCTATATCTACGTCCTATGCTAATTTATAAATTTTATTACTCTGAAATTTAGTCCTGTGCTTTAATTATTTCATACTGCTATAATGCATAAAACACTGCTGTTGTCATGACAATTAAGATGATGAAATAGTGTTGTTTTTAGAGTCACCCTTAGATCCGTTCACTTTTAATAACATCCTATTTATTATAATTACTTGTTCGTTTGCATTGAAATTGAACAATAATTAGTTTCTGATACCGATATTGTCCGATATTATCTCCAGACTCCAGACCTCTCTAACCTTCGCGTCCGTCGCCAATAGGTAACCTTGTCGCTATCAGAAATTTGAAGTGAAATGCACTTACATTCTCATTGAGCAATATAGATTTCTATTCTAGGTATTTTGAATCTAGCTTTCTATCTTTTATTCTTTATTTACCGAAGGTGGAGAGTTATGATTTTCGAGAGGATGTTTAAGTCGCAGGCGGATAGTTGAATCCGCCGGATAGTTAGGTATGGGTATGGCAGCGTGTACCCCTCGCTCGGAAGTCCTGTAGAACACGTGTTAAGTTAGAAATTGAAGGCGATCGCGAAGCACAGCGAAGCAATTGCTTTAAATTTCGTGGTTATTTATTTTTTGTGACTCCGTCAACTTATGGGAATATAAAATAGCTTACGGAAAAATTATCGCCCTAGGCGTTTAATTAAATGCCGGTTGAATCCGCCTTCAAACAGATCAGTAATAGTCCATGGAAATCGTACATTTTGCCTTGCGTTAAATGAGGTAGTTCTGATTTTTTTGTATGTTAGTAGTGATGAGATAGTAATGACAAATCCAAGTTTTCCACCTCGAAATCCCTCCGGATCATTGTTAAATATTTAAAAATCCAATAAATTTTCAGATTTTTTTCAGTTTTTGTCAATTTTTACCACCATAGACCTGTGTTACGGCAAAAGTTACTATGCACGCTTTAAAGTAGACTAAATTTGCAATAAAAAGAGAATAATTTGGTTCTTGTAAGTCAAATAGTTTTTTGACTTACAAGAGCTTAGGCTATTTAAAAGTTTGCAAAAATTCAAAAAAAGGAAGTATAACAGTTTTTTTAGTTCTCGACATTTTGACCCATAGTAGTGGGTTTATGGCATAAGATAATTATTAGTTATTAAAGTCCATTAAATTTCCAACAAAATGAGACGAATTAGTAATATCAACTTACACTTGATAGTTCCTGAGACAGCTGTTCAAAGTTATTGAGGTAAGTAAACAATTATGTAATCGAAGGGTTTGCAAAATGAAGTACGCCCTAAAGGAAGGAGGTTCTGGGAGGTGGTGGGATCAATTATGTACATTGTATGTATAATTGTGATGGACCAGGCACGTCCTCTGAATCCACAGCACACTTTTTGGGGGCAGCTTGCTGAGGTATAATTTCTTCATCGAACTGCTTAGGAAGGTCAAAATTGTCCTTTGATGGTGGGTTATCAATCAATGGTTCATCAATGTCATCACACATCAGGTCTGGTTCTCACATGATTGGCCAATGTAGAAGCTGCAAACAGCCGAACATTTGAGTTCTGCTTTCCTGCAACCACATCTGCTGGTACAACCTTACATCTTTGGTATGCTTTCAAGGTGATTAAGGTTTGCGTGTCATTAAGAGGGTAGAACGGGAACGCCTCCCAGATCCTTCTTCCTTTAGGGCTTACTACCTTTTGCAAACCCTTCTATTACATAATTGTTTACTTACCTACCTCAATAACTTTAAACAGCTGTCTCAGGAACTATCAAGTCTCATTTTGTTGGAAATTTAATGGACTTTAATAACTAATAATTTATCTTTTGCCATAAACCCACTACTATGAGTCAAAATGTCGAAAATTAAAAAAACTGTAATACTTCCCTTTTTTGAATTTTTGCCAACTTTTCAATAGCCCTATCTTAAAAACTATTTGACTTACAAGAACCAAATTATTTTCTTTTTATTGCAAATTTAGTCTTCTTTAAAGCGTGCATAGTAACTTTTGCCGTAACACAGGTCCTTGGTGGTAAAAATTTACAAAAACTGAAAAAAATCTGAAAATTTATTGGATTTTCAAATATTTAACAATGATCCGGAGGGCTTTCGAGGTGGAAAACTTGGATTTGTCATTACTATCTCATCACTACTAACATATAAAAAAATCAGAACTACCTCATTTAATGCAAGGCAACACCACTTACTTGGTACGATTTCCATGTACTATAAGTTCCAAGATTAGTTAGAAAAAGTCGCGCATTTTCGTCCTATGATTTGAATGATTCAATTTATTTTTCATTTTTACGTGTTTTGGGAAGTGAGATTTTGTTTGCAGTGTTTTGTTTTGAAGGCGGTTTAATTTTTTTTTGTGGTTAATTTTTTGCTGTTGGGTTTTTTTTCAATAATTATGTTTTTAGTGCTACTCTGCTATTCTATTATCATTTAAATCAATAGTAGATTTTTTGTCGGTGAAGTCGGTTGTTACGTTTTTAACTTGTTCTCTATAGATGTCAGATGAATGCATGTGTAGGTCGGCGAGGTCAGATGCATTCTCTGTGGTCACTGCGCTGGCATTATCGAGGCGTGTTCAGGGTTAGACATTGTTACCAGCATAATTCAAGATCTCCACAAACGATAACTAACATTTAACGTTGCCGATTATTTTGACATTTAGTACTTTTAATTTTGGCATCATGTATCGGACAGTCACTACTGAAAATTAAAATGTTGCTCTTATTATTACTTTCATGTGTTACGAGTTCATGAGAATATACACCGGCTTTACACATTGACGTCAATATTTTTATTGACTTAATTTCTTTGTTTGCGATGTTTTATAATTAACCAACGAAAGTACGCTCTGATATACGAGATCGGAGATCATTTAAATAAATAACTGCATTTGCAGCGGTTTACTTTATTAGCATACTGTTTCAACTTTCCTTTAAAGCAGTGGAATAAGTTACACCGAATCGAATATTTTAGGGAATAAGGGAATGAGAGAAAAAACAGAAGTCATTCACAGCAATTTATATATTTATTACTAGCGCTCCGCTGGCGACTTTATCTGCGTGGACCCCCTTCTTACCCCCTTAAATGGGGGAATTTCCGAAAATCTTCTCTTAGTGCTCCCCTACACTCCTACAGGAACATACATGCCAAATTTCAGTTTCTTGAGCCCAGTAGTTTGGGCTGTGCGTTTTCTGTCAGTCAGTCAGTAACGCAAGAGTTTTATAAAGTACCTATATTCTCCCAAATTAAGGCCAAAAAACAATAAAAAATTTGCAGTTTACATTGTACATGCAGTAGCCCGTTTGTCCTTTGCAAAACCCGACTTCCTCATCACGCCATGATGTTAATTAACCTTAGCTTTTTGACGGTTTCATAAATATAACGGACGTTAATGCAGAACTCGGAAACTCACAATTTTATTATAATACACATTAACACCCGACGCAGACGCGGAAATATCATTTGACCTCTCTTCTGTGTAATTATTTAAATAGTAGGAATTGCAATAAACTCTGGATTAAATTGCCTTTACCATGTCTAAAGTTTAATCTCGAGCTGTTTCGATTGGATTTCCTTGAGACTCGAACTAAAGGTTCATGGCAAAGATTATGTGAAAGTGCGATATTGTTCACTACGCGTAGGTATATGCTTACTAAGAGTACTATTCTTGTCAATGCACCGTCTTACATTTCTACGTAGAGGTACATTTTAATAGCTCTTATTTCTTTAACAATAGAATAGCCTTGGGTCCGGCGACATGACGGCTGCTCTGGCTGGCAGTGTCTGAGCTTGCAGCCCATTCATACGCCAGCCAGATGCTGCCCAATATATTCCTAGTTCGTTGACGTGAATGTGCCTAATTACCACTCTCGTCTCGCCCACTGTTGGCCTGCGTCCGATTCGTGTTACTTCCTCTTATTACGCTACATTTCTTCAAATATTTTCACTGACAGCCGAATGACAATCATTATCAATCTCCAATACTTCAACAAGTGTCTTTGTTAGGCTATCAACTGCTGTGTTTAATTACTCTTGATTTACTGTTGACCCTATAAAGATAAATTATACCTTTACCCCTTACTAATAAACGTGGTGTAAAGTTACATCTGGTGTAAATCTGTTGTTGTCTCTGTCATCATTTTAGACAACATAAGTGACAACAACAGATTCACACCAGGTCTAACTTTACACCACGTTTAGTAGTAAGGGGGTTACTGTTTAATTCGTAAACTAACATATTGGGTACCTATATAAATATTTTAATATTCTGATAATGCTTGCTTGCCGGTTTCCATTTTATTTTTTTGTTAACTTACACTTCCAATGTCTTGCCACTAACTGAACATCACTGCTTAATTATCTTGATCTTCACCCCGCTGGAAATGCTCTGCTTCGCTCGGCTGTTTGTAACTCACTTAACAAAAACCAGCCTGAAATAGTTAACAGAGCAGAACTGAAAAACAATTTAACTTGGCGGGATATTATTGGGTAAAATTGAAGAATATATAAGTAGTACCATTCCTAGACACGTTATCTAGATATCGATTTGAGCACTACAGCTTATCTGCTCCAATCATAGCTTTCATATCATGCGTGTCCAGTCCAAGCCTGCCGCAATTTGGATAATAAACCTTAGATAAGAATAGAACAATTTGACTGTTCTATGCATTGTTCAAAAGAAATATGATTGTCTGTAAATGTAATAGTAAAAATTGTGTACTTGCAATAGTCTTTAGTGAAGTCCAAGTGCGGCTGGCTGGAGTTGATAGGGTGGCGTTGGAGCATATTCGCTGGCTCGTGGCTAGGGCTGTGGTGACGTGGTGGTGTGTGTGCAGCATCAGCGGGCTGGCGATGGCGCTGGGCGGCAGTGGCGCGGGCAGCCCCGGCGCGGAGCCGGCGCACCAGACGGCGACCTCCTCCCGCGCGCCCTCCCCACCCCCCGCACAACAACACTCCAGGTAGCGCTCCTCGCTCGGAACGTTTGGCTTCTCATTTGGTTTTGGTTTATGTAAAGACACTAGCTTTGTCTGTGATGGCATTCAATCCAAGAAGACTGTTTTAGTTGATCAGTTCTCTTATACTTAGCTCAAAATTGAAGAACAGGTTAACTTTCTGAACTTCAGCTGATCTGCCAGGCTTCAACTTAAAACAGATAAATCGAAGTAGGGCCGTACCGGCTAAAGCTCCGAACTTTGGCAAGTCTGCTGGGATTTAAATTAATGCAGATAAATTGAGCCCCAATCAGGCCAAAATGGCGAACCCCGATTTATGATGTGTCAAGAAAACATCGATATCTTCCAAATAACTTCGGCAAATAGTACGATACGAAATTCTGTACTTCGATTTATCTGTTTTAAGTTGAAGTTCGGCAGTTATGCCGAAGTTCGGAGAGTTAGCCGGTAGGGCCCCAGATCAAGTAAACAATACCCATGATCTGTGACGTCAACATTAAATTGATCTTCTCTTGAAATCACCCTTATCGAAGATTTAGATATTTTTTTATATAAATCTAGAAAATTCTTTCTCAATCAATTTAATACTATATGCCAACACAGAATGGTAACAAAGCTAGTTTCTTCTGCATCAAAAATGGTGTTGGTGATTTTGTCATTGTATGTGGGTCAAGGTAGTTGACTTAAATTTTTTGTTGTTGTTTTCCATGCCATTTTACGTTCCTAGTTTGTGTGCATGCTTGCCTGGTAAGTGTTTTTGTTTCGTTCCTTTTACTGTCTGTTTTATTGTCTCCTTTATTTTCATCTCAATGTGTATGTACACCTGTTTGTGTATGTGTTGTTTGCTTAATGTATGTTAATGTTAATACAAACTGAGCGATCAACTTAAAGAGGCAACACGCTCTCTTGTAAATATAGGTATAATTTAACAAGGAAATCGAGCTAAACGTCCTTTTCAGGTTACTCAAAGTCAATACCTCGCTCTCGTCGTTACCGTCAGTATGACAGAGTATTCGAAAATAACACTGCGATTAGCGGCTGCCATCTCTGTCATGCCAAATACAAAAGCTGGAGATCATTAAAATGACATGGACATTAAAACACATTCAGCTCTTGAATTCCATACAAAACTTTAAGATCATGCTCATAAATCTACAGTGTTATAAGTGGTACCGATGGTAATCAAAAGTAACATTAGAACTAAAATTTCAAGGTCATAAAAAGGTTGAAGTTAGTCGATCTCAAACTGGACCATAAGCTAATAATTCTCAGTGTAATGTTTACCAACATTGCACCGAACTGCTAATATTTTTCTACCGAATGGTAAATTCGATCACGTAAGTTGCTCATGGGTCCATACCAGAGTCCATACTCTACATTGATGGTGCGCTCGGGCTTACGTCACCGCTCGGAATAGAACGCTGTCTTGTACATTTTTTGCCGCGGGTTATTGACATCTCTTGTTTGGATGTCACTGCAAGGGTATGGCGTGTTCAGATCCAAATGTTAGATAAGCATTAACTTTATTCGTATTCGCTATTGTTTCATTGGCTATATCGGTATTAAGTTGAATGGTTTAGTAGAAAAAATGGGTTGGAAATATAAAATAATAGATGGAGGTTTATTTAAACATCTCTTTACCATCTGATTTTTTTTCAAATCTCGGTCGGATGTCAATTAAAACATTCTGGCTTGTTTACTTTAAACCAGAAAAACAACTTTAGAAAGTTAATAAAAAATAAGAAGTAATGTAGGTATTGAGAAGCCCTACACTGGGATTCTATTGAATAATAAATGTAATTTCGATACAATATCTTTATTTCGGCACCGTGGCCGATCTATTCTATGTATACTACAACACGCGACCGCGGAATCGTCTGGACTCCAACAAACTACTCGCGTAATGACAATGCATTCGATATTTTTGAATACTGATTAAAACATAAATCAACCATAGACAATGCAAGGAGGTATCATATCTTAACAATATGATACCACAGTATTGATGTTCATCCCCGAAAGCTGACGATGAAGTCTTATTTTTGGCATCATGAGAAACATAACAGTAGTATTTTTCTCTTATAAACATTTAAATTTAGTCAGCTTGCCGTTGATGCTAAGATTTAAATTGCAAGAACGGAAGCAATTAAATTAAGCTAACGGCCTGTTTGTTTTTAATGCATGTAAATCGTTTAAATTTGGAATATCATTACTTAAAATTTGTAATCCATTCATTATTTTTCTTTAAAAATAATCTTTTTCAAATATAAATGTTTGAATATCTTTAAAAATTAACCTTTTCATTAGCTACTTCGTTTTATCAATTAGTTGCTCGGTCATTCTTGGATCAAAACCATATTATTGAATGGAATTTTTTGGTTACAAAATTATTAATGATCATAGAGAAGTGATAAAGCATGAGCGTATTGACGCAGAAACTGTTTAGCAGCTATTAACACCTGATCTCGTCTTTAATTAAAAAAACACAAGATAATGTGTTTGCATTTCAATCGAATCTTTCGATTTCTTGATTTGTTAATGCGTGTTAAATAACATTCAGAGTTCTGTCAATTAGTAGAATTAAATCTAAAGTTCAGATAATGACAGATACAGAGATTCAATATTCAGATAAAAACTCATAAAATGCAATTAAGTGTTTGAGTCCAATCTAATAGAAATATCCAATTAAGGTGAGCATTAGCAGTTGGCACCTATGAGTAGGTCTCCCGCGTTAACTAAGTATTTAGCTCGCTCACAGGCGAATCGAGTTATTGGTGTTAACAGCACGCAAGCGTTCTTCAAGCGCTTTATTTTCTTCCCTCATTTTATTGTGATGCAAATTAGGTTCAAAAGGTATCCAAAATCACGTTGCCTAAGAAAATACTAAGACATTGACGTTGAGAATTAACGCGATCCCCACTTCCAAACCTTATACCTAGTTGACGTAGGCTTTCAATTCAGTGAAATATAAAAAGAACTTAGAAAGTGAAATTACTTAAAAACAAAAGATTCATTTTAGAAATATTCGTACTTAGTAACGCGCAGTTACAAAACCACAAGCGATGTCTGACGTAAAACTCTTTGCACCCTGTTCAATTATGCACTAGCTGATTCGTACAGCAGGTCCCACTCGCTACCCCTGGGTGGGCAAATAGTGCGTGTATGGCCACCCCACCCCACACCAGGGTAATTAAAGCTTCATGTAATAGGGTCGGGGAGGGTAGCAAGCCATTTGAAAAGGTTGGTCGTGTTTTTAACCGACTTCTAAATCAAAAAGGAGGAGGTTCTCTATTCGTCTGTATGTATGTTTTTTCTCTTTTTTTTTTTTTTTTTTGTGTATGTCCACCGATTACTCGAAGACGGCTGAACCGATTGAAATGGTTCAAACGTTATTACATCAGGTTGGTTTCCAAGTTGGTCCCATTTTTTGAAATTTTGAAATCCGTTCAGTAGTTTTCAGGAAATCTTGAAAATACTGTCGTTTTCGTTACCACTTAATGTGAATTTAATACGTATCTTTAGGCATAACTCCTTTGTTTATAAACCGATTTAGATGATTCTTGTTTTGTTAAAAAGAGGATACCTCAAGGTATTTTAACCGACTTCGAAAAAGGAGGTTTTCAGTTTGATCACATACCTATTTACCAGAAAACAAGTAAATTGCCTGCACGATGCACTAAAAAGAGTGAAATAAAAATTATTTTTATAAAAAAATAAAACCGCCTTCAAAAAACCCACATCAAAAAAGTAAGAAATAATTCCTCACCAAATAAATAACGTAAGTACTTTGAAGTCGGGCGGGTTTTAACAAAAACAACAAAAAATTGTACATGTTTCACGCCCGACTTCAAAGTACTTACGTTATTTATTTGGTGAGGAATTATTTCTTACTTTTTTGATGTGGGTTTTTTGAAGGCGGTTTTATTTTTTTATAAAAATATTTTTTTGTAATACTTTTCTACAACGCTAATGCGAATTGCTGTGGCCATTCCAAATCTTTCATACCCTCTAGAACGTAGATTCTAACATAATACAATAGTTGTTTTAGAATCAAAGTTGTCCCACATAGATCAAAACTCCTACATTATAAATACAACCTGGTGGAGGACTACAAGATGTAGATAATTCTTCGCAACCCGCCTAGTGAAAAATGCGTTAGTGGTAATGTAAGAAAGAAGAGTTCATGTAGCATTTTGTCTCTAGCATTAAACTACAAAAAAATGCGGATTAATTAAATGACAGAATTCGGCCGTTAGCACCAAACGAACTAACGGTAGCAGGCAGGCAGATTTGATCCGATAATCATAGTATCATCTATCATGATATAACATCTGACTGTTCGACAGCATAACCTGAAATAGAAAAGTAACCTGATCACATACAGACCGATGCGATGCAAAGAAACTCGTAAAGTATGTGTCGGAATTACGCTTACTAAAATACTGTACAATCTCATGTGTCGTTAATTCTATCAGGCACTTCAATATTCTTCATAATTCATATCACAAGTATGTCCCACCCACCTAAATCAATTCGTGTTGCTTACATCGACTTTCTTTCACATTTCAATTCAATCGTTGTTACCACCTGCGGTGTTGCCATTTATGAAGAATCCTTATCTTCAACTATCTATCAAATTAAATTTCTCTCCATCCATTCACTATCAGAACATACAACCATTTCTCTGATTTGGTTAGAGTAAGAAATTAAATTTCAAATAAAGTAACCATATAAGTAAAATAAATTTTGCAATCATCGGTCTGTCAAATCGGTATCAATGGCAATAAATTCAGTATTCAATGTTATTTCCTTCGCATAGCTTAAAGAATGACAGCAAACCTCGGATATAGGTGTCAGTCCGTGGCCTGGCATGGCAACCTCAGATACCACATGCCTTCTAAGGCAGTAACACTTCCATGATTATGCTTTTCACTGTCCATGAGGCAGCAGAATGGGGACAAAAACATTCAGGCTAATAAGGACGGTTATATCAATTACTTTTTGTTTATCAGTGACACTTTGCATCATCCATCATTATAACACTCGGTCTTCGAGTTGAAATTTCATCTCTATGGCTTTGGAGTTAGTGATATATTATGGACGTTGTTAGAAAATTTGTCCTATGGTCTAATTGGGTACTTATTATTATTAGGTAATGTAATACTCTACCCCGTAAAGACTCTATGATCCGTTATGAGCGGCGACGGCGACCAACCGCGTACGGGTTCGATGCCCGGAGAAAGAATCGAGTCTACATCCAAGCTCATGGATTCGCAATTCATCATAACGAACAGATGACTGCTAATCGTGAGATTATTTTTTTTCTTTTGGTCTAATTGAAATATATTTTTTTTTAGGCTTACGCTTTACATATTATAATGATAGAAATGATCATAAAATTATACTTCATATAATTATAAAATCAGAATCGAACTTAGACATATGAGCTTAGAAAAATGACCTTTTTAATAGTAGGTAGGTCTAGATATTATTAGTCGGGAACTAAGTCTTAAGGAAACGTGTAGAAAATAGATGAAAATATTACAGTATAACTTGACGTTACACTCTGATGCCTTCATCCTTGCCCTTAGCAACAACGCACAAGCGTCTCCACATGACATTGAAACCTATCCCGAGTGGTTGTAACCTCAGCCACGGGATGCGTCCACGCACCGAACCGTGCAAGGACTCGCTCTGACGTCACCTTCACCTCCAAACAATACTACACCTTTTGCCCCAAACAATTGCAACTAAACTCCCGCAGCAGCGAACATAGTCACTCTCTGGAACCTTCGATTCATGCGTGTGCGGTCTACTTTGTTGTTAAAGGATGTCAGCTTGCATTATCGTCATTTCAAACTTAGATGATAGGTACTGTGGTACTTCTTGTACGTTGTAAAACGAACCAATTTAAATGGAAAATCGTGAACGTTTGATCAGATAATGTAAGTGCTCGTTCGGACATCTCTGTGCTGTCATTTCAAGTTGTTAATTTACTGTTTATTAGAGTAAGCTAGGCCGATAATAATGTGGTTTAGAGTATATAGAAACTTGTTGATGTTATAATAGTGAGCGAAATGATATACCATTTGTATGTCAATTTCTAATCTCAATGTGAAGTTGACTTCGATATTTACGATGTCGTTTCTAATCATCTCAAATACTTTGTATTTTATTACAATATAATAAACAAGATGAATAAATGCGATTTTGTCTAAGTGTTCCAGTTTTATTTACAAAGTTGACCGCATAAACAATTTTAAAATTACAATCACGCATGATGGGCATTGATGCATTGATTCTTGTCCAGTTTCCTTATTACTGGTTTTAAGTTGGTATTATTAAGACTCTTATTTGGTACTAGCTTCCGCCCGCGACTTCGTCCGCGTGGACATTCGAGAAAATACTTAGGGGACCAATAACCAGGATAAAAAGTATTCTATGTTTTAATTTCATAAAAATCCGATCAGCCGTTTTTACGTGATTAGGCGGGTCCTCCCTCACCAAGCGAGCAGCCTCGCGCGAGGCAGAACGCTTGCCACGTGCGGCGGGCCTCGCACGCGCACGAGGCTGCTCGCTTGGTGAGCCTCATCACGTAAAATCGGCTGATCGGATTTTTATGAAATTAAAACATACA
Organism: Crambus lathoniellus; assembly: GCA_949710035.1. Lineage (NCBI taxonomy): Eukaryota > Metazoa > Arthropoda > Insecta > Lepidoptera > Crambidae > Crambus > Crambus lathoniellus. The sequence goes on from OX453298.1 coordinate 3,092,069, forward strand.
AAATACTTTTTATCCTGGTTATTGGTCCCCTAAGTATTTTCTCGAATGTCCACGCGGGCGAAGTCGCGGGCGGAAGCTAGTAAATAGTAAATGTCTGTTTCACAATCAAAAAGTTAGTACTGAGTAGCTGAGGTACCAAGAACTTGTTAGGTACCAAGAACTTTTAGGGTACTTAAGAGCATTGACGCGGTCGAACGCCGTTTTGCCTCAAAATAGGTAGTTTTGAACGAGATATTTTCTATGAAAACGTAATCTTAGGAACATGCTAATTTCAAATTATTGTAAACAGTATCTTTGTCTAAAAAGTTAGTAAAAAACATTTTTCTTTTTATAGAGTATTTGTGAATACTGTCAATTTTCCCGAACAGTGTTTTATAAACTTCACTTTTAACATCAATTTTGAAGCTCTAATTTTTTAATACCATTGAAAAAAATAGTAAACAAAAATTTCTATGTATATCTACATATCATTACGCAAATAGTTAGTAAGGAAATTAGTTTAATTTGTGATTATTTTCATACGAAATTAAAATCCAAACAAAGTGAAATTATAAAGAAATCACTGGTGGTAAACATGCAACATTTATCAATAAATTACTTTATTTTACAAAAACTTATAAACTAACGTAAAATAAGAACATATTATCTAAAGTTTGAATACAAAAAACCTATATAATGATGCATAATTTATTTTATATATATTTTTTTAAAGTGCTATAAAACACTCTGCGCAAAACATTTCAAATTAGTCCGCCGCTAGGCTCTTCAGAGGGAGGACGTATCGCTCGGTGCTCTGCCGTCTGCCGTTCGCTGACCTTTGCAGTGTGCTGCGTGGTGTGGTATAGTTTATAGTGCAACCGACACGTCTTAGTACTTTCGTCTTAGTACACTCATTAGATAGGTAATTGAAAATTGTTTACTTCTATGATCATTAGTTTACTCACACACCTAATTGTATTTATCATAATTGAATACGTATTTGTAATAGAAACTGACCCTGAAAATGATCTAACAAATAGTAATTTGTAAGGTCATTTTTTAATTTGACGACTCTGTATGAAGTAAATCAGAAGGAAAAATTAACCTTGACGAGTTTCTTGCCGGTACTTCTTCAAGGTCTCCTGTTCTAGGGTTTGCGAACCCATGGCGTAAATGACTGAATTATCCAAATGGGATGTTGACCTTCAAAACGGTGTATAGGCACATGAGTACTATCAGAGTGTTGACTTCATAGAGCGTGCAAAATTTTGGTAGGGTTGTTACAAGAAGTTAAAATTGTTAGCTTTCTATTAGGTTACCAATTATGAAATATTTTTTTACAAATTACTTACTCTAATGTTTCTCTTTATACATTTTATTTTTATAATTTTATTTTTTTGGTACTATTTTAATAAAAAACAGCGACGCAATATCAAAAATGTAAAAAAATTCCAGATGGCGCCCAAATTTTTTGTTTGTTGGCTGATTTCGATGAAACTCGATTTCTAGTACTGTTTTGACAAGAAAACAGCAACGCAATGTAAAAATATTAAAAAAAATCCAAAATGGCGGCTAACTTTTTTGATTGTGGGCCGATTTCGATGAAACTCGGTTTTTGGTACTATTTTGGCAAGAAAATAGCAACGCAATGTCAAAAATGTAAAAAAATCCAAGATGGCGCCCAAATTTTTGGTTTGTTGGCCGATTTCGATGAAACTCGATTTCTAGTACTATTTTGACAAGAAAACAGAACTGCAATGTAAAAAATATTCAAAAAACCAAGACGGCGCCGAAATTTTTTTTTGTTGGCCGATTTTGATGAAACTCGATTTCTAGTACTATTTTGACATGAAAATAGCAACGCAATGTCAAAAATGTAAAAAAATCCAAGATGGCGCCCAATTTTTTTGTTTGTTGGCCGATTTCGATGAAACTCGATTTCTAGTACTATTTTGACAAGAAAATAGCAACGCAATGTCAAAAACTTGAAAAAATCCAAAATGGCGCCCAAATTTTTGGTTTGTTGGCCGATTTCGATGAAACTCGATTTCTAGTACTATTTTGACAAGAAAACGGAACTGCAATGTAAAAAATATTCAAAAAACCAAGATGGCGCCGAAATTTTTTGTTTGTTGGCTGATTTTGATGAAACTCGATTTCTAGTACTATTTTGACATGAAAATAGCAATGCAATGTCAAAAATGTAAAAAAATCCAAGATGACGCCTAATTTTTTTGTTTGTTGGCCGATTTCGATGAAACTCGATTTCTAGTACTATTTTGACAAGAAAATAGCAACGCAATGTCAAAAACTTGAAAAAATCCAAGATGGCGCCCAAATTTTTGGTTTGTTGGCCGATTTCGATGAAACTCGATTTCTAGTACTATTTTGACAAGAAAACAGAACTGCAATGTAAAAAATATTCAAAAAACCAAGATGGCGCCGAAATTTTTTGTTTGTTGGCCGATTTTGATGAATCTCGATTTCTAGTACTATTTTGACATGAAAATAGCAACGCAATGTCAAAAATGTAAAAAAATCCAAGATGACGCCTAATTTTTTTGTTTGTTGGCCGATTTCGATGAAACTCGATTTCTAGTACTATTTTGACAAGAAAATAGCAACGCAATGTCAAAAACTTGAAAAAATCCAAAATGGCGCCCAAATTTTTGGTTTGTTGGCCGATTTCGATGAAACTCGATTTCTAGTACTATTTTGACAAGAAAACGGAACTGCAATGTAAAAAATATTCAAAAAACCAAGATGGCGCCGAAATTTTTTGTTTGTTGGCTGATTTTGATGAAACTCGATTTCTAGTACTATTTTGACATGAAAATAGCAATGCAATGTCAAAAATGTAAAAAAATCCAAGATGGCGCCCAATTTTTTTGTTTGTTGGCCGATTTCGATGAAACTCGATTTCTAGTACTATTTTGACAAGAAAACAGCAACGCTATGTAAAAAATATAAATAAATCCAAGATGGCGGCCAACTTTTTAGTCTGTGGGCTGATTTTGATGAAGCTTGGTTTTTGGTACTATTCTAACAAGAAAATTGCAACGCAATGTTAAAAACATTAAATAATCCAAGATTAAAAACCAAGTTTTATCGAAATCGCCCCACAAACAAAAAAGTAGGCCGCCATTTAGGATTTTTGAATATTTTTTAACATTGCGTTGCTGTTTTTTGTCAAAATAGTACTAGAAATCGAGTTTCATCGAAATCGACCAACAAACAAAAAATTGGGCGCCATCTTAGAGTTTTTTACATTTTTGACATTGCGTTGCTATTTTCTTGTCAAAATAGTACTAGAAATCGAGTTTCATCAAAATCGGCCAACAAAAAAAATTTCGGCGCCATCTTGGTTTTTTAATATTTTTTACATTGCAGTTCTATTTTCTTGTCAACATAGTAATAGAAATCGAGTTTTATCGAAATCGGCCAACAAACCAAAGATTTGGGCGCCATCTTGGATTTTTTTACATTTTTGACATGGCGTTGCTATTTTCTTGTCAAAATAGTACTAGAAATCGAGTTTCATCGAAATCGGCCAACAAACCAAAAATTTGGGTGCTATCTTGGATTTTTTTAAGTTTTTGACATTGCGTTGCTATTTTCTTGCCAAAATATTACTAGAAATCGAGTTTCATCGAAATCGGCCAACAAACCAAAAATTTGGGTGCCATCTTGGATTTTTTTAAGTTTTTGACATTGCGTTGCTATTTTCTTGCCAAAATATTACCACAAACCGAGTTTCATCATTTCATCAAAATTGGCCTACAATCAAAAAAGTTGGCCGCCATCTTGGATTTTTAATAAAGATTGGTTAAATTCAAAATATATTTCTCTTCCGAGAGTTATTGAAAAGGCGTAGCCCGAAAACTGCTCATACGTGCTTCGCGTTGACCCTGAGCTTGTCCACTGGCTGAGCTGTCGTAAACCGGTTTTTACAGACACGCCGTGTACGGACACGCCAGTGACAAGCAGCCAGTGGACACGCACACATGCCCAGCATGCTTGTAGTAGTGTAATCATTTCCCACCGTTCTATGAAGTCGTTTCTCTGTAATACGTAGTAGTATTTTTTTTCCTGTGGTATAGGTCTACATCAGATTGTGATAAAAATGGTATCCTGAAATCGGTATTTTATCTAAACTAGCTTTCCGCCCGCGGCTTCGCCCGCGTGGACTACACGACGTTATCCCGCGGGAATGTAATATTTTTCCGGGATAAAAGTAGCTTATATGTTCCTCTCCAGGCTACAAAGTTAGCCAAATTTCTTTCTTTTAGCCTAAATTTCAGCCAAATCCGTTCAGCCGTTTTGGCGTGATTGAGTAACAAACATACAAACATCTAAACATCCAAACATCTAAACTTTCACATTTATAATATTAGTAGGAAGTAGGATAGGATTACGTATCGAATGGTGGGTCATACATGAATAACATAAGATGAGTAAGCAAGTCCTTACATACACATTTGGGAAGGATTACTTTATTAGTATTAGTTGGTAAACTTTTAAAAAATCTACTTCATATAAACAATAAAATATTGTCTATGTAGTAAACCCATTAGATTACAGCATACACTTATTATGATTATGTAAGGGTAAGTAAGGATATAATATAAAAACTAACACTAAATAATATATAAACATGAGTTAAAAGGATCAATGTGATTAGTTTGACTATAGCAGGACACCGCACGTTTGACCTTGAGCGCACGTCTGATGCGAGTGAAAGTTATTCATTTACCTAAACTCGACGCGACGCATTTGGGTTTAACGCTCTTAAGATGATTTATGTTTCTATACCTACCCTATATTTACCCCCTGGGTTTGATTTTCCAAAAACTACGAAATGGGTTGCCTATTTGTTTTAAGAAGTAAGCCTACAAAGTTTCAAGTTAAAATGTCTATTTTACCCCCTGATTTTTCATTCAAAATTTCACCCCTATTTCAACCTTGTAGAGGTTGAATCATGTTCATCAAAATAAATGCCATTTTTGCAATCGTCATCCCACAAAACCTCAATAACGACATCCATATCGATTTTAAGGTTTATTTATCCCATTTAACCTCTAAGGGGTTGATTTTCGAAAAAATACGAAATATGTGTTTGCTTATTTGTTTTACTTTCCGACCATAAGCCTAAATAATAAATTTAATGTAAGACTTTCCAGATACAACATTTCATCCTTTTTTTCACCCCTTCAGGGGTGGAATTGTCAAAAACGCTGACACAGGAAAATATTAATTTTCAATTGCCAGCCTAAATACAAAATTAGAAGATCCTAACTTCAAAACTGACGGACTTTCATACACATATTCATCCCCTATTTTACCCCCTGGGTTTGATTATGGGAAAATTACGAAATGGGTTGCCTATTTGTTTAAAGAGTAAGCCTACAAAGTTTCAAGTTGAAATGTCTATTTTACCCCTGATTTTTCATTCAAAATTTCACCCCTATTTCAACCTTCTAGAGGTTGAATCATGTTCAGGGTGTTAAACATCAAAATTAAATGCCATTTTTGCAATCGCCATCCCACAAAACCTCAATATCGACATCCATATCGATTTTTAGGTTGATTTATCCCATTTAAACTCTATGGGGTTGATTTTCGGAAAAATACGAAATATGTGGTTGCTTATTTGTTTTACTTTCCAACCATAAGCGTAAATAATAAATTAAATAAAGGACTTTCCAGATACAACATTTCATCCCCCTTTTCACCCCTTCGGGGGTGGAATTGTCAAAAACGCTGACACAGGTAAATATTAATTTTCAATTGCCAGCCTAAATACAAAATTTGAAGATCCTAACTTCAAAACTGACGGACTTTCATACAAACATTTATCCCCTATTTCACCCCCTTAGGGGTGAAATTTCCAAAAATCCGTTCTTAGTGGATGCCTACACTGTATAACGTATCTATGTGCAAAATTTGAAGTCTCTAGGTTCAGCGGTTTGGGCTGTGCGTTGATATCTCAGTCAGTCAGTCAGTCAGTCAGTCAGGACTTTGAATTTTATATATATAGATTTCATTTTATTTTTTTAATAATATCTTTAACATTTTATCAGATTCTTGTTTACACGTCAAACCTTCGACATCGAAACAATCTAAATATAGCAAATGCGGTGATGTCACCGTCAGCCGACACGATCGCTCTCCTGCAACCCACGTGTTGTGTAACACAACACACAAACTATTTACTTATATCAGTCTGTTTACATACAAACTTACGCGACTTTATCTCACTGATAGCATCGTTCCAAGTTCCAACCGACTATGATAAAATGTAATATCTTGAAAATCAATAAAGTCCAGAACCATGTCGTCTATTATAAGAAGTGAATATTTTTGAGAAGGATTACAAGGAAATTTTATTTCACTAGCCGATATATTCACTCACGTCCATAAGTCTGACATCCTACTAATCCTACTAATATTATAAATGTGAAAGTTTAGATGTTTGGATGTTTGAATGTTTGTTACTCAATCACGCCAAAACGGCCGAACGGATTTGGCTGAAATTTGGGACACAGCTTAACAGATACTTTGTAGCCTGGAGAGGAATCCTACTAATATGATAAATGTGAAAGTTTAGATGTTTGGATGTTTGAATGTTTGTTACTCAATCACGCCAAAACGGCTGAACGGATTTGGCTGAAATTTGGGACACAGATACTTTGTAGCCTGGAGAGGAACATAGGCTAACTTTTTATCCCGAAAAAAATTCACATTTCCGCGGGATAATGTCGTGTAGTCCACACGGGCGAAGCCGCGGGCGGAAAGCTAGTTGAATATAGAAGTTCCAAAAGGTAGGTGCCGAATGGCTAAAACGTTATACATTATGCAAAACCCTATTTTATTTTCATTTAGGGCTATTTATCTATCGTGATGTATTTAACGCAATCATATGCGGTGCGCCATACTAATAGAAACCTTATTGCCTGTCAAATACTTGACGGACTTGGTAGACTAACTGATTAATAACAATGACTAATTTCCAATACATCAGCATCAGCAACAAGCATATCAGATAATTTAATGTGTTGTATTTCGTACAAATCCAACAGAACGGTAGCAATTTCGTTTAACTCACTAATGTTGGTAACAAAAGCTATAGAAGTTATAAATCTGATAATTGATATAAATCAACTAAACCAAACACACCACAAGGATCTTTTTGTGGTTAATTTCAATTCAAGCATGACCCGTGTTATCTTAATTTCCGGTTTTCTCTGGGCCGTAACCTTGATTTTGTTTCGGCCTAAAAGGTCGTCTGTCTGATATTAATAGACATACATTCACTTGATACAAATTTAATGACACGAAAAAATTAAGCAACTTTTAATTAAGCGTAGACAAAATTGGTCGTATTCGTATGCGATATTTTTTTCAAGAAATTCCAGTTGTTGACCCATCATCATGTTACTTAGTTTTGCAGATAAGACTGATAAATTTTAATTCTTAAATTTTAAAGTTGAACCCTCACTAAGATTCTGCTCTCATCATCAATCAAATAAATTCAAACCAAAACAGGTTTGAATACTTTAAATTTATTTGTTTCTCAAGGATAATCTAAAATTCGAAACTGAGACAACAAAGTTTTCAACTTTCTGCTAACTTATAACGTAAACGTTTTGTAGTATCACATGGGTGCGTAATGAATGATATAATTTCATTTGGTATAATTTCATTTCAATAACGTTCATATGACATAATAAACGTTTGTCATAACAACACTTCAACTAATTTCATTTTGCATAATGTTTATTTCATATAATCATCATTTTATATAATATCATTTGACATAACGCTCATTTTATATAAAACATATTTGCTATAACGGTCATTTGATATAATTTTGTTTCATATAATCATCATATGTAATAATTTCATTTGATATAATTTTGTATTATATAATCATCAATTAGTCAATTAAATGTATAGGGTAGGCAAAGGAGCAGGGGGCACTGGGGGTACAGTGCGTTCGAAAGGGGGGCTCGGGGGCTCGGGGGCTCGCCATAAAAAGCCACAACGGTGACAAAACAATTGATAATAGGTTAGGTTAGGTTAGAACTGTGAACAAAACAGCGCGAGCCGAGCGAGCGAAGCGAGCTTGCCGCGGCAGCGGCCGGCGAAGCGCCAGAAATAGTTATTCGTTGATTATACTAAATGAACGTTATATGAAATGTTGTTATGTTATATAACCATTATGTGTTTTAAATATTATACAATGTAAGTGTTATAGTAAATGTTTGTTATATGAAACGTTTTTATATCAAATGTTCATTATACGATTTAAAATTATATATTTTGAATTTATATCATTCGTTGATTATACAAAATGAACGTTATATGAAATGATTTTATGTAATGTGTTGTTATAGACCTGTAGCCCGTGGACATTCAAATTACGAAAAAGGTTACCGTTTGTCTTCGTGAAATTGTTATAGCTTTCGCCATTGTATATGCTATAAGCGAAGTCTTAAAGATCGTAACTCGCCGTAACCATAATAGTGATAAGTTTAAAATCTCCAAATATGTTAGTTATTTACATTTCTAGGTTACCGCATTGTTTCGCTATTGTCATGTTGTACAGCTTTGTCCAATTACCATACGTATTAGTAAGACTATGGAAAGTTGCCAAACACAAATTTAAGACCAGATGTAGTCCGACCATTTTGATCATAGTTTACATTTTTGAGTTACCGTTTAAAATTTATACATCTGTTAGTAGGCCCTCTGAACAAACCATACACTTATTTTAAGACTGTTTCTGTGGCCGGTTTAGATTTTAAGACTCATTTGGTCCATGAAGAAGAAATGCGAAAATGGCGTAAGTAAAAGAGCATTGAGTAAACTTACTTCTGCAAAACATAATGGAACACTTAAAACTTGAAGGACAATGAAATCTGGTAACTGCCCCCATGTCAGATTACTATAAATAAAGAGGAAATGCTAGTTCCTAATATTTTGTCTTGTTTTTTATGTCAGCTCTATCTCGGGGTGCGAGCTAGATATCCTCCACGCATGCTCAACTGCTGTTCGTCCCACTCTATGTTCGCATACGCTGGGAAGAACAGGTAGGAAGGACGGTGCACCCTGGGCGCCACTGTAAGTAATTTTCTTGATTGTAAGTAATTACTTACAGTGGTGGCAGATAATCTAGCGAAACGTGTCAGACGTACCGTCGCCGAGGGATGCGTGGCCAAGGGAGAGCTTGGTTCCGAAAGGTGTCTCCCCAGGGAGATGGCAATCCTAGATCAGTAATTTCGCCTTACTCGAGCAATCGGAGTTCTGCTCGAGTGGACCTGTTCTAACGCCTAGTAAAGTGGCAAGTTGTACTCTTTAGTATTCTGTATAACTTGCCGCAGCGTATGAATGTGTGGTATGTGAGAATTATTTTGTTACGTGAACAATAGGTAAGATTTCTAGTGCGCTGTGTAGTGCAGGCACATAAAAAGAATAGCACTACCCCCTCTCTTCTCGTGGGTGTTTTAAGAGGCGACAGAGGGAAAATTGCCATTACGAGATGGGCAGCGCGCGCTGCCAAGACGGGAAGCGGTCAACGCATGGTCAGAGGCACATTGAGTGTCAACGTTAAGCTTGAAAGATCGCGGCTGATAAAATCCACGTTCCGACCAATACCGGCTCATATTCAAAACAAGTGCTCTCAAGCAGCTTAAAAACAACAAGGCGGCGGGCGATGACAGAATCACAACAGAGCTTCTGAGAGCGGGCGGAAAGCCGCTACTTAAAGTCTTCTAGAAGCTTTTCAATTCAGTCATTCTTAGAGGGCAAAACGCCAAAAGCATGGGGCAGAAGCGTTTTTCAGGAAGGGTGATAAGACCCTCTTGAAGAAATACAGAACCATCTCGCTTCTGAGCCATATCTATTAGTTGTTTTAGAGAGTCATTACGAATCGTCTCACTCGCAGGTTCGACGATTTCCAACCTCCAGAACAAGCCGGGTTCCGGAAAGGCTATAGCACCAAAGACCACATTCATACGCTGCGGCAAGTTATACAGAATACTAAAGAGTACATCTTGCCACTTTGCTAAGCGTTAGAACAGGTCCACTCGAGCAGAGCTCCGATTGCTCGAGTAAGGCGAAATTACTGATCCAGGATTGCCATCTCCCTGGGGAGACACCTTTCGGAACCAAGCTCTCCCTTGGCCACGCATCCCTCGGCGACGGTACGTCTGACACCTTGGATTGGGTTTCGCTATATTATCTGCCACCACTGTAAGTAATTACTTACAATCAAGAAAATTACTTACAGTGGCGCCCAGGGTGCACCGTCCCTCCTACTGTTCTTCCCAGCGTATGCGAACATAGAGTGGGACGAACAGCAGGTGAGCACGCGTGGAGGTTATCTAGCTCGCACCCCGAGAGAGAGAGAGCTGGCATAACAAACTAGACAAAATATTAGGAACTAGCATTTCCTCTTTATTTATAGTAATCTGACAGGGGGGCAATTACCAGATTTCATTGTCCTTCAAGTTTTAAGTCTTCCATTATGTTTTGCAGAAGTAAGTTTACTCAATGCGCTTTTACTTACGCCATTTTCGCATTTCTTCTTCATGGACCAAATGAGTCTTAAAATCTAAACCGGCCACAGAAACAGTCTTAAAATAAGTATATGGTTTGTTCAGAGGTCCTAATAACAGATGTATAAATTTTAAACGGTAACTCAAAAATGTAAATTATGATCAAAATGGTCGGACTACATCTGGTCTTAAATTTGTGTTTGGCAACTTTCCATAGTCTTACTATTACGTATGGTAATTGGACAAAGCTGTACAACATGACAATAGCGAAACAATGCGGTAACCTAGAAATGTAAATAACTAACATATTTGGATATTTTAAACTTATCACTATTATGGTTACGGCGAGTTACGATCTTTAAGACTTCGCTTATAGCATATACAATGGCGAAGTCTATAACAATTTCACGAAGACAAACGGTAACCTTTTTCGTAATTTGAATGTCCACGGGCTACAGGACTATTATATTTTGTGAGTATCATACAAAATGTTGTTATATCATATATTACACACCCGTATCACATATTATACTTTTACTTTTTTTTGCATTGTAATTACCTAGTTACTTTTGTCTTCTTTGTATTGTCACTTTTTGTTTTATTGCCGCTGTTCATTTTCTCCCTGACACCCTTTCCGGTTGACTGGAAGAGAATGCATATTAGCATTAAGTCCGCCATTTGCTGTGTTTTGCAATAAAGATTAAATAAATAAAAAAATAAAATTATACGAGGCTTTTGGTGAACCTGTATAACTTATCTCTTAATATGAGATAGGTTGATAAAACAAAATCACTAGGTAGGTATTGCCTTTGAAACAAAACTCGTTGCTATTCTTTATCAAAATACAGACTCAACTCATTGAACCACCTTATATATTGAATCGTTTCTATCCCCATCTAGAATCCGTTATGGGTAATGGGGCCGCGACTTTGCCGGCCGTGCCAAGCGCTGCTCCGCATTTGCCAAGTATTCTCGCCGTTTGATGGACGTAGGAATTCGAGACACCGGCCCTGCGGCACATTAGTGCGTTGAAATCCAGATGGAAATTTATCATCGCCGAAAGCTTTCTTCGCATGATGAATTGAAAATCTGACTCTGGGCATGATTTTAAAATGTTTTATTTAAGAAACAAACAAGCAAAACGCGCTTTGTGATTGACCATTTATAATTTTTCAGATATAGTATGAATCTGTATTGACTACCGTTATTTTTGCTTTCCAAACAAACAACTTAAACTTATTTTGTCTGAATTGAAAGAGACAAAACCTTTGTTTTAACTATCATTTACGAATCAACGTTAATAATAGTAATGTCACATCACATAGGTACCTAAATCCGTAAGCAAGATAGACAATAATATGTCCTATTTATACGAGTATTACCAAGTAATATTTTAGTTATTGCTCAATTGTAGGTATAACTGAAGTATTGTGGTGATTTGCTAGCGTCGGTCACGCGAGGCACATTCTGCAGTTCAGCTTCAATCTTACTCTTCATTCATGACAAACTGGCAACTGTCATGTCACGCAACGATCACTCGTCACACTGGTAATTGGAACACGTCGTTTTATCAACGGCAGTGTTGTCGCAGCGCCCACGTTACATTGATGTTACATTCTGTGCTTACACGATCGAACTCGTGGGCTCACAATTATGGAGAAGTTGCTGCTTGGACTTCATCTGTGACGGAATTTTCACTTCCTCATCGAACTCGTGGGCTCACAATTATGGAGAAGTTGCTGCTTGGACTTCATCTGTAACGGAATTTTCCCTTCCTTATTGAACTCCTAAGACGTTTATATTGGGCTAAAGATCTGATGTTTATCAAAATATCAATTAGCCGCTTATAAACAGATATTTTCTAAAAAAGTACATTTTATGGTTACAATACAAGGAACTGGTTTTGGGATAATTTCAGTCTGTAATACAAAATTAAATTTCTCGGACGTAACGATATTTTGAGAGTTCACCATAGTGCAACATAAAATATTAGCTTGTAAAATTCTGCCGACTTTTGTTTAAGTATAATCCTTTCAAGGTGATAAAAGTTTGATAGATGCAGATGTAACTTTACGAATGAAAATTGGACATTGAAATCAGTCTTCTTTCGTCTTAACTTATATCAATGACAGAAAAGACAAGTGCAATGTCCATTGACTGAAATTGGTTATACAATTCTAAGAAATAAAACATTATCCACAAATCATAATATGATTGCTGCTTTGCAACAGAAAAGTGCAATATCATACGAGGAAAAACATAATGGACATGACATACAACATTATAATTGTGCCAACATCATGCACATTATCGAATATCTACACCGCTCTCAGTTTTCTAAGAAACACATAGATCATTATTTTAGAAACTTTGAACAGAACGTTCTTTAATAACGTCGAGACCACAAATAGTAATACTACCATCAGCAAATAAAATGGATTTGAATAAAAACTAATTCGGATACCGCAGTGGTACGTAATAATGACCACCTACATCCGTGTACATGATTGTTTTGCCCGAAACGTCTGTTCTCAAGTTGTTATCGTCTAAAATTCGAAAAGGCTACTACGTTTCACCGCAAAAAAAAGTTCCTTTGATTCGCAAGACCCGGGAAAACCGGGAAAAAAAGAAACTTGAGCAGCATGCTTATGAATGCTACTCAAGTTTCTTCATTTCATTTCCCGTAATCAACTTGTGGCCCAAAGAGCACTAGAAAGAAAGCTGGTAGGTGTTACACTTCGGGATCGTAAAACCAACACATGGCTTCAAAATCAAAATCAAAATCAAAAATCATTTATTCATTTTAGGCTGATACAGCACTTGTGAACGTCAATGAAGCTACGCTATCGGTTCGCAAATCCTACGGCGGGAGGCCTTGTAACGAGAAGAACCGGCAAGAAACTCGCCAAGGGCAATTTTTTTCTCCCTGTCATATTTCATACAGAGTCGTCAAATTGAAAAGTGACTTTAACATAATATAATATGTAAAGTCACTTTCCATCACAAATTAATCTTAAGTTTAAAAACAAAATAAAAAACCCGGTAATCATAGCAGTAAATAATTTTCAATAACTAAGAAATAGACATCCAAAAGGTAGTTTCTTTAAAATACACACCAACCAAGAACGTAGCAAATAAAATAATAAATATAAATGCCAAACAAGGGTAATAAAACTTTGAATAGTTTAAGAACATAAGAGTCAATAATAAACAGTGCCATACAAGCCACGATAAAATAAAACTAATAACAATAAAACATTAAAAATCTGCATATTTTGAGACAAGAAGCCAGGAGCAGACCCATCCCACTGGTGGCACCCGTTCACGAGCATGACGCATGAACCAGCCATCGCTTCGCTCAACCATATTTTAGGGAACGTAACGACCCGCCTCACACGACACCACCGCAGAAATGTTTACAGAGAGCATGACATACTCAGCTTAGAGGCTAAAGCAAAGTCACAGATCTCGTCAAAAGCGTGGCAAGTCGCAAATGGCAGTGGGCTGGTCATGTTGCACGAAAGCAAGGATCTTGGTGCAGGGCAGTTTTGGAATAGCGGCTTTGGGGTGATGAGCGTCCAAGAGGAAGACCACAAATGAGATGGAAGGACGACATAAAGAGAGTGGCAGGAAGGCGATTTTTAAGGAAGGTCTACTCCTTGAAGGTCGAAAACGGCTAGGAAAAAGAAGAAGAACTTTGTCCCATGCATTGTCGTGTTTCTTCGGAAAACTACCGTCGATCAATTGGCGAGTCCACAACCGCGAATTAAGATTGACGTGTGATCATTATTCAAGTGTTTTAATTAAACTCACGTTACCATTGACCGCTAGCTGTTAATAGAAGTGCAATTACTTTACTCCTCTTTGAGACATGAAAGACTAATCGCCATCAATGTTGAAACTTAACGACTCTATAAATAAGATTGCTGCGCACGTGTTATTTGCAAAACTAGCCAAGTGTTTTTTCGGGGTCTTGGAAACCAATTAAATAATATAAGTCAGCTATTCTCGGAACTGCTTTGAAAAAACTTTTTTCTTTATTCTTTGTGGAGCTTTTGTTTCTTCAGGAAATCTCCGTCGTCAATTGCTGGCTATTTATGAAACAACTATGTGATGGAATGGAATTCTTTATTGCGTACTGTAGACAAACTTATACATAAAGAATGGTATATAATTTCCAATCGATCTAACATATCTTGATTCAATAAGGAATCACTTATAGACGATCCACATTCCATGTAAGGACATACGTATTTGATACATTGCTCTTCTAATTGACTTGGTTGGCTAGGCATCAACTTCAGCAATTCTTTTTAAAGGAATCCTATTTTATCAATATTTATTATTGAGTTTATATTCAGCAAATAAATGGTATTTATCTTCTACAATAAATAAATCCGTGTTATTTCTTCCTGATATAGTAAGTTTTACTGCCGAACAAAAAGCCAATAAGTGGGAGCGTGACTCATTCATCGAAGATTCCGTATTTTTTTGTAAATATAATAATACTATTTTCAGATTTTTCCTTAACTTGAGATCAAAAAACATTTTTCCTACATAATTTCGTAAAATCTTTGTTTAAAAAGAAATCCCCATAGTAAGTATCCTTCTATTGGAATAACTTGGGATCTTACAGCTCCAAAACTGATAATACAGTTTTTGGTGTCAGTTTTGTTTTCATAAACTGCACAATATGTATCTGGCATAGATGCGATCTTTTGTCACAGATTTTATTTTTAATTATCGAAGAAAGGGAGACAAAAACAATATTTATTTCGGACATCACAATAAAAAGCCGAAACGGCCCCGACTCGCATAATGCTAGGCTTGTGACCAGCGCTGATCTTCCGTCGGAACCGGTTTTGGTGGGGCTGAAAGGCTAACACGAAGACGAATATAATTTACATTTGTCCACGCACACGAAACAAAACAAGACTGAAGGACTTAAAAGCCTTAAAAACAGGTATAGGCAGACGCGTCTAATTTAATTTTTTCTATGGTCTGGCAAGCGTCACTAGAGATAAAAAAAACTTATTTTACTTACCTTACAAACTAACAAAAGTATGACAAAATATCCTAAGACATGTATTACAACGAAAAACTATAACATACAGTGCTTGAAGTGTTCTGAATGTTCATGGTTATCGATATTAAGGGTATTTACGTCTGCTTTGCATTTTGAGGAACGGAACTTAGAGTCCCGTCCAGTCCCTCAAAAGTCAAAATGCAATTAATTAAATAAATGAAAACAAGCAATAGTAAATCAGACACGACAAATGCCTTATTAGGTCGACATGTGCAAAAACTCATTGATGTGCCCGATTTATGCGGAGTCCGTATGCGAAGCGTTAAGACGTCTTGTACCGTTAGGATATGTCAGTAGGCTCTATATCTGATTGACGCGGTAACGGTCTGAGCACACAATGCCCAGATTGCCCAGCCCAGGGGTGGTACAGTTAGTTTCCGAGCAGGGGCGGGCGAAACTACGAAAGTATATCATTAAACACGCTAATGATATAGTTCGTGTGGGAGTTTAACTGAAGACAATCTGTCAACATATAAAAAAATTATGTTACACTCCGTAGGTTCCTCAGACCTTTGTGAATAAAAATGTTGTAAAAATAATATGCATAGATATTAGAATAAACTTGAAAGAGGAAAAATGGAAATGACATCAAGGGTAGATATCTAGATCTCTTTACGATACGACATTCCAAGTCCGACAAACTTTCACATGCGACAGTTCACGCGGAAATGTAACTACTTGACACTGTACCAAGATGAGTTTACAGACTTTACAGTTTCTACCTTTAAATGGGATAAATGAAAATGAATACTTACAATTTACATAAACTATCGCATTTTCGTGCTTGTTCTAAGATTAAGCTAGGAAACTTACCTATCGCTTGAAGTAATAAAATTTGTTTTGTTCTCAACAATTATCTCTTCAAAGACGTATAAGGATGAATACAACTCATATGGTTTAAATCAATTTGTGCGTCAATCAAAAATACGCGCACTAGACATGAAAGGAATAGTTATCGTTATGCACACCTGCGACTAAGAAGTCACGCACAAGCATAAATCTAGACTCCTACTGTCTGTACACATCTCTTTAATTGTTCATTTCAGCTGCATTTATGTAATTGATATACCTATAATATAATTAAGTTTCCGTAATTACCAACAGCGCAAATAACAAATTAGTCTCAGTAAACATTAACTATATTGTGGAGTATTGAATTATTGATAAGGTAAACAAACAACTATTTTCGCGACAATTTACCGCAAGGCATCATCTATACTAATATTATAAAGAGGAAAGATTTGATTGTTTGTTTGTTTGTTTGCATCGAATAGGCTCGGAAACTACTGGACCTATTTAGAAAATTCTCACCGTTGACCATTAGAAAGCTACATTCTTCCCGAGTGACTTAGGCTATATTTTATACCGATATTCCCACGGGAACGGGTACCACGCGGGTAAAATCGCCTTATACAGGAACTTGTTCCCAAAGGTCATGACGAAGTTGACGGACTAGCAAATTCTATTACGATTTTACAGTAATTGTATTGTAATACAAATCAACATGTACACTTTGAATACTCCTTTCTTAGTCATACATAGTTTGAATAATCTATAATTTATTGCGAACAAAAGAGATACCTATATGTAGGTTACTTCCGTAAAAAACTATTTAAATAATTTAACAATTAAATCACCAATTTACTGAAACAAAAGTAGGTATTTGATGTGTATGCAATTTACGAAACGGCAGACAATGTATTGTCTACACCTAAAGTTGAATGCATTGAAGTCACGTGTTGTGAGCGGGATCAACTCCGTCGGGTGAGACATTTAATAAGCATTTAATTTGAACTAACAGCAGTATCTATATAGGGCTCACGTTGTCGTTGTAATGTCTATGCAAATTCGCGATATGTATCGTAACTCTGCATTGTGATTGCAATTGCAACGAGAGCTGCTCGACGCGAGCGCATGGTCGGAAACGTGATTTGTGCACTTCTAATCGCACATGCGCCGGCCACTCGGTTGTATAATGCTCCAGGCAATAATCACTATGTTGCTATGTAATAACTATCGCACAAAACTATACCTTTCCGATGCAAAGTGCTCACTTTGAATTGCAAGTTTACACAATGCTTTGTCTAAGTTACTTGGCTGCTGTCATCCGTTAGTTACCACACGAATGTTATGTAATGTCTGTTTACCCTTTGATAGTTTGCTTGCATTCCTCTCGCCTGACCTTCGATTAGGAAAGTATTAGTTTACTTATATGAATTAGCCAGCCATTAATAGGAACAATAAGAAAATATTCTTGTGACCAACTACCTACATCGGTGACTGACAACAAGTTGGCGAGACCAACGGGTTAAAAAACTCAAGACACTTGTGTAGGCGTAAGACCTCTTATACCTAGTCTGAAGTGCTACATCAATGTTTATTCGGATAATTATATCTCGACTTCTTTGTAAACTGTTTTTGAATCGACCAAAATAAACAGAATACTCAAACTAGGACCGAGTCTTTACTTATCAACTTGAAGATTTTCATTTGTATCTAATACTACGATAATGGAATATCCAAACACTAAAAATCAATAAAAGTCTTTAAATATTCAGAATGAATCTCAAGCGAACGTATTTACATCAACTAAGACTAAATAAAGTTTTCGTCGTCAGATTTATTTGCGAATCACTAGCAATATTTTGTTTTCTAAGGAGCCTATCGAATCGAGCATGTAATTTTCCAATGCTGGCGTATATTGTCTCGTGTAGATCAGCTGTGTTTACTACGCCAGCTGTGTATGCGATTAAATGACCTGTGCTTATTCGTCGGCGGAAAATTTCCTGCCACTGTATGCTTGTTGGCCGTGTTCAACGAGGACATCGCACGTGATCACTTACAAGTGGTTCGGCTTTAAAAAGGATTTTGAGTAATTATGTAACTTTGAGATATGAAGATTTTAAGAATACTTACTAAGTACTTGTATGTTATATAGAATATTAGTAGGATGTTTTTTCCTTTATGCCTTTCTTTGTACTCGTTCATCCAACTGGCAGTTCTATTAAGTTAAGCACCATGAAATTTAGGAAAATTGAAACCTACATGGCAACCAAATCATTGTCGCAAAACATTATCCATAGTTCAAACATTGTAAACTACTAACTTTTCATACAAATATATGTTTTTCTTACAAATATCTATTTCTGTTTCAGGTAAGACAATGTCTTCAAAACGTGTGACTTCTTTTCAAAAGCGGAGGTAGGTAAAAACCATCAATCACAACCACAAAAGGTTGTCGCGAACATTGCTCCAAATTATTAGTTTCAATGCCGCTTTCATACCGATCGTCATATGGTCCACGCGTTCACTACGCGTTCTTTTCAAATATGCCAACTTGTCCCCGAGTGGTGGCCACTCGCTGTTGGACAAACACCCGGTCGTCCACCTCGCCACTTAATAGGGTATTTTACTGTTGTTGAAATGTAGATATTTAATGATGACGTTAAAAAATATTGCAATTAAGAATACCAAATGTGAAAAAATAATTTGAATCTGTTTTATAATAAAAGAATTATAGTCTGTTTGATTTTGACTATAGCTGTCTCTTTCTAAAACGAAATCTTCTATGGCGTGACTATGACGCTACTAACCCACTGACGTCACTAAGATAGCGTCCTGTCCTTGTCTAATTATAAAGTTTGAAGTCCTATATCTTTCAAAATATTCAAGATAATTCAAAATGAAAACTTGTTTTGTGTAGCTAATATTTCGAAAAACATTTTAAAGAAATAAAAAAAAATCAGTAAAATACCGTATTGCCAACGAAACAGTCACAAGTCAACTCAAATATTTGCTCACATTTACCTATGATGCGATTCTAGTTGACAGAATCAACAGTTCACTCTGAACAGTCATTACTTAAACAACATTGAACTTATTTAGCAAATTAGTCACGGAAAGCAGCAGTCACTTGTTGCGTCATTAACCGCAGGTTATCTTTACTGAAAGTTGAAACGAAGCCGCACCACTAAGCTTCTAGAAATAAGTATTACATGCAATGTACTTCATGTTTTTGTCACTTATGTTCGAGGCAGCCAATAGGAATCCAGTCAGTACTTATTATGTAATGAGACGAATATAATTGTGCTCAGTACCAACCTCAGAGCTCGTTATCGAAAGTGAATTAATGACTTTATTATAGTCACCTATTTTTGAGGCGTATCCGTATTTGGGCATGCGTTTGTCATACAGGTGGAGGGAAGTGGCCGGCCGATGTGTTGTGTACTAAACAACGAATCTACTCTAAGATCTGAAATAGATTGTTTACGCCATGTCTTGGCGCGACGCCAGGAGTCGCCTGAACCCGTACTATAATGTTTTGGCACATAATTAAATTTTTATCAACCTGGCTCGTCTCATTTTCTCTTGGCAAACACAAGACGTTTTCTGTGAAACCATTCTTGACAATATTAAATTGCTTTATGGTTAACACAAAGTGTAATGAAAGTAAATTAGCAATAATGACGACATGACTTGATTTTACTGCCATACCTACTGCTATATCCATTTGAAGAGCGTATTCATTTATTGATTTGAATAAATCATTTAAACGGATTACTACACATTTGCAATGGCCGTAAAGTAACCTAACCTAACCTAACCTAACACAAAAGCAAACTAAAATCTTGACATCTTTCTTTATTTCAATTATATAATAGTACGCGCAGAAATTTAAGAACTGTTTGCGTACTAATTGAGAACTATTATTAAAATATTTCTCGATAAGTCCCCGCACCGGAACAATGTATTGAAAACTGGCCTCCTTGAAGAATTTTTACCAACACATTAAAAACCGACATGGCATAACCAACACAGCAATGCATGATTGTAGAGATGCAACGAATAGTACTTTAGCGCATACGAATATTGAATTGATATTCGCAAAATACGAATAATATGAAATTTTGATTATTTTGTCCTCATATTTAAAATAAACTACAGGCAAGTTTTTCTAAAGGAGAGTAAGTACATATTTGCAAGTTTTTTGGCGTCAGTCTATTCCTGGCTTCGGTTTGTACCTTGCTCGCCGTTGAAAAAAGACGTGGGTAATCAACGGTGAACGCTTTAATTGAGAAATATTGTGCTAAGTAAAGTATTCTCTTTCTACAAACTAACATATAAGTAACATGCTTTATGAAGTTCTGCAATTACTGTAATCAGCCAGGTTATACCACAAGAAATGACATAAATATTTTCAACGCGTTCCGGCCCGTTTCACTCAACAAGTTCATGTAACAAAAATACTTTTTGACACGTATACGAATAGTGAAACATCATTCGCGAATATGAATATTTGTAAAATGGCCAATATTCGGCGAATACGGATATTTTTATTCGGACGTATTTGTATGCGGTTCATCCCTACATGATTGTTCACGATGTATCCACTTGTTTTGTTTTCATGTGATTGTTTATGTCATTAGACTCATTAAGCTAACCTAATGACATAATCACATAAAAAAAGGTCTTGACAAAAGGTCTAGAATAATTGTGCGGTGCTTTATGTTCCCAATGACATTAAACTATAGGCATATCAACAGGATAGAGCCGTATCGTAAGAAACATTAGGTATCATGGATAACGGAATATTGCTGTTATCTGACCTCAACACTGCTGATTATCGACATGAAATCAAATACATTGTTGTTGTTAATTATGTACCATTTAAACAACAAGTTAATTCTATCTCTAATAATATAGTAAAGTCGAAGTTTGTTTGAACGCGCCTAACTATGGAGCGATCTATAAGATTGGAGCACCACAACATGATTACTTATATTATTTAAATACGGCATCCCCGGAAACAGACGCAATTTCTCATTACCAGTGGCAGATAGAGTTAACCCGAACATTTTCATAACAGCAATATCGCTTCTGTGACGTGAATCTTCTCATGTTTGACGCGGCAAACAAGCTGGTGATTCACTTCCCCCAAAGTGATTCCTCATTCTGGTTTACATAGATCGTCTGCTAATATTGATTCAGTTGGGCTGAACTAACAAAATTATACTATCGTGCCACCAAAATTTTAAGTGCTGATAACACATTTTTTATTCTTTTTTGAAGAATTGATTCATCAGGATGCGTTTTTTCACACTTATATTATGTAAGTGGATAGGATAGGGAAATAGAACCAAATGTTGTTATCACTGTGATCAACATTTGTTTTTAAAATCCGTTTTTAAACAAATGTTGATCACAGTAGGCAAAGATTTATTTATTTTATTATATTTTTTTATGTTACTAATATTTAATAAAAAAAAAATAAACCGCCTTCAAACAAAAACTGCCGACAAAAACTCACTTCCAAAAAAACGTAAAAATAAAAAGTAAATTGAATCATTCCATTCAAGGGACGAAATGGTGGGACTTTATCTAATTAAGGATATAGCATAAGTAAAAAAAATATCGTCGATGGCCGTTGCTTACACAAGCGAGGGGGTGCTGGGAGCGGTAAGACTCCGGCCGCGGCACTCTCGTAGACTGAGAAATACGTGTAGACGCGGCTGCAGCGCGCATTCTATTTCCATCGAAAATATCACCTATTTGCGCTTTTTCAAAGGACACTCTTGAACCTTCACTCCGTTGTCATAGATCAGCAGTGCGTGAAGACAGTAAGTGGTGCAATACCGAGGACCCAACACCGCCCAATTATGTGCTAGGTACATGCCGCCATACGACCAAGGATCGTCCTTCATAAAAACAGGTTTAACTTCATAAAGGCTAACTGAGAAAACTACTCGGAGGATCTCGATCACCATCTCAAAGACCTAGAACCATGCACGGAAAGCTACGATACTTTTTGCAGGATAGTTTGGGAAGCTTCTAGGCAACACGTCATACCAGCTACGATACTTTTTGCAGGATAGTTTGGGAAGCTTCTAGACAACACGTCATACCACGTGGATGCAGAACTAGCTATTTACCCGGGATGTCCGACGACCTGAAGGATAGGATGACATACCAAGGCCAGTATGAATTAGATCCCTTCTCACAGGACACCATCGATTTTGGGAATGAATTGCTAGAAGCCATATCCGAAACAACGAGAGAAAAGGGGAACAAGCTAATCGAAGGCGTAGATATGACGCATAAAAGCAAGAAGGCATGGTGTTTTATAAGGAAACTAAATAATGACCCTAAAATCGCGTATCGTCATCCCAATGTGACCACAAACCAGATCGCTTACCACTTGTTGAAAAGTCGCCAGAAGAAATTTACACGAGACCCTGGTAAAGAGGTTAACCACTTGGACGAGGCTTTTACAGAAACAGAGCTCAAGTTGATGAGCTCAAAGAAGGTAAAGCCGCTGGCTTTGACAACATCAGGGTCGAGCAGCTGAAACGGTTTGGTTTCGTACTACTTATACAAAACTGTCATTTCTTTCATGGCCGCTTCCAAAGGGTATTGAATCTAATCACTGACGTTTTAGCCACCTACTTTTAATAAATGACATTTGTGGCAGAGACTTTATATAAAACTTCTTCAAGATTATTTATTTTTATCAGTTTATTATCTTTGTTAGTCAGTTTAAAGTTAGCCCGCCATTTGTTTGTACTTTGTGCAATGAAGTTTAAATACTTAATGAAATCATAACCCTCCGTTTTTGCTTTGCCGTAGTCGGGTAATAAATATTCCTCCTTCGGAAGTACTTGTACCTATGCAATATTTCATTAGAGTATCAATAATTTTACTCCGGCTATGCAAGTCTCCTTACAGAACTCCGCAAACTTATCTGACGCGGTGGTTAAATTTGGAAGTTTAAACTTTCAATACAGTTGACAGACCTTTCATTATTTTTTTTATTGCTACTGGCGCCTCAACCTTCAGATACTTTTGTGGGGATTTCGAATTTCGAATTTCAAAACCGCGAGAGCATGTCTTGCAAGAAATTATTGTATGCATGTTCTATTTTGTACTAGGTATTTAATTATAATGGAAAAGAGAATTAGTAATAAAATGTTTTGAACCTGATAAATTCACAAAATGGTGCGGTTTAAGTTCCTCACTCAAAGGTAAGAAGCTGGACTTCTCACAGTCTCATAAAATTGATGTTCAGTACACCCCTGCCTATACCGCGGAATCAGCTGGCGCAGTGGAAGATTTATCATGAGTAGACTCCGGACAAGAACTAGGTTTCAGCGGGGATGTAACTGAACAATTGGACTGCGATACACAGCGACTTAATTTAAATTGTGAAGTAAGGTGAATTTAACATACGGTCTGTGCTGTAGAAAGTCCCTGGGCAGCGTGGGGATGGGGCGCGCGCCCCTGGTACTTCTTCTTTTCTTCTGCAGACCTTACCAATTCGTCACCTTACTCACAAAACCAACACAACACAACGGTCCCAAGACACTGGGCGCTTCAGCACTACACGATAACACACGCGGGGCTTGCTTATCAAGATATATTGTCCCGACAACAACGCGTGTGGTAGAAAGTTGTCTTTCAAAAGCATCCGCGACCGGCCACTCCAGAGATGGCGTCAAAATCCTGGTCGTACAACACGGGATCAGATAGATAATTTAAGATTCAATTCAAGCTCGATATGCCAGGCATATTCAACGCGAGCGGTTTTTAGCAATTCAGCAAAATTAATCCGACATTTTTGTTACAAGAATTCCAATCAAGTGTCACTGTCAACTTCAAGTGACAGCCAAATGTCAATTTGACGTGACATTAGAGACGCGTTCAGAAACGTCGATCTTTTCCGAACATCCCCCCGCCCCGGACCGTTAAGAACGGTACGTCAATCTACGGGTAATCGGGAGAGCCCACTAACTGCTCTCTTCAAAACCGAATCTCGAACCAAAACCTCAGCAAAACGAGGAACTCCGTCAGTTCCGGGGTAGAGTTTAACAATGCGCCCCCTTCGCCAACATAGGGGCGGCAGGTTAGCATCCTTAATCAACACGAGGTCGCCAGTCTGGGGTGGGGTGGTTTTATCTGTCCACTTCACGCGCTGTTGTAGGATATGCAAATACTCCATCGACCAACGTGCCCAGAAGTTTTGGGACATCTGTTTCAAAAGTTGGTATCGCGACAAACGATGGGATCCTACATCCTGAATCGGATATTCAGGCAACGCCAAAAGGGGCTGTCCGATCAAGAAATGACCTGGGGTCAACGCTTCCAGGTCATTCGGGTCCGAAGACAACGGGCACAAGGGTCGCGAGTTGAGGACGGCCTCAATTTTACAAAATACCGTATCAAGTTCCTCAAACGTGAGAATAGTTTCTCCAATCACGCGACGCAAGTGTGTCTTGGCAGCCTTTACACAAGCTTCAAAAATTCCTCCCCAGGTCGGACAAGCTGGAGGGCTAAACTTCCAGATTATCCCACGCCGGGAGAGGGTGGTTCCAATGTCTATTTTATTATCAACAAAAAACTTAACTACTTCCTTAAGATAATTACACGTTCCCTTATAATTAGTACCACAATCGGAACGTGTAGTGCCGGCACATAAATAGAATAGCACTACCCCCTCTCTTCCCGTGGGTGTCGTAAGAGGCGACTAAGGGAAAACTGCCATCAGGAGATGGGCAGCAGCGTCTCCAGTTACAAAAGGCCAATACTGCGATCGCCAACCCGCCTGCCAAGCGTGGCGATTATGGCACAACCCCCCCAATGACAACACAACCAACAAATCGGCCCCCAGTCCCCGGCGGCCCCGCTATTCCTAGCTACGGTAGCGGCTATGGTAACGGCGGGGCAGGGGGTGCTAAGAATCTCCGGGTAGGCTCCGGCTACCAACACCGACGACTCGACCTGGCAACCTACAACACGCGCACATTGAGGCTCGACGCGAAGCTCGTAGAGTTGGAAGAGGCAATAAGTAAGTTACATTGGGATATCATTGGGTTATCTGAAGTCCGAAGAGAGGGGGAGGACTCGATAACCCTGCAATCCGGTAACTTACTTTACCACCGGGAGGGCGACCAACAGTCCATTGGTGGTGTCGGGTTCATCGTCCATAAATCCCTTGTCAACAACGTGATCACCATCGGAAGTGTGTCGAGCAGGGTAGCGTACCTGATACTCAGATTATCGAAACGATATTCGCTGAATGTTATCCAGGTCTACGCTCCGACCTCGACACACGACGATGACGAAGTGGAGGCTATGTATGAGGAGATCTCTAAAGCCATGCATAGCTATAAAACCCACTACACGGTTGTGATGGGGGATTTCAATGCAAAGTTGGGGCAACGTTGCGGTGATGAGCTGAGAGTGGGGCAATTTGGATTTGGGCAACGGAACGATAGAGGCCAGATGCTGGCAGACTTTATGGAGAGGGAGAACCTCTATATGATGAACTCCTTCTTTAGGAAGCCCGTAAGCCGCAAATGGACCTGGATCAGTCCGGACGGTAAAGTCAAAAACGAGATCGATTTTATCATGTCGACGAAGAAGCACATATTCAATGATGTCAGTGTGATCAACGCTGTTAAGACAGGAAGCGATCACCGTATGGTAAGAGGCACATTGAATATCGATGTCAAGCTCGAAAGATCGCGACTGATAAAATCCACGCTCCGACCAATACCAGCTCAAATTCAAAACCCCGAGTGCTTTCAGCTCGAGCTTCAAAACCGCTTCGAAGCCCTTGAGAACAGCATAGACGTGGACGATCTATACAACATGGTGGTGGACACTGTCCGCACGGTAGGGTCTAAGTACTATAAAACCCACCGTCCCAAATTGAAGAAACTCTCCAGTCAGACTCTCCTACTCATGGATCAGAGACACGAAATGAAGCTGCAGAACTCAGCGGATGCCCATCGTTATCGGCAGCTCAATAGACAGATATCTAAGTCCTTGACGCGCGACCTTCGCCAATTTAATACCGAGCGTATTAAAGAAGCCATTGAGCGGAACAAAGGCTCCAAAGTGTTCGCGAGAGATCTGTCTATCGGGCAAAGTCAATTGACGAGGCTGAAAACTGGGGAAGGTAGCATCGTTTCGTCAACACCTGAAATCCTGAGGGAGATTGAGAGTTTCTATGGACAGCTATATTCCACGCAAACACCTGTTGAAAGCAAGGCTAAAGACCCTAGAGCCAAGCTTACCCGACACTATACCGAAGATATCCCGGACGTCAGCCTGTACGAGATTAGAATGGCTCTCAAGCAGCTCAAAAACAACAAGGCGGCGGGTGATGACGGAATCACAACAGAACTTCTAAGAGCGGGCGGTAAGCCGATACTTAAGGTCCTCCAGAAGCTCTTCAACTCTGTCATCCTCGAGGGCAAAACGCCAAAGGCATGGGGCAGAAGCGATGTGATGCTGTTTTTCAAGAAGGGTGATAAAACTCTCTTGAAGAATTATAGACCCATCTCGCTTCTGAGCCATATCTATAAGTTGTTTTCGAGAGTCATTACGAATCGTCTCGCTCGCAGGTTCGACGACTTCCAACCTCCCGAACAAGCCGGGTTCCGGAAAGGCTACAGTACCATAGACCACATTCATACGCTGCGGCAAGTTATACAGAAGACCGAAGAGTATAACCTGCCACTTTGCTTGGCGTTCGTGGACTATGAGAAAGCCTTTGATTCGATCGAGAACTGGGCCGTGGTGCAGTCTCTCCAGAGGTGCCAAATAGACTACAGGTATATCGAGGTGCTGAGGTACCTATACCAAAACGCCACCATGTCGGTCCGATTACAGAACCAGAGCTCTAATCCTATCCAACTACAGCGAGGTGTGAGACAGGGAGATGTCATCTCTCCCAAACTGTTCACAGCTGCGTTGGAGGATATTTTTAAGCTGCTGGACTGGAAAGGATGCGGCATCAACATCAATGGCGAGTACCTAACACATCTACGGTTTGCCGATGATGTAGTTCTTATGGCTGAGACCTTGAAAGACCTGAACACAATGCTCGAAGATCTCGGTAATGCTTCGCAAAGAGTGAGTCTTAAGATGAACATGGACAAGACGAAAATCATGTCCAATGCCCATGTTGCACCCGCTCCAGTTAATGTTGGGAACATTACACTCGAAGTTGTTGACCACTATGTTTACCTAGGACAGACGGTCCAGTTAGGTAAGTCCAACTTTGAGAAAGAGATCTCTCGTCGAATCCAGCTCGGATGGGCAGCGTTTGGGAAGCTCCGACATATATTCGCGTCCGAAATACCTCAATGTCTCAAGACGAAAGTCTTTGACCAGTGTGTGTTGCCAGTAATGACCTATGGAAGTGAGACGTGGTCTTTTACTATGGGTCTCATAAGAAGGCTCAAAGTCACCCAGCGAGCAATGGAGAGAGCGATGCTTGGTATTTCCCTGCTCGATCGAATCAGAAATGATGAAATCCGCAGGAGAACTAAAACAACCGACATCGCTCGAAGGATTGCATCATTGAAGTGGCAGTGGGCGGGACACATAGCGCGGAGAACCGATGGCCGTTGGGGCGGAAAGGTTCTTGAATGGCGACCGCGTGCCGGACGACGTTCCGTGGGCAGGCCCCCTACAAGGTGGACCGACGATCTGGTCAAGGTCGCGGGAAGCCGCTGGATGCGGGCAGCGCAGGACCGATCGTTGTGGAGATCCTTGGGGGAGGCCTATGCCCAGCAGTGGGCGTCGTTCGGCTGACATGATGATGATGATGATGAATCGGAACGTATCAATGTCGGCAGTCCTCTACGGGAAACAAATCTGCTCAAGGCGGCGACAAAGGCTTCGGTAGACAATTCCGAGACAATTTCCAAATGGACAGCCTTGGTGGACAAACACACAAACACGCACAAGTACGCCTTATAGGTTTTAGCATTACGCAGTCTCGAAGCCTTTACAGTAAAGGGACCGGCGAAGTCGGTGGCGACTCCGGCAAAAGCTCTACATTCCGTGACGCGATCAGCAGGCAAATCACCCATCTGGGGCTGCATGGTCGCGGCCTTCAATCGATAGCAAGGCAGGCAACGGAAAACCACAGTGCGAATGGCTCGACGAGCAGACAAAATCCAAAATTCACGCTGCAAAATGGCCAACAAAGCATTACAGCCAGCATGTTGTGCATTCACATGGCGATCTGTTATTATCAGTTGAGTCAAATGTCCGGCTTTAGGTAACAAAAGGGGGTGACGAGCTCCATACGGCAGGTTCGCATTTCGAAGTCTTCCGCCGACTCGCAAAAGCCCACTCTCGTCCAGGAAGGGATTTAATCGCGATACCGCGCCCTTCAACTTGCGACGGCCTAAACGCAAAATTTCAATCTCGGACTCAAAACTATCAGCTTGTACTCTCCGGACCCAAAACAAGAGCGCGTCCCTACGCTCGTCCGGAGTGAGAACCGACGAATCACGCCTCGCGCGTGGGTTTCTGCAATTGTACGCAAAACGTCTGATCCAAGCGGTAACACCAAGCAGCTTCTGTAAGGAGCTGTACCGATCCAACAACAAATCCTTTTCCCCGGCGGGGTTAGTCTCCAGGACGCATGCCCGCATATCAGGAACGGCTACGTTCGACAACGCTGGAGAGGGCGGCCACTCCGACTCAGGCCGCATCAACCACTGTGGGCCCCACCAGAGGGGGTGGTTAATTAGGGTTGGGGCTACACAACCCCGAGACGCACAATCCGCGGGATTCATGGTTCCCGGCACGTGTCTCCAAATCAACTCGATGTCGGAATTACAAATCTGCGACACTCGATTGGCCACAAACACGTCCAAGGTGTGCGCCGGAGCCTTCAACCAACAAAGGACGACCTGACTGTCCGTCCAAGCATAAACCTCTTGTATCTTAATAGATCGACCTAATGTGAGCCATACGTGGTTCAACAAACGCATTAGGAGGGCAGCTCCACACAATTCCAACCTCGGGATCGTATGACGAGTCCGAAGGGGAGCGACTTTGCTTTTCGCTATCACCAGATGCACAGCAACAACTCCGTCAACAGTAACGGTGCGGAGGTACACGGCCGCAGCAAATCCACGTTCGGAGGCATCGGAAAAGCCGTGAAGAGTAACTTTACAATTTTCAGAAGGGAGGAATAGCCTCGGCAAATGCACTTCATTAATCTCGGGGAGGGATGAAACGAAGCTCGACCAATCTCGGAGTAACTCGTCCGAGAGGGGTTCATCCCACGACACACCCGAAGCCCATAACCGTTGCAAGAAACACTTGGCCATAAACAGCACGGGGCAAATCCACCCATTGGGGTCAAAGGTACGTGCGACAGTAGACAATACTAAACGCTTGGTCCAGACTTTCGGTGGTCGTAAATCCACACAATAAGTGAACGTGTCAGAGACCGGTTTGTACTGTACGCCAAGGACGGTCACCACATGGGGATTATCAACATTTTCGAATAGGTGGGGGTCCTGCTGGTGCTCTTCGGGCAAACCTACCAGTACATCAGGCGAGTTGGATATCCATTTCCTCAACTCGTAACCTCCCGACTTCAAAAGGGCGGTGAGTTCGTCTCTCAGGACAATCGCCTCTGAGACAGATGAGGCGCCCGTGCAAATGTCATCCACATAGACGTCACTGGCCAAAATGGCGGAGGCGCGAGGGTATCTCAAGCGCTCCTTCTCGGCCAACTCCAACAAAGAACGAATCGCAACAAACGGGCTCGAAGCCAAACCGTACGTATTCGTATTCAATTCATAAATCAACAAGGGGTCCCTAGGACTCTCTCTCCACAAAATCAATTGGTACCTCCTATCCTCGGGATGGATGACCGTTTGTCTGAACATCATCCGGATGTCAGTCATAAATACAATTTGGTGCCGCCGGAAGTTGGTCAAAATGTCTGAGATCTCCGTGTGCAGCTTGGGACCTACATGCAGACACTGGTTCAAGGACGCTCCAGTAGAGGTGGGAGCCGAACCGTCAAAGACCACCCGAATCTTTCGGGATTTCAAAACGGCGTGGTGCGGCAAAAAGAAGTGCTCAACGGAGCGCCAATCCAAATCGCTCACGGACATGTGCCCTAACTCCTCATACTCCCGCATGAATTCAACATACTTCTGGCGGAAGACCGGATCCTTGCTCATGCGACGCTCCATCGCCACTAGCCTACGTTCCGCTAGCGGTCGGGATTCGCCCAGAGGAGGTCGGCCGGCACGAAAGGGGAGACGGGTGATCAAACGACCAGAGCGGAGGCGACCAGTGTTATTCTGGTAATACAACTCGCATTCATCCGCTACTGGGTCTACCCGCGGGGCTGGTGGAGGTTCCTCAACCTCCCAAAACTTCTGCACCACTTCGGAGAGAGACACATTAAAAACAAGACCGCGATCCTCATCAAGGGAATCCAAAACGCGGCGAGCAGGGCCCATCACAACTGTACCGAGTGTCGTCTGCAGAGCTACCAAGCCATCTGGCTGCAAAACTCGCTTCCCCGTCATCAAAACTCGCCCCAGGACATCGGCTCCAAGGAGAGCATCAATCGGGCCTGGGCGGAAGAAATTTGGATCGGCGAGTGGGGAATCAGACACCAAAGACAACATACTCGGTCCCAAATCAACTGAAGGTTGACGGCCAACAACTGTGTCCAACACAATCGCCGAGGTCTTAATGCCTGGCGTGGACTTATTACGGGATGTAAATGTGAAGTCAACATGCCCTAACAACCCGGGGACTTTCACATCGCCAACACCTCTCACGCCTTCCGTGTGGGGGTGCACCTTGAGGCCCAACCGCCTAACTAACCAAGATGACACAACACACCCCTGAGCACCGGAATCCAACAAGGCGCGAACTTCCACAAGGTCGCCATTCAATCCCCTGACAAGCACAGAGGCCGTGGGCAACAAAACGGTCTCTGGAGGGGTGGCTACAATCGACCGTAAACACGTTGATTGCTAGTATGTGGGGTCCCCAGACGTCCCCCCATGGTAAGGGGGTCGCTCATAGCGATCCAGTGGGTCCCATCCTCCCACATACTGCCTACGTCCAATTCGCCCGGTATCAGGCGGGTTATATCTCCCGGCCCCTTGAAGACGGGGCGGGCGCCGCTCCAAACGCGGGTATTCGGCGAGCGGCGGCGAGAATCGGTGCCTAGCATCCACCGTGTACGTCGCCCCATAGTCGCGGGGGCACGGTGTCCGATTTTCAGAAGGGGGGTCCCGGGGACCCCCGGCTGTGCGAGGCTCAACACGTTGCGGGGGGCTTCTACGACCTCCCGGAACGCTCGCAAAATCGAACCCCCTAGTTGGGGACCGATTTCCCATGGGGGGGTCCGTGGGACCCCCGCCCGTGCGAGGCTCAAAACGTCGCGGGGGGCCTCTACGACCTCCGGCAACGCTCGCATAACTCATCCCCATCCTTGGGGATCGGTTTCCCATGGGGGGGTCCCTGGGACCCCCGCCCGTTTGAGGCTCCATTCGTGGCGGAGAGCGTCTGGGGCCACTCTGGTGGCCACTAGAACTGCTGCGGGATGCAAACACCGCGGGGGGTCCGAGACCCCCACCCATACGCGGTGATCCTGCAGCGACGCGCTGCGGCGCTCCGCCGCCCTCTGGGCTGTTCATGCAGAGGAGGGGATGGTGGTTGCCCTTACAAAAGCGGCATGGGTGCGCTTGGGTACATTCGCGCTGCATGTGCAGGCCCAAGCACGAGTAGCACCATGTCCGTTGTCGCGCGATCGCTCGACGGCCTTGGACGCGCTGGTCGAGGAACTTATCACAACGGGTCGTGCTGTGACCCGGTTCCCGACAGTACAAGCAGCGGGCGGTCTCCTGGACGGCGGCATAGCGGCCGGGCGCGCGAGGGGCCATACGCCCCCTACTGGGGGGTCCGGTGGGGGATCTACTCTGTGGCACAGGTCGTTCGGGTCCCATAGGACCGGCCAGAGAGGAATTATCTGCCAGTCTACTTTCTCCTTCCAGGAACGTCAAGAGGTCCGAGAAGGGTGGCAGATAAGTCGCACTATCCCCACCATACTGCTGCTCAAAACGGACCTTAACAGAGTCCGGCAACTTTCCCAGGACAATGTGCAGTAACAAAAACGACCACTGCTCCACTGGGAGTTTTAAGTTTTTTAATGCGTTGTATGCAACCAACAGCGGATTCAACAAAGCCACTCTCAAGTGCATCACGCTGGCAACGCGGGGTAAATTCAAAATGGCGGCAACATGGTTGTCCGCCAGACGTCGTACGTTCTGGTACCGACGGGCAATCAAATCCCTAGCAATAGGGTAGTTTTCATCCGAGGGGGCCAAATCTTGAACCGATTCAAGGGCCTCCCCTTCCAACACGGATAACAGGTAGGCCAACTTCTGGCCCTGGGTCAAATCGTCCCGGGCATGTACAAGACTATCAAAAATATTAATAAAGCCCTCCCAGTCCTCTAGACGACCAGCAAAACGCCTTAAGTCTAAGGGGGCCAATCTAGCAAATAGAGGGGGCATACTCTTAGATGTGACCGGGGACGGGCTCGGATCATTCTCTCTTGCCACTTGCAAAGGTCGAGCCACCTGAGTAATTCTGTCCGCAAAATCATAACACTGGTCCACATCCAAACCGACTTCTTGTCGCATTTCCACATCGGCCTCAACAGTCCTTTCCAAAAATAAGGCATACTGTTCATCAACAACCGCCAAACGTACGGGCAGATCTACGTATCTGTTCAACAAGGCCTCCGTCCTATCCGGTCGATCCAACAATGCGACCGCAGAAGCTAACCACCGTAACTCAGAACGTATTTTGGCTTTAGCCGAGGAGGCCGTCATTGTAACGTCACAAATTTATCAACAAAAACAACAAATTCAAAATATTCACTATAACACAAAATCTCCAATATTACAACAACAAAGTATTTATAATGACACAAACTCTTCAATATTTGGAGGTTATCAGAAAACAACAAAACTCACTGACTATTGAAATTCACTCAAAATCACTGACTATTGAAATTCACTTGGATATCAACACAACAACAAGTTAATTTCAATTATTTCAAAGCACAAGTTTCAATGAGTTTCAATGTGTAAACAATGTCCCAAATCATTTAAGTTTCACTAAGTATTGAGTGCAAACTTATTAGCTAACCTTTTATTAGCTATTATTTTAGCAACAAACTTGTCAATATTCACAACTCAAATTTGCTAACAAACTAAATAATAATTATTATGAGCAAAGAAAGGCATCTGTTTACATTTTGGAACTTCAATACATGACAATTAATTACAAGACATGGAACCAATAACAAAGGAATGCCCTTTACTTTTCAAATGCAAGTTAATTACCATTTACAAGTACAAATTAATCTAGTCCGGACCAGATGGTCATCAAACGGCACTGATTAATAGACAAAATTTTGGCGTGGGCCTCTCAGGCCTTCAAGCTACGCTCTTGCTACCAAGAAATGTTCAGTACACCCCTGCCTATACCGCGGAATCAGCTGGCGCAGTGGAAGATTTATCATGAGTAGACTCCGGACAAGAACTAGGTTTCAGCGGGGATGTAACTGAACAATTGGACTGCGATACACAGCGACTTAATTTAAATTGTGAAGTAAGGTGAATTTAACATACGGTCTGTGCTGTAGAAAGTCCCTGGGCAGCGTGGGGATGGGGCGCGCGCCCCTGGTACTTCTTCTTTTCTTCTGCAGACCTTACCAATTCGTCACCTTACTCACAAAACCAACACAACACAACGGTCCCAAGACACTGGGCGCTTCAGCACTACACGATAACACACGCGGGGCTTACTTATCAAGATATATTGTCCCGACAACAACGCGTGTGGTAGAAAGTTGTCTTTCAAAAGCATCCGCGACCGGCCACTCCAGAGATGGCGTCAAAATCCTGGTCGTACAACACGGGATCAGATAGATAATTTAAGATTCAATTAAGCTCGATATGCCAGGCATATTCAACGCGAGCGGTTTTTAACAATTCAGCAAAATTAATCCGACATTTTTGTTACAAGAATTCCAATCAAGTGTCACTGTCAACTTCAAGTGACAGCCAAATGTCAATTTGACGTGACATTAGAGACGCGTTCAGAAACGTCGATCTTTTCCGAACAATTGGTGTAATGGTAATATTAGATCAACTAGGTATATAAAAAGAAACTTACGTCGGTTTTATTTCAAGAATTGCTTTTACATTATGTCTCTGTAAAAAACTTTTTCAACAAGCGAATTTCTTATTTCTAAATGCATTTTTTTACACCTACCTATCTTAAGTTTCTCACATTTCCAATTTTGTGAGGAACCTAAAACGAATTATTTTAATTTTTAGTTTTTTACATTCACAATGCAATTTTTATTATAGAAAAATGGAAAATGAAGTATTTAGAAAAAATCGACCCGTCTCACAACTAGCTCCGATGGGACTCGAACCCACGACCTTTCGCTTTCCGGGCGACTGCTCTAACCACTGAGCTACGGAGTCGTTACGAGAAGCGTCGAATTTATCAAATACTTCTTACTCGCTGTATCATCATCATTTTTTTCATCATTTCAACCGTAAGACGCCCACTGCTGGGCATAGGCCTCCCCCAAGGATCTCCACAACGATCGGTCCTGCGCTGCCCGCATCCAGCGGCTTCCCGCGACCTTGACCAGATCGTCGGTCCACCTTGTAGGGGGCCTGCCCACGGAACGTCGTCCGGTTCGCGGTCGCCATTCGAGAACCTTTCCGCCCCAACGGCCATCGGTTCTCCGTGCTATGTGTCCCGCCCACTGCCACTTCAACTGAGCAATCCTTCGAGCGATGTCGGTCGTTTTAGTTCTCCTGCGGATCTCATCATTTCTGATTCGATCGAGCAGGGAAATACCAAGCATCGCTCTCTCCATTGCTCGCTGGGTGACCTTGAGCCTTCTTATGAGACCCATAGTAAAAGACCACGTATCGCTTCCATAAGTCATAACTGGCAACACACACTGGTCAAAGACCTTAGTCTTGAGACATTGAGGAATTTTGGACGCAAATATATGCCGGAGCTTCCCAAACGCTGCCCATCCGAGCTGGATTCGACGAGAGATCTCTTTCTCAAAGTTGGACTTACCTAATTGGATTGTCTGTCCTAGGTAGACATAGTGGTCAACAACTTCGAGTGTAATGTTCCCAACATTAACTGGAGCGGATGCAACATGGGCATTGGACATGATTTTCGTCTTACCCATGTTCATCTTCAGACCCACTCTTTGGGAAGCATTGCTGAGATCTTCGAGCATTGTGTTCAGGTCTTCCAAGGTCTCAGCCATGAGAACTACATCATCGGCAAACCGCAGGTGTGTTAGGTACTCGCCATTGATGTTAATGCCGAATCCTTTCCAGTCCAGTAGCTTGAAAATATCCTCCAACGCAGCTGTGAACAGTTTCGGAGAAATGACGTCTCCCTGTCTCACACCTCGCTGTAGTTGGATAGGATTAGAGCTCTGGTTCTGTAGTCGGACTGACATGGTGGCGTTTTGGTATAAGTACCTCAGCACCTCGATGTACCTGTAGTCTATTTGGCACCTCTGGAGAGACTGCAGCACTGCCCAGGTCTCGATCGAATTAAAGGCTTTCTCATAGTCCACGAACGCAAAGCATAGTGGCAAGTTATACTCTTCGGTCTTCTGTATAACTTGCCGCAGCGTATGAATGTGGTCTATGGTACTATAACCTTTTCGGAACCCGGCTTGTTCGGGAGGTTGGAAGTCGTCGAACCTGCGAGCGAGACGATTCGTAATGACTCTCGAAAACAACTTGTAGATATGGCTCAGAAGCGAGATGGGTCGGTAGTTCTTCAAGAGAGTCTTATCACCCTTCTTGAAGAACAGCATCACATCGCTTCTGCCCCATGCCTTTGGCGTTTTGCCCTCGAGGATGACAGAGTTGAAGAGCTTCTGGAGGACCTTAAGTATCGGCTTACCGCCCGCTCTCAGAAGTTCTGTTGTGATTCCGTCATCGCCCGCCGCCTTGTTGTTTTTGAGCTGCTTGAGAGCCATTCTAATCTCGTACAGGCTGACGTCCGGGATGTCTTCGGTATAGTGTCGGGTAAGCTTGGCTCTAGGTTCTGTAGCCTTACTTTCAACAGGTATAGTCGCTGTATAGTCAGCGTTAATTTCATCAATGTGGAGATATTATTTTATTTATTTTTATTTTATTTTATTTATTTGGCTTTTCAACAATGTGTGTACACTGATACAATACAATTTACATTAAAAAAAAATGTATTACTACCCTCACACGCGAAAGAAATACCTTTCCAGGTATTTGGCAATCGCTAAATATGAAATTACTATTGCAAGTTATTTTAATTTTTAGTTTTTTACATTCACAATGCAATTTTTATTATAGAAAAATGGAAAATGAAGTATTTAGAAAAAATCGACCCGTCTCACAACTAGCTCCGATGGGACTCGAACCCACGACCTTTCGCTTTCCGGGCGACTGCTCTAACCACTGAGCTACGGAGTCGTTACGGTATTTAAAAATTGCATTGTGAATGTAAAAAACTAAAAATTAAAATAACTTGCAATAGTAATTTCATCTTTAGCGATTGCCAAATACCTGGAAAGGTATTTCTTTCGCGTGTGAGGGTAGTAATATCTCCACATTGATGAAATTAACGCTGACTATACAGCGAGTAAGAAGTATTGGATAAATTCGACGCTTCTCGTAACGACTCCGTAGCTCAGTGGTTAGAGCAGTCGCCCGGAAAGCGAAAGGTCGTGGGTTCGAGTCCCATCGGAGGAGTTGTGAGACGGGTCGATTTTTTCTAAATACTTCATTTTCCATTTTTCTATAATCTAAAACGAACATAAATTTAATATACTTACTGTAGAAGTTAGAAACTTAGACTAATTATGTACCTTACAACACAACAAAATATAGGTACTCAAATAGGTAAAACTTTTTTGGGCTCTTAAGTATCTTAGGCAATTATTATCCATCACTTTTTATTTCAAACTATTAATGTTTGCTTTAGGTGATGAGTGAAATTATTTGTCCTAGGTTACATAGGTCTATGGTTATGCAATAAATGGGAAAGCACTCATCTATACCCAATCCTGCCGGTCTAGCATGAGCGGCTTATAACGCGCGTTATGATATGGTACGGCATGCCGTCTTGCTTACACCTTAGTGGGGTAAGCAAGACAACTTGCCGTACCATATCATATCGCGCGTTATAAGCCGCTCATGCTAGGCCGGCAGGTGTGATAAAGGCTAAGTGCTACCCCGTTGTAGATTAAAAAAAAAAAACCTTGTAAGATTATCTAAATATCGTTGATCTTTGAACAGAGTTAAAACGGTTTAAGCGCTAATTCAATATTTCCTAGCAAAATAAGCATCATTGAAAAAAATTAGGATCTTAGTGTGAGTTTTTTTTTTTCATTTTTGGCGCAATCGGAGCGATACAGTCTCCCTCCACGTCCAAACGCCGCCAATGCCACAAAATATTTTGTTTTTGTTACTTTCGGCTTGACACCGACTTCAATCAGATCAGTAAGTTCCAATATTAATTATTAGATAAAGTCGGTGTCAAGCCGAAATGAATAGAATGATTCGATTTTTTCGGCTCGACACCGACTTCGATCAGATCAGTAAGTTCCAAAATTAATTATCAGATAAACTCGGTGTCAAGCCGAAATGAATAGAATGATTCAATTTACTTTTTATTTTTACGTTTTTTGGGAAGTGAGTTTTTGTCGGCAGTTTTTGTTTGAAGGCGGTTTAATTTTTTTGAACAAATTTGTTCATTTTGAAAAATGAAGTATTTAGAAAAAATCGACCTGTCTCACAACCAGCTCCGATGGGACTCGAACCCACGACCTTTCGCTTTCCGGGCGACTGCTCTAACTACTGAGCTACGGAGTCGTTACGAGAGTAAACACTCTTTCGAATAAAAAAATAATCATTGAAATTGGTCAATAGTTCGCGAAGATATTGACGTGTAAAGCAGGAACTACCAATTGAAAACTATGTGTTTTTTCAGGATTGTGAAAAAACTACTGACTACTTTAATTTTTTTATGGGACCACACATAAACTATTTTCTTTCAGATAAAAATTATTAAAATCAGTTAACAACTGGCGAAGTTATGGTAAAACATACATAAAAAAATACCGTCCTCTTGAGAACCTCCTCCGTTTTTTGAAGTCGGTTAAAAATAAAAGTCCCTGTTCATTTCCATTGTTTAATAAGTTGATTTCGGATGCTTCATCTGACTGTTGTATTTTCACAGATAAATAAATAAGTGTTACTAGAGGTTTATAGGAAATATACGCAACTAAATATTACTTTAATAAAACCAGAACTTTTGCCACTTTTGCTGTTGATGCTTAGCTTATCTAACGCTAAAACAGGTCTCAGGTTATCTAACAGCACGTGTCTTATTGACGTCAACCCGTAGACACCACAAGATAATTTTCAGTAAACATCAGTGAACTTTTAGTGTTTGTAAACGTCAATCCTCGCAATAATCTTTCAAATTGCAGGAACATTATCTAATATTAATTTATTACCTCGCCAGCGTCGTTTTTTGTGAAATCATTTTCACTTACATCACACACGTGAGCTTAAACTAATTAGCGGTGGTTATCTCGGTATCGCACGATAGCAACGACGCTGGACCTCTAAAAATATTGACTTACCACGGAGTATGTGCTCCCTAATGAGACCATCGTTTTCTGCCGAATGTGTACCGTACCGATAACCTAGATTAATTATCTGGCCACGATTTGTTTACTCCATCGCTCCTAATTGTCCAAATATGGTTACGTAAACTTCGCTGCCCACATCAAATCCATTGTCCGTTCAAATTCACGATTGCTCGCAGGCAATATGCAAGATACTTGCATTGCCCAATTTATCAACTCTCCGTGTATCTATTTTGCAAGTCGATTTGCTCGATGCTTATCGGTCCCACGCTTTAGGATATTGGTTACTGTTCCATTCGAGGTCCTCGATCAAGTTTATCTCCACGCTCTTTGTTTAACTATGTTGTTTACCACTTCTGTTGCATAACTGCTTGATAAACTAATGATTGTTATTAGGGTGACCCAATGTGCGGTATTTCAAATGAAGTTGCGATCGCTCTTCGTTTAGTTTATTTTGTGTTCTAAAGTTATATTTAAACTGAAATGTTTCACGTGTTTGCTTTAACATCTTTCCGCTAATATTAATGCTTCACACTTTAGCACACTGACTCATAAGCAAATATGTGACTTCCTATAGTTTATGCTGGCTTAAAGTGGCTACTTCATTGCGCAATTTCTTCAAGTTGTACAGCATGTCTTTCTTCGAGATTAATGTGACTACGACCTGTTGAAAATGCTGTAATCACCCCTCGCCAGTTGGCCATCTCGCGGCGACCCAGATTCTTCGCGAAATATTTCAACCACGTTTATAACACTGTTCCTTTTGATAAATTAACGTGCAAATAAATTCAAAGCCGTTTTTATTGTAGACACGATAAAAACATCCAGATGCTTTATGTAAGTGCTCTAAAAACCAGAGCGTGGGCTGGTGTCACTCTGTAAACTGGTTTCAGTTTATTTTTGTAGATGTTTTTTTTGCGTTACTTTGTAATGTTGTATGCGCAGGTTATATAAAATAATTCAAATGTTAATAAAAACTCAGTTAGCATTTAATTCTATATACCCGTTTAATTTCAGATCCGATTAAGCATCTTAACCTATTTACTGCACTGTTACAGCGTAAGGCTTCTACGGTTGTTTTTGCTAATAAATGGTATGGTTTTGTATAAAACATTGCTTTTTCTCCGTATATTTGGCTACTCATTTTCACTATCTCATCAGTGAATTGAGTTGAGGAAACT
This sequence comes from Crambus lathoniellus, assembly GCA_949710035.1. NCBI lineage: Eukaryota > Metazoa > Arthropoda > Insecta > Lepidoptera > Crambidae > Crambus > Crambus lathoniellus. Next base: position 3,132,419 of record OX453298.1, read on the forward strand.
TCATTTTCCTTCACATTCTCGTTCAATGTCAATAATTGTTTCATCATCGTGAAACTACATCCTTATTTTAAAGGATATATTTACAGCGAACACACATAATGCCTCCCGCAAATGTTTCAGATGATGTCACTGGATCTGATGTCATGCATGCTTAATGTCAGTTGTTATTTTTGATCATTATACATTACACATTATACATGCCATTCACTTGGAACTTGATGTTTAATAATGCGTTAAAATTAACGGTTAATAATTTGGGCACAGACATTGAGTATATGTTAATGAATTGCAGATGTTTGAATGCTGAATTAGAATATTTGCAACATTAGACTAGGTTTAAAGTGTTCGTAACTAAAAATTAATTAAGTCATCTTCGTCTTAACAAGTCTTTAAAAGTTGTTCAAGTATATTTCAAAAATACTTACTGTATTGTTTCAATACCTAGATTTTAGCTTATTTTATTGTATTATAGGTGAAGTCTGTAGGTGTGTAATAGATAGAATATAAAGAAGTCAATAACTGATTCATCATTGCGGAATATTATAATTTAACTTTTAAGGAAATGCTTCAGACTCCATTTTTTGACATCACAGATTGTACGAGGAGGTTGCATCATGACTCTGATTCACTTGTGACGACAGCAAACCCGGCGAGCATAAGTTCAGCGGTGACGTTCTTCATGACCTCGGTGTCGGTCCCAGTTAGCGAATGACTTGAAAGTATAGCATTTACTTCACCTTTTACGTTATTTTATATCCTTCCGTATGCCGTTCTACTTTCTCCAGTTCGGATGACGTCAGTTTTATTGCAAGTTTCTAAAGTGCAAAGATTTTGCAACTTTACAAGTTCTAAGTTCAAACTTACTCAAACCAATGAAGTTGCTGCTGATCTTTTAAAATCTTGCACTGAAGATATCAGGTGACGCTAGTGGTCTTGGTCGCTACGCTAGTCGCCACTGCGTCTGCTTCGATTGCAAGTTACCACGTCACTTGGACCGCGACAGTGAAGTGCGTGCACTTAAACGACTTCACTACACGCGATGCTACTATAATGCTAAAGATTATCCGATAAGACTAATCACATTTAATGTGATACGGCTTGCGAGTAAGAGAATAATGGATTATTTGTACAAGCTACGCTAAAAATGTATTTCGTTATTAATACCAACAGACTTTCGAGCCAAGTCTCTCGTTTAACAGCTTCAGTTAAAAATTTATTTTGGGACAAAAGTTTTAAATAACAGTTATCAATCAACAATGGAAAAATAAATTGGCAAGAAAAACTCTTTGAGGCACGTGTGCGAAAACAATCGGCAATTATTTATCGGTAGTTACGTCTGTCGTAATTTATTGCGATGGTGGTGTCGCTGACGGCCAAATTGCCAGGAATGCAGAAAATTAAACATAAGGAGACAGAAATAAATGAAGTGCCATCATTACTGACACTCGGGGGCGGGACTATTCACTTGCATGAGTCAGGTTCTTTATTTATTTATAGTAAGACATATCAAATAACGTTTCCTTTATTTATTCCGATAAAAAGTAATAGATAATACCTACAGCAAATATAATTTATCTACTCGTTTATTGTTCATGATCATAGACATAGATGATCACGTCAGATACTTTGCTGCCAACCATTTAATCTAAGCAGGCGAGCATTAGCAAACTATTCCACCGATTGTTTAATTATCGGTAGACATGTGTTCAGTAATCCGAACCGAAAGTAATGAATTTGTCATTGATGATAATAAAACAGCGTTTTATGTTCACTGAATAGTGAACACGTCACCGCTCGCACGTTTTTATGTTCGCGCACGGTTCGCTGCTCTCGCTTACTCGCTCTATCGTTTCGTCTGTCTATCTCTGTCTTTTCTGGCGGCGTCAAGCAGTCTGGCGTTTTCGGGCGGCCTCCGCGTCGCAAACAAAACCCTCTGTCATGGGCGCTGGACATATTTTTCTCCAATGCCACTAGTTTAATAGTAACGAGTCCAACCTCTCCGTGCTTACTAAAGTGGCCTTCAGGTGGAGCACTACCTTTACCGGATCCACATAAAAAGCGCTCTGATTCAATCGGACTCTTCAATTTTATTTATTTCAGTCTTCTTTTGCGTAAAATGTTTCTTAAGTATTTCTTTTGTTTCATTTCATCTACCTACCAGAATGTTCTGGTCGTTGGGCACCGAACTTGACACCGGCTTTTCAGAATGAGGATGCCGTGAAAAGTTAAGGACACTCATTGTTCCTTTCGAATCGTCTTTAGTCAGCGTTTATTATATCCGAAATCTGATAGGCCAAACTCTTGACGGGTGGACGTGCCAAGCAATACATTAGCATCTCATTGGCGATAGCATCGTGCAAAGCCAAGGCGTAGACTGACAAATAGAATGTGTACTACTGTAAATTTTCAAGTAGGTACGGAATGACAAACTAACTGGTGAAGTTTGATGCTATCGACGACAACCGGCATGGAAATGAATGCCTTATTATTAATTGGCAGAAACATTATTCATGCATTCCAAAGTTATGGCAATTAGTTTGACAATGTGACAGATACGAAATTATAACCAATTACATGATTAATTTGTTGCACAAAAAGGCAATGAACGAACCAAACTGATCAGCTAACTTTCAAACGAACAGTACTATTTTATCTTTGTTGATCCGCCCCGTTAAATCATGAAGGTAAACTTTGAGCCAATTTCGACTTTTCTGAAAACTGCTTGGAGTTGGAAGTTGGAACTACATAAAATCTATTTTTAGCGTTTGGTCAACGCGTGGACTTCCGAGCGGCACTAAGTCATTGCGGTCGTTTTTATTATTGTTTGTTTTGCCATAGTTTTTATGGGTTCCCTTAAACAACGAGCGGTTAAGGTTGCTTTACGACCGTCCATTTATACGACCGGACTCTGTTACAATATATCAATTTGATTGATGCACGTTTATAGAGAATTTTAAATGGATTACCTACGTTTAGTTAGAAAAAAAGCTTGTTAGTTTACATTGACGATATCCAGCTACATTTTCAACCTTTTTACGCAGAGAATATAATTTTATCCTTATCATAGAAGTTGATTGATTGTTGAGCAACTGTCTTTTCAGTATTTAAATATTTTCCTTATTCTGAAAACTGTATTTCATCATCGCCTGCATCAGCCACCGATACATCGCGAGCACGTGCTCTCTCACCGTTCGTGGAACGTGCGACTGCGCGAGCGTCAGCGATAGCTGACTGACAGATGACTTCCTGCCTCGTCTCATAATTAACAGAATCTCTGCAAAGTGAGCCTTAAGTCTATGGACAATCTCCTCACTAGACAAAACCGCCTTTCACGGCGTAGGCGTCGCTCAAAACGATCATCGACTCTGAAACTGTCTAATAACCTGTTGAGCGTTTCACGCGACCATCACTATTGTGCCAGGCGTAAGGAAATTGGCGATTTGGACTTCGGTCTCTTGGCATGCAGTAAATCATCACATGTAAATCTTTGCTCATTTAAGATAATATTACTAAAGACATAATCCGGAATAAAATGAAGACAAAAAATTCGATATTATGTATTAAATGAAACTCTTAAACATATCAAAAAAAGTCGCTTACCTAATGAGCATTAGAGTGTGATCGATGTTTAATTACCATACATATTAAATAAACCTACCTACATAAACCGCATTCAAAGCTGAGCTTAGTATACAATTAGGGACCATCTGTCGAGCTCGAACAAAAAGCAACTCATCGCACATTAGCATCGCAGTGTGTTGGCAAAAATAATGACGTCATTCTTCTTTTGCTTCCACTCTATACTTAAGTAGGTACGCCCGTGATACCTGTTACAAAGCAGCGAAGCGTACAGAACAGACCGATCGTCAAACATTTTACATTTTCGATTTTTCGAAAATGCTGTTACGAATACCTCTTATCGACTCAAATGCTGGAGTTTTAACTCAGAATCGTAACTACCTGTAAAGGCTGAGCTGTATTTCCATATATTTGGCAGTTGAGCTGACATCGCCTGTTGTGTCAAATGTATAAAATCACACACAGCTCCAGCGCAGCCTCTGTAGAAACGCACCCTGAAGCTATATCAATCACATCATTCATACAGCGGATATTGATGTCACACGCCTGCGTGGATCAATTTTCGTTAATGTTTGAGACAATGAACTATTTGAATGACTTACGGAGCTACTATTACGATGAGCAATCAATCAAATCGATGGAATGTGGCAGACATCGCATTAAAGAAGCTATACCTATATATGCCATTTTATCATTTTGATATTTTGGCAATGCTAACATGGAATTTGGTTGATTCATAGAAATTAGAAGCGATAATGAAAATGTATAAATTCCTTATTGGAATTTGTAATTTTACATCCTTAGCCATACTTATATTAAATCGTAATGATAATCTAATATAAGTAATGAGTTCGTCTTGTCTTTTTGTACAGCGATTTGCGATACAAATTATTTGCTCGTTCCTCAACTCGTCGATATTGAATAACCTTTGTGGTTGAAGCACCATCAAAACCCGACCATTTCATCGCTCACGCATTCGCCAACGCGCAATTCATCTTATACACTTTTTGCGAAGCTTTTTTGCTTACAATGCGAACAAACAACGGTGGAACGAAAGAGAATAAACAGGTCTGTTTTTTGTAAGAAATTTTTCATGGTGAAGTTTCGGCTTTAATTCGACGTCACGGCTTGATGGAAGCGTTTTAAATTACAGCCTACGGTTAAGTTATTTTGTTTTATTAATGAGTGACCCAGGCACGAGTTTTGCATTGTAAATACTTGACTTTTCAGTACTGCAGCAGCGAGGGATTCTGTCTTATTCAAGGACAAACAGTAGGCAAGTTTCATTTAGGTTTATTGAAAAGTGGTTCGCGCGTTACTAGGATTCCATAATTTGATTATGTGCAACTTTTGAATGTTTTTTTCTGAACATTACGTAATATAGCTTAATGTCTATTATAATCGTTAAAACTTTGTATGGACAATACATTTTATTTCAAACAACTGTCGTATGATATGATAGAAAATGAAGTATTTAGAAAAAATCGACCCGTCTCACAACTAGCTCCGATGGGAGCTAGCTGTGAGTCCCATCGGAGCTAGTTGTGAGACGGGTCGATTTTTTCTAAATACTTCATTTTCCATTTTTCAGTAATAAAAATTGCATTGTGAATGCAAAAAACTAAAAAAATTAAAATAAGTTGATATATGATACATTAAGAACATGCAAACTCTCAGACTCTTGCTTTTTGTTTACTGCTGTTAAGCAGAACTCCGGGAATGCGTCTGGGTTCATTACCGGTAATTTACATACAGAGAGGGCACTTGCTCCAACCCTTTGAGAATCACACCCTCTCACATTGTTCCGGCCCTTTAACTTGAAATTTTAATTCAACATGTTTCTCATTAAACTCTCCACAATATGCTATCCATCCACTCATATTAAATTTATGAACGTCCATGCTACTTTGCATTAAAGTTGCAGCTATAGAATAATTTGAAGACCTGAATAATGTTCATACTATGAATACTTAAATACTTAGTGTGGTCTCTGCCAAACCATAATAATAAATGTTGACATAATGCTATACATGTGTAACAAACTAACAAAGTAATCGAAACTCGTGAATCGTAAAATCGTAAATAAGACTAAAATACTAGATTATCTGAATAGTGATTTGATGCAGACAGAGTGACACTATTAACATATTTGATCGATCAGGCGTCACGCAGTACAAAAAGTTATGGTATTTCCACATTATTTAACTACCTTTAAGTCACCTTCTTGACTATTATATTTGTACGTAGCTACATATTGTTGCCATACCAACGGCTTGTCATTCACTACGGAAAAAGACTGCTTGCTGTCTTTTGCCGGTCCATTTTTAAGTTTCAATGCGGTATCAAATGTAGTTAGTAAATCAATGTAAGTATTTCCAATGAGATCTTATAATCAGTTAAAAGAATCAATGTGTTTGTAATGAGATCGTATATTCAATTAAAAGAATCAATGTATTTCCAATGAGGTCGTTTAGTCAATTAAAAGAATCAATGTATTTCCAATGAGATCGTATAGTCAATTAAAAGAATCAATGTATTGGAAATATCCAATGAGATCATATAGTCAATTAAAAGAATCAATGTATTTCCAATGAGATCGTTTAGTCAATTAAAAGAATCAATATATTTCCAATGAGATCGTATAGTCAATTAAAAGAATCAATGTATTTCCAATGAGATCGTATAGTCAATTAAAAGAATCAATGTACCTATTTCCAATGAGATCGTATAGTCAATTAAAAGCCATTAAAAGTTCTATGAATGGTTCATTTAACACAATGCGTGCAAAATGGCTCGTGATATAATCAGTGTACCGGCAAATTTTTGCATGTAATGCGACGCCCGCCCGTAGCATTGACCTTCGAAACTCAAAACCCGCGCAGTCGCCGCCGAAACAATGAGTTCCTATTGCGTTACAATAAATATTTTAATATTCGCGAGACGCGCGATAGCCGATAACCCATCTTGCTCCTTTCCCCGCGCAACTACAATGGCCGCTCCAACTTCGGCGATGATGTCAGCTCTCCTTTAATGATCGCCGGGGGCATTTCTCGAGCGTAAACAACTCGCATTTTTTCCACGCAAACTAATTGCGATCATAACTCATGTTCTAGGGAATCGCAGCTTGTATAAGTCTTGCAGTTTCTTGTCTGCGATTTCCTCCTATGCAATAATTTGTGTTATTTGGACGATTGCTTAGTGAAATACTCGATTACAGTGGAACAGAACCGGTCGTGTTGCAGATTTACACGCTTAATCGTCGGCTTCTATAAGTGATTCGTTTTGACCTCCCGTTTCCTTAACCGATTATTAACATACCCCGCCAAGAGGAATATTTAGAGAACGGTGTTCATTACAGAAATGATTGAAATTACTCGCAGCTGGCTATTTTAAAGATTTTGCGAAGGCGAAGAGCCGAATAAATTACCTCCGCGCACGCTTGGCTGCTCCACTGATTCTGTCTGATGATTATCTGTAGTTTAACTTGATAGAGTTGTTTTGAAGTTATGGTGCCCGAAACTGTTTGCAGTGAACGTATCGAAGAAATATGCCGTTTCTGAGAAAAACTATTGCGGTAAACGATGTAAATAAGTACTTAGATCAATATTTTATGCGCAGTTACGTATTATTATTTACTGGCGTTATCAGTAACAGACAGCTATGATAAGAAAACGTCGAGCCCAGGTGTGTTTACTAAAAACATAGTATTTCACACTTTTTTGTTAAAATATGTAGTGTAGTTTGTTGACGTAAGTACCTATCGATTCTATGTAAGTGATTCTATTCCTACTCTTTGCTTCCCCTAACTCTTTTGATATTTTGGTTGATTCTAAGAAAATGTCCAACCGAGATTAAATAAATTAAAAAATTAAAATTAAATTAAAATATTGGACACCATCACATATTCACACATCACACATTGTTCCAATACCAAAGTATCATAGCTTAAGCACTAGTATTATATTATGGAAATTGGAAATAACGACAGATATTACCACATACACCCAGACCCGAGTGACTTATTGAAAAGTTTTTCAATATTTACCCGACCAGCCATCGAACCCGGGACCTCTAGAGATAGCGGCACCTTGAAACCGGTGCGTACACCACTCGGCCACGGAGTTCGTCAAAATAAAAAAAGATATTCCAATAAGTTATTAATCTTCTGGTATGATGGATATCTGTTTTCATCGCCTTAGTTGCTGTCATGCTGTCATTTTATTCTGATTGGTTTTCGTGATTATTTTTATTTTGTTCCTCTCGACTTGGTGTTCTGTTTTTTGTAAACTCCGTCTTTTGCTAAATTATTCAACAGCAGTCGTCTCAATCACGTTTTCATCTTCATGATCGCTAGCTCTAATCGGTATTTTACAGCCTGTACCTCGGAGAGTGTGCTTCTGATCTGAGCTGCATAAGCTCATTCCGCCATCCCCGTTCTACCACTGAGAATCTAGACGCACAGCGGGCTATCATCCTTACTTGGTTAACATCCCGCGAATGCGTACCAAGCGCTTTTTTCTCTTCCTTTGTGATGCGCACCGCCAAGGAATGGAATACCCTGCCTGCGTCTGTTTTCCAGAATGACTACAATCCTATAATTTTTAAAGCTAGAGTGAATAGGCTGCTTCTGGGTATAAGCTCGCTCGCATCTTAGGCTTCTTCTCAACCCTAAGGTTCAGTGTGAAGCCAAGAGCAAGCCCATGAAATATAGGTACTTACTTATTTAAAAAAAACAGTGGATACAGAGACCCATTTCTTTGAACTGGAGCTTTCTTGTAAAACTATAGTGACCCAATAAACACATCTTAGATTTCTGCGCGACTGTGGGCTCTCCTACATTGGGCAAACAAAGAGAAGCCTAGGGACGCGCGTAAGAACATGTAGCTGACATCAAACATAGGCGCGATAATAAGTCTGCAGTGTGTGAACATTCATTTGAAGGAACCAACCATTATATAAGGTTTGACAAACCGCAGATCCTCGCTAGAGAACCAAGATACTTTCCCTGATTGATGCGCGAGGCTATTGAAATTAGCAAATACCCAAATTTCAATAGAGAAGATGGTTGGAAGATACCACCAGCTTGGGACCCTATAATCCATCAAGTAAAGTCACAACCTAAACCACACACTGCAAGAACTAAAGATACGGTTAGTTCTTTTTGCAAATAATTTTAATAAACGGAGATCGTCCCCTTTCGTGTAGTTTTCTTGCCAGTTCTTTCTCCGAAGGGCTCCAACTTTTGTGAACTGGTGGTCGAGTCAGTAACTTTTTGCTTTGCTATAAATAATTATTATCCAAATTACTTAAACAAATCAAAAAATTAAATTAATAAATCATTTTGTTATAACTAAATATAATGTTAAAATAATCAATACCTAACCGTATCCTGTTTCCGAACGAAAAACAAAGACAATTAGAGTGGGTATATTCTTTTATTAAAATCAAAAAATAGTGGGTAGTTTTCCGTGACCACGGCCCCTGGAAAGGTGCCGAAACGTCGGATAAACCAAAAAATCTCAAAAAACAACTAAAATTTAACCAAGTTGTTGAATAAATTGCGTGAAAAAATCCGTGAAAGTGTTTTATTTATATAGTGACCCAATTCATTGTATCGTGACTACATCATCATTCATCATTCACTTAAACTGCTAGAAGAATACACCCACACTTTTAATTGGTGTGATGTATTTATAAAAAATAAATGTAATTATACCATGTACAATCTAGAATTTTCTGGTTCTGACTACCTACGTACCTGTACTCACAGCCACAACAATACACAACTCTTCAAATTGAATAGTAATTACACTGTACAAAAGATCGCGAGCCAGGTAGGGCTGCCTAGTTTTTAGTTGCTATGTCGCAATGATTTTACATAAAGATTTGCTCTAATTTGTATTATCTATCATTATCACTCTGTTCACCTACAGATACTCTTTAAATTACAAATAAAAATTTGATATCGAGAAATTTTGTAGAGTTGCCGATCCTTACTATGAAAAAAGATCTGGGGTTAGTGAAGCGGTTTCAAATTAAGTAGGTACGTTAGTATAATAGTTCTTAGACTTTTATATTCGTTTTTTTTTTGTTTTTTAGTTCAGACAAATGATTGCTAGAAAAGAACTAGTCGTCTCCAATCCACCCTGTGGCGCAATACCTAATACTACTGGGCCCTTATGTTAAACTCCCTAAGAGGAAAGTGGTAATCTCCAACTTTTTAACTTACTTGAATATCTTAAGTCAATATTAGGCGGTGAGAGCCATCCCTGGTGTTGGACTAAATTGCGGGTAGAGCGCTGCGTGCGGTGCCGATCACGAGATCTCGAGAGGCTCGAGACACTTTAATTTGAGTAGTTGTAGGTGGACGAAGCGTTTACCGTCTCTTAAAACGGCTCCAAAAATGTGCTGAAAGGTACGACTCGTTATAAAAAAAATCTTTAAATCAGTTTTAAAGTTTGTCACTGTGACCTTGCTCGACTAGTGAGCGCGCTCTTATCGCATAGCGTACATAACGAAAAGCTTTTGTGGTGACTTGAGTCTTGTCTGAACATAAATGACGGTCTTGTCAAATATATATATATATATATATATATTTACAGATATAGTCTAGCTGCATCCTTCTCGCGAATGAATGATAATGGCGGAGTCTGCATATTGTGTAAACAATATACAAAAACTCGTGATCTACACTGTTTTATACATTTTCAAGAAGAGTATGTATAAGAGTATGTGTTCGAATGCTGTGGCATTGAGATACCTTCGATACAGTGTATCGTGATCTGTCTCTCTCTACCGAACACCAGAAACAAAGAATCGGTCAGTCAATTTTTTTCTAAAACCGAAACTTTTGAGGACACTGAGCGGGTGGGTCACTACTACACACAAAGTGGTGATAACAGGCGACTTGAATATAGATATTTTAAAGGTCACCCAGGCATCAAAGCAGCTGAAAAGAATAGCTGAAAGTTGGTGTTTCCAATTGCATATAACTCGTCCTACCCGTAAGTTGACGTGCATCGACAAAATATTGAGCAATATCACCGACTCTGGCGCAGTTGGCGATGTTCTTCATCATCTTCAAAGCATAGGTCAGGAGCATAGGTAGTAGTTGGTCAGAGCATCGGGCCGGATTCCCGGAGGCGCGGGTTCGAATCCCGCCTGAAAGCTACTTATCCACTCAATGGTTACGCACGCTTAAATATGCTTACGGGGCCATGGTTCCTCAGCACAGCTCCGCTCCGCTCCGCTTCGCTCGCTCGGCTTTCAATTAAGTTTTACTCAAAAACGAGAAGGATTAAATAAAAACTAATTATTGATTTATAATGCTAGTTAAATTTGCAATAAGTTTGTATGATTTGTAGATGGATTTTTATTACGATTTAATTAGAAACAGCGAGTTGAAGTTGCAGAAAAGGAAATATTTTACCGATTTCTTTTTAAAACATGCAATAAATACTAATAAATAAACAATTATTACAGACCTATTTGTGTTTAAATAATAGTTTACAGTGTTGTTATTAGATAAAAGAAAAAAAAAGATATCTCTCTTTTAGAAAAATATTGTTTAATTAAAGATATAAAAATGTAAGTAAAGAATCACCCTTACGGGCTACAAAAGTATGGATCGATTTCGTATCGACTTCTTTTTTGTAAGTAGATAAATTTTAAATATATACTTTTTATGGGTATTGAGGGCATAACAAGTATATATTAATGTATTGCAACATATTTAGTACAATATATTTAATTATATTTTTATATTTCATTTTTCCATACTTAGCTAACATCGCCTAAATCACGCAATGGTTCCTTGCCTCCTGGAGGCAAACAAGTCGGCGAACTTCAGTCGAATATAATCCGCCAAATTGTTATTAAATTGGACTAATTTCTTGTTCTACGATTAAAATAAGGTGACTAGATTAAGATTGGTATAATTTGGATAGGAACAGAGAGTGATTTGACATAATTAATTAAAGTATTTTAATTAGCTGTCAGCTTGTCTCCAGGAGGCAAGGAACCATTGGGGCGGGTAAAAATACTTGCCTCTGGGAGGCAAGGAACCATTGAGTGGATTAGGGCTCGTGGTTTTTTACTATCACATTTTTCCTATACTTAAAGAATTGCATTGTGAATGCATAAAAATAATTTAAAATCTCGATCTTCAAAGCAGTTTTAAAGTTTTTCACTTTGACCTTGAGCGCGCTCTTATCGCGTAGCGATCGTAACGAAAAGCTTTTGTGGTGACTTGCGTCTCGTCTGTTCATAAATGACGGTCTAGCTTTTTTCTATAAAATTATTTGTATCAGATTAACCAATCGGTATCTGTTGGTGTCTGTCTCAAGTCTCAACATTCACAGCATATGGATGATGTATGCAGTTAGCTAAAGTACAACAACACTATCAAACGACGACAAAAAGCCCTCCAGTACAGAGTTTACTTTAAAAACGAAAAGGATGACCGACAACAAAACCAAACATAACAAACATGACGTAACCCTGTCATTGCACATTAAAACCTTGCCGTGACACATGAAACGGTAATTATTCATAATTATGACCTGAAAGTCTAATTAACGTAGAGTATGATTGAATCATATGTAAACGTAAAATATGTAAGAGTGAAATTATTATTGTGTTTTTCTAGCATTATGAAACGTTGGTCATGTTAAAAAATATGATATATAAGTGTTCAATCAACATTATGTTGGTTGGAGGTTGGATTTGTTCTTAGTCCGCCTGGATAGCGAGTCTAGCTACCACCATCTTGCCTAAGTCTTCTTCTTAAGTATGTATTTGTTAGTGATAATCTTCTTCTTTCGTTAGAGATGATATAGCCAGTTCCTCAGTAGTTGAGAATCTGGAGTAGCGCTCCTATCTTTAGCCTTATCATCACTCATCAGGTGTGATGAAGGATAAACATTAACCCGTTGTGGAAAAAATATAGGCTTTTAAAGAGACAGATAATAATGTAGTATCGCAAAGGCTTTAATTTCATTAGCAGTAGACCTATTGAACAGTGCTGGCTCATCATGTGTGATGAAGGCTAAACATTTCCCCGTTGTGGAACAAATATAGGTTTCTAAAGAGACAAATAATATAATAATGTAGTATCGCAAAGGGTTTAATTTCATTAGCAGTTGACCTATTGAACAGTGCTGGCTCATCAGGTGTGATGAAGGCTAAACATTTCCCCGTTGTGGAACAAATATAGGTTTCTAAAGAGACAAATAATATAATAATGTAGTATCGCAAAGGGTTTAATTTAATTAGCAGAAGACCTATTGAACAGTGCTGGCTCATCAGGTGTGATGAACGCTAAACATTTCCCCGTTGTGGAACAAATATAGGTTTCTAAAGAGACAAATAATATAATAATGTAGTATCGCAAAGGGTTTAATTTCATTAGCAGTAGACCTATTGAACAGTGCTGGCTCATCAGGTGTGATGAAGGCTAAAGATTTCCCCGTTGTGGAACAAATATAGGTTTCTAAAGAGACAAATAATATAATAATGTAGTATCGCAAAGGGTTTAATTTCAATAGCAGAAGACCTATTGAACAGTGCTGGCTCATCAGGTGTGATGAAGGATAAACATTTCCCCGTTGTGGAAAAAATATAGGTTTCTAAAGAGACAAATCCATACTTCCATACTCCATACTAATATTATAAATGTGAAAGTGTGTTTGTTTGTTTGTTTGTTTGTTTGTTTGTTTGTCCGTCTTTCACGTCAAAACGGAGCAACGGATCGACGAGATTTTCGGTATGGAGATAATTTGAGAGCTGGAGAGTAACATAGGCTACTTTTTATCCAGGAAAATTATAAAATAAAAATGTTAAATTTGTATAGAAAACCGTTAAACTGTCATACTTCACACAACTGTCATTTCTTAGCCGCTTCCAAAGAGAAGGTATGTCAAAGAGTATGTAATCACCATAGATATAGTGCCACACTCCTGTCTGTTCCGGTGACAGCCGTGACAGAGGAGCCACTTGCATACGAAATTAGCTGTCAAAATGGACTGATGTACGAAAACAGGTTTAGTTCCAAAGATTATCACCGGAACAGAAAAGCTTGTCGCACTCTATGTAATCACTGACATTTTTGCCGCTTAGTATTTCTTTTTTTTTAATAAGTGACATTGTGTCAGGCAGGTGATACAAAGTTCGTGTCCAATAAAATTTATATGGCAAAACAACGTTTGCCGGGTCAGCTAGTAATATAATAATGCAGTATCGCAAAGGGTTTAATTTCATTAGCAGTTGACCTATTGAACAGTGCTGTGACCTTGGTCGCCGGCCGCGGCTGCCAACTGTGCGCGTACACACTTGCATCGCGGCTATTTGAACTAAGAATGGCTTATATCAGCGCTTCGTCAGAGTTCCCCTAGAGACAAATAAATAAATTCATATTGGACATCACAAACATTGTTCCAATACTAAATTATGTAGGTACTTAACTTTACCACTTGTGTTATGGAAATCAGAAACAACGTCTGGATTACCACACACTACTAAATCTAGCGCGGAGAACCAATGGCCGTTGGGGCGGAAAGGTTCTCGAATCGAATGGCGACCGTGTACCGGACGACGTTCCGTGGGCAGGCCCCCTAAAAGGTGGACCGACGATCTGGTCAAGGTCACGGGAAGCCGCTGAATGCGGGCAGCGCAGGACCGATCGTTGTGGAGATCCTTGGGGGAGGCCTATGCCCAGCGTCATTCGGCTGACATGATGATGATGATGATGACTAAATCTTGGTACTAAATAGGTATGATTGACTCGATCGTCGGCGTCGTAGCGTCAGGGAATCAATCGTACTATTATCAGTCGCCGTTTCATCCGATTACTCAGAGAATAGGATTACTTAATAATAGGCAATGCCATGCCAGTGCATCGGTATCATATTGTCCCAGCTTTGATCGATTCTTAAATAACAAAATTAGCGCGCGAATTCATACCTATATCGTCTGAATATGGGTTTAGGACGTCTGGCTATCAATCCTGCGCAACAGACGTAAGATTTTATTAATTTAATATGATTTTAATATGATATTATGTGGTCGTCCAAGTCAAAAGGGACCTTGTGGCGCTCGGCACTTACGCCTATATTGCTGTTGTTCGAATACAAAACAACGACAATAAAGACGTACGTGCCGGCCGCAATGAGGTCCCTTTTGATTTGGACGACCACTCATTTGAAATTAATTACCTTCATTCAGGCAATATGGCTGAGGTCCAATCATTATAGAACCTATCCAAACTGCGAGAAGATAATCGCAGACTACAAATAGAGGCTATGAAAGAAAAAAAATATATACCTATTGATTCTCTGTTAAAGCCCTGTTAAAAAAAAGCCCTACGAAATTGAAAATTGAAAAAGACACGAATAAAGTCAAATAAAAAAGTTAAGTGAAGTTAATTATGTTTAAGTGAAATAGAAAAGTTACTCGATCGGTCTGTATCGCACCTAATGCCAGCTCTACACGTTTGCCAACATTGTAGCCAATGAAACGAACCTGCATTACAAGGAGGAATATAAATAAAGCACGATGAATTGGCGGGTCACTGTCCCAATGCGACTCGATCGGCCTGTATCGCACCTAATGCCAGCTCTACACGTTTGCCAACATTGTAGCCAATGAAACGAACCCGCATTACAAGGAGGAATATGAATAAAGCACGATGAATTGGCCGGTCACTGTCCCAATGCGACTCGATCGGCCTGTATCGCATCGCACCTAATGCAGGTGCTACTAGCTACTACACGTTGGCCAACAATAGGGCTAATGAAACGAACGTGCATTACAAGGAGGAATATGCTTGTAAAGCACGATGAATTGGTGGATTTGTGTTCCAAATACGACTCGATCGGTCTGTATCGCACCTAATGCCGGCTCTACACGTTGGCCAACATTGTAACCAATGAAACGAACGTGCGTTACAAGTAGGAATATGCTTGTAAAGCACGATGAATTGGCAGGTTATGCTCTGAAATGTTAAAACGGTAGAACGCATCTGCTAGCATAATTTTTTAATATTTTATGGTTGCATGACTGGTCATTTAACATGGTCGCACGAACCAATTTAAAAATCACATTTTTACTAAGAAAATTGTATTTCCTCGAGTTTCGTGAGAAAAGTTTTATACAAGCCTTGTACTGGAAGCTATTTGCATTGCCTCGAATGATTAAAGCCCTCGCCTGCTGCTTGGGCTTAAACCATCCTCGACAATACAAATACTAGCTTCCCGTTCTCGGCTGTCATGTACTTTTAAATTTTAAACATGACGTAACCCTGTCAACATTAAAAACCTTGCCGTGATACATGAAACAGTAATTATTCATATAATTATGACCTGAAAGTCTAAATTAATGTCGTGTATGATTGAATCTATGAAAAATATGTAAACTTGAAATTATTATTTTGTTTTTCTGGTATTATGAAAAGTCGCTCATGTTTACAAAAATATGATAATTAATTTTTACATATGCTATAAATCACCATTGGCGATTTCCATGAATGGCCACAATCAAGTTTGTATTCGGGAATATGAAAAAAAATGACAATCAAAACCAGAACAGTTAATCAAAAACAAAAAAAAGAAAATGATTAAAATAATGTCTAGTTGTATGAAATAAAGAAAAAATAAGATTAAATCTTAAAATATTTTGTCGAAGTTCAAATTAAGTTGCTGAAACATAAATAATTTACTACGGACCTCTCATACTGCCTTTAAAATTTACCAATATTCGTATCGTAGACTGTGATCAAACACCTTATTTTTCATTACATTTAAATTATGTTTAAGTGAAATCAAATTACTTTTAGAAAAGTTACTAAATCGGTCTGTATCGCACCTAATGCCAGCTCTACACGTTGGCCAACACTGTAGCCAATGAAACGAACATGCATTACAAGGAGCAATATACTTGTAAAGCACGATGAATTGGTGGATTTGTGTTCCAAATACGACTCGATCGGTCTGTATCCCACCTAATGCCGGCTCTACACGTTGGCCAACATTGTAACCAATGAAACGAACGTGCATCACAAGTAGGAATATGCTTGTAAAGCACGATGAATTGGCAGGTTACTGTTCTTAATGCGACTCGATCGGTCTGTATCGCTTTGCACCTAATGCTGGCTCTACACGGTTGGCCAACATTGTGGCCAAAGAAACGAACGTGCATTACAAAAAAGTTACTCAATCGGTCTGTATCGCACCTAATGCCAGCTCTGCTCTACACGTTGGCCAACATTGTAGCCAATGAAACGAACTTGCATTACAAGGAGGAATATACTTGTAAAGCACGATGAATTGGCGGGTCACTGTCCCAATGCGACGCGATCGGCCTGTATCGCATCGCACCTAGGGTTACCATATCTCAGGATTTGGCCTGAGATCTCAGGATTTTTGGACTCATCTCAGGATTGCGGCCGGATTTTGTAAAACTCATTAAATCTCAGGATTTTTAGAATTTCCAATAAAATACAAAAGAAATAGTAAAATAAATGCTTAGATTAAAAGATCCATATAGATAATAATTAATTAATAAGTACAAATTTATAATAACTTTTTAAGTAAGGTTTTTTCTTTAATTATTGATTTATTGCACCCCCCCCCCCCTCCCGCTCTACAACTCAGGCTTTTTCAATGGAAATCAGGCCTATTCTCAGGACGTGCTACTAGCTACTACACGTTGGCCAACAATGTGGCTAATGAAACGAACGTGCATTACAAGGAGGAATATGCTTGTAAAGCACAATGAATTGGTGGATTTGTGTTCCAAATACGACTCGATCGGTCTGTATCGCACCATGCCGGCTCTACACGCTGGCCGACATTGTGCCCAATGAAACGAACGTGCATTACAAGGAGGAATATACTAGTAAAGCACGATGAATTGGCGGGTCATTGTCCCAATGCGACTCGATCGGCCTGTATCGCACCTAACGCCGGTGCTACTACCGTTGGCCAACAAACGTGCATTACAAGGAGGAATATACTTGTAAAGCACGATGAATTGGCGGGTCATTGTCCCTAATGCGACTCGATCCATCTTTATCGCACCATGCCGGCTCTACTCGTTGGCCAACATTGTGGCCAATGAAACGAACGTGCATTACGAGGAGAAATATACTTGTAAAGCACGATGAATTGGCGGGTCATTGTCCCTAATGCGACTTGATCCATCTTTATCGCACCATGCCGGCTCTAATCCAATGAAACGAACGTGCATTACGAGGAAGAATATAATCTACACGTTGGCTAATATTTTGGCCACTAAAACGAACGTGCATTACGAATAGGAATATGCTTCTTAAGCACGATGAATTGGCGGGTCATTGTCCCAATGCGACTTGATCGGCCAACAAACGTGCATTACTACGAGAAATATACTTGAAACACGATGAATTTTTCGGGTTATTGTCCCTAATGCGAATCGATCGGTCTGTATCGCAACTAATGCCTACTCTACACGTTGGCCAACATTGTGACCAATGAACCGAACGTGCATTACAAGACGGAATATACTTGTAAAGCATGCGCTGGTTTTTCGCCAACGTGTATAGAGCCAGCATAATGAGTAGCATCGATCGAGTCGAGACGGTTCGCGATCCTGTTCTCTCCTGATACGTCCCGCTATATAAGAATATGAATATATTTATTCTCTCTCAGTTACACAAGTCCACAGCTATTGGAAAATACACAAATAAAGGCACAGGAATTAAATAGAAGTACATAATTTGTATCCCAAGGTGTATTATTATAAGGGATATCTAATAATAAGATATGTCCACTAACGAAATTGCTACCTTTGAAATGGTACGAGACACATCAATATACAGAGATCATAAAGCTGACCAAAGCTTCAGCATTTTCCATCAAAATATAGCTAGTATTCTAGCCAAGAAGAAACCTATCGAGGCTGCGTTAAGCATGCTATCAAGCGATAATAAGGTATTCAACGTTCTCTGCTTTAGCGAAACTTTCATTCAGTTCGGCTGCGAAGAAAAGATTCGAATAGATGGATATAGTCTAGCTGCATCCTTTTCGCGAGTGAAAGGCAAGCGCGGCGGAGTCTGCATATTGTGTAAACAGTATACAAAAACTCGTGATCTACACTGTTTTCTAAGACACTTTCAAGACGAGTATGTGTTCGAATGCTGTGGCATTGAGATTCCTTCGATACAGTGTATCGTGATCTGTCTCTACCGAACACCAGAAACAAAGAATCGGTCAGATTTTTTTCGAAAACTGGAACTTCTTTTGAAGACGCTTTTTTTTTTTTTTTTTTTTTTATTCTTGTTTGAAAAGAGGGTTTAGTCACATACTGACTATGTCACCCCCGTAAATACATAGTCATATAATAATAATCATGAACAATAAATTAGCCAATAAACACTACATATTATTGACATTAACAAAAAAAAAAATTAGCTTCTACATACATTAATACTATTTACCAAATAGTATAGCATCCTCGCCTCATCAGATAAAAAATTAATCAAATTATTTATGTGATCCCGTTTTGTACGACCAAGGTTTTGACGCCATCCATCGGGCTGGTCGCGGAGTTTTTGAAAGAAAGATAACCTTTTTGTACCACCCGCGTTGTTGTTGGGACAATATATCTTGATAAGCAAGCCCCGCGTGTGTCATCGTGTAGTGCTGAAGCGCCCAGTGTCTTGGGACCGTTGTGTTGTGTTGGTTTTGTGAGTAAGGTGACTAATTGGTAAGGTCTGCAGAAGAAGAAGATTTACCAGAGGGCGCGCCCTCTGTCTCCACTGCCCAGGACCACAGACAGTATGTAAAATTCACCTTACTTCACAATATAAATTAAGCGCTGTGTAACGCAGTCCAATTGTTCAGTTACATCCCGGCTGAAACCTAGTTTTTGTCCGGAGTCTATATTAGTGAAACCGCTTCCACTGCGCTAGCTGATTCCGCGGTATAGGCAGGGGTGTACTGAACAGATGGATATAGTCTAGCTGCATCCTTTTCGCGAGTGAAAGGCAAGCGCGGCGGAGTCTGCATATTGTGTAAACAGTATACAAAAACTCGTGATCTACACTGTTTTCTAAGACACTTTCAAGACGAGTATGTGTTCGAATGCTGTGGCATTGAGATTCCTTCGATACAGTGTATCGTGATCTGTCTCTACCGAACACCAGAAACAAAGAATCGGTCAGATTTTTTTCGAAAACTGGAACTTCTTTTGAAGACGCTTAAGCGAGTCACTACCCACAAAGTGGTGATTACAGGCGACCTGAATATAGATACTCTAAAGGTCACCAAGGCATCAAAGGAGCTTAAAAGAATAGCTGAAATTTACTGTTTCCAATTGCATATAACTCGTCCTACCCGCAAGTTGGCGTGCATCGACCAAATATTGAGCAACATCACCGACTCTGGCGCAGTGGGCGATGTTCTTCATCTGAACTTATCAGATCACAATACGGCACAGTTTCTGGAGTTTAGATTCGATTTTCATTCGCGAAATGTTTAATTCTCATGAAAAATACTCGATAGAGAAAATTTTGTGTCAAAACAAAGTCGCGGTGTAAAATAAAGAAATTACATAAAGCTTTATTTTTTTTATATTCTTCTAACGTAGGTCATTCCTTTGCATTTTATTGTCAATGACTTTAATTAAGTACCAAGTCACGTTTTACCCAAGTCACCTTTTGTAAGTCTTTTTCTCAATCATGCTCTGAAATGTTAAAACGGTAGAACGCATCAGCTTGCATTATTTTTTAATACTTTATGGTTGCATGACTGGTCATTTAACATGGCCGCACGAACCAATTTAAAAACCACATTTTTACTTAGAAAATTGCATTTCCTCGCGTTTCGAAAGAAAAGTTTTATACAAGCCTTGTACTGGAAGCTATTTGCATTGCCTCGAATGATTAAAGCCCTCGCCAGCTGCTTGGGCTTAAACCATCCTCGACAATGCAAATGCTAGCTTCCCGTTCTCGGCTGTAATGAACTATTAAATTTTGAACATGACGTAACCCTGTCAACATTAAAACCTTGCCGTGATACATGAAACAGTAATTAATTATTCATAAATTATGACCTAAAAAGTCTATTTAACGTAGAGTATGATTGAGTCTATGAAAAATATGTAAACGTGAAATTATTATTTTGTTTTTTCTGGTATTATGAAAAGTCGCTCATGCTTATAAAAATATGATAATAAATAATTACATTATGCTATAAATCACCATTGGCAATTTCTATGAATGACCACAATCAAGTTTGTATTCGTGATTATGAAAATCAAAACCAGAACAGTTAATCAAAAACAAAAAAAAGAACATGATTAAAATATGTCTAGTTGTACGAGTAAAATAAATATAAATATAATCAAATCTTAAAATATTTTGTCGAAGTTCAAATTAAGTTGCTGAAACATAAATAATTTATTACTGACCTCTCATACTATTATTACCTATTCTTATTATACTGCTTTTAAAATTTACCAAAGTTACTATCTATTCGTATCGTAGACTATGATCAAAAACCTTGTTTTTCATTGCGTTTAAACTATGTTTAAGTAAAATCAAATTATTTTTAGAAAAGTTACTCTATCGGTCTGTATCACACCACACGTCCACACCTAATGCCAGCTCTGCTCTACACGTTGGCCAACATTGTAGCCAATGAAACGAACTTGCATTACAAGGAGGAATATACTTGTAAAGCACGATGAATTGGCAGATCATTGTTCCTAATGCGACTCGATCCATCTTTATCGCACCATGCCGGCTCTACTCGTTGGCCAACATTGTGGCCAATCCAATGAAACGAACGTGCATTACGATACGAGGAGGAATGGACTTGTAAAGCACGATGAAATGGCGGGTCATTGTCCCAATGCGACTAGATCGGCCTGTATCGCATCGCACCTAATGTTGGTGCTACTACAAGTTAGCCAATAAACGTGTATTACCAGGAGGAATATACTTGTAAAGCACGATGAATTGGCGGGTCATTGTCCCTAATGCGACTCAATCCATCTTTATCGCACCAAGCCGGCTCTACTCGTTGACCAACATTGTGGCCAATGAAACGAACGTGCATTACGAGGAAGAATATACTTGTAAAGCACGATGAATTGGCGGGTCATTGTCCCTAATGCGACTTGATCCATCTTTACCGCACCATGCCGGCTCTACTCGTTGGCCAACTTTGTGGCCAATGAAACGAACGTGCATTACGAGTAGGAATATACTTGTAATGAAGCACGATGAATTGGCGGGTCATTGTCCCTAATGCGACTCGATCAATCTTTATCGCACCTAATGCTAGCTCTACACGTTGGCCAACATTGTAGCCAATGAAACGATCGCGCATTACAAGGAGGAAAATACTTGTAAAGCACGATGAATTGGCGGGTCATTGTCCCTAATGCGACTTGATCCATCTTTATCGCACCATGCCGGCTCTACTCGTTGGCCAACTTTGTGGCCAAACTAATGAAACGAACGTGCATTACGAGGAGGAATATTCTTGTAAAGCACGATGAATTGGCGGGTCACTTTCCCAATGCGACTAGATCGGCCTGTATCGCATCGCACCTAATGTTGGTGCTACTACACGTTAGCCAACAAACGTGTATTACAAGGAGGAATATACTTGTAAAGCACGATGAATTGGCGGGTCATTGTCCCTAATGCGACTCGATCCATATTTATCGCACCATTCCGGCTCTACTCGTTGGCCAACATTGTGGAAAAATGAAACGAACGTGCATTACGAGGAGGAATATACTTGTAAAGCACGATGAATTGGCGGGTCACTGTCCCAATGCGACTCGATCGGCCTGTATCGCACCTAATGCCGGTGCGTGCTTCTACACATCTGCAAACAAACGTGTATTACAAGGAGGAATATACTTGTAAAGCACGATGAATTGGCGGGTTATCGTCCCAATGGGACTCGATCGGCCTGTATCGCACCTAATGCCGGTGCGTGCTTCTACACATTGGCAAACAAACGTGTATTACAAGGAGGAATATACTTGTAAAGCACGATGAAGTGGCGGGTCATTGTCCCTAATGCGACTGTATCCATCTTTATCGCACCATGCCGGCTCTACTCGTTGGCAAAAATTGTGGCCAATGAAAGGAACGTGCATTACAAGGAGGAATATACTTGTAAAGCACGAAGAAATGGCGGGTCATTGTCGCTAATGCGACTCAATCCATCTTTATTGTATCATGCCGGCTCTACTCGTTGGCCAACTTTGTGGCCAATGAAACGAACGTGCATTACGAGGAGGAATATACTTGTAAAGCACGATGAATTGGCGGGTCACTGTCCCAATGCGACTAGATCGGCCTGTATCGCATCGCACCTAATGTTGGTGCTACTACACGTTAGCCAACAAACGTGTATTACAAGGAGGAATATACTTGTAAAGCACGATGAATTGGCGGGTCATTGTCCCTAATGCGACTCAATCCATCTTTATCGCACCATGCCGGCTCTACTCGTTGGCCAACATTGTAGCCAATGAAACGAACGTGCATTACGAGGAGGAATATACTTGTAAAGCACGATGAAATGGCGGGTTATTGTCCCAATGCGACAAAATCGGCCTGTATCGTACCATGCCGGCTCTACTCGTTGGCCAACATTGTGGCAAATGAAAGGAACGTGCATTACAAGGAGGAATATACTTATAAATAAAACACTTTCACGGATTTTTTCACGCAATTATCTATATATATAAAATTGAGTGGACATAACTCACTCATCACGAAATCTCGAAAACTACTGGACCAACGAAGATGTAATTTGGCAGGAAGGTAGATTATGCCTAGGAGACGTCCGCTAAGAACGGATTTTAGGAAACTCCCCCCCTAAAGGGGTAAAATGGGGGGGTTAAGGTTATATGAAACTTCTTCATTAATGGATTTAGAAGCATGAAAATTGGTACGTTGGATACTGGTTATGACTGAAAATGATCTGAGTAAGAAAAGTAAAAAAATCTCCCCCTTAATAGGGTAAAATGGGGAGGTAAAGTTTATATGGAACTTCTTCATTTCTGAACTTAGAAGTTTGAAAATTGGTATGTTGAATACTGATCACGATTGAAAATTATCTGCGTAAGCGAAGTTTAAAAACTCCCCGATAATGGGGTAAAACGGGCGGATTAAGCTTATATGGAACTTCCTCATTTCTAAACTTAGAAGTATGAAAATTGGTATGTTGGATACTGGTCACGATTGAAAATGATCTGCGTATGCGAAGTTATAAAAAACCCATAATAGGGTAGAAAGGGGGGATTAAGGCTTATATGAAAACTTCCTCATTTCTGGAGTTAGGAGTATGGAAATTGGTATAAAAAATACTAGGTCATCATTAAAAATGATCTGCGCAGGCAAAATAAAAAAACACCTAATAGGGTAGCCCTTTCTACCCTAATTGAACTCTGAGCGGGAAAATTTCATACGGTTTTTTTAACTCGAAAAAAGTACAGTTCCCTTGGGATACAGTTTTTTTGTTCACTTTATTCAATGAAGCATGGGTCCCATGACAGCTCATTTTCGTGCAAAGCAAACAATTCTTTATGCTTTAGAATAAAACTCAAGAGAATCAGTATTACACATTTTTTAGCAAAGTATTGACTTAATTTTTTGCATTTTGGTAGTTGAAGAGAAGGAGAATGTCCGAATATTATTCATACGATAGTAGCTCCTGTTTGTCTAGGTATCGTAACCTTCTTATGCCTAAACCACGGGTAGCGTGCTCGGCCTGCGATCGATGAGGTTATGTTACTTTTGCAATGGTCTATCATGGGATTGCTGTTAAAAAATATATCGTGCTTTGGAAGACACGATAAGCTGATGTTTCTGGCTGCATTTGGATTGGTTAGTACACCATAACTTCAATGGGTCCGTGTGGAAGGTCATGGCCCATTCTCCTTATCCATCTATATGAAGGCCTGTGCCCCAGCAGCGGGGACATTAAAATAGATTGATGATGGTACTGATGAGACCTTAGAGAATGCATATCTATCTACTTTTTGACACAAAATTTTGCGATGTAGTACCTACTCGCAGACGTAGTCGTAGACGTAGTAGTATAAATGCGAAATTGTATATGCTCACGTCAAAACGGCTGAACCAATTTTGATGATATTTGGAATGGAGATAGTTTGAGCTTCCGGGTGCTCCTACTAATAACTCCTACTGATAGGAGCACCGGGACACCCATGTCCTGATGCTAGGAAGGACATAGGCAAATTGTAACCGCGGGAATAAGGCTCATTCCCATGGTAAAATAAGTTTTAGCTCGGGCAAAGCTGTAGATTGGAATTGGTATTTAAGGCGATAGTTTGAGTTCATGGGAAGGATGATGTTTAGAATAGAGACAGTTTAAGGCCCTGGAAAGGACATATTTTACTTTTTACCGCGGGAAATCTCATTGTAAGGAAAAATCACTTTAAGCGCGGGCTAATTTGGGGGCAGAAATTGGTATTTAAGTAAATAATTTGAGACCCTGGCAAGGATTATAATACCATATTCCCACGGGGAAATCAATAAGTAGGTATTATTTGTTTGTCCGTCTTTCACGTCCAAACGGAGTAACGGATCAATGTGATTTTTGGTACGGGGGTAGATTGGGAGCTGGAGAATGACATAGTTTATCCCGGAAAATATAACATTCCATCAGGATAATGCTGTGTAGTACACGCGGGCGAAGCCGCGGGCGGAAAGCTAGTATATTATATAATTATTAGGAATATACTTGTTAAGCACGATGAATTAGCGGGTTTTTGACCCTAATGCGACTCGATCGGTCTGTATCGCACCTAATGCCGGCTCTACATGTTGGCCAACATTGTGGCCAATGGAACGAACGTGCATTACGAGGAGGAATATACTTGTAAAGCACGATGAAATGGCGGGTCACTGTCACAATGCGACAAGATCAGCCTGTATCGCACCTAATGCTGGTGCGTGCTTCTACACCTTGGCCATCAAACGTGTATTACAAGAAGGAATATACTTGAAAGCACGATGAATTGGCGGGCTATTGTCCTTAATGCGACTCGATCCATCTTTATTGCACCATGCCGGCTCTACTCGTTGGCCAACATTGTGGCCAATGAAAGGAACGTGCATTACAAGGAGGAATATACTTGTAAAGCACGATGAAATGGCGGGTCATTGTCCCTAATGCGACTCAATCCATCTTTATTGTATCATGCCGGCTCTACTCGTTGGCCAACATTGTGGCCAATGAAAGGAGCGTGTATAACAAGGAGGAATATACTTGTAAAGCACGATGAATTGGCTGGTTATTGTCCATAATGCGACTCAATCCATCTTTATCGCACCGAGCCGGCTCTACTCGTTGACCAGCATTGTGGCCAATGAAACGAACGTGCATTACGAGGAGGAATATACTTGTAAAGCACGATGAATTGGCGGGTCATTGTCCCTAATGCGACTTGATCCATCTTTATCACACCATGCCGGCTCTACATGTTGGCCAACATTGTGGCCAATGAAACGAACGTGCATTACGAGGAGGAATATACTTGTAAAGCACGATGAAATGGCAGGTCATTGTCCCTAATGCGACTCGATCCATCTTTATTGTATCATGCCGGCTCTACTCGTTGGCCAACATTGTGGCCAATGAAAGAAACGTGCATTACTAGGAGGAATATACTTGTAAAGCACGATGAATTGGCGGGTCATTGTCCTAATGCGACTCGATCGGCTTGTATCGCACATAATGGTGCATTGCTCTACACCTTGGCCAATAAACGTGTATTACAAGGAGGAATATACTTGTAAAGCACGATGAATTGGCGGGTTATTGTGCTAAATGCGACTCGATCCATCTTTATCGCACCATGCCGGCTCTACTCGTTGGCCAACATTGTGGCTAATGAAACGAACGTGCATTACGAGGAGGAATATACTTGTAAAGCACGATAAATTGGCGGGTCATTGTCCCTAACGCGACTTGATCCATCTTTATCACACCATGCCGGCTCTACATGTTGGCCAACATTGTGGCCAATGAAACGAACGTGCATTACGAGGAGGAATATACTTGTAAAGCACGATGAAATAACGGGTCATTGTCCCTAATGCGACTCGATCCATCTTTATCGCACCTAATGCTAGCTCTACACGTTGGCCAACATTGTAGCCAATGAAACGAACGCGCATTACAAGGAGGAAAATACTTGTAAAGCACGATGAATTGGCGGGTCATTGTCCCTAATGCGACTAGATCGGCCTGTATCGCATCGCACCTAATGTTGGTGCTACTACACGTTAGCCAACAAACGTGTATTACAAGGAGGAATATACTTGTAAAGTACGATAAATTGACGGGTCATTGTCCCTAATGCGACTCGATCCATCTTTATCGCACCTAATGCCGGCTCTACTCGTTGGCCAACATTGTGGCCAATGTAACGAACGTGCATTACGAGGAGGAATATACTTGTAAAGCACGATGATTTGGCGGGTCACTGTCCCAATGCGACTAGATCGGCCTGTATCGCATCGCACCTAATCTTGGTGCTACTACACGTTAGCCAACAAACGTGTATTACAAGGAGGAATATACTTGTAAAGCACGATGAATTGGCGGGTCATTGTCCCTAATGCGACTCGATCCATCTTTATCGCACCATGCCGGCTCGACTCGTTGGCCAACATTGTTTGCCAATGAAACGTACGTGCTTTACGAGGAGGAATATACTTGTAAAGCACGATGATTTAGCGGGTTTTTGACCCTAATGCGACTCGATCGGTCTGTATCGCACCTAATGCCGGCTCTACATGTTGGCCAACATTCTGGTCAATGAAACGAACGTGCATTACCAGAAGGAATATACTTTTAAAGCACGATGAAATTGCGGGTCATTGTCCCTAATGCGTCTCGATCCATCTTTATCGCACCATGCCGGCTCTACTCGTTGGCCAACATTGTAGCCAATGAAACGAACGTGCATTACGAGGAGGAATATACTTGTTAAGCACGATGAATTAGCGGGTTTTTGACCCTAATGCGACTCGATCGGTCTGTATCGCACCTAATGCCGGCTCTACATGTTGGCCAACATTGTGGCCAATGGAACGAACGTGCATTACGAGGAGGAATATACTTGTAAAGCACGATGAATTGGCGGTTCATTGTCCTAATGCGACTCGATCGGCCTGTATCGCACCTAATGGTGCATTGCTCTACACCTTGGCCAATAAACGTGTATTACAAGGAGGAATATACTTTTAAAGCACGATGAATCTACACCTTGGCCAATAAACGTGTATTACAAGGAGGAATATACTTTTAAAGCACGATGAATTGGCGGGTTATTGTGCTTAATGCGACTCGAATCTCGATCCATCTTTATCGCACCATGCCGGCTCTACTCGTTGGCCAACATTGTGGCCAATGAAAGAAACGTGCATTACAAGGAGGAATATACTTGTAAAACACGATGAATTGGCGGGTTATTGTCCATAATGCGACTCAATCCATCTTTATCGCACCGAGCCGGCTCTACTCGTTGACCAACATTGTGGCCAATGAAACGAACGTGCATTACGAGGAGGAATATACTTGTAAAGCACGATGAATTGGCGGGTCATTGTCCCTAATGCGACTTGATCCATCTTTATCACACCATGCCGGCTCTACATGTTGGCCAACATTGTGGCCAATGAAACGAACGTGCATTACGAGGAGGAATATACTTGTAAAGCACGATGAAATGGCAGGTCATTGTCCCTAATGCGACTCGATCCATCTTTATTGTATCATGCCGGCTCTACTCGTTGGCCAACATTGTGGCCAATGAAAGGAACGTGCATTACTAGGAGGAATATACTTGTAAAGCACGATGAATTGGCGGGTCATTGTCCTAATGCGACTCGATCGGCCTGTATCGCACATAATGGTGCATTGCTCTACACCTTGGCCAATAAACGTGTATTACAAGGAGGAATATACTTGTAAAGCACGATGAATTGGCGGGTTATTGTGCTTAATGCGACTCGATCCATTTTTATCGCACCATGCCGGCTCTACTCGTTGGCCAACATTGTGGCTAATGAAAGGAGCGTGCATTACAAGGAGGAATATACTTGTAAAGCACGATGAATTGGCGGGTCATTGTCCCTAATGCGACTCAATCCATTTTTATCGCACCGAGCCGGCTCTACTCGTTGACCAACATTGTGGCCAATGAAACGAACGTGCATTACGAGGAGGAATATACTTGTAAAGCACGATGAATTGGCGGGTCATTGTCCCTAATGCGACTTGATCCATCTTTATCACACCATGCCGGCTCTACATGTTGGCCAACATTGTGGCCAATGAAACGAACGTGCATTACGAGGAGAAATATACTTGTAAAGCACGATGAATTGGCGGGTCATTGTCCCTAATGCGACTTGATCCATCTTTATCGCACCATGCCGGCTCTAATCCAATGAAACGAACGTGCATTACGAGGAAGAATATAATCTACACGTTGGCTAATATTTTGGCCACTAAAACGAACGTGCATTACGAATAGGAATATGCTTCTTAAGCACGATGAATTGGCGGGTCATTGTCCCAATGCGACTTGATCGGCCAACAAACGTGCATTACTACGAGAAATATACTTGAAACACGATGAATTTTTCGGGTTATTGTCCCTAATGCGAATCGATCGGTCTGTATCGCAACTAATGCCTACTCTACACGTTGGCCAACATTGTGACCAATGAACCAAACGTGCATTACAAGACGGAATATACTTGTAAAGCATGCGCTGGTTTTTCGCCAACGTTTATAGAGCCAGCATAATGAGTAGCATCGATCGAGTCGAGACGGTTCGCGATCCTGTTCTCTCCTGATACGTCCCGCTATATAAGAATATGAATATATTTATTCTCTCTCAGTTACACAAGTCCACAGCTGTTGGAAAATACA
Organism: Crambus lathoniellus; assembly: GCA_949710035.1. Lineage (NCBI taxonomy): Eukaryota > Metazoa > Arthropoda > Insecta > Lepidoptera > Crambidae > Crambus > Crambus lathoniellus. The sequence goes on from OX453298.1 coordinate 3,161,971, forward strand.
CAAATAAAGGCACAGGAATTAAATAGAAGTACATAATTTGTATCCCAAGGTGTATTATTATAAGGGATATCTAATAATAAGATATGTCCACTAACGAAATTGCTACCTTTGAAATGGTACGAGACACATCAATATACAGAGATCATAAAGCTGACCAAAGCTTCAGCATTTTCCATCAAAATATAGCTAGTATTCTAGCCAAGAAGAAACCTATCGAGGCTGCGTTAAGCATGCTATCAAGCGATAATAAGGTATTCAACGTTCTCTGCTTTAGCGAAACTTTCATTCAGTTCGGCTGCGAAGAAAAGATTCGAATAGATGGATACAGTCTAGCTGCATCCTTTTCGCGAGTGAAAGGCAAGCGCGGCGGAGTCTGCATATTGTGTAAACAGTATACAAAAACTCGTGATCTACACTGTTTTCTAAGACACTTTCAAGACGAGTATGTGTTCGAATGCTGTGGCATTGAGATTCCTTCGATACAGTGTATCGTGATCTGTCTCTACCGAACACCAGAAACAAAGAATCGGTCAGATTTTTTTCGAAAACTGGAACTTCTTTTGAAGACGCTTAAGCGGGTCACTACCCACAAAGTGGTGATTACAGGCGACCTGAATATAGATATTCTAAAGGTCACCAAGGCATCAAAGGAGCTTAAAAGAATAGCTGAAATTTACTGTTTCCAATTGCATATAACTCGTCCTACCCGCAAGTTGGCGTGCATCGACCAAATATTGAGCAACATCACCGACTCTGGCGCAGTGGGCGATGTTCTTCATCTGAACTTATCAGATCACAATACGGCACAGTTTCTGGAGTTTAGATTCGATTTTCATTCGCGAAATGTTTAATTCTCATGAAAAATACTCGATAGAGAAAATTTTGTGTCAAAACAAAGTCGCGGTGTAAAATAAAGAAATTACATAAAGCTTTATTTTTTTTATATTCTTCTAACGTAGGTCATTCCTTTGCATTTTATTGTCAATGACTTTAATTAAGTACCAAGTCACGTTTTACCCAAGTCACCTTTTGTAAGTCTTTTTCTCAATCATGCTCTGAAATGTTAAAACGGTAGAACGCATCAGCTTGCATTATTTTTTAATACTTTATGGTTGCATGACTGGTCATTTAACATGGCCGCACGAACCAATTTAAAAACCACATTTTTACTTAGAAAATTGCATTTCCTCGCGTTTCGAAAGAAAAGTTTTATACAAGCCTTGTACTGGAAGCTATTTGCATTGCCTCGAATGATTAAAGCCCTCGCCAGCTGCTTGGGCTTAAACCATCCTCGACAATGCAAATGCTAGCTTCCCGTTCTCGGCTGTAATGAACTATTAAATTTTGAACATGACGTAACCCTGTCAACATTAAAACCTTGCCGTGATACATGAAACAGTAATTAATTATTCATAAATTATGACCTAAAAAGTCTATTTAACGTAGAGTATGATTGAGTCTATGAAAAATATGTAAACGTGAAATTATTATTTTGTTTTTTCTGGTATTATGAAAAGTCGCTCATGCTTATAAAAATATGATAATAAATAATTACATTATGCTATAAATCACCATTGGCAATTTCTATGAATGACCACAATCAAGTTTGTATTCGTGATTATGAAAATCAAAACCAGAACAGTTAATCAAAAACAAAAAAAAGAACATGATTAAAATATGTCTAGTTGTACGAGTAAAACAAATATAAATATAATCAAATCTTAAAATATTTTGTCGAAGTTCAAATTAAGTTGCTGAAACATAAATAATTTATTACTGACCTCTCATACTATTATTACCTATTCTTATTATACTGCTTTTAAAATTTACCAAAGTTACTATCTATTCGTATCGTAGACTATGATCAAAAACCTTGTTTTTCATTGCGTTTAAACTATGTTTAAGTAAAATCAAATTATTTTTAGAAAAGTTACTCTATCGGTCTGTATCACACCACACGTCCACACCTAATGCCAGCTCTGCTCTACACGTTGGCCAACATTGTAGCCAATGAAACGAACTTGCATTACAAGGAGGAATATACTTGTAAAGCACGATGAATTGGCGGATCATTGTTCCTAATGCGACTCGATCCATCTTTATCGCACCATGCCGGCTCTACTCGTTGGCCAACATTGTGGCCAATCCAATGAAACGAACGTGCATTACGATACGAGGAGGAATGTACTTGTAAAGCACGATGAAATGGCGGGTCATTGTCCCAATGCGACTAGATCGGCCTGTATCGCATCGCACCTAATGTTGGTGCTACTACAAGTTAGCCAATAAACGTGTATTACCAGGAGGAATATACTTGTAAAGCACGATGAATTGGCGGGTCATTGTCCCTAATGCGACTCAATCCATCTTTATCGCACCAAGCCGGCTCTACTCGTTGACCAACATTGTGGCCAATGAAACGAACGTGCATTACGAGGAAGAATATACTTGTAAAGCACGATGAATTGGCGGGTCATTGTCCCTAATGCGACTTGATCCATCTTTACCGCACCATGCCGGCTCTACTCGTTGGCCAACTTTGTGGCCAATGAAACGAACGTGCATTACGAGTAGGAATATACTTGTAATGAAGCACGATGAATTGGCGGGTCATTGTCCCTAATGCGACTCGATCAATCTTTATCGCACCTAATGCTAGCTCTACACGTTGGCCAACATTGTAGCCAATGAAACGATCGCGCATTACAAGGAAGAAAATACTTGTAAAGCACGATGAATTGGCGGGTCATTGTCCCTAATGCGACTTGATCCATCTTTATCGCACCATGCCGGCTCTACTCGTTGGCCAACTTTGTGGCCAAACTAATGAAACGAACGTGCATTACGAGGAGGAATATTCTTGTAAAGCACGATGAATTGGCGGGTCACTTTCCCAATGCGACTAGATCGGCCTGTATCGCATCGCACCTAATGTTGGTGCTACTACACGTTAGCCAACAAACGTGTATTACAAGGAGGAATATACTTGTAAAGCACGATGAATTGGCGGGTCATTGTCCCTAATGCGACTCGATCCATATTTATCGCACCATTCCGGCTCTACTCGTTGGCCAACATTGTGGAAAAATGAAACGAACGTGCATTACGAGGAGGAATATACTTGTAAAGCACGATGAATTGGCGGGTCACTGTCCCAATGCGACTCGATCGGCCTGTATCGCACCTAATGCCGGTGCGTGCTTCTACACATCTGCAAACAAACGTGTATTACAAGGAGGAATATACTTGTAAAGCACGATGAATTGGCGGGTTATCGTCCCAATGGGACTCGATCGGCCTGTATCGCACCTAATGCCGGTGCGTGCTTCTACACATTGGCAAACAAACGTGTATTACAAGGAGGAATATACTTGTAAAGCACGATGAAGTGGCGGGTCATTGTCCCTAATGCGACTGTATCCATCTTTATCGCACCATGCCGGCTCTACTCGTTGGCAAAAATTGTGGCCAATGAAAGGAACGTGCATTACAAGGAGGAATATACTTGTAAAGCACGAAGAAATGGCGGGTCATTGTCGCTAATGCGACTCAATCCATCTTTATTGTATCATGCCGGCTCTACTCGTTGGCCAACTTTGTGGCCAATGAAACGAACGTGCATTACGAGGAGGAATATACTTGTAAAGCACGATGAATTGGCGGGTTACTGTCCCAATGCGACTAGATCGGCCTGTATCGCATCGCACCTAATGTTGGTGCTACTACACGTTAGCCAACAAACGTGTATTACAAGGAGGAATATACTTGTAAAGCACGATGAATTGGCGGGTCATTGTCCCTAATGCGACTCAATCCATCTTTATCGCACCATGCCGGCTCTACTCGTTGGCCAACATTGTAGCCAATGAAACGAACGTGCATTACGAGGAGGAATATACTTGTAAAGCACGATGAAATGGCGGGTTATTGTCCCAATGCGACAAAATCGGCCTGTATCGTACCATGCCGGCTCTACTCGTTGGCCAACATTGTGGCAAATGAAAGGAACGTGCATTACAAGGAGGAATATACTTATAAATAAAACACTTTCACGGATTTTTTCACGCAATTATCTATATATATAAAATTGAGTGGACATAACTCACTCATCACGAAATCTCGAAAACTACTGGACCAACGAAGATGTAATTTGGCAGGAAGGTAGATTATGCCTAGGAGACGTCCGCTAAGAACGGATTTTAGGAAACTCCCCCCCTAAAGGGGTAAAATGGGGGGGTTAAGGTTATATGAAACTTCTTCATTAATGGATTTAGAAGCATGAAAATTGGTACGTTGGATACTGGTTATGACTGAAAATGATCTGAGTAAGAAAAGTAAAAAAATCTCCCCCTTAATAGGGTAAAATGGGGAGGTAAAGTTTATATGGAACTTCTTCATTTCTGAACTTAGAAGTTTGAAAATTGGTATGTTGAATACTGATCACGATTGAAAATTATCTGCGTAAGCGAAGTTTAAAAACTCCCCGATAATGGGGTAAAACGGGCGGATTAAGCTTATATGGAACTTCCTCATTTCTAAACTTAGAAGTATGAAAATTGGTATGTTGGATACTGGTCACGATTGAAAATGATCTGCGTATGCGAAGTTATAAAAAACCCATAATAGGGTAGAAAGGGGGGATTAAGGCTTATATGAAAACTTCCTCATTTCTGGAGTTAGGAGTATGGAAATTGGTATAAAAAATACTAGGTCATCATTAAAAATGATCTGCGCAGGCAAAATAAAAAAACACCTAATAGGGTAGCCCTTTCTACCCTAATTGAACTCTGAGCGGGAAAATTTCATACGGTTTTTTTAACTCGAAAAAAGTACAGTTCCCTTGGGATACAGTTTTTTTGTTCACTTTATTCAATGAAGCATGGGTCCCATGACAGCTCATTTTCGTGCAAAGCAAACAATTCTTTATGCTTTAGAATAAAACTCAAGAGAATCAGTATTACACATTTTTTAGCAAAGTATTGACTTAATTTTTTGCATTTTGGTAGTTGAAGAGAAGGAGAATGTCCGAATATTATTCATACGATAGTAGCTCCTGTTTGTCTAGGTATCGTAACCTTCTTATGCCTAAACCACGGGTAGCGTGCTCGGCCTGCGATCGATGAGGTTATGTTACTTTTGCAATGGTCTATCATGGGATTGCTGTTAAAAAATATATCGTGCTTTGGAAGACACGATAAGCTGATGTTTCTGGCTGCATTTGGATTGGTTAGTACACCATAACTTCAATGGGTCCGTGTGGAAGGTCATGGCCCATTCTCCTTATCCATCTATATGAAGGCCTGTGCCCCAGCAGCGGGGACATTAAAATAGATTGATGATGGTACTGATGAGACCTTAGAGAATACATATCTATCTACTTTTTGACACAAAATTTTGCGATGTAGTACCTACTCGCAGACGTAGTCGTAGACGTAGTAGTATAAATGCGAAATTGTATATGCTCACGTCAAAACGGCTGAACCAATTTTGATGATATTTGGAATGGAGATAGTTTGAGCTTCCGGGTGCTCCTACTAATAACTCCTACTGATAGGAGCACCGGGACACCCATGTCCTGATGCTAGGAAGGACATAGGCAAATTGTAACCGCGGGAATAAGGCTCATTCCCATGGTAAAATAAGTTTTAGCTCGGGCAAAGCTGTAGATTGGAATTGGTATTTAAGGCGATAGTTTGAGTTCATGGGAAGGATGATGTTTAGAATAGAGACAGTTTAAGGCCCTGGAAAGGACATATTTTACTTTTTACCGCGGGAAATCTCATTGTAAGGAAAAATCACTTTAAGCGCGGGCTAATTTGGGGGCAGAAATTGGTATTTAAGTAAATAATTTGAGACCCTGGCAAGGATTATAATACCATATTCCCACGGGGAAATCAATAAGTAGGTATTATTTGTTTGTCCGTCTTTCACGTCCAAACGGAGTAACGGATCAATGTGATTTTTGGTACGGGGGTAGATTGGGAGCTGGAGAATGACATAGTTTATCCCGGAAAATATAACATTCCATTCCAGGATAATGCTGTGTAGTACACGCGGGCGAAGCCGCGGGCGGAAAGCTAGTATATTATATAATTATTAGGAATATACTTGTTAAGCACGATGAATTAGCGGGTTTTTGACCCTAATGCGACTCGATCGGTCTGTATCGCACCTAATGCCGGCTCTACATGTTGGCCAACATTGTGGCCAATAGAACGAACGTGCATTACGAGGAGGAATATACTTGTAAAGCACGATGAAATGGCGGGTCACTGTCACAATGCGACAAGATCAGCCTGTATCGCACCTAATGCTGGTGCGTGCATCTACACCTTGGCCATCAAACGTGTATTACAAGAAGGAATATACTTGAAAGCACGATGAATTGGCGGGCTATTGTCCTTAATGCGACTCGATCCATCTTTATTGCACCATGCCGGCTCTACTCGTTGGCCAACATTGTGGCCAATGAAAGGAACGTGCATTACAAGGAGGAATATACTTGTAAAGCACGATGAAATGGCGGGTCATTGTCCCAAATGCGACTCAATCCATCTTTATTGTATCATGCCGGCTCTACTCGTTGGCCAACATTGTGGCCAATGAAAGGAACGTGTATTACAAGGAGGAATATACTTGTAAAGCACGATGAATTGGCTGGTTATTGTCCATAATGCGACTCAATCCATCTTTATCGCACCGAGCCGGCTCTACTCGTTGACCAGCATTGTGGCCAATGAAACGAACGTGCATTACGAGGAGGAATATACTTGTAAAGCACGATGAATTGGCGGGTCATTGTCCCTAATGCGACTTGATCCATCTTTATCACACCATGCCGGCTCTACATGTTGGCCAACATTGTGGCCAATGAAACGAACGTGCATTACGAGGAGGAATATACTTGTAAAGCACGATGAAATGGCAGGTCATTGTCCCTAATGCGACTCGATCCATCTTTATTGTATCATGCCGGCTCTACTCGTTGGCCAACATTGTGGCCAATGAAAGAAACGTGCATTACCAGGAGGAATATACTTGTAAAGCACGATGAATTGGCGGGTCATTGTCCTAATGCGACTCGATCGGCTTGTATCGCACATAATGGTGCATTGCTCTACACCTTGGCCAATAAACGTGTATTACAAGGAGGAATATACTTGTAAAGCACGATGAATTGGCGGGTCATTGTCCCTAATGCGACTTGATTCATCTTTATCGCACCATGCCGGCTCGACTCGTTGGCCAACATTGTTTGCCAATGAAACGAACGTGCTTTACGAGGAGGAATATACTTGTAAAGCACGATGATTTAGCGGGTTTTTGACCCTAATGCGACTCGATCGGTCTGTATCGCACCTAATGCCGGCTCTACATGTTGGCCAACATTCTGGTCAATGAAACGAACGTGCATTACCAGAAGGAATATACTTTTAAAGCACGATGAAATTGCGGGTCATTGTCCCTAATGCGTCTCGATCCATCTTTATCGCACCATGCCGGCTCTACTCGTTGGCCAACATTGTAGCCAATGAAACGAACGTGCATTACGAGGAGGAATATACTTGTTAAGCACGATGAATTAGCGGGTTTTTGACCCTAATGCGACTCGATCGGTCTGTATCGCACCTAATGCCGGCTCTACATGTTGGCCAACATTGTGGCCAATGGAACGAACGTGCATTACGAGGAGGAATATACTTGTAAAGCACGATGAATTGGCGGTTCATTGTCCTAATGCGACTCGATCGGCCTGTATCGCACCTAATGGTGCATTGCTCTACACCTTGGCCAATAAACGTGTATTACAAGGTGGAATATACTTTTAAAGCACGATGAATTGGCGGGTTATTGTGCTTAATGCGACTCGATCCATCTTTATCGCACCATGCCGGCTCTACTCGTTGGCCAACATTGTGGCCAATGAAAGAAACGTGCATTACAAGGAGGAATATACTTGTAAAACACGATGAATTGGCGGGTTATTGTCCATAATGCGACTCAATCCATCTTTATCGCACCGAGCCGGCTCTACTCGTTGACCAACATTGTGGCCAATGAAACGAACGTGCATTACGAGGAGGAATATACTTGTAAAGCACGATGAATTGGCGGGTCATTGTCCCTAATGCGACTTGATCCATCTTTATCACACCATGCCGGCTCTACATGTTGGCCAACATTGTGGCCAATGAAACGAACGTGCATTACGAGGAGGAATATACTTGTAAAGCACGATGAAATGGCAGGTCATTGTCCCTAATGCGACTCGATCCATCTTTATTGTATCATGCCGGCTCTACTCGTTGGCCAACATTGTGGCCAATGAAAGGAACGTGCATTACTAGGAGGAATATACTTGTAAAGCACGATGAATTGGCGGGTCATTGTCCTAATGCGACTCGATCGGCCTGTATCGCACATAATGGTGCATTGCTCTACACCTTGGCCAATAAACGTGTATTACAAGGAGGAATATACTTGTAAAGCACGATGAATTGGCGGGTTATTGTGCTTAATGCGACTCGATCCATTTTTATCGCACCATGCCGGCTCTACTCGTTGGCCAACATTGTGGCTAATGATAGGAGCGTGCATTACAAGGAGGAATATACTTGTAAAGCACGATGAATTGGCGGGTCATTGTCCCTAATGCGACTCAATCCATTTTTATCGCACCGAGCCGGCTCTACTCGTTGACCAACATTGTGGCCAATGAAACGAACGTGCATTACGAGGAGGAATATACTTGTAAAGCACGATGAATTGGCGGGTCATTGTCCCTAATGCGACTTGATCCATCTTTATCACACCATGCCGGCTCTACATGTTGGCCAACATTGTGGCCAATGAAACGAACGTGCATTACGAGGAGAAATATACTTGTAAAGCACGATGAATTGGCGGGTCATTGTCCCTAATGCGACTTGATCCATCTTTATCGCACCATGCCGGCTCTAATCCAATGAAACGAACGTGCATTACGAGGAAGAATATAATCTACACGTTGGCTAATATTTTGGCCACTAAAACGAACGTGCATTACGAATAGGAATATGCTTCTTAAGCACGATGAATTGGCGGGTCATTGTCCCAATGCGACTTGATCGCCCAACAAACGTGCATTACTTCGAGAAATATACTTGGAACACGATGAATTTTTTGGGTTATTGTCCCTAATGCGAATCGATCGGTCTGTATCGCAACTAATGCCTACTCTACACGTTGGCCAACATTGTGACCAATGAACCAAACGTGCATTACAAGACGGAATATACTTGTAAAGCATGCGCTGGTTTTTCGCCAACGTTTATAGTGCCAGCATAATGAGTAGCATCGATCGAGTCGAGACCGTTCGCGATCCTGTTCTCTCCTGATACGTCCCGCTATATAAGAATATGAATATATTTATTCTCTCTCAGTTACACAAGTCCACAGCTATTGGAAAATACACAAATAAAGGCACAGGAATTAAATAGAAGTACATAATTTGTATCCCAAGGTGTATTATTATAAGGGATATCTAATAATAAGATATGTCCACTAACGAAATTGCTACCTTTGAAATGGTACGAGACACATCAATATACAGAGATCATAAAGCTGACCAAAGCTTCAGCATTTTCCATCAAAATATAGCTAGTATTCTAGCCAAGAAGAAACCTATCGAGGCTGCGTTAAGCATGCTATCAAGCGATAATAAGGTATTCAACGTTCTCTGCTTTAGCGAAACTTTCATTCAGTTCGGCTGCGAAGAAAAGATTCGAATAGATGGATATAGTCTAGCTGCATCCTTTTCGCGAGTGAAAGGCAAGCGCGGCGGAGTCTGCATATTGTGTAAACAGTATACAAAAACTCGTGATCTACACTGTTTTCTAAGACACTTTCAAGACGAGTATGTGTTCGAATGCTGTGGCATTGAGATTCCTTCGATACAGTGTATCGTGATCTGTCTCTACCGAACACCAGAAACAAAGAATCGGTCAGATTTTTTTCGAAAACTGGAACTTCTTTTGAAGACGCTTAAGCGGGTCACTACCCACAAAGTGGTGATTACAGGCGACCTGAATATAGATATTCTAAAGGTCACCAAGGCATCAAAGGAGCTTAAAAGAATAGCTGAAATTTTCTGTTTCCAATTGCATATAACTCGTCCTACCCGCAAGTTGGCGTGCATCGACCAAATATTGAGCAACATCACCGACTCTGGCGCAGTGGGCAATGTTCTTCATCTGAACTTATCAGATCACAATACGGCACAGATTCTGGCGTTTAGAGTCGATTCTCATTTATGAATAATACACGATAGAGAAAACTTGATGTCAAACTTGTTAAATAAAAACATTACAAAAAGCTTTGATTTTTTTATATTCTTCTAAGAACGTAATTCCTTTTAGTTCTATTTGTCAATGACTTTAATTAAGTCACCTTTTATCCCAAAGTTACCTTTAGTAAGTCTGTTTAAAAGTCTTATTTATAACTAGCTTTCCACCCGCGGCTTCGCCCGCGTGGACATTCAAACGTCGTGTACGTTATCCCGCGGGAATGTGATTTTTTTCGGGATAAAAAGTAGCCTATGTTCCTCTCCAGGCTTCAAAGTATCTGTGTCCCAAATTTCAGCCAAATCCGTTCAGCCGTTTTGGCGTGATTGAGTAACAAACATTCAAACATCCAAACATCTAAACTTTCACAGTTATAATATTAGTAGAATATACCATTTGTTATATTATTTCAAAATACAATGCCAGAAGCAACGACTACAAAGTAATCAACCGTTAGGGAAACATCCACAGCACGTGCCATCAGCAATAAATGCTTGAAGCACCATTATTTATAATAATCAAACAGATTCTAACTACTTACCTACCTAATTTATAGATTTAAGGTGTTATAAACAAAACTAAATGCGTTATGCTAAAAATATGCGGTTTCTTCCTGTCTGTGTTATTAGAAATAGACATTTATTTATATGATTTTTCTTTCTGTTTCAGGTACAGTAACATGCCTATCTATAACGTCTTATTACGACTCCGGTTTGAAGGTAAACTTGCAAAAGATGTTCTTAACTGTCCACATCAGTAGCTCATGTCATAGTAGTCAACTAGAAACTATCAAAAGTTGGTTCTCCAAAGACGTCGCCGTCGTTGATACCAAAGAAATCGGGGTTTATTAGTCTCATGGACTCGTTTAATTTAATTGCAGCTTCCTGTCGCGTTCATTTGCGACCAACATAGCCTTCGCTGTTGTCGACACACATTTTGACACTCGCCTATTTTAAGACGCACCTAAAAGTGATTTTGTTTCACTCGGTGTTATTAACCTGCCGAGTTATTTTAGCGACTAAGATGGTGCTCATTTTGCACGTCGCCCGTTGATCAAAGCCCGCCTATGCCACTGATTTCCGACGCGACGGTTATACTAATTGGTCGGATTTCAGAAGACACTTTTGTTGCCGTTGTGTCGCACGGCTGTTGCGAATCGCACGCCATGACGGATTCATACGTTTCCGATTTCGCAGAAACCTCGAATTTGACCCGACTCTGTACTTATAACCGGCAAGTTTGTTGGTTAGGGTCTTTCTTTCAAGTAAGTCCTTAATTATTACAGCTTTCACCATTTCTTTCTTTTTTCATAACTCTTGGGAACTTAGCACTGAGACTTCCTTATCTGTTTCAAGATTTTACAATAGTATACATACGACTACATGCGCATCTTTCACAGAAATAAATCCCATAATTAGCGTCAATTAGTCTCTTCTCTGGGTTATCCCCGAAGAATTAAATTTTAATTTCTTGAAACAACAGTCACGATTACTAGAGTCGTTGTATTTTCCCTTTTGGCACTTTGCTTGTTGTTCAAAATTGGCACGAGATTCAAACCGGAGCAGTACCCGAGAAATGAAATGGTGATATCCGAAGGTTTGAATTAAAGAGACACTTAGCGGGAACATTAATGTACGACAAGGGTCGAACTTAGTCATTTGTTTGAAATAGCCGAGCAACTGTTGCGAATTGTAACTAATGGTCGCACTGTCGCGAGCCGATTGCAAGACCGCTGTTTTATGATTAATTGTTAACGAATTTAATCTTCTCGTTCAAGACAGGCAGGTATATCATACTTAGCGCTGCAAGACGATTGACTAATATAAGATGACGCTCATTTATTATTATAATAAAACTTTCCTAGTGATTCTATTACGAGTATCACTAAAAAGCGAACGCTTCAGAGATTAAAATAATGGATTTATACAGTGAGAACTTTTGCCAATTGAATCGGGCACTGCGTGTAGCAAAATTGGTCAAGGTTAGTGTCATACGAAAGTCATCGGGGTGATTCTTATCTTAGTATGCAGAAACGAGGAATGCCAATTCGGCGCATTGTTTCTCTAATGGCAGCTGCAGTGTAAACAGTAGCGTGAGAAGTGCGCCCACGGTCCGTAGGCGGGTTCTCACGGCGTCCCCACGCACTTGCAGTTGCAGCATCATAGCGTGTAGAGTGCGCCACTGTCACTTAGATGCGATCTCCTTTTTGTTTTAACTCTTAAATCTTCAAGGTTAAAGTAGCACAACTTTAAGATGTACTGCCTACGTTAGTATAGTACCTACCTACACTTGTACTTGATATAATTTTGGCATTTTCCCCTCTAACCACTGGCTGTTGTCATTCCTATAAAATGGCAGCTGCCTCTTTCAAATACCGTAAGCATTGCAAGAACGGTATAACTTTTATTCCACAACAAAAAAATAATCTATGAATCACGATTCAGGCCTGCCCCAAATTCTACTTTCAGTTTTTGAAATTATCTAGGTATAGTTTTTCTTAGATTTCTATGAAATTTGAGGTACGTCTCCTTCCTTTAATTTGTATTTTTGAAAGTATTTAAAGGAAGCAATAAATAATCACATAATTTTTTAATATATCATTGCCTTGTCACATTTTTATTGGTGTATCAATCTGATGACAGTTTTATATTTAGACAGTTTCTGTTCGAATCATAGTACATTATAATAAAATGCACAGTGCACCTGAAAAGCGTAATCTCGTAAGTAATCTGAATCGGCGCTTGGTGTGTGATAGCGTTGAAAGTCGTCTTTATCATCACATTCATTTTGTGCTGCGTTAGGGCCTTTAACGTCACACCACAGTGTGTCACACCATGTGCTTGTCTGTTTGTTTTTATATCTTTCTTTTTTTCTGTTAACTATATTGTTTGCTGATTGTTATTCTCTGTTATTTGTTTGAATGTGTTATGTGGTGTGTCCGTTAATAAATGTGGTTTCTTTCTTTCTTTCACATTCTTTCCTATAAACCGACCCGTGGTAAACAAACTGAAATGTTAAATTTTTACATGTCTGTCAAAATGCTTTGTAACACTCGGACAAATTCTTCTGTTTCTCACATTACAATACATATAGGTATGAATGTAGTCTTTACCAACAAGCTACAAATATCAATTTACATAAAATGGGCACTATAAAATCCATACCGTACGTTAAGACTTATGCAATTTACGCGTTAGTATAATACTTTCATTAAATCGTAAAGAGAAATGCCCTTATTCAGCTATCAAATCTACTTACGTAATTTTAATAAAGTTGTAGTAAAATTGTGGAGTGACCATTTCGCGCGGCCGCGGCCGGGTGTGCCGCAATTGAGAGCGCGCGGCCGTAATGAGAATAATGATGGAAGCTTGCGCCATAGATCGGGCGCGTGCGCCGCCTGCCGATACGATACCTGCCACTTGCGTAAATACGGTAGCTAAGCCTCACCAGATTAGATTCGAACGATCACAAATGAGCTTGGGACTCGTAATTTGTTCACAACTCAGCCAATATTTCATTGAAAGCTATAAGGAAGCTGTACACAGTAAGTGTGACAAGATTGCGATGGTCGATAGGTTGTATTCGTATAATACATACAATGTCGTTTTAAGTCTAGTAAAAGTTTATAAAGGTGAGCATAATTTCTTTATTATCGACATGTTTTCTAATTACAATTACAACACTAAGCGTTACAAATTTAAAAAAATTGAATATACCCGCTTTGTCATTTATTAAATTTTTACAAATTTTCTTTTCGTCACGTCTCGTTTAACTGTTTCTTTTACGCCTAAAGTGAGGGTAGTAGAAATAATAATTGACATGTGGCTCAAAAACTAGACTTGAGGGATACCACATAATAATGTTGGAACATTTAATCTATGACTCATTACTATTACTTACATTATTTAATTTTATACATTACATTCCAGCTAACAGTTAAAGAGTGTACCAAAATCGTGAAACGCAGTGTTACTTATCTTGCTTTTCCTTCTTAAGCATAAAGATTTTAAATTTAATGATATCATAAAGGTAACGGGATTAAAACTTTTATTAGTACTTACTTATTACGAACTTTGAAAGCCAGACTTATAGCATAACGGAAGACAATCAGATACTGTAAACGAAATGTAAACAAGTAGAGCAAAACTTGCAGGATTGTGCACGCGTTATACCGATAGATAAATATTTCATGGAATATCAACTGGGTCATATTGCATCAATAGAACGATGCACGCGAACGTTAAAGACACCATGGCTCGCTGATTGTGAATGCAACTCGGTAATTTTCTCGTGTCACGAACACCAACGCGATGCACGGATTTCAACTCGAAATATTCGAGAGGATACTCTTTGTTGGAATCCATTCTTTTGCGATTGTATTTTGATGATGCAAAATAAAACTCGTGATAATTTCTGTAAAGACGGACTTCCCACCGTATTACAATGAGCATTTTGAGCATCTATTGATACTCCTTCACCTCAACTACATCTGTCTATAATTATGTGGAAGTAGCATAATTACAACACACATCTACGAAATCTTGCATAATATTTCCCATTGCATGTGTTATTAAGGGCTGTGTGTGTATTTATGCATAGAAATAATTATGCATTAGTTTGTTTGTTTCCACAACTGTTCGGCTTATCCTGGCCTGAGTACTTCCTGTTTGTGTTCATAAATTGTATTAGAAGTGCAATCATGAATAAGTATACTGCAAGTGTAATGCATTATTATCAGTTTTTGTTTTTGCTTAATTTTTATATTCGTTTTTACTAAATATATTTGCAATATTTTTGCGTGTACTACTTGTGTTTTCGTTTATTAGTTTTTTTGGGTCTTTTTCATTTATGCTAGGAGTATTAATGTCGATATCTATCATAGTGCATTGTATGTAACTATATGCAACCAACTGGTGTCTAATTTTGCAATGTATTTGTATCTGTCGACACAGCTTCTTAGAAATCGAGCAGGACCACGCCGGGAAGTCGGGAATCGTTTTCTTGGAACTGTAACGAGTCGTTGTCGTCCTTCACGTTCGACAAAAAGATCACCGCGAGCCACGATGACAGCCGCTGGTTAGCTTTACGACGCGCTGCGTAATATATCGCTCACAGCCACCATTGAAACGCAAAGATGTACTCGTAATTAGGGGAATTAACATAAGCGGCACCGTAATTGTCTCTTACAGAACATCGCAATAGATCATCGAACTGCGTCCACGTAGGCGGGTCGTCGCACTCGGGCTCGCCGCGAGTAATCGGATACTCCCCGATGTTGGCCAAATCTCCTAAATGTGCTGTGCTAAGCAGGTCAGATGCTGTTCATTAGACGAATTCCGGCCACAGCCCGTAGCTGCAAAAAGTGTTTTGCGTCATTTCGCCACTCGGATGGTCGGTTGGTGGGAGAGCTTTTTTTTCACGATCACTTGTCGGAACGCTTGTCCGACGGTCCGTCACGCGGACATTGACCGTGGCTCCACTATTTAGGGTGTTCGGTTACTACGCGAACATTTTTAACCACACGCCCGATGAACTGACAAGTTAACTGTTTTACATCCTCGATCATTCGTGTCAAACTATTTTGCTATAGTAAAACATTTTGTTTAGTAACTACTTAGAAAGTTATCATCGTTAGGTACGTTAAAATAAAGAGTGACAAATAGTCTATCAACAAAGCCTCATTCATTCCAAAGTTTAATATTAAAGCTTTCAGCCAACTTGTGCGTGCCAAAAATGTTAACTACCCAGCTTTTACAAAAGTTTTTCACTTATCTAGATTGTTTCATCCATCAATGACTTTTGAAAGTTGTTTTATTACCATGGAAAACTTGCTCCTTAAATTATTTAATACAACATTTTAAATATTCATGATTAATTCAAGTGATAATAAAATGATTCATATCTTAAGCTTTATTTTGTTATTTTTCTCTACATATTGTGTAGAGTTTTTCTTCTAATTAGAACTTCCTTCACGAGTGATGGGTCCGGCGATCGCTTGTATAGCAGCATGTAAATCAAGGTGTTCAGGCTGTGCGTGCTAGTTGTATTATGTATAGATAGTACGGTGAGCGGGTATCGGGCGGGCGGCGTACACGCGGCGAGCGCGCCCAGTCAGAGTGTCGCCGCGCCACCAGACGCACGCGCTGCTTGCACGTGCAGCCGACGCCGTTCTACAACTTCTTCATCACTTAACTTTATCGCTGGACTCATTCGAAACGTCATTTCATTACATAAACAATGTCTGTTTGCATGTACCTCGTATGCCCGTGGTTCTTTCTCGTGATCTACCTCGCTTTCCTGATGCTGGACGTGTGAGCGGGTTGTGTAGTGCGTCGGATACGTACTCCCGACGGCTGTGACCGAGCGGCGGTGCTAGGAGGCTAGCCCGCAGAGCGCAGACGCGGCGGCGCGATCGATACTCGCGTCCGGCGGATCGGTGTCGGAGGCGCTTCGCGCGAGCAAACACGCGGGTGGTGTTGGCCCGCGGTGCCGCGTGCCGGGAGCGCCGGTGGTGTTATGCGGGGCGGTTGCGGCCGCTGGGAGCAGTAGGCCGTCACGATCGCTCCGCACGCGTCCAGCACGCGGCCGCGCGGCGCCGCGATGAGCGCGGCCACGCCGGAGGTGCGCGGCCCGCCGGCGGACGCTTCGCCGGCCGTCGTGCTGCCCAGGATTAAGCCGGACCTGGGCCTCAATGACTCGACCCTATTCGCTGTCTACTGCTTCATTAAGAATTTCATTGGGTAAGCATTGGACGCATTGCAGGGTTCGCAGAGGACGCCGCTGTAGCCCGCGTCGCCATCGCTACCGCCCCACTCAACCCGTTCACTATCTTTTACTTCAGAATTCTTACTATTGATCTGATTGAATATTGGAACATTACTTTAGGAATAATCCTTGACTGACCTTACTCGTCCAACAACCAACCAACCTATATGTTACCCTTTTTTAGGACTCGGCTTTAGAAAATGGCCACGGTGTGTCTCTACAATGTTGGCTTATGTGATTTGTAGTACGGACATATTGATCGCTTTCTCGTATTGACCCTGGAATGTCTTGTTTTCTTGTTTGAATAAAAGATATCATAGAATTAAGTATAAACTAAGTTTCAATGTTTCTAATGCACAATCAGATCAAGTCCTTATGGTGTATTCGGATCGGAAGTCACACCAGCTGTTATGTTGTTGTTTGTCTATCATTCAGTCTCTAACCTTGAATCAATGGTTTACTGCTAACATTGTCATTGTTAAGTTATCTTTAAAACAGTAAACAATCGAATGTGTTTAATGCGACATTATCATAATTCATTAATTACTCAACGACTTTGTGTTGTGTTATTATTTTATGTTTTGACTTTTAATTTTATCTAGTCGCCTTATTTTATTCTTAATAATACTACAAACGGCAGTCTACTCCTTCGTACGCGTTGTAGTTTTTTTAGATCCATACAAACATTCGACCCCTATTGCAAACCCATCTAAGGCCCGTATTCTAGAACGACAGATCTCTTCTCAAGTATAGTTAGAAAGAGATGAATGTGTTCGTTGCATGCATGTATTTGCATCCCTTTTAACAGAGTGCACTTAAGTGTTGTTCTAGAATACGGCCCTAAGATTCCCGAAACATATTGTATACCGAACATCAGTCAAAAGCAGCGTCTTAATATTTTTCTGCCTACATCAAATAAGTACTAAAATACCAATACTCCATAACGGTAGCCAATAATCCTGTCACGTTTGACACATTTTTTTATCATTTATATGCTATCTGAAGCCATTTTTATGCTAAAGTCATAGACAGACAACGTTGTTAAGCTATAGTCGCCCTTAGATAACTTTTATTTTGTGACAGAATAGAACTTAGTTCTTTGTTTAGTTTGTCACCTTATGCAACAAAACGTCTGTCTGTTGTCAATAGCAGCTTATTTCTGTCAATATTGATTTTACCTTTAAAAACCTATCGCTGTTTGTCAAAGAGTGTCTATATCTCAAGGGTTTGGCCTACAAACATCAGCGGTTGCATACCAAGACCGCTTAACCTTGACGAACACCTTCGTCCACGCCTATGTTTACCCTTTTTATCGGCGCAGAATTGGAAGAAACTGATAAATAACCACCACGCCAAAACACTACATTAAACATCTGCACTTTTCAAAATATTCTAACGCCGTAAATTTATCCCAAATGTAAACACACGCTGGGGCATTCTGTGTACAGTTTTGTGTTAAAAATACTTTCAGTTGGAAAATGCTTGGTAGCCCACGCGAAGAAATTTGATTTACAAGGATTTCTTAAACAATAGCATTGTTGTCATGGTAATAGTGATTTTAATGTTTTGGGGCATGCAAATCATGCTAATTTAATTATGTTTCTCGTGGATACGTTGCCTTGGAAACAACTTCTTGTAAATAATAACATAGATATTCAAAGTGTGATTGTTCAAATCAGTCGCGCAATATAATATGATTGGTTACTTCTATTCTACTAAGCTGATATCAATGGCTATGAAAATAAGGAAACAAAAGTGTTAATGATGTAAGTAAACTTTGTATTCACAATATTCACATAAATCTTGAAAGTTAATAACTCAAAACAATATTCTTTTATATCATCATTGTATAAAACCCTTCTTTGATTTGACAAGAATTTGTCACGAATTTTAAGATTGATCTACTCGTGGGTTAGTTACAACTTACAAGGTAACTTGTTCTTATTTCCGTTGTTGTCATTTGTTGTTATTTCCAGTCCATTTTCCAAATACTAGCACCAAATCTTTCCTATGCATTTGGCTTGCTAGATTTCTGTAATGATACCTTATTGAGTAATTAGTTGAGGAACAAATTGCAACAATAAAGGGCGTAGCGTTACGCCAGCCGAAGTTCGTTGGGAGAAAGTGTTCGTTTAGACTTTAGAAAGTAAGCTTTGTTTTGTTTTCGTGTTCAGCTGTTGTGGTCCTTCGCTCGCTAGATAAGCCCTGCCCATTTGATATACCGGTATGATATAACTCACCGCCAGCTTGGAACATATACTAACTTAATTTAAACCCAAGAAATTGCTTTTTCGTCTTAAGTTTTAAACTTTTTTATCCATAAGGTCTGATTTGCTTTGAAAGTTCAATGTGACAATTTCTGTTGATGTCTTTGTCACATAGTGTCATTGAAATGTCATTCAGATTTTAAATGTATGGGAATTGTTAATGAAACTGATATAGCACTTTCCAGGGGGGCTACCGGCAAAAAAATATGGATATGGACATGGGCTTCATTTGACATTTGAAGCCCATATTTTGTCCTTATATGGGCTTTATATGTCAAATGAAGCCCATGTCCATATCCATATTTTTTGCCGGTAGCCCAGCTGTTCCACTATACAACTTAGTACCGTAGTAAATATATCAGAAAACTACTTAACACCATTCCAATTAAGTTTTTGCGCGAACTACTTATAACTTTTCTATTTTTCTTTAAACGAAATTTGGCTGATATTTGAGGATTTGAATTGTCCGCCATACCAAGTTCATCTGGTTACGTAAACTTGGAAGTCTAGGCAGTCTGGTGGTTAAAAGACTCCCCAAATGCCCACCAGGTATCCAGTTATACACCAGTTATCAAACTCAAAGTAACCCTCTGTCCACTTGGATCCATTGCAAATTTCTCTAAAATTATATTCCCTGATTTAGTCCGTAAACAAGTTTATTCGGTTATATATATGTTGTGTTGTAGAATTTAAGGTATATATGGTTTACCCGCTTGCATGGCAGCATAATTATTACATTTTTCGTGAATGTATTTGTAAATAAGATTTGCATGTGTAATATTCATACCTAAGACGCAATTTCTAATGTGCCTAGAATCACTTGGCAACCTTTCTTTACTAATGCATTTGCAATTAACAGTAAGTTTCCATTCTGCATATCTAAGCAGATTGACGCTCTATTTACAAGCATTATGATTGAGTGCATTGAAACGTTTTCGCAATTAATATAAAGTTAGTAGTATCGTTTGCATTCTTTATTATCAAGTTTGGAGTTAAATTAGTGCCACTTATTTATCCAAATAGTGAGAAGTACTAATTTTGTCTTGTACTGTAACACCCAGATTAAATTGACTCACATTCTTATACATTTACATTTTGCTTCAAAAATATTGTTTTAGACCAAGAGGGCCCAGTTTGCACCGATTACATCAAATTACTGATTAAAATATTTAAAGTCACGAAAAAAATTGTCCTAGATTAAACTGTAAAAATATCTCTTTGATTTTCGTACCTCTCGTTCAAAATTTTCAAATCTGTGCGATCGGAGCACTGTGCTCTTTCATTTTCAAGGAAATCTTCTTCGGGCACAACCATTTCCTATGCGCGAGTCGACTGCACGCGGATGATTTAGCATTTAATTATAAATGCAAGTTGCTGCTTTGTTGCACCGGGCATCATCACTTTCACAATAAGGAAAGGGAAAGTCTGTGGTGCCCGGCCCATTCCCTTGCGGTCAGCTCTGATCGGGCTATCGGGCTAATTTTGTTTATTTCATTTCCAAATGATTGCCCACTAATCTCGCGATTTCACTCATACTCCCTCAATTTCACAAATTATTTCCAATTTTATAGCTCCCCCTTGATTTTCCTTTAACAATAAGAAATTTCACAATGACGCAACATTAGTATAACGCTAGTTTGTGCGGTCGTTTATGCAACAATATAGATAACATCGCCATTGCTTATCACTACATCAATCTCCTTTGGGGATTCGTGAGGCGTACACACTTGTCATGTCTGTCTTCGTTCTACGTCCTGTACTGGATAGTTTTAACTTTATAGGTATCATTAATATAGAATTTATTAGGCTTACAATTTTTCATGGGTAAGGTAGTGAGTCCGTAGTCCATTATCACCATTTGTTAGTTCTCTGTTCCGACTATCTTTTAAATGATAAGCTAAATGTTACGCTAATGGGTATACCGACATATTATAACCCCTGTCGATCAGCTGTCCCCGACGCACCGATGCGTCCGATACGATACGACATGGTGCGTGCTGTTTCATACCCACTCCTACGTAACAACTTGCGTAATCCACATTGAAGGCAACTACTATATTCAGATTTTATTCGACGAATGCACAACGTTATATCATTATATTAGTATCATTAGATTCGATAACGTAGCTGGTTTTGTACGATACTGTTTTCGCGCCCCCGTTACGCTACTATTGTCAAGACGAAATGTATACTTGCATTATACGTGTTAAATATTTCAACCGTGCAATTAGCTGCACATTTAACACTAGGAATTAGAAACCGCTCGAACCCCATCATATTTTTTTATTATTATTCTTGTAGTTTCATTCAAGTCGTCTAGATCACTCGTCAAGATCTCGCTTGTCGTAGTCATAGCCATTACAAATTATTCTGTTTTAATTGTATATTCTTTGCCCCTGCACAGAATTTGAATAATAGTAATCAAATAGAAACCAAAAATAAAAGGGTCAGGTAACGACATTACCACACGCAAACAGCAGCTGACATCATTGTTTTTCCGATGAAAAACTCACCCCAAACATTGTTTTTTTTATAAGTATTACTTTATGTTGGTAAGGTTAGTCTTTGATTTAATCCAAAGTCATCAACTCGTACGAACGAGCCAACTAGAAAGAGTGCCAGATAGATGCGTACAGAATCATTGACCGATTCACTTACGCAATGTTACTATCTGATGTGCATATTAAAACCTATTGCGCGTGACTTGTTGCACTCCATAATTGCTCCTCTGAAGTCTACCTTCATTAACATATCTCCCCGCACCGGAAAAAAATTAAGATCTGTCAAAGGATGACATGATGAGGTCACGCATCATAAGCGAGCGATTAACGAGGGGTCTCATCTCGCATATTGATTGACGTCGCTTTGACGTGCTTCCATGGCGCCACCCTCCCGAACCGCCCCTTTCACGCAAGGACGGGAATAGGGACGCGCGCACACTCACTACATTCACTAAGTACTCAGTGTGTACAATACCATCGCGCAGGCAGGCCGCCCCTCGCTCCGACGCTTACTCAAACTTGCGGGATTCAATAACAACTGCTTTTATTCTAACAAAATCACTACCAGAAGCACTGGAGGCCAATCTGAAGTATCATCTGTAAGTAGCGCTACTTCTACACGTACAGTTCACTTTGCTATCTAAACTAGGTCACACTTCCGCGTCCTCGACTGAAATGGTGTTTTTCTGAATGGGGAGTGTTGTTTTCCAGCGTCTGTGGAGCTTCCCAAGAATTATCTTGTGTTTTGAATCCATAATATCGACAAGCTATTGTGTTTGTATGAGAGTAACTCAGCATCAACAAAATTATACTTTTAAATTCCACTTCCTGGTGTATTTCATTGATAGGTGGACGTCTTGGGCTATTGATTTTCCAATGGCTATACCTGACTAATGAAATGTGCAAGGTAATGCATGGGGAGGTTTGCGACCTGTTTCTGTTTGAATAATTTATCATTATTGTCTTTTTTGTTCATGAAGACATTACAAAGAGCTTATATTCGCCTTTGTATTTGCCATACACATAGTATGAATTCGTTTCTGAATCTAGGTTACGTTAGAATATTAAATTAACTACAAACTATTGTTTGGAAGTACAAATAATAAATTTAAATCATAGGTACCATAATAACCTAAAACGTGATATTGTGAACGTGATGTCTTACAGTAACTGTGATTAAAGTTATATGTTCACTGAGGAAGTAACTTGCCTTTGCTCTGACATTTCCTTAGCGATTGTGTTGAAGTCGGAAGCATTAAGCGGTGCGTCTGTTTGATTACCTTCTGATAATTTCATCTTAATCTGATTCCTCTCTTTAGAGAGAAAGTGCATTATCAGAGACTCCGGCTCGATCATCGCCTGCGGTGTAACTCCAACAGTTACAGAGTTCATATGTAGCATAACTTAAACAACATTTTCACACTTATGCTCTGAAATGTTAATATTATATTTGAGAAAAGAATGCAGTACGTGGCACTTTTCCGAGGTAAACATTCTAAATTTGAAAATCACTGCAGTAATGAATTTCAGTACTTACTTACTGCACTAAAATCAGTGCAGTAAGTAAGTACTGAAATTCATTACTGCAGTGATTTTCAAATTTAGAATGTTTACCTCGGAAAAGGTACTACCCAAAGATATTATTACCAAATTTTTTTCTTTATTTTTTCTTTCGTTATTCCTGTGTATAAAAACAGAAAAAGCAAAGGGACATTTGCACCATACAGCCACATTATTATTATTATTATTCAAGTCATTATTATATCATAATTAGGTTAACTTTTTTTTAAATACGGTGCGCACAGAGTATATTACTTCGTATTGTTCCAAAAGCGCTATGTACCCTTAGCACGAACATCAATCGAAAAAACAAAATGAGATTTATCATAGACAAAATATCCTTTACGAGTAATTTTGTATGGGAAATATGTACAGCGCCATCTACCACCCAGAAGCGGGTATTGAAGTTGCGCATTTTAGTAGCAAGTATTAAGTATCAATAGGCTGTATGACCGTTCCACTTGGCTTTACAAACCAATAAAAAAAAACGGCGCGAATGATTTTCAGCGGTTGATTTGATATCAATACAGTTTATTTATACCTATTGTGTAATAAATTATCAAAATGAGTTCTGCCAATGAAACATATACTATGCGATTATTATAAGAATAGGACTGTCAAAACGGCCATATTTGTTTGCGTTTCGCTTCCACTTCAGGGTGTAGGATGTGCAAGAAAAGGAACAAAGATCAAAAATGCCGTTTGACAGTCCTATTCTTATATTAATCGCATAGTACAGACATTGTATGTACCTACTCCACCAAATTTGAGAGCAGAAGCAAAATGAATAACAGAAAACTTACTGCCAGCAAAATCAAAAGAAAGATATATGAAAACCTACGATCTGATTTGGAAAAGTGAAAAAAGGCGCATTCGTTTTCAGAATCTGTGTTGTTGGCGTATGTTAATGATACCTACATCATTAAAATAATATTATTATGGGCGATATAAACATAAGTGTGCCCGGGAAAACAATAACATTTACATTTAATATTTGCCCGAACATGTGTGATATAAATTTTAATAAATATTATTTAGTTAAACAGTTTTTTTTATTTCCTCGCATTTCTTGAGAAAAGCACTATACAAGCCTTGTACGGTAAGCAAATTACCTTGCCTCGAATGATTAAAGCCCTCGCCTGCGGCTCGTGCTTCAAACCATCCTCGACAATGTAATTTCTTACTTACCTGTCCTCGGATGTAATGTACTATTAAATCTCTTTCTACTAGTGTATTACGTATCGCATCTTTGTTTCCAAATACTAACACACGTAATGTGCGTTACCTTACCGTTAAGTTACGAAAACGACGCGTTTTTGTACGAATTTCTGTCGATTTGTAATTATGTATACACAACTATACAAATGTGTTAGTGTTAAGTACTTTATTTCTGAATGAATTTTTAACTCTATTTATAAAACGACGAGAGGTCGTTTTTGTAGTCCGTAGACCGTAACAAGGACAAATTTTACTGCCCAAAACCAGATCGCCATGTTGATGACGAAAGTCGTTGCAAAATCGTGGCTATGACTTTTTATTATGAAGTATGTTTCTAGTGCGATATTATTTAAAACTATACGCTAAGACCTGAATATCTTAAATTAATTAAGCAATGCTGTTTGTTATTTCTATTTTTTTGTTGACTATGACATACCAACAAATGTAATTATTATCAAGTGTTATGTATTATGTCCCCTGTTTATGCTTACCGTTAGGTATTCTAGCCGAAACGTCATCAATTTCTGTTTTCGTGCTTTGAGCATTGTAGTTTGTTCGTGTTTCAAATTATTTTTACTTTTTTGCATTCACAATGCAATTTTTATTATTGAAAATGAATTTTTATAAATAATCGACCCATCTCACAACTGGCTCCCATGGGACTCGAACTCACGACCTTTCACTGTCCGGGCGAATGCTCTAACCAGTAAGCTACGGAGTCGTTACGGCATGTTAATGAAACCGCACCTTGCGTCGCGTAATTCGTGCAGGCACACTTACTACATCTGGTCACGGGTGCTATATCCACCGCTCCGTGAACCCCTCTTATAGGTTCACGTTCAAAGCCGATTGTTTCAAGTATAACAGCTAAAACAACACCGGCAGGCCTACGACCTCGAGAGTATAATTCGGTTTTTACGTTTTCATGCGACTCATGCTTTCTGAATCATACGCTAGTAAGCAGAAACGCATTCCGAGTCCTTGTACTAATTCGACGTCGGAAGCAAAACAGTGACCCATTTTCAGACGAGATATCCAGAACAATACTCTCATTCCTGACCCCGTTTTCCCACAGTGATCTGCTGAAGTCGACCTATATCTACTGTTATTGTCTCATACACGTAATATGGGAGAAAGAGGTCTAAAATTTAGCCTTGTCCATGAATACGTAGCATAAAGAAAACGTCTTAGGTACTCAAATGAGCCGCTGAATTCAAAATATCGCATCTTTGATTCTCACTATGAGAGTAACACCGCGTTCTAGTCTAAATATAAATACGAAATTTATTCTGTCTCATACAGCACCTTGCGCACTCATCGGACACTTATAAAAAGCTTTGACGAGGTCAAAGCGGCGTACACGCGAACAGTGCGGCTCCCGCACGCGCCCCGTGACGACGCCCGTGTCGATATCGATGTTGCATTAGTTATCACGTGCATCGGTGACGTCGGCTCGGTCGATGCAACAGCCGAGCCAATGGCCCTTGGCAAGGCGGCGTTTGTTTGAGGAGTGGTCACAAGTGCGAGTGGTGTGGCGAACTCCGGTCGTGTCCGCATGGTGCAAACGCTGATGGCCGAGTTGCGGGTGCTGATCGGGAAACGGCCGCCCGCCGGCGCGCCGGCCCCGGCCCCCGCGCCCCCGCCCCTCCACCACCAGTACTCCCGGAGAGACCTCAAGGCGAACCTTCACCGCCACATGAGTATCGTTCTAGACAGGTCAGTAGGTGAAGCAACGGTCAAAACAATATCGATCGACTTTGTGCTGGCTGTTTACAATTCGCGCGTTCTCTGTGCAATGTTTACTTTGACAGAATTCTATTATGTTCTTGTGAAATTTCAACTGTCGTAATAAAAATAAAAGCAAACAAACATTAAGAAGAAATTGATGTTGCGCAAATAAGTAAATAAAACACAGAGCAATAAATAATAGAACCAGATGAACACAACAAATTGGCAATCAATTTCAGTCGTGAATGTCAAGGCTGTTATTGGGTAACAACTAACAACAATGATTCTATGAAGAGTACTCACTTAAAAGTATTGTAACACTGCGAGCTGAGCACACATTAAGTAACAATCATGCTATTCTTATACTTGCAACTATTTTTATGGTTAACTTTCACAAAGTATTATGCTCGGTTCCAAGGTCGCCTCTACATTAGCTGCCACTACGTAAGGAATAATCAGCAAAACATTGAATTTCAAAATATATGCGTTACAAAACATAACTTAATTATCATTTACGTGTTCATAAGAATTTGATTGTTCACAATTTCGAAACCTTTTGTTCGAAATGTACGATAGAGCTTGTATAACGAAAATTTATCTTTTTATCAATGATACTTACTTTCGTTCGACGTTGTGCAATGGGTTACCTTAGCCGGTAACGGTTCGTTTAGCCTTATCAAAATTCCAACAATGATTCTTGTAGTCACCGGTTAATTCAACTTTTATGATGATTGATAATTTTCGTAAGTACTTATTATTTATTGAAAATGAAGAAAGTATTATGCTTTTTCTTTTCATGAATAGATAAGTGCGGTAATCATTGCCAAAACAGCAAATCTCGGTATGTTATCATATCAATAGTTATTCCCATAATCATTGCGATAAGATAGGTACCTGTATCTAAGATACTGACTTTTTCACTTGATAATATCAAAGTGGTGCTTTTTTATTACTTTGTACTGTTGTTGAAAATTACTTGTATTGTAAACTACTGCTGCATACAATCCACCGAAGACTTCTGTAAAATCAATACTAAATTATAATCGTCCATGCATCTACAAATGACAGCTGATCGGCGGCGTCTAACTTTCTTCACAATCAATTAAATGGAAGGATTTAGGACAAAATATTATGTCCTATTTATAGTTTCGCCTGTTTAAAATTCTTAGTTTTATACTTTACAAAACGTTGTGCTGATATGCGATGATTTCTCGTTTTATAAATTTAAGATTGCACTGTCTGCGAAAAATAAACCGCAATACACAGCTTCATTGCAATTTGTTAGACAATAGAACCTATATCAAACGATAAGTGCAATATCTTCAATTGTAAAAGTTTCGTTGAAATATGATGCAAATTCATCATCAGGTCCGTGCGAACGAGAATGGATTTAATGCACAATGGTGCAATGAGCATTTATTCTTGTGTCAGAAATTGTTGTATTCACAATACAGATCAGTGAATAGAATCACTAAAACAGCCACAACCGTAGATTCTATAAACATTCAATTAATTGTTTTTATTTGCCTTTATTTTAAGTCTTGACACTCACTACTCTACTAGCTCGGAGCAAGAGATACTTGCTCTATCATTCTCACACAAAATAAGCTCATAGTTATCGTTTAACACAGTAACGCCCTGCGCAGACGAGGGACTTTTGTCCGCCGACATAACCTAAAAGTGGAAACATTTGCTGCGAATGCAACGTAAACAACGAAGATTGTTCTGCCTATATACTCCTGCCACCTTGCTAGATCTTTACGAATTAAATAAACATCGTATGCATTGAGTTCGTGGCGAAAATTACCACTTTTTAAGTTAGTCCGGCGGACAAAAGTCCGTTGTCTGATTAGGCCTTAAGTATAACTTTACTAAAACGATCGACTACACATTCGTATATTGCATAAAATGAAACCTTACATCTGAAATCTGTTAGAAAAATAATAGTGTTTGTAAGAGTAATAATGCAATGATTAGTTAATCTTCTAACCTTTATTTTCGTCCCGTGTTGAATTTGGTTATACTTGACAATCAATTGCTCCTTCAGTCAATACAAATGTTCTACTCTGTCATTATTTGAGTTTATTTACAGTAGATAATTATATAAAAACGATCGATAGCCATTTGGCACGTGGTGTATTGACTCTGCTACCTGTCTCTATGTCCAATCAAACTTGACAGGGCGACACTTCACGTCGATCAGTGCCCGTAGTGTAAGTTTTTATGTCAAAAAACGCAAACTATTTCGAATGCGTATTAATGTCAATTTGTATGAAAACTGTATTAGCGCCTCTAGCGGCGAGTAGCGCGCTTATATAGTTTTCATACAAATTGACATTAATACGCATTCGAAATAGTTTGCGTTTGCTTGACATAAAAACTTACACTAGGGGTACTGGTCGATCTTGTCGCCGCTTCCTGAAATTCTTGATTGCTGATCGACATTGGCTAAATTAGATGCATGACGCCCGAAAATTATGGCAGCTTAGTGCCAGAATCATTTGTACTTTTTCACTGATGATCATTTGTGCTCCCTCCTGTGATTTTAAACGATTAAATATTGCTACACGTTACTTTTCTTCAATGTTTGAGTTCTCTATCAGTTACTTAACTTGCTTATATGTGAAATTAAGTGAAATATTGTTAAACGAAACCAACCTCCCAAACTGCTGACTGCGAGTTCGATGTTTGACCTAGTTCCATTTAAACGGACCTAAAATAAAAATTTTGTCTTACGACTTTATCATTATTTCGACTGTTAAATATTTATTATTTAAGAAGATCTACAAATAGTGTCCGAAAATAACGATTCTAGGGCGCCCCGACTCGAGACCTTGCGCTGGATTATCTGAACTAAATAATATCTATGACACTAATAAATCTCAGCCATCAGCAATCTTTTGAAAGTTAATTAAATGACTTCTCCCCTTTATCATACCTGTTATGTATCATAATATTATTTTGTACTGTTTTAAATATTTTAATTGTATACGAAACCATTTAACGTGCCGTTATAGGTATAAGACGAAATATGTATGCCCTACAACGGCTACAACCTAGCCATGGCCATTATTTATAATGGTCACCACCTGGATCGTTTCCAGCGGAATGTTCGGATGACACTTCTTGCGTTTTTATACACGACGACGTGGGCTATTATACAGCGACAGCCGTACGATGTTCACGCATTAGTATTCTTTATTATTTACCACAAACATCGATATCTTAGCTAATGTTCGGATTACGGCGGGCGGCGGGGCGCCGCGCCCGCTGAGGCGGTGACCGCAGTCGCTTGCGCCGAGCCGCCCGCGCACGCCCGCCCCGAGGCCGCCGCGAAGCCGTGCTGATGCCTACCCGTCTAGGTCAACACACTTATTCGCGTGTACACCTTATCGCACTCCTATTATCGCGTTAAACCTATTTCGTCGGGGTATCGATCGAATTCGCCGTCAGCTAGTACGCTTTGAAATTTCTGCGTCGATCGTGAACGGACGCGCGTGCAACACTCGTCGGATGACATCAGTTAAGCCCTCGGCACAACGTCCGTCGGAAACAATACGCGCTCAGTGTCCGCGTCGTGGCCGGGCAGGCCGCACGAGGAGATATGGAGGATGATCGGTGTGCGACGTGCGACGCCCTGGGGCGACGCAGCCTCTCCACCAAGTTGCTGCAGGTGGCGATCGCACAGGCGCACATGAAGAGCTGTTCCCACGCCAGCACCGCCTCATCGCCCGAACAGCACGACTCAGACCTCGCCACGCGCGCGCTCGACGCCAAGCGACGAAAGTCTATAGCCAGCTTCAAGCTCAACCTCAACCAGGAAATCCAACTGAAACCCCCCATCGCCGCTGAACAGAACCGCTCGCCTTTCGCGCGCCGGAACACGTGGTGCTCGTAAGTGTTCATTAATAGACATTGAAAACTTCGCTGCGACACTCTTGTTTACTACTCCGTCCGATTCTGAAACACTTCAATCGGTCCACTCGCGACAGTACGCACGATTTATGATACACTTGTAGCTCGTTTACTTGACTTTATCGCTTCGGCTGTCTCATATCACCTGTTGATTTGATATCTTATTTTGTTATCTGAATGTTATGTTTATTTCTATGACTGTTTCTAGATATCTTAGATTATGTCACATTATGTTTTATTAACGTTCTCATATTCTGTGTTAAACCTTAATATTATAGAATACCTCTTACTTTGTTGTTCGTTTCTACCACTGACGCGTAACCTTGGCTTGGCTATTACTGATACTTCACTTCAATTGCTCATTAATCAACTTGATACCTATTTTATACTCTTGTAATGCAAGTCGTTAGATCTCGCTAGGTATGTACCATAATTGGGAAAATTACTAAGCAATTAGATTATGTATACTTACTTATTTAAATGCCAGGGTTCAAGTGCATAGCTTGTCAGTAATTTGTTTGAAATAAAGCTTGTTTTATATCTCAGGGTTGGGACAGGATTATTTCGAAACCAGCTCTAGAATGCAACCAAGTTGAGACTAACGGAAATCCCAATCTGTACAACTTATACCCTATTAAGGCAATAAAGCACTAAATCAGGATCTCGTCACTTGAGGACTTTGAACTCGTGTGTGAACGCCGAATACTTTCCAATGGTAGGTTGTATTCCGGCAGTTAGAGATAAGATAGCCAGTTCCTCAGTGATTGAGGATTCCGGGAGTAGTGCGTTTCCACCTTCAGCCTTATCACCACTTAACATCAGGCGTGATGAAGGCTAAGTGCTACCCCGTTATGGATAAAAAAGTCACCATCAGATATAGGTATCGAAGCGAGCGTGGTACTCAAAATATTTCGGAGCAGAATTAAATTTCAATAACTTCGGAACACTCAACGAGGTAAAAATATCAAGAGGCATAAATCGTCAATGATATCGACGCAGTCGGGGTGATCATAAAGATCTAAACATTTGTGGAAAATATACCTTAATTTTGTAACACTGTCAATTTTTTTACCATTTTCACATTTACCTACATCTATTGTGGATTGGTGGTGGATACATAATTTCTTGAAAATTAAACTGTGTGTTACAGACTTAAGATATATTTTCAACAAATGTTTAGATCTTTATAATAATCACCCTGTCTGCGTCGATTTATTGAAAAAATCGCTGCTCTTATATTTATGGCAAGTTGTATGTTCTCCGATGTTATTGACTTTATTGAAAGCTGTTGTAGCGCTCAAATTGTTACTATTTTTATTTTCATTCGAAGTGTCATAGATGACTTTGCTGTAAAATGCATATTTTAGAAGTTGTAAGCCAAAAACTGAACAATGTCCGAAAATTCCGAGGTTTTCCGAGCATCACGAAGTTAGCACAGGTCTTCCGAGGTTGCAAATTTGGTTATTACAACATCCCAAAAAATCAGGAATTCGAATTTTTTGCAACCTACCTACAATTTTTTAAATAACTGGCCTACAATGTTATGATTTTCTGGTAACTTCTTCAAAGGGTATTAAAAAATATAAACAAAATACTAAATTAAGGCCTGCAAATTAGCTAATAAATCCATTACAACAAACTATCAATTCTAATAGACGTCTCATTGTGTTCATTACCTTTGTTCCTAGATACTCGATAGCAATAATGAAGATAATTTGTCCATAATTGCATTAGATTACAAAAACCTACTTAACAACGAGGTATAATATGTTTTGCTCTTGCTATAATGGAATGATTCCGTCATTTTGTAAAGTCACAACTAAAGATACAGTATGATTTATCTTAGTCTTATAGTCGTCGATTTATTTTTCCTCTTGGCAAGCTTGACGACAATTTTGGTTACTTCAATATCATCATTAAAAAAGGTTGGAGTTATTCGTTCGATCATGATCAGAATAAATTTATTCAAAATTTTATACAAAATAATTTTATAAAGAGTTCTTGCCTCTATGTGAACTGGGTACTTCTTGCCACTACTTTAAAAAACTATCTGTGGTAGTCTTTTCATTTAAGTTTTACTTTTCTTATATTTCTCTAGTTTTATACAACTTAGCATATCCATTTAACGCATCATAAACGCTGTCCTCATTAACTATGCTAAGCTCATAAGAAATACTATGTGGTCATCGTATGGACCGATTATTTCGATGAATATTCATTTTATAAACACACGTTTTCGCGTTAACTAACATCACTTAAATTATACAGCTTTTAATTACCTCGCCAAGGTTAATGAGTATCACATTTATGTCATTCGATGTAATGAATACCGTTTGCTGCATCAAAACAATGACATTGTTTGTATACCATTGATATAATATAAGCACATGAGCACTTATTGTTATATCTACCCACTCAAGTACTAAACTTTTACAATTTAGGTATTTTAAAGTTTTGAATGTCTCATCTCATACAAAATATGTTTCCTAACCACTATATGTCCTGGAAAAGAAGTAATAAATCTTGCAAAAACATTTTGTTTTGTAACAGATGAGCATGAGATAGCGTCGGCGAGTGTCCATTTGAGTTGTCGCCAAGTCCACTCCCACTCGTAATGTAAGCACAGGTTGTAGTGGCCTCCGTGCTATGCAAAGCGGCTCTGCGGCAGATTTATGGTCAACTTGTAGTTTACACAAACAAACAAGCCTATTCTCTACTAGATACTTCATGTTGTTTTATGCCTCATGCAGAAGTAAAGTGTCACTCACTGTGTAGCGACTTCTTACATTATCTCTATATTATACAGGGTGTTGTTTAAACAAGGGACATACTCCAGGGGGTGAAAGTACCCATCAATACAAACAAATTTTACTATGGGACATCAGGAATATCAGCTGTTACATACATTTTGGCCCATTCGGTATTGCACTTTTGTATGAAACAGCCGATTTTTTATCGCGATATCGCACTTGGTCCCATAGTAAAAGTTGTTTGTATTGATGGGTAGTTTCACGCCCTGAAGTATGTCCCTTGTTACTAACTAACACCCTGTTAAACTAACACCCTGTATATCTTTCTCTTCAACAAGATTTTCTTCTTTTTCTTTACTGCTATGCATTTTATAACTATCCATGTCAGAATCCACTTAAAACTTTATCCTTATAGAACAATACGCGGAAGTGTGCAATAATGACTCCGGCAAATTGCTTGATGACACTCGTCTAGCCGGCCGACTCTGATATGATAAAGCCGGGATTAAATACATCGCTTTATTTATCTACTTATGTCCAAACTGGTTCTGGAATAACAGATATTAGTAAAATTTCAGCGCTTTGTGCACTTATTTCACGGTGCATTCTTGAACGTTTTTATCTAATTCCAATTGAGACGTCCAAAAATAAACTCTTGGTTGCTATTCTAATATTAAACGCAACATTGATCAAATCTTACCGACAGCTACAAAAGTAACAAAAGTCCATTCTAGTCCGTTTTCTTTGTTTATTTTTACTATACAATTGGGGCACCTGCAAAAAATGGCGATCGAATCTAGTCAACCTTGAACCTAAACGAGCGGATCGCTTAAACTAACTGCCCAAAGCTAGATGCTAGGTGCGACGGCTGTTAGAGTAATTCTGATTTTGAAGAGCGACGGGTGTGTCGCAAAAGCGTTGCCTAGGTGTTTCGAAGCGCCATCGTAGCCCGTAGTAGGTAGAGTCGGCAGAACAGTGCGCGCGCCACTTGCTCCGGTCCCTCCCCCCTCTGCGCTGCGCTGCGACCGGCCCCGGTCCCAGTTTGCCGCAACGCGTCGGTACGGTTGCCCGCGCGCTTTCAACACACTTTTTTTTTACTTTTTTACACCACAAACACGCACAAACGTTCCTCCATAAACCTCAAAAACGGCTCCGTTTAATACCGCTCAAGGGACTCGGAAGTCCCGCTCTGTGCAATCGTTAAGCGAAGTGGGAGCCATGCAAACTAAACTAATAAGTGCAAGCTACTCGTCCATCATGAACAAGCAAGATTTGCTCAGGGAAGTGGTCGTGAAGTACATCGACTACTTCTATCCAGTGTAAGTACTGTTATGTCTGTCAGTTGTAACTTCTTACGTGTCGCATTCGCATCTGCGCTACGCTAGCGTAGTGTGTCGGCCTCGAGGGGTGGTCGGTGCTGGTGTGAAGGTTCTCACAGTTGTCAGCTAATTACTGAGCCGGTAAGTCGGTGAAGGTTCGTCGGCAACGTGGCCGCTGCAGCCAGACAAGCCGCTGCGATTGGCTGACGTCAGCGCCGCCTATTGAACCTACATGTCTTTATCGTCTGACTGCTGTATCGATCCGCTGCACTAAGCAACATAACTCTTTTCACACTCTTGGTCTAGCTTTGTTTTGGAATCGATACTGACCTTGTATTGTTCTGACTACGATAGCCCTTTAAGAGTATGTTGTTGATGTAACTTGATTGTCTTTATTTTTCATCGAAATAAGATACTAATTTACCTCAATTTCTAACAACAACAGTTCAATGATATCCTTTAAAGTTTACGTTCTATAGAACAGTAACATCTCATCTTATTGGAAATTCACGTTGTAAATATGTTATTAGAATTATCTATGTCATATATTTTTTTATCTTTCAATATTTCATTCTGTGTGAGTGTGACCTTTTCTTTAAACATAGGTATGGCATGATTAATCTGAACTTTACCTTCATCCATACATTGAGAATCTCATCTTCTAAAACAAAAATATATAAGTAATGCTAATGGATTGTTTGGGTTCAATAGTTCATCATAAATGCATGGCTCGTGTTTCTAATTACATCATTCACAAAGCTATAATAATTGTTAAGGTCCTAGTCCTAGGAAAGCACCATTGCGTGACGGTTTCGCGTGACAACCACGGCCCCATGCCAAAACGATGGTGTCCTTTGTGTCCAATTCATTTTATTGCTCACTGGCTTTCCGCCCGCGGCTTCGCCCGCGTGGACTTCACGACGTTATCCCGCGGAAATGTGATATTTTTTCGGAATAAAAAGTAGCCTATGTTCCTCTCCAGGCTATAAAGTATCTATGTACCAAATTTCAGCCAAATCCGTTCAGCCGTTTTGACGTGATTGAGTAACAAACATACAAACATCCGAACATCTAAACATCCAAACATCTAAACTTTCACATTTATAATATTAGTAGGAAGTAGGATATCTCCCACTGCGCCGATAGCCGCTTTACGAGCAGAGCAACACACTTGAAACCAACTACCTAAAACCCCATATAACACGTGACTCGAAGTCACAAATAATTTCTAAATTTTTCCAAATGTAGTTATTTAAATATTTAACTGACTTCATCATATATTGCTTATAGACAGCAATAACAACATTACTTTGCTACTGGGTTACTGACACCATAAAGTTCCATTGCATCGAACAATTGAAATCACCGCAAGTGGTTATGAAATAATATAGGCGCGAGATGTAACCGGTGGCGCCATGTCGACACGACTCGTCGATTTCCCTTCGATGACCTTGCGCGTACACCGCCACTCACTACACGATAACAATACACGACTGCGGTGCAACAACGCGATAAAGCTTCTAATCCCCACAATTACAAACTATACGAAACGGAGGCCGTGTGTTTATCATTGAATAACCAGCCAACGCTAATTGAATCGTTAGCAACACTCCCATTGGAGATGACAGTTTAATAGGCGCTAGTGCCTTTGACAATCCAATTGATGCAACAACTGTAAACGCGTAGAATGTTCCATGTTCAGGCAACGAACAGATTTCGCCTCATAGCTCAATGAGCCGCAATTCACTGACTTGTTTCGAGCTCTATGTGTGACTAATACATAAATTTTTCATGCAAGTCGTTCAATTTCACCGCGACCTTTGTCTTTTAGACGGCATTGTATAACAATTACAACGCAATAGGTAAACGTGATTCATAAAGCCCTTTGTGAAGAAATCTATTCACCTTTACTTATACTGCATTTACTTTGTAATAAATTTATTCACCAACAATCATTTCATGTAATATCTTCATTTCGTATTTTGCAATTATTCATATGATTATGAGCCGCGTTATCTCAGTTATTAAATTGAATAATATTCCATGATAAGAGATTTTAGTCGTTTACGTTGTCCGCTTCTGACAGACGCCTGATCATTGCGAAGTCTTTTATGTGTGTTTTTTACTCGCCAACCGGTTTTGGAAATTCCCCAGCGCAAGTTGCTCGCCGTCAAATTCGGCAGCAGATGCTCTTTTGGGCATGAATAACGACGAGTCTGTAATAACATAACCAGACAAAAACATTACACTGCAAACAGTACAGTACTCTGTGTACCCTTCAATATGTATGTTCCATCTAAACGGTGTTGAAAGTGTTGTCATTGTTCCAAAAGGTCTATTTACAAGTGCGCTCGACGCAAGCACGCACGTGCGTGGTAAATAAAATGGTTATCTCTCCTTTGTTTGAAGTTTGTTTAGTTGTTATTTATCTAACGTCTTTCTTTCTAGCCCAGTCCTTGTCGCATTATGTGTCATGATTTCACTTTTCTCGAACAAAAACAACATATTATATCCAGAGGAAGTGAAGTTATCTTGCATCCTCACTAAAACTATAAAAATAACGTTAACGTGACGCAAACGTTCTGTTTACTGTCGAATAAACATTAAGAATCAGCCTACAATACCTTATTACGCCTAAAAGTGGTCGTGAAAGTCTCCGCTCTTTACTGTTAAAAGTCTTGGTTTACAAGAAAAATTAAGTAATGGTATCGTTCTGTTGATTTCTTAATTATCGCCGGCCGTTTAGTCGTGGATACAACCGCGAAATGTTCGCCTCCGCAATACTTTCTCCAGTTGTCGAGTTTCGCTTCTTATGTTTCAACTTTTTCATGTGGCTTGTCACCGCGTGCAATTTTGTCAACTTCCAAACTTATGTAATCACTAGAATACTAAAGTTGTTTTTGTCCAGCTCCGCTTAGAGAAAGCCAATTTTTGTCTTCGCGCTGTATTGTTGTAGTTGTGTAGGCAGCTTTGAATGATTGTCTGCCAGAGACACAATACTCTTTAACAAATCCTGTTAGTTAACATCGCGATTTATTACTTTGGAGTAGTAATATACTCTAATAAGATTGAATTGGATGAGTAGATTTTCTGACTGCATCAGAAAACGTAAACAGATATATTCCAATGACGCGTCGGAGCGAGCCGGTATGAATGGATTCCCAACTGGCTCATTTTTAACGCTCCAACGACTCCGTCCGCGTGTTGTTCACCTCGCGGCCACGGAACGGAATCCGACGCGGGGAAAGTCACGGCACAGCGTCTGCAGCCCCGCGCTGACTGCCGATTGGATCGCTGACATTCGGCTCATGTGACGATGCACCGTCAGCGTTCGTAACAGAGCACTGCTGCTATAGCCTCTTACCTAATGTTCACGTGAATGCTAGTGGTCATAAGATTAGAGTGTTAAGGTTACGCTATGCATTACAATTATACGAGTCCCTTATTCACTAACTGGCTGTAAAACAATAAAGATACGCCTGCTCCTGGTTATATCGTTAAACTTTTTAGGTCAATTTAGCAGTTGCATTGCTGATGTATCCGTCTAACCTGTAACTCTTTCTCGTAATTTACATACATTATATCGTAATTCACTATTATCTACGTTTCTTTGTTTCTATTCGACTCCTTTGGTTTTTTAATCACGTCTTGTTACTTTTAACTAAATGTTTGTTACTCGACTTGACCTTGACTAAAAAAACGAAACACATCCTATCAGATGTTTATTTGTTTTTAAGTAGCTATTTTAAATTGTCGTACTTCGTTGATGACTCATTACTGAATACCACGTGGACCATTGTTCCCGACTGTTGTGGTAGCCCGTGCTAGTTTATCGCTCGGCGCTTTTGCAATATTTATCCACAATGCTCCAGTTTAACGTAATCATCCGGACCGCAACGGAAGCCCTCCTATAATTGCCTGGTTACACTTATTCATTACTTGCCGGTTATAATTATACACCTGCCTCGCTGATTCGATCGCAACTAGTAACAAACCTTATTGCAACATTTGCAATACGTCCTTAGCTTTTCCTTTGTATATGAATAATAATTAAAACGTTTTCCGCGAATACTTTAGTTGCTTTATTTTTACCTAATTGGTTACCTATACTTTTAATATTATCTATTTCACTATTTTTAACGATGACTATTTTAAATTAAATGTCCGCTCCCCATCGTAAGCCTTTCAAATGTATGTTTTCAGTTTACGTAATGTTGTAAACATTACTTTTACGAAAACTTCTGATATCACGATTTTTCACGCACTCCACTGCAGCGATAAATGCATTGGAAGAAGTAAAATACCTTCTCTTATTTACACCCTTACGTAACCCATGATAAATAAGAACCAATTGTACCACTTAATATAAATACTGTATAACAAAAAAAAACACCATTTGAAATGACAAACTCGTAACTAATATATAATAAGCAGGGACTGTACTCTGAAACGCAAATCCGAAACTTCGGTTAGCCCCGCCCCTATCACTCGATTCCATCATGACTCGAGAGTGAGCGGGACGGGGCTGACCGAAGTTTCGGATTAGCGTTTCAGAGTAGG
Source organism: Crambus lathoniellus (assembly GCA_949710035.1). Classification (NCBI taxonomy): domain Eukaryota; kingdom Metazoa; phylum Arthropoda; class Insecta; order Lepidoptera; family Crambidae; genus Crambus; species Crambus lathoniellus. The sequence goes on from OX453298.1 coordinate 3,200,876, forward strand.
CCCTCAGGTACCAAACCAATATACATAGTATGAAAACAACGTTACGCCATAATCTCTGTGAATGTATGAATTCAGAAGTCCTTTGTTTGTTAAAAACATTTAAATTTATTCATTATACTTCTAGTGACTTAGTTACCTGTATTCTTTTGTTCAGTTGTTGACATTTTATTTACAATTTTTCTCATAATACGTAAGTACCTATGTTTTTGATTCTAAATTTTATAGAGTGCCTACTAGCTGACCCGGCAAACGTTGTTTTGCCTTATTAATTATAATACTTTAGTAAAGTACTTCGTATCACCAATATTAGACAGATGCAAATAAATATGATCACGAAGAAGTTTTATAGGTACGTGACAGATAAGTCTGCGTGCATGCGCGACTGGGGCATTTTTGGTGCTAGTTACAGTACATTTTGTTGTTCTAATCTTATGGAAAAGATTAGTATTCGATTTTGACCGCGCGCAGATGCGGAAGCGGTTATGGAAGAAATGACAGTTTTGTATCGTACGACAGTCAAAACTATTTTCCATACAAAATCAATTACCATTTTTATTTTATAATTTTCCGGAGTAAAAAGTAGCCTATGTTACATACTCTCCAGGTATCTAGCTTCTAAAATATCTCCATACCAAAAATCAAGTCAATCAGTTGCTCCGTTTTGACGTGAAAGACGGACAAACAAACAACAAAACACACTTTCACATTTATATTAGTATGGATGAAATAAGTACCTAACTAACGTTTATTTCTTTTTGTTACAGCGCATCGGGCACAAGCGCGGTGGCCATCGATAACAAGATCGAGCAAGCCATGGTAAGTTCTGATTTATTTTATCAATTTGTAGTTTACAATAACTTTCGCCGTCGTCACCTAAATAGATTATATCTAATAGCTAGAAATCAAAGTCAAATTTCTTTTATCTACTATAATAATGGATGGTTTTAATACTAGCTTCATTTCTCTTTGTTTATCATTATATAGATTGTAACGTCCTTCACTATAAAAGCTTCAATATAATGTATTACTATTTGTTGCGGGCTCGTACAATACAATGTTGACACTGCGTTTATACTGGCAAATAATGTAATGGAAACTAATTCCATTCCAACACTAAAGCGAGACGCCCGACTATATAAGGCTTTTGCCGCGTTCTTCAAAACCGTAGAATTTCGATCGGCTACTTTGTCTTCAGTGTTGGTACGTCACGATGGACGTGACTATTGAACCAAACGTTCATTTGTACGCGCCGCTGGCGATTATCATACCTGGCCGTAAATAGAGGAAATATAATGTAATAAACGTAATTAGACACATCGAGACACTATTCAACAGCGCCGTCAAAGCTCCGAGGGCTCTCAACATTCTGTTGAGATTCAAACAATTTTTTATATAATTTCCATTCGTTCTCCTTTCTATCTAGCTTTCCATCGATCGCAATGATATAATTGCTTAGTCAAAGAGAAAATCGTTCATCAATTGGCTTTGTTTTCACTTAACTGTGACTTGACGGTCCACTTTTTAATGTCACCAACTGACTAGCGGTCTCCAAACAGTTGATCATACTTTATAACATCTCTGAAAACCGTGCCCGTTGCATCCGATCCGACCCTTTTAAGTCTGTTTAGGTCTGATAGTATACAGCAGAAAGCACCATTAGCGTATGTGGGTCTCCCATCATTGTGAGTCGTGTCAGTCGGCCGTGTTGGTTCCGCGTGCACTCAATGCGGGATTCGAGGAACATTCACAAGTCTCTCTCGGCATTCGTTCAAAGTAGTTTCTCGTGACTGACCGCCATATTCTTAGCAATTATTTCATTCAACTTCTTAAGCTAAGCTAAACTCCAGCGAGAAATTTTGGGTCACGCAAGCGGCCGATAAATGTGACCGGAATACCACTGCTATCAATGAAGCATTGAGATTAACTATTAATAGCAAATGAATCGTAAACAGCGCGTGCCAAAATGGCGACCCAAAATGTGTCTGTGATAGAATTTTATTTACATACAAATTAAAATTACAATAAGTATTCTTTAATAATTCTGTATGATTACGCCGAGTCCCACTTGCATTGCGTATGGACGTAATCTCCTGTGATATTATCCGTGTTTATAATAGCAATGGGCGCATATTATAACACCGTTATTTAGACCGGAGTCGCTGTAGAATCCCTAACGACTTCCTCTTTTTAATGGCCAGGAAACACGTCCCGTTTTGCCCCACAGCGCATTATAATAATACGTGGATATTGTTACATAAACAAAACTTATTCTAATTTGTATTTTTATCTTCCTTTGCTTAGCTATTTTCTTAATATTTCGGATTTATGACAAAGTTCGATTTGAGTAAAATCATATTCAATATGCTTAACAATTTCCCTGAGTACACGCGGAGAGAGTGCATCTGCATAGATTTCACCTTTAAACTCTTGACAGACTTGTGAATCGTGATTGCAATTGAGAATCCTCGTTGTGTAAAGTCCGATGCTTTAGATGAGTTATAATTAGCCGTCGCAGATGGCCTCCACCGACCGACCCCGATCTTATATTTTTATCTCTCGACAACAACACGCTCGTGCGATCAAATCAGCCCTTTGGAAAAGTACGTTATGTATGATAAGTATGTGCTCAAATTCACTATCGATATTTTCTTCGATAATCTCATCAACGATATCGTTATTACTTGCGGTTACGTATACCAAAATCAGTAATTGGAAGACTATTTTTGTCATTATCTTTATTGGCGGCGTACTTTGCTTTAATTGTTAGATCCTATCTATCAATTTACAAGATTGATTATCGTATAATATTTTCTTTGTTTAGTTTGTCAAACATAGGAGCAATAAATGCACCCGGTACTGGTATAAATGTATTATTTATATCCTGAATAAAGATAATAAAAATAAACTTCACATGATATAATCGATGTTAGCAATAATCTACCTAAGTATTACTTTTTCCTACGTTCACATTTTTTCAGCGGTTCAATTTATTTCCTTTAAAATCTTCTTCAATTCCAACGAGATTCAACCTATACAGCTCTGTTGCTTTTATGTTCGAAGCATCAAGAAAACAAGTCACGTGACTGGTGCACAGAACCGGTCTACCTTGACGCACACCATTTTATTCGATGTTGGATTTATAATATATCGCACCATAACTTGCAGATCGTAAATTGCTTTAGAATGGAGATACAGTTGTACATTTCGTAAGATCCCGCCTCTGCTCTCCTCTAGTTACGTCACCGCAGATATGTTTATCCGTGCCCAATCGGTGTATAGAAACCATAATCCGAGCCACTACTGACCCCATTTCACGCATCTGTTCAAACGTAAATTTCTTTAGAGATCGGATCTTTTTTTAAAACTCTTTGATGACCGATTACACGCGAGTGAAGACGTTCATATAAACGTTTTCATTTTCTTCAAAACAAACACTGCTTGTTTTCGTTTCGCGATTAGCAGTAGCGAGATGGTGTTTGCTTTCGTTCGCCACACAATTTTATGCGCTCCAGCGTGTTTGCATGCTAATTCCCTCTTTGTGTACGTGACTTCCATGAGGCAGGCGTGACCCGCGGCGCTCACCCCACCAAGAATAGACACGGAAAGAAAGCCGGCCCGTGGAGACACGTGTTCCCTGATTATGCGGGCAGGCCGTGCACGCCCGAGCATGGACTCGACTCGACCACTGGTGGAGATCACACGAATCGGTCGCAGCCCAATCGAGATCGAGAGGGCAATTTGCAACCGAGAGCGACTCCCCGAGCGCACGCGCCAGATCGAAATCGCGGCACGAAGCCGTTCTGAGCCAGGAAATGCTAGAGTTTTCTCGGAAAATATTCTTATGGTCGTGTAATGAAGCCGTCACGTTTACTATGCCGCCGATAGCGACCGCCACCTGAACCAGTCACGATTACTACTCTTTTATAAAGAAAAGCAAGAAATTCTAGTTTTCCCACGATCGTGATGCCTATAGAAATGATAGAAGTAATGGATATTCAAATTCAGTTACATTGTAAATAAGCTTTTACATTGAAAGAATCTTGTTTGCGTTAAATATATCTACCAGATACTTTATCTACCAACCAGATACTTCCATACAGACCGCTAACCAAACAAATAACTTATAAACATTTCAATTATCAAAAATTTCCATAAGTAGGTATTATCTGAAGGGCAAATTAATATCTCCTTTCGTAGGTACCATATCTTTTATTTGCCCTATTGACGTATTTATTGTACTGTGGTAAACGGTACACAGTGGAAAATAACGATATCAATAGGAATTATACACTTTGCAGTGCTCATAATCTAAGATTACATTTTATCAGCTGTCAGGACCGATCGAACTAAATCTTTTCGTAAGATTGGCTGCGTAAACAAGGTTTATCATAGGAAAAATATAGAATTTACGCGGAACCTTCCAAATGGACAATGTAAACATTATGGAGGTCGATGGAAAAATATGAGTTCCTTCAACATTCAAAATAACTTTTATTGTGATTGAGTATGAGGCCTCGTATTCATGTTAAACATTTGTTTAGCAACAAAGTTCAACGTGTTGCGGAGTTGCTGTCAACATGTTGCTGGATTGATTTACACAGTTTCCAGCAACATTCTGGGTGCTCTGTTGATCAACTGTTGCTAAACAAAATGTTTACCATGAATACGGGCCTTTACCAAAGAATATATTCACTGCCTTTACTGTGGTTCGGACTGAACCACAGTGTGTCTGTTCTTTTGTATTTTAAATACAGGATAAATACAAATTCTTGACCATATTAATAAATGAGAAATTGTAATAAACCAAATTTAATGGAGCACTATATTCGATATTTTCTAAAGTCCATCTGCGTAGAAAGTCTATTGCCGTCTAATACACTAGAGAGCAAAAGTTTCGGGTCACTAGCATTTACTTCAATATCTTGGACACGAATAAAGCTAGCGTATTGAAATAAATTGAACCTTATATACAATTCAATGTTATTAAAATAAAATGCATTACATTTATTGCTGATAGTTTATTTTATTTTGTTGAAAACGATAACGTAAAAATGGCGTCAATTTGCTTGCAAAACAAAAACTGGAAATATTGAACTTCTTTACATGTAATTTTGACACATTTTAGTACTTGGTTGGTATAACTTACCCCCATGTGCTGTCTGCACAGCTGCTATGCAATTCAGCATACTGTACACCAGGTTTCTGAAACACTGTTGGGGAATGTTCTCCCATTCCTCTACCAATACCAATGCATGTTTCAAGTCACGCAGCGTAATTGAAGGAGGATCTCGTTGCCTTAGTTAAGTGCAAGTCTACACGGCGCGTTGCGTTGCGTCAGCGTTGCGTCGAGATCTCGCCGCGTTGATTGGTGGACACACGGACGCGTCACCAAAGTTACGAATCAACGCGGCGAGATCACAACGCAACGCTGACGCAACGCGCCGTGTGGACAGGCCCTTACGCGTCGTCGTCCAAGCTCGTCCCAGGTATACTTTTACTATTTCCCAGGCATGCTCGATTGGATTGAGGTCGGGACTACGTGCTGGCCACACCATGGGACGAATACCCACATCATACTTACATCATACAGTCTTGCACTACACGAGCAGTATGGGGACGGGCGTTATCGTGCATAAAAGTAGCATTTTCACCGAGTCTTACCATAAATGGACCGACACGTGCTCAGTTAGAATTTCTTCCACGTATCTATCGCCAGTCAGAGTACCATTTTCGATCACTACTAAGCTCTGTTCGACTTTCCGTAGAAATTCCAGCCCACAAAAGTACCGAACCACCACCGTATGCCACCTTCTCTTCAATACAGCCTTGCATACATCTTTCTCCGGGTCTTCTGTACACCTTTGCCCTTCCGTCGTGCTTATACAACATAAAGCATAAAATTTTGATTCGTCCGAGAACACGACTTTTGTTTGACCAATCTTCAATCGTCCAATCCGAGTGTTCGCGTGCATAAATTTGTCTTGCTGTACGATGGTGCCTTTCAAGATTAGGACCATTTGCCGGTCTAAATGGTTTCAAAATAGTTTCATCAAGTCGCCGTCTTACAGTCCAAGCACTAGGTTTGCTTCCACCAAGCCCTAAATTTTTTTGAGTCAATGCTGTTCCCGTAAGAAATCGATTTCACATCATAGTGTTGACATGATATCGATCCTCCCGTGCCGACTTAGACCTGGGTCTGCCTGTTCTTGGTCTGCGTAGGTCTGAACCAGTTTCTAGAATCCTCTGACGAACACTGAACTGTTGACAACGATACACCGACTATTCTTTCTGTTTCTCGCTGGCCTCTCCCATTTTCCAGCATCGTGAGGATTCTCGTAAATTCCTCGGGTGTACACATGTGACATAATTATTACTTTAATAATGCTATTGGATACTTGGACCTGGGAGTGGGAGACTTCTTTTATACACATATTATGATAGATAGAACAGAATATTACAAAAAAAATGTAGTTCTAACCACTTCCAAGTCAACTTTCAAAGTCATAAAATTTTGTTTATAATTTTTTTATGACGTTACTTCAAGGTAACCCATAAGTTTTCATACGTGTAATAAAGTATTATTAATAATTGTCTATAAGGTTCAATTTATTTCAATACGATAGCTTTATTCGTTTTCAAGGTATGTAAGTAAATGCTATTGAACTGAAACGTTTGCTCTAGAGTGTATATTAAAAATATTCCGACGTCATTTAATATCTATCACGCATCGGTTTGAACGTGGTTTGAACTCTTTCATATGATTATCGTTAATCGTCTAGAAAAAATGACGCGCTTAGGCATCTGTGTCTCTTCTAAGTGACATCACCATCTCATGTATTTTGTTCTTTTGAACTCCGCTATCACAGGGATATCAGAACTACGTCAATGCTTGTTTACTTTGCTGCCGTAACTGAGTGTTTTTCATTTATTCTCGCCGCAGCCGTAACGCCTTGAGGAAGAAGATAACACAGTCTGACTTGAATGTCAGGTCACGGATTTCATGATAAAGAACGTCTGCATTGTATTGACTTTTATACGAAGCTTTTGATACCATTCATCTAGATCCAACTTTAAAGGTATTGAAATAGATTTACCACAAGAATTTCTTACTTATAATATTAGTGGTACAATTCTGACATGCCTTCATTTAGTGTTTGGCACTCTTTAACATGGAAAACCAGTACAAGATCTAAAAACAAGCTACGTAGGCGTGGAGATGGTGAGCGATGTTGGTGCTGAAACAGACACATATTTAGTCCACGATATTTGGCAAACACCGCCACTTTATCAATGCAATCAGTGTTGGGAACAGAAGTTATTTTACACTTTGTGTGTTGAGAATATTGAAAATTATGTATTACAAAAAATCCACCTGTCTCACAACTAGCTCCGATAGGACTAGTGTGAGACGGGTCGATTTTTTCTAATTCTTCATTTTCAATAATTCAAAAAATAGTAATGTGAATGAAATAAAAGTGAAAATAACCTTGTGTGTTCTTGCTGCGAGGCTAACAGTTCTGACCTACAAATTCCCAAGAAATCCAGTTTATCGTATTCAAAAATTATACAACCAAAAAGTTTTCGTCGTCTAATTTTACTTCAGCCGTATTTGCTTTGCATTTTGCAAAATGTTTCAGATTCATTATGTCATAAAATCCTCTGTAACCTAAAATGTGTAATCATCCGTTTAATTAAAACTTATATGTGATAATTACTATGTAAACATAACGTTACTTACAATAAGTGTAATGTCACGAATATTAATAGACTCCCAATATATTATTCGATGCTAAAACACTTGAGCAAGCCATAAACTGGTCGTTGGTATTATCAAACTTGGGCTGTTTGAACATGTGGTCCTTCCTATTCGCGATGCGCAGTTTGTTGTGTTTGCAATATTCGATTTGAACACAATGTAATGTAACTTTATTGTTAACTCTTACATATTTTCGAAATGCGATCATCGTTTGGGAAACAGCTGCATGCCTAGACAAACTGCGAAATCAAATAAACATTATTGCTGATCAGAGTTCTTGGTATTAAAAAATATTGTGTTCATGAAAATACACATTAAGTATTTCTTTAGAACGCAAATAGTAATTCGATTGTTGTTTCAATGTAAGAACAAAACAAGGTTATTCAGTTAGCCCTACACAAATTCCAACAAATTCCTTTTAATATCTGCGTTGTATGTATTTGTGTATGTGGTAGTTCAGTACGTAGAATATACTAAGGTCGCGTTTCCAAGTAACATCGCATCGTACCCTGCAACTTTTACACCGGCGTATTTGGGAAAACGATCTCTTTCACCATACCAGCATGCTAATCGACCAGACCCATTGCCGGCGTAGAACCGACAACCCACTTCTGCTTCCCTGCCATTTGAACGGAGAATATACTCAGCTTTATATCCTAAAGTCCACTCTTTAAAAATTATTCAACCTACATATTTAAAAGTATAACTCTATGCTTGCTTAATATCCTTTTGCTCCCATTCAAGCTTTTACAGAATTTGTATTAGTTTTACTATATATGGGTATGTCATAGTTAATGTTTCATCGACGGTAATTATTTCTTTATTGGTAACTTGTTTTATAAGTTCCCATTTTCCTTCCTCACGTTTTATTTCTTTTTTGTTGTGGTTAATAAGTTGCATATTTGTAGTAGTATGATATATAAAAGTGTCAGTTACAATAAATTGCTCAGAGAGAATTACATTATTTTAATTCTTATGTCATTTGATAAAACAATAAAATTGAATTTTATTGTTTGCGTTGCCGAATAGTTAACACATTCCCGAACTGACTGGTAAATAAAAGAGATATTTTGTTTCAATGCAACTTATACTTGACTAGCTGTCCGCACGCGGCTTTGTTTGCGTGAACTACACGACGTTATCCCGCGAGAATTTGATATTTTCCGGGATAAAAAGTATCCTATGTACCTCTCCAGGCTACAAAGTATCTGTGTCCAAAATTTCAGCCAAATCCGTTCAGCTATTTTGGCATGATCATTCCCTTACTATTTTATATTACACACATTGAAAAACAAAATGTTTTGTTTCGCGCGGGCATGATGTCACGCTTCGATTCGTATTTCATTCTCAGTCCTTGTTCCGGTGCCTTTAATATTCATGTTTATATTTAACGTTTTGGGTGCTGCTTAAATTACGGAACAGGTTCCAAAACAGATCGTGTCTTGTTATTGTTATTATCTATATCTTCTTTAACGTTAACGTCAAACTTGGTGTCGGATTTAGACAAAACTAAATAGGTAATCTGACTTGATAATCGACGTTCGTAATCGCAATTTCGTTCGTAGGGTAAAACCACCTTGTATCGGCCACGTCAACAATATTTCACATTGATTTGCTTCCTATTCCCACATTTATTAGCCTAGCTTTCTAGGAGATATTTTTTAATAAACTGTTGTTATTTGACTTTCCTATGAACTAATAAAATATTCGAAATTTGGATAACATTTTTTTATATTGATGTTTTTCTTTGTACACACCCAATTTCCCTAATATCGGCCACTTGCGCCCAAAAATCGCCCACCTGTTTGCCTTGTATCGGCCTAGGCTAACATTATGAGCAATACAAATATACTTCGAATTAAGAAAGATAAAGTTTAGTATACAAATAAATACATAGAGATATATATATATATATAAAAAACATACATATACCATGAATTTTTTTTAACAATCCAAACTTAAGGGGTAGGCAATTTAACGTGTTTAGAATAAATTTCTAAAAAAAAAACTTTTTTTGTTTTTTTCTTGCATAAAGATATTCTTACCTAATAGTAACAAATAAATTTTGAAGTCGGAATTTTTATTTTAGAGATTTTAGATTATTTTACAAACTTTAATATTTCTTAAAGGAAAGTCTATAAGTAAATCAAATACTATTAACACGTTATTATAAATTTAATATTACAGTTTGCACATCAACAATGATACTTCCACATAAAAGTAACTAAACAAAAAATCGTCATTTTTTAAATATTTTTTCTAAAAACATTTCACGTAAGTAACTAGAAACCTAGGTGATACTGTCATTAAATTATCGCACAAAATAGTCTTATAATTATCTAAATTAATTATCTAATCTAGTGTACCTAGATTTGTGTGAAGTAACATTTGTATCGTCCATGACTTATTGTTTAGTGGCCGATATCAGGATTTTGACTCGCCTTGTATCGGCCATCACCATTTTTAACGGCCGATATTAGGCTTTTTTATGAAATAATCAACCCTAAACCCGGCCATTGGATTTTTATTAAAATTCTAAAAAAAACACAAAAATATTAATCAATAATGTTGCATTATAATCTCTTTAACCTTCACAAGCAAGAATCAACGATTTAAACCTCCTAGATAAGTTGCAAACCCTTTCCCCCCGTAACCTCGAACTCGTCAATTTTGACTAGAAAATGGCGTGAATTTCGACACGACTGCGCAGGTTACAAGATCCAATGCTACTGAACTGTCAAATGAACTTTGATCGCCGCCTCATTTAATTCATTTAAAGACAACAATATAATGTTCATTATAGAGCAGAATTTGTGCAAGTAGATCGAATATTTAATAGTTTATGATCAAATTCCTAGGAAGTGGCCGATACCAGGACGTGGCCGATACAAGGCGGTTTTACCCTAACACAATCTTACACGTCTTACAACAGTAAACATAATACACTTGATTGTAGAAAAAATGGGCAATTGCCATATTTTTATACAAACATGCTCATTTGCAGTCTCTATTGCAAAGCATCTACCTACACATTATTTCTGTACACTATAATTTTTATCAAAATGCAAAATTACTCGTCTTTCGAATAAAAGCCTCTAATGAGAAAAACACTTCCCCATTTCCCTACAGCGGAAAAATATTGAAAGCTTGTTCACGATTTATACATAGTTCTATGTTTTTTTTTGGAAGTTTGGAAGTGTGAAGAGATTATTGAAATCCATAGCTCAGTGGTTAGAGCAGTCGCCTGGATAGCGAAAGGTCGTGGGTTCTAGTCTCATCGGAGCTGGTTGTGAGACGGGTCGATTTTTTCTAAATACTTACTTCATTTTCAACTTTTCAATAAGTAATAAAAATTGCATTGTGAATGCAAAAAAAGTAAAAATTTAACAACTTGTGAAGAGATTTTCAAAGAAACATTAAGTATACAACATAATTAACAACAACATAAACATTTATTTTTATGTCTTAAATATTGTATTATAACATTTTGTGATGATTTATGTGTTAAACATATTTAACACAAAAATTATTGTAGAGATATTAGGTAGTCGGACCATGATGAATTTTGCGTGTTATATTTCTGGCAACACTGAACTTAGGCGGGAAAGTAATATTTTGTTTGACAGCTGAATTTAAACAAATTGATATTTGATACCTAAGTGTCTTATCCTTTTTTTTATAATTTTGAAATGGAAGTTAATAAGGAAAAATAATAGATACGTTTTGCTATTTTTTTCGATTAAGGGTCTTTTTAATAATTTTGAAATGGAAGTTAATAAGGAAAAATAATAGATACGTTTTGCTATTTTTTTCGATTAAGGGTCTGAAATAGTCTGAATGCTGCTAGTGCTCAAAGAGAGATTTGTAATGTTTATGGTGAAGATGCTTTGTTCAGCAGATTCAGGTCTGTTAATTTTGATGTTAAAGATATTCCTCGCTGTGGTCGTCCTATGAAAGTGTTATGCTTTTATATAAAAAAAATAAGAAGATCGACACCTAAGCAGTCACCGAATTGCAGAAGAGCTTGGCATTCACCACTCAACAGTTTTGGATTACTTGCATAAACATGGTTAAGTGAAAAAGCTAGATGTTTGGGTACCACATGATTTGAGTCACAGAAACTTGGTGAACAGGATTTGAAAATATTGCTCAAACGAAATGAAACCGTTTTTGAAAAGATTAGTAACTAATTAGGCTATGAGAAATGGATCACCTACGATAATAATGTTCAAAAACGATCTTGGTCTAGATCTAGGCAAGGTGAGCCATCGCAAATAGTCCCAAAGCCTTACTCCGAACAAAGTCATGTTGTGTGTATGGTGGGACTGGAAAGGCATTGTGTATTATGAGCTTTTGCCACATGGCCAAACGATTAATTCTGATATCTACTGTCAGCAATTAGAAAGTCTGAAACAAGCTCTTAAAGAAAAACACCCAAAATTGACGAATAGAAAAGGTGTAGTCTTCCACCAGGACAATGCTCGACCGCATACTATCTTTGTCGACTAAACAAAAATTGATGGATCCTGGTTGGGAAGTTTCATTACTGCGTCCACCATACAATTCAGACATAGCAATAGCACCTTCTGATTATCTTTATTTTGCTCTTTACAAAACTCTTGAAATGGACTAAAATTGCATTCAAGGGAAGACTGTATAATAATATAATAATAATATAATAATAATAATAAAGTTTATTAACCCAAAGCCATAATTTACAATGTAAAGGTGACACAACAGAAACTTACAGCTATATGGCAACATCAGTGTCCTGTGTAAGTTGATCCCCTGACTTTCGTGCTAGGAAAACCTGTGTTAAGAAAGTCAGTGGTTCGGCTCATATAAATAGTGCTTCAATATAGCTTATACATTACAAATTTTATTAAGTTTGGTTTGGACCAGGTTGGTATACATCATTAACATCAGTTTTTCGCTCATAAGCCCCAAAAGTTTTATAGCGACGGGATAATAATTCTGCCAGAAAGATGGCGAAAGATTGTCGAATTGAATGGACATTACTTAATACAATAAACATTTCATGTAAATGGAAAAAAATCTTTATTATTTTTTCTACAAAAAGGGCGCGAACTTTTCTGACTACCTATTTTATATTGCTAATTTTATTTAATCGACCTTGAAATGATCATGTTGTGCATTGTCATCAAGTTCCCGTTTTTTCTGCAAAGGGGTTTATATCGTACACTAAACATGGTTAAATTAAATAGTGCCGGTTTCTAACTTATAAGTTGTTTTAGAATCCACCTCTTAATTAATGCAAATGGCGCCAATAGACTCGTAGCTTTCAGCGTCATAACCAGAAATAAATCTTGTTTTGCATACACACTAAACTAAATTATTAATTTAATAATCGGAACAAAAATATGTTTCTCAATCTATTGATCCAACTTTATCAAAGAAAAGAGCTTGCATTCGAAAATGTATAATGTAATGTACAGCAGCAGCGAAATCTGTAACACAGTTACTTTATTTACCACACTGATATTTTTTATCTGGGTAAACAATATCATACCATTTATCAAGAGGCCTTGAACGCGTTATGTAAGTTAATCAATAATGTTTTCGAGCAGCAATGTGCGCCGCAAGTTCACTGTACTCATATTAGGATATCGGTCACACTCTAACAGCATAGCGCAGCGCTATTTGTATCTCCGAGTATTACATCTTATCGCGACCTCGTTACATTCTTTCGTGTTTGTTATAGCTATCGTGAAACCACCACGTGGCTTTCACACCTCTCCATTTAAAAGGTTTTAATCTGTTCAATGAACGTCATTCCTGTTCTGCAAGCTCAAGTGATCGTTTATAATTCGCCAATCTGCTAAGTTGACGCAGGCAACACCTCTAACGAGGTCCGGTCTTTACCGGTGTGAATTAAATACTCTTGATTAAAGGTCGAGGCTCCCACTCGGACCACTCATCAAACCTCATCAAGATCCTATTTATAGCCTGATCTAATTATAACACAGGACAAGTACCCGTCTACATTTAGGCACTAGGTGCACAAATTGCGCACGTCTTAGTCACTTTACCAGACCAGCTAAATGCTGAGACTTAAAAACCACACGTCATCTGAAATCTGGAGGCGGAGTATAAAAATACTCAGAAATGTTTCGGAGATGCCGCGCACTATCGTCACTTGAAACGACCAAACTTTTTTATAAATTTACCGTTGCTTACTTTGGTTGATCACGAATTACTTGTATAGCAGCGGGGCATCTAAGTAATACAAGAAATGATCTTTCATATATCTATGATCGCAGTATTCACAATTATTTCTGTAAAACGACATCCGCGTTCTTGTAAATTAATACCATAAAGCAGTTTTCACTCAATGAATTAATAGTTTAAATTTTTAAATGAATATCTAAAATAATTTATATACATACGACAACAACGTTGATTGTTTTATTTTGGACAGCTGCAGCGGCGTGGAATATGGCCCTTTATTGAGGACCAAAATAGGCTCAAATGAAAGTTAATTGGCTCCGGCAAGAATCGCTCGTGGTTATACATCTCTTGTTCATGCGTCCATCAAGTTATTAGCGTGTCCAATTCTGAATGCAGTAGTCCTTGATTTTATGTCTGTTGCCTCTCGACTCAATATTAGATAATTATAGAGTCAATATTGCCAATATATGGAACTGTTTATGAGGATGCTGCCCACTGGTCTATTGATCTCTCCAATCATAGTAATTAGTGCATTGACTGACTTTTATGGATACGTAGACGCTTTTTATTGTATCAGCTTCTACTTAGACGACATTATACTTTTCTCTGAACTTCTTTTTCTACAACCTCAGACACTCGTAAGCTACATTATTATTATGGTTGACTTATATAGACGCAATAATTACGAAAAATACTTGCCTACTTATAAAGTTTGCGTCAACCGTTACAAAATTGACAGTAATTTGCACATTACTTCATTAAATCGCATAAGTAAATTTGAGATTAAGTCTTCGTTAAGATCGTCCGATAAGACTAAAATTAGTATTATTGAATTACCAATTAATGTAATAACAATTTAGCATATCTACCAAACTGGAGTTTCAAAAGGTTATCATTATCAATCAAAACAATGGTAAGTACCTAAAAATAAATCAGCATGAGTTTTGATCAGTAAGGAAGGACGAACAAATTCGAGAAAATAAGAGGCCGGCGCTATCAATGTAGGTTGTAGTTTGCTGGGTGCACGGTCGGCCCGCGTGGCGGTGACGCGGTGACGTGTGCGCCGCCATTTTATATAGGACGCGCGCGCGCGCAGACCACCAGTCGCCCGGTCGATCGCGCGGACGATACTCCTCCGTGTACCCCGCGCCACCAGTGCCGTCGCGAGCCACCGCTGTAGCCAACCCCTAAAACAAACATGATAGACATTGTGCAACAACCCAGAGATGGCTGCCTTTACGAGATCAGACAAAAGGGACAACGGGATCCCTGTTACGTGGTCGTGCCTAATACAACAGTACGTTTTGATTATTTTACGGTCTACTTCAATGATTTATTATACTCGTAGTACTCGCTTTCGGCTACTCAAAGCATTGCCTTCATTTTAATTAACACCATCCATTTTAAATTGTAAACCAGTGTTAGCGTTCGAAAACAAGTTTATCGGTTGAGCAAACGTTAATGATTTTTTATCGAACCTTGATTTCATACGTGTTTATACAATAGGCGATAAAAAAACGATAGCATAGCGGTCACAATAAATAATAACACGAGCTTTATCTTTCTTTTGCAGGATCTGGTTAAGAGCCACCTGATGTTCGCGGTGCGCGAGGAGGTGGAAGTGCTGAAGGAGCGCATCGCCGAACTCATGGAGAGAATAAACCAGCTCGAGGTGGAGAACACGTACCTGCGCGCGCACGCGAGCCAGGACACGCTGGCGCAGCTGCCGGCGGCGGGCGCCAAGCCGCCGGCCGCGCCGCAGGGCCCGCAGCCGCCCGTGTCGTAGGCGGCCGGCGCGCCCGCTGAACGCTGATCCCACGCCGCCCTCGGCCTCCGCCCCGGAGTCCCTATGGCTGTGCTATGTTAACGTAGGCTAACGAACGAGTGTGAGTACACCGGTCGAGCGCCGAGGGCCGCCCGCGCGCCGCCCTAGCGGCCGCGGCGCCACGCAGAGACCGCATTACCTGTCATATTAGGGTGCAAAACTTCGTGCTAACTGCCATGCTTTTGCTACGCATCTCGGCGACGACTCTTAGCGTTTCCATGTGCCTCGTCTATATTTTTATTCGGTTTAAACGTTAGATATCGCTATCCGATATATTCCATGTTAAGGTAAATTGTAAGACGTGTGTTTATAATGATTATAACTTTACGAAATAGTTAATATTTCTGCGCATTGAACAATGACTGTGTGTTAATTTATTTTCTATATTTTTATATGCATATCTAAATTTAAGTTATTTATCAAGTTTTTTTTACTGTGTTACATTAAATCGATAGTGTTGTTCCTCCCAAAACTAATGTAATGATCTGTCGTTACTCGAGTTCTGAAAGTTTTGTGTGCAGTTATCGTTTAGTTTAAACCTTTAATTAATATGTTACGGTTAACTTTTAATGTTTGAATGTATGTTATCTACGGTTGATGTTTACGTTACACTGAAGAAGTCGTGTAGATGTAGGATCGTTGCGAGAATGAGAACTCGTGCGATGCAGGCTTTAGTAAATTTTGCACTTGAAACCGAAAAAAAAATATTTTTATTCCAACCCTATATCGATAATAGAGGTAATAGCGATTTAACAATGTATTTTTTTAATAATTAAATTGTTTGTATATAGTACAAGTTGTAATAGAATTGTGAGTCGCAATGATGTACATATGGAAGAATGTTATGATGGCAACCTATTCCTTAGTCGGCCCCGAGGATCGAATCCTGGCGGGAGATATATTTAAATATTCGCTGTATTTAAAACTAGCTCCAATGTTTATTATGATGAACAACTGAACAAAGTGGCTGGTGACTGATGTACAGGACGGAAGGAAGGAGACAGCTCAAAGCTGGCAAGGTTGAGAGGTCCCAGCGACTCAAGTGTGACTAGGTATTTTTACTCTAGAGTAGTATTTGTACAACGCTAATAAGTGTATTAGATGATTTTGTTAGGTCTTCGTAATTATTGTGAATATACAGTAATTTACTCCTACGAGCATTACCTTAGACCTAGTATGAATTATATTATATGATAGATACTGAAATTGTAAATATACTGTAAACAGAGAATGTCCATTGTAGCTTATGTTGACCAGGAAGGTTCCTCATACCCAATAAATGCAAAAACTACTCAAATTGTGTACTTTGTTTTATTCATTTTCCCGTTAGGTAAATAAAAGAAATACATATACCAATGAGAAGACACACACTTTTATCAACGCTCCAGATATTGAAATAAACACAAAAGGAGTGTTTGATGAATAAGCCGATTGTGTTTGGATGAATTTTAAGCCGAAATCGAAACGCACCACAATCTAAACTTATCACAAATAAATTATCGTAAGAAAGAATACATAAAAGTTAGTTAGGTACCTCAGTATTTAGTCTAAGCTTTTTGATCTTGACCCAACCCATAGACAAGACAACCTGCGCAGTTGTAATTTAAAGTATAAATTTTCTTCTGCGCAGATTTTATTGTCTATGGTCTGGTTCAAGAAGTTTATTATACCCCACACAAATACGTTATAGTCCCACACTCCTGTCTCTTCCGGTGACATCCGTGACAGAGGAGCCACTTGCAATACGAAGTTAGCTGTCAAAATACTCAAAATAGACTGTCGAATGAAAACTGTTTTAGTTCCCAAGATTATCACAAAACAGAAAACGTTGTCGCACTGTAAACAATGAATGGTAAATTTCGACAGCCGACTTCAAATAAGTGTTACGTACAGCGCCATCTATCGCAAGAACAGGAAGCAAGCAAAACTGAAAAGCATGTAAGTTTCAATCATCTGGCCGGTACTCACGTTCCGATCCGACCGCCGCCGCCGATTTGGTCTGCTCCAAACCAAATCTGAACGTGTTTCACACGATCTGGCTGGATTTGGTTCGCACAAACTTCACTTCCAACCAAATCGGAACGTGTGTAGGCTCCAGACCGGACCAACTAGGCAGTGTTGACAATTTTAGGGAGAAAATATGTAAATGCGGAAATATGTAAGGCAGACAGAACACGTTAGAGGAATTTTCGTAGAACTGAACCAACGACATGTTTAAATATGGCCATTCGATCAGATTTACAGCGAAGTTCGTCCGCATCAAATCGGCAGTCGGATCGGAACGTGTGTACCGTACCGGCAGTCACCCAAGTCTAGCTCCATGGCGCTGCCTATCGTTAAGTTTTAGTTTTGCTACTAGTCAACAGACGGCGTTGTACACAATTTGTGGTCCTAAGGGTGGTATCACTTTATTAACTATTTGATCAAAGAAATTGGACGAAGACAAATTCATGAATGGTTTTATTGTTAAATTCTTTGATCAAATGTATATTGGGCAAATATCTTTGATAAGTGGAATACCACCCTAAGCCGCTACACGTTCCAACATCATCGATTTGCCTGCCATAGAGACTCTAAAAACGTTCCGATCCGACCGCCCCCCCGCCGATTTGGTCTGCTCCGACGAACGTCCGACCATATTATTATGTATTCGTACATGACGCGGTCTGGCCGGATTTGATTCGCACGAAATTCACTCCGACCTAATCGGAACGTGTGTAGGCTCCCGTCCAGACCGGACCAACTAGGCAGTGTTGGCAATGGGCGATTTTCTGAAAGCTCAGTCACTAGATGGCGCTGTCCCACCTATGCAGTTAGAAGGAACGGAACGTTATAAATTTTACTTTGACGCGACTTTTTTACGTAAAACGGAACGTTCGACAGATGTTATTTATTTACCTAAATCTTTAAATTTACCTATTTCGTTTCTGTTCCTCACAGTAGTACTTATTTAATAGCCGCTACACACGCTCCTATCCGACCGCCGATTTGGTGCGGGCGAACTTCACTGCAGATCTGAACCGCGCCTACACACGTTCAAACCAAATCTGCCAGACCAAATCGGTCGGCGCTACACACGTTCCGATTTGGTCTGGCCGACCTCTAGCCGTTGTTGCAGTGTTGCCAGCCACTGCTAATCTCCCAATATTATTATTATTTATAAATACTGAAAACATCAATTTGCTTGCAATAAATAAATAAAAAAAATATATTTTCGGGGTCAATGTTTTAGTACTATAAAAAAAACAATATCATTATTTTTTAATTTTCTGTTATTTTAAAAAAAATACTAAAACATGCTAAATATTTACTAAAAGCAGCACTTATTTATGCCCTTTTTATATATATTTAGTTTTCCGACAAATTGCGAGTTTTTAAATAAAATATTCTAAAAAAAACTAATAGATAAAAAGTTTTTTTTTTCATAAAAGGCCATATTTAAACCTTTCGTTCGTTTAGTCCTACGTAAAACGTAAAACTCATGAACGAGCATTAAATTGAATCCTCTGAAAATCCCTTAAAGTAATTCTATCTGCCTTAAATATTTCCGCTTTTACATATTTTTTCCCTAAATCTAGGGGAAAACCTTCAAAATTGTCAACACTGCCAAGTTGGTCCGGTCGGAAGCCTACACACGTTCCGATTTGGTAGGAAGTGAAGTTCGTGCGAACCAAATCCGGCCGACCGCGTCAAACATGAATAATAATAATTATGGTCGGACGACTACGCTACACACGTTCAGATTTGGTCTGGAGCAGACCAAATCGGCGGTCGCATAGGAGCGTGTGTAGCGGCTATATGACATCGTGCAAAGCGTGCCGCTACACACGTTCCGATCCGACCGCCGATTTGGTCTGCTCCAGACCAAATCTGGACGTGTGTAGCGTAGTCGTCCGACCATATTCGTGTTTGACGCGGTCGGCCGGATTTGGTTCGCACGAACTTCACTTCCTACCAAATCGGAACGTGTGTAGGCTTCCGACCGGACCAACTTGGCAGTGTTGACAATTTTGGAGGTTTTCCGCTAGATTTAGGGAGAAAATATGTAAAAGCGGAAATATTTAAAGCAGGTAAATTACGTTTAAGGGATTTTCAGAGGATTCAATTTAATGCTCGTTCATGAGTTTTACGTAGGACTGAACGAACGAAAGGTTTAAATATGGCCATTTATGAAAAGGTTCTATTTATCTAATTGTTTTTTTAGAATATTTTGTTTAAAAACTAGCAATTTGTCGTAAAACTAAATATATATAAAAAGGGCATAAAACCTCATCAATAAGTGCTGCTTTTAGTAAATATTTAGCATGTTTAGTATTTTAATGAAAATAACAGAAAATTAAAAAATTGTTTTTTTTTTTGTAGTAATAAAACATTAAAAACCGAAAATATGTTTCTTTTTAATTTATTTATTGCAAGCAAATTGATGTTTTCAGTATTTATAAATAATAATATTGGGAGATTAGCAGTGGCTGGCAACACTGCAACAACGGCTAGAGGTCGGCCAGACCAAATCGGAACGTGTGTAGCGCCGACCGATTTGGTGCGGCAGATTTGGTTTGAACGTGTGTAGGCGCGGATCAGATCTGCAGTGAAGTTCGCCCGCACCAAATCGGCGGTCGGATAGGAGCGTGTGTAGCGGCTATTAGGTACTTAAAGTCACCGTGGTAGATCGGGTAACTGGTCAGATTACGAGTCGAACTCTGCAGGTGGTCCCGAGTTCAAACCAGTGATCGGACGGTTAGGGTTAACCCACCGAAATGTATCTGTTAATAACCCTTAAAAATATCGGTTAACAGGTACAACTGTATACAGAATAATTTCGGTTTATTCGTCAATTGGTTAACCGTAACCGTAACCGAATTGATAAAGGTTATTGCAAGTAAAGTTCAAAATCGCTCGGCCCGATTCGTTTCGTTTGAACGCCGCCGCGCCGGCCGCCACCCCGCCGCGCCTCCGCGCGTAGGCCAGCCGGCCGTACGCGCGCGCCACGCATGTCTCTTTCATTGCTAAGCTAACTAGCCTTCCGCTCGCGGCTTTGCCCGCGTGGACTACACGACGTTAGTCGTGACTAACGATTAAAACTAATTAGTCGTAATCATAATTTTGATGATTACGATTATCAATCGTAAGCGTTAATCATGATAACGATTAATATTGACTAGCTGCTTCGCACGGTGATACCCGTTCCTGTAGGAAAATCTGAATTATGCTTTCTACTGGGGTTTTTTGTTTTACTTTATTTATAATGTCATTATGTATTTCCCTAGACACCTTATTACCACAGTATTAACCAATTTTTCCATACAGCAGTAGGAAGACGACCTTGAAGTTGGGCGATACTGACGCCGGTATAGGTATTTATTTACGTAAGTACGGAAGGGAGGTCACAAATTAAAAAATGTGAAGACTGTAGGTGGATCTACTCCGGGTAGGTACATATTGGTAGGTAATACGAAATTAAATTAATACAATAATTATTTCGATGAAACTTTGTTTTTGGTACTATTTTGACAAGAAAACAAGAACGCAATGTTAAACATATTAAAAATCCAAGATGGCGGCCAACTTTTGTCTTGGTCTGGGTGTTAACTATGTATATTAAATTAAGTATGTAAAAAAAGTATATAAGTATATATTTAACCGTTATCTAGTTTTCATAACACAGTTTCTCAATGATAACTACTTATGAGCTAGATAATTGGTGTTATTGTAAGAAACTATTTATTATTATTATTTATTTAAAATACATACAAAACTATATTTCTAAACATAAAACTTTTACAATGTATCACACTAAAAAATACAAAAATGCAGTTCCTCAACGGTCGCAAGATCAGGGTTCCGGCTACCTATATGGTTAAGGATCCAGAGACATGAACCTTCTCACTATCCGGGCCGTGTCTAGAATTGTCGATA
Source organism: Crambus lathoniellus (assembly GCA_949710035.1). Lineage (NCBI taxonomy): Eukaryota > Metazoa > Arthropoda > Insecta > Lepidoptera > Crambidae > Crambus > Crambus lathoniellus. The sequence goes on from OX453298.1 coordinate 3,222,562, forward strand.
AGACTAGTGGGACAATATAAACTTTTGTCTTCAAACCCTCAATATTTCATCTTTTAGGTCAGTATACCTACTTACTTGAATAGTTTCTGGATGTTTGTGGCATTTACGGCATTTACCATCTGTTATGTTATAGTCTTTAATAATATGTTTTTGTAGTTTTTCGTATTAATGACTTGATCTTGAATTGCAATGGCAAATCCTTCGGTTTCCGGAAAAAGTGCACTAATCTGTAACAATTGTTCGAGGCTTCAGCATCAATTTGTGGTTGCTGCAATTCATGGGGGTGTCGACCGTGTAGTGCTTTGGTCTTGCATTGTTCAATTTATATCTTTGAACTATCAGTATGTGTATTACCTGAGCCAAAATTTCTGTAGAATGATTTTTCGCATGTTTTGAATTGTTTGTTATCAGATTTCCTTTTCAAAAATTTATTATAATATCTACTAGTCTATTAACTTTAAGTGCTAGTCTCTGTTTAAGTGTGTCTAGGAATTCGTCAGGTTTCTTATTATTACTGTCATTTTTAGTATATTACCTTTTGTTTCTGAATATTTCCTCTACTCGTTCTGTGACTCTTTTCGATCTATTATTATTTATGTATTGCGCTAGTTTACCTATATCTGTTCTCAGTGTGTCTATGTCTCTTTCTAATCTACTTTACCAACCTGGCTTACCTCGATCTTTGTTGAAAGATCTTTCATTTGTTTGTTTTGAATTAGGTTCGTTTTCTTGACCAATTGTGAGTGCTGTACAGTATATAAGTAAATGGATATCTTCATCTGTAAATCATCGGAAATAAAATGGTTCAATATTTGTTCATTAAATACATTTAGCAGTCTTGTCAGGTTTTTACTGTATTTTAACTTTTGTGATTTTGGTCTAGATGTTGAAAAGTAATAAATTGCAGAATCAAAACAAAAGCACAAAATAAATTCAGTAAGTATCAAAATAGAAAATTAAAAATAAAAATTAAAAATTAAATTAATCAAAATAAAATCAAAATTAAATTAAATAAATAAATTCAATTAAAACAAATTAGATAAGTAAAGTAATAAGCTGAATAAGAAAATAAAAAACAAGTCTTTTATAGTGGACAGGACCGAGGAACAAAAGAATCAAGAACATTGCGTCTAAATGTTTTTAATTTGTACGAGAAAATGTCAATATCTTGTTTTTTAGACAAATTGTTGTACCGACTTTGTATTCTTTTTAGAGTTGAATATTTGGCAGAGTATTATTAGTTTATTATTATTACTGTTTCGACCTTTTGTCATTTTTAACATTGCGTTGCTGTTTTCTTGTCAAAATAATACTAAAAACAGAGTTTCATCGAAATCGGCCTACAAACAAAAGAGTTGGCCGCCATCTTAAATATTTCAATATTTTTAACATTGCGTTGCTGTTTTCTTGACAAAATAGTACCAAAAACCGAGTTTTGTCAAAATTAGCCCACAAACAAAAAAGTTGGGCGCAATTTCGGATTTTTTTAATATTTTAAACATTGCTTTGCTGTTTTCTTGTCAAGAGTTCTCACCAATACAATTTAAACGAGCCCAAAACTAAACTGGTTTCGTTAAATCGTTAAAGAGTTCCATCACCCACTTCCTGGCTCCAGCAATAGACTTTGGAAACTACTTAACACAAGAGTTTTCATCAAGACGATTCAAACGAGCCCAAAATCGAAGTGGTTACGTTGAAATGTTAAGGAGTTCCTTCTGATCACGCACAATTGTGATGACCACATCTACTGTGTTCCACAGTTTATTGAAACGAAGGTTTCTCATGCAAAATTAAGTAAATTAAGCTAATCCTACCTTACTAGAAAATAGTGTCCGTAATCCAGGGGGGCTGAACGTTGTCTCGCCGGCGCGCGCCTGACAAAACGATCTCCACACAACCCCCGATGGGATACTCTTACAGCTAACACTCTTATACTACACAATGCCCTAATAGGCAGCTAAAACTTCCCGGCGCTTTTCAAAGCGAACACACACGGGTCACAAGTCCGTACCCGGACCGGGCGCTCCTCACGGCTGCTTACGGCCAACTGGTCGCGATGTCGCGCGCACGGCGGTTGGCGCCGACCCCACGAATGAACGTGAATGAATGAATCACGCGCGGCGTGAACATCCCCCCGTCCCGGACAGTAGCAAACTGTCCGCCAACTCAATCTAAGGGCAGGCGAGAGAGGGTAGCGATCGCTCGCTTCAAAACAGAGTCCCCCACCAGGACCTCGGCAAACCTGGGCACACCATCCGACCCCGGATGAAGCTGAACAATGCGTCCTAAACGCCAGCGGAGGGGCGGCAGGTTTGGATCCTTTACCAACACGAGGTCCCCGGTCTTGGGTGGGGTCGTCCTATCCGACCACTTAACGCGTTGCTGCAAAATGTGCAAATACTCCAGATGCCAACGGCGCCAAAAACTCTGCGTAAGCTGCTGGAGCAATTCAAATCGCGAGAGCCGTCCGGAGGGCACTTCGGAATAAGGATATTCCGGCAAGGCGTTAAGCGGTCTGCCAATCAAAAAATGGCCCGGCGTAAGGGCCTCTAAATCATTCGCGTCCGAAGACAACGGACACAACGGACGCGAGTTGAGGACCGCCTCAACCTTACAAAATACGGTCGCGAGTTCCTCAAACGTGAGGACCGTCTCCCCAATAACGCGACGAAGGTGAGTTTTAGCGGCCTTTACAGTTGCTTCAAAAATACCTCCCCAGTGGGGGCAGGATGGCGGGGAGTACTGCCATCGTACCCCTCTGCGAGAGAGTGTGGATCCGATCTCAAAATTATTCCTATCCAAAAATTCACAAACTTCCTTTAAATACCTATCGGTGCCCTTGAAATTGGTTCCACAATCGGACCTTATTAACGACGGCATTCCGCGGCGAGACACAAAACGATTCAACGTGGCTACAAAGGCTTCTGTGGTGAGGGCACTAACCACCTCCAGGTGGACCGCTTTAGTGGCCAAACAAACAAATACACACAAGTAAGCCTTTTCCGTTCTAGCATTACGAAGCCGCGATGTCTTAACGGTAAATGGCCCCGCAAAATCCGTTCCAACTCCTGAGAAGGGCATCGATTCGTTCACTCGATCGGCAGGCAAATCACCCATCTGGGGCTGCATCGTATCGGCGCGCAAACGGTAACACGGGAGACAACGAAAAATAACGGATCGGATTATTCTCCGCGCTGACAAAATCCAGAACTCTCGTTGGAGGAGCGCGGTCAAGGCATTACAACCGGCATGAGCATTCTTTACATGTCGGTCTGTAATCAACAGTCTAACTAACGGTCCATCCTTGGGGAGCAACAAAGGGTGGCGTGATCCGTACGGCAGGTTGGCATGTCTGAGCCTACCTCCGACACGCAGCAATCCGGTACTGTCCAAGAAGGGATTCAACCGCACCAAGGGTCCCTTCAACTTGGGCTTACTTGAGCGCAGGGCTTTCAGCTCCGGTTCAAACTCTCGCTGTTGCGTCACTCGCAACCAATGCAACAGAGCGTCTTGCCGCTCTTGTGGGGCGAGGACCGGAGACAACGATTTCTCCTGAGGCTGGCGACAATTTCGCACAAAGCGCCTCATCCAAGCAGTCACGCCGAGCAACTTATCAAGAGAACTGTAGCGGTCTAACAAAAACTCCATCTGCGGAGCCGCCACCGTCTCCACGGCGTGAACACGCATGCCTAGGTCTGGTACTCTGGCCACAGCCGGGGTGGCAGGCCATGAGCGCTCAGGCCGTAACAACCATGATGGACTCCACCATAGGTGGTGGTCCACTAACTCAGGCGCCTCGCAGCCGCGGGAGGCACAATCTGCGGGGTTCAATTCGCCCGGTACGTGGCGCCAAATCAACGGGGCCTTTGAAGTCTGAATTTGTGAGACCCGGTTGGCCACAAAAACCTCAAGGGTGTGGACTGAACTCTTCAGCCAACAAAGGACGACCTGGCTGTCAGACCACGCAAATATCGACTCCAAGTCGACACCGTTTCCCAAGGTGTCGGCAACATGATTGAGTAGCCGTACTAAGAGAGTGGCGCCGGACAACTCCAACTTCGGAATGGTTAGCCTAGTCCGAAGGGGGGCGACCTTACTCTTGGCCGTAACTAAGTGTACGGCGACAACGCCTGCTGCATCCACCGTTCGGATGTAAACGGCTGCCGCGTATCCGCTTTCGGACGCGTCACAAAAGCCGTGCAGGGAGGCTTTAAACTTTCCCGAAGGCAGCATTTGCCTCGGTATACAAACCCGATTGACGTCGGGTAGGGATGACACGAACCTCACCCACTCTCGTAGGAGGCTACCAGAGAGGGGCTCATCCCATGACAATTCCGCAGCCCAGAGCTCCTGTAGGAAGCACTTCATCGAAAACACTACAGGGCTGAGCCAACCGTTCGGATCAAAGGTACGGGCTACAGTAGACAGCACCGTGCGTTTAGTCCAGACCTTTGGGTCTGGCAGTTCCAATCTATATGTGAACAAATCCGGGACTGGCCGATACTGGACTCCCAAAACAGACAGCATGTCTGGAGTCTCCGGATTTTCAAAGAGGAGCGGCTCTTGCTGGTGGTCCTTAGGCAAATCTGCCAATAGGTCCGGTGAGTTAGACAGCCACTTCCGCAACTCATAGCCACCAGCCCTCAAGAGCGCAATCAGCTCATCACGTAAGACGAGAGCCTCATCTAAGCTCGAGGCCCCCGTGCAGATATCGTCGACAAATAAGGCCCCCCCCTCAATAAGAGCAGATGCCCGGGGATAGCGTAGCCGTTCGCGCTCTGCGAGCTCCAAAAGCGAACGGATCGCCACAAAGGGGCTCGACCGCAAACCATAAGTGTTGGTGTTCAGCTCGTAAGCCAACATCGGATCCTGGGGATCCTCACGCCAAAGGATGAGCTGGTATCGTCTATCCTCCGGGTGAATCACGGTCTGTCTGAACATCATGCGGATATCGGCCACAAAGACGACAGCGTGCCGGCGGAAGTTGGTCAAAACATCACAGACATCGTGATGCAACTTCGGCCCCGCATGCAGACACTGATTCAACGACACTCCGGTTGACGTGGGCGCTGAACCATCAAAGACCACGCGGATCTTCCCATTGGAAGTCTTCAAAACAGCGTGGTGTGGCAGGAAGTAATGTTCCACATTACGCCAGTCCAACTGCGAGATGGACATGTGCCCAAGGTCCAAATACTCCCGCATGAAGTCTATATACTTCTCCTTGAATGCGGGATCCCTGGCCATCCTACGCTCCATGGACAACAATCTCTTCTCGGCCATCGGTCGGGAGCTCCCTAAAGGAGGGCGAACCGCCAAGAAGGGCAAGCGGGTAATCAAGCGACCCGAGAGGAGGCGCCCAGTGTTGTTCTGGTAGAACAATTCGCACTCCTCGGCTAACGGATCCAACCGCTTGGCAGTGGGGGGTTCCTCCACCTCCCAAAACTTTTGGAGAACGTCGGACAAAGTAGAACCGACAATGGTCTGGCGGTCTACCGACGGGGTCTCTGGTGTCTGTGGTACCTTTCCCATCACCACATGACCCAGCGACGAGGACAAGGCGACAAGATCGGCTGTCTGCAAAACTCGCTTGCTTCCACACAGTACACGACCGAGGACATCCGCACCAATCAACAAGTGTATTGGGCCCGGTCGGTGGAAGGAAGGATCAGCCAAAGCCAGTCCAGACGTCAGCTCAATCGTGGATGGCGGCACTCGCACTTGCGGGAGTGGTCCAACCACCTTATCAAAAACTATCGCCGAAGCACCGATCTTCGGCCTTGGCGTGAAGTGGGGGGAGAAGGAGAACTCAACTCGACCAATCGGATCAGGGATCCGCGAGTCTCCCACCCCCCGTACCGCTTCGTGATGCGGCACAAGCAAAAGACCCAGCTGTCGGACAAGCCACCTGGACATTATGCACCCCTGGGCACCTGAGTCCAAAAGGGCACGCACCGTTACAACATTGCCCTTAGGTCCCCAAACATTCACGGAGGCTGTTGGCAACAGCACAAGCTCCGGAGGGGTGGTTGGGGCCGACAGGGGCGCCATTAAAAATTTTGGGGGGGTACTTGTCCCCCTCGCGCCTGAGTCGGCGCGCCAAATGTGGGACGCTCGTACCGGGCGAGCGGGTCCCAATCGGGTACATACTGGCCCCGACCAACAGCACTCCTAGGTGCAGGGTAATACCCGTGTGGGGCGTGCCTCGGTACATAGTACCCCAATCGAGGCCTCTCCATTAGGGGGGGGGAGTAGCAAATAGGGCCCGTGCCCATCGCCACCGTGGCGTACTCTTGTGGTACCCCCCTACCCCCGCCCGTGGCGGGGGCGTCTCTCCTATAGTTCCCCCTCTCCGGGGGGGACTGAACGGGGGGGCTAAGCCCCGCCGAATCTCTAGGGGACCGGTTCCGGGCTGCCGGGCCCCCGCCCGTGCGCGAGGAATTCGAACCCCGGTCGCTCCCGGCGTCCTTGCGGTCCAAACAAAGGAGGGGGTGATGCCTCCCTCCGCAAAGACGACAATCCTCGGTCTGGGGACACGCCGACTGCATGTGTCCCCCCAAACACCTATAGCACCATTGGCGCTGTCTTGCAACGGCCCTCCGTCCCTCTGGGCGGAGGCCTCTAAATTTGGCACATTCGTGCACCCCGTGCCTATCTCCCCTGCAATACCTGCACCGCTCACTCGGTGCGGGGGGAGGGGACTGCTGGAAGGCAGCATATCGATTGGTCGGGCGACGGGGCTGTTCCCTCGCCGCCACCATACGACCAACACCTGGAACCGGGGCGGGCTCCAGGTGGTCCGTCACCCTACATTCGTCCTCCAAAAAACGAAGGAGGTCCGCGAAGGGCGGGAGATACGAGGCGCTGTCGCCTCCGTACCTCTGCTCGAAACGCCCCTTCATTTCAGCGGGCACTTTGGCGAGGACTATGTGCAGCAGTACAAAGGACCACTGATCCACCGGCAGGTCCAATCGCCTTAGGGAGTTGACCGCTGACAGTAGCGGGTTCAGCAACTCCCTCCGTAACAGGTGTACCCGCGTGATTCGCGGGAGGGCCAAAATCGTGGCCACGTGGGTGTCCGCCAGTAACCGGACATTCTGGTACCTGCTAACCAGAAGCTGGCGAGCCACCTGGTAGTTGTCGTCGCTGATGAGCAGGTGCTGGATTACCGAGCTGGCCTCTCCTCGCAGGGAGGAGCGCAAATAGGCCAACTTCTCACTAGGGGATAAGTCCCGTCGTGAATCCACCAAACTGTCAAACAAATTAATGAAGCCCATCCAGGCTGACAGATCCCCATTAAAAGTGGGAATCTCCAATGTAGGCAATCGGCCTAGCAACGCCGTCGGGGTAGGTTTGACCTCCCCGCTCAAAACCGGCTCCCCCTTCCGAACAGCCAGGGCCCTCTCAGCCGCCTCCGTGAACTGGTCAGCCAGCTCATAGGCCTGGGCTACATCCTGCTCCAGCTGTTCCGACACGGCATCATCAGCTGGGGGGTTCTCTAAATAATACGCGCGACACTCCATGGCGTGGCGCTCCAGGTCTTGCAGCCGAGCTGCCAGCCCGCCATACCGAGCTAGCAACGCACCTACCCGGTCGGCTCGGTCTATTAATGTGACCGCACAAGCAAGCCAACGCAAAGCTCCTTGGATGCCAGCCCTGGATACGGCGGTCGGATTCGTAGGAGCCATTTATATTCCGTTTAATAAACAAAGCAAACAAAGAAATATAAAGGTGGTAAACATCAACAAAAAAAGCAATAGAAATAGGTCGCGTCACGATAATATAAAACACAATTAAAATTCGGACGACATACACGGACCCTACTATTTTCATAAATTATTAGCAACTTACCAATTTCAAGGGCTAACAATATAACGGTAGAAACAAAACGTATAGGATTAACGGTATGGCATACCTCGCAAATCAACTACTAAACCGTTATCAACAAACGAAAACAAAACTATTTTTAATAATAATACTCGTAATTTAATACTACTAATAATTAAAACTAGTTCCACTTTTTTAACTAGGCAAGCGGACTCGGAACAAACACTAGTATGTGGTACTAATAAACAACACTTTCGAACGAAACTATTCGTCAAATAAATCCGGACACACAAAAAAAAAAATATACACATCTAGGCGAGTAAACTCGTATCAAAACACTAGTATGTGACAACAATTATATAAGTGTCTATCTATTATCGGATCCACCAAGTGAGAAACATTCGCTTCGAGAATTTACTAGAACAATTTCTTAGTACTTCAAATCGTCTCGGGATCTTCAAATACCCTCGAGCTTTCAACAAAAAAAAATAATTTTTAGGTACGCTTTTTATTTTTACTATGAAATTTTATGTAGTTAATTTTAATATGAAAATTAATTATATCAACTACGCTCTGCTACCAAAAATATGATCACGCACAATTGTGATGACCACATCTACTGTGTTCCACAGTTTATTGAAACGAAGGTTTCTCATGCAAAATTAAGTAAATTAAGCTAATCCTACCTTACTAGAAAATAGTGTCCGTAATCCAGGGGGGCTGAACGTTGTCTCGCCGGCGCGCGCCTGACAAAACGATCTCCACACAACCCCCGATGGGATACTCTTACAGCTAACACTCTTATACTACACAATGCCCTAATAGGCAGCTAAAACTTCCCGGCGCTTTTCAAAGCGAACACACACGGGTCACAAGTCCGTACCCGGACCGGGCGCTCCTCACGGCTGCTTACGGCCAACTGGTCGCGATGTCGCGCGCACGGCGGTTGGCGCCGACCCCACGAATGAACGTGAATGAATGAATCACGCGCGGCGTGAACACCTTCGATTATCTTTAGGATGCTGCATCAGCCCGCAGATGTTGAATATGGCAAATTAAAAGCATCAAATACCTACGTAAGGTTACTTTCTGACAAAAAAAACAGTAACATTATTAATTTTATTAATTTTCTGAATTACAATTTTTTCGTGCTAGGTAGAGCGGAGACACAGATTAGCTTCGTCAATACCTACGCGCTGGCTAAGCTGGCTTACAGCCAACTCCTAACAGTTTTAAAAGGTTAACCGAATGAACTCATAACCTGTTAACCGAATTAACTGTTAACCAATGATACCTGTTAACCGAATGAATTGTAAACCGATTTTGCCTGTTAACCGAATGAACTGTTAACCGATTTTACCTGTTAACAGAATGACCTGTTAACCGTTTATACCGGTTAACCTTATAAATGGGTTTTCCGATCACTGGTTCAAACCCCTAAATGCTCATTTAATAGCCGCTACACACGCTCCTATCCGACCGCCGATTTGGTGCGGGCGAACTTCACTGCAGATCTGATCCGCGCCTACACACGTTCAAACCAAATCTGCCAGACCAAATCGGTCGGCGCTACACACGTTCCGATTTGGTCTGGCCGACCTCTAGCCGTTGTTGCAGAGTTGCCAGCCACTGCTAATCTCCCAATATTATTATTATTTATAAATACTGAAAACATCAATTTGCTTGCAATAAATAAATTAAAAAGAAAAATTAAATATTAAATTAAATATTTTCGGTTTTTAATGTTTTATTACACTATAAAAAACAATTTCATTATTTTTTAATTTTCTGTTATTTTCATTAAAATACTAAAACATGCTAAATATTTACTAAAAGCAGCACTTATTAATGAGGTGTTATGCCCTTTTTATAGGTATATATTTAGTTTTACGACAAATTGCTAATTTTTAAACAAAATATTCTAAAAAAAAAACAAATAGACAAATAGAATCTTTTCATACATGGCCATATTTAAACCTTTCGTTCGTTCAGTCCTACGTAAAACTCATGAATGAACATTAAATTGAATCCTCTGAAAATCCCCTAAACGTAATTTACCTGCTTTAAATATTTCCGCTTTTACATATTTTCTCCCTAAATCTAGGGGAAAACCTCCAAAATTGCCAACACTGCCAAGTTGGTCCGGTCGGAAGCCTACACACGTTCCGATTTGGTATAGCCGCTACACACGCTCCTATCCGACCGCCGATTTGGTGCGGGCGAACTTCACTGCAGATCTGATCCGCGCCTACACACGTTCAAACCAAATCTGCCGCACCAAATCGGTCGGCGCTACACACGTTCCGATTTGGTCTGGCCGACCTCTAGCCGTTGTTGCAGTGTTGCCAGCCACTGCTAATCTCCCAATATTATTATTATTTATAAATACTGAAAACATCAATTTGCTTGCAATAAATAAATTAAAAAGAAACATATTTTCGGTTTTTAATGTTTTATTACTATAAAAAACAATTTCATAATTTTTAATTTTCTGTTATTTTCATTAAAATACTAAAACATGCTAAATATTTACTAAAAGCAGCACTTATTGATGAGATGTTATGCCCTTTTTATATATATTTAGTTTTACGACAAATTGCAACAAAATATTCTAAAAAAAACAAATAGATAAATAGAATCTTTTCATAAATGGCCATATTTAAACCTTTCGTTCGTTCAGTCCTACGTAAAACTCATGAACGAGCATTAAATTGAATCCTCTGAAAATCCCTTAAACGTAATTTACCTGCTTTAAATATATCCGCTTTTACATATTATCTCCCTAAATCTAGGGGAAAACCTCCAAAATTGTCAACACTGCCAAGTTGGTCCGGTCGGAAGCCTACACACGTTCCGATTTGGTAGGAAGTGAAGTTCGTGCGAACCAAATCCGGCCGACCGCGTCAAACTCGAATAATAATAATTATGGTCGGACGACTACGCTATACACGTCCAGATTTGGTCTGGAGCAGACCAAATCGGCGGTCGGATAGGAGCGTGTGTAGCGGCTATAATATATTATTAGTTTCCTTTGGGTTTTTAAAAAGTCTTTAATTTAAATATGTTTCATACCAAAATATACCATAGACATGTACATACTTATTCAACGCCATCTAGTGAAGCAATTGGAAGCTTTTTTTTAAATGGCCTCTCAGAAAATCGCTCATTTTGGAGATTTTCCCTAGATTAAAATTCGGAAATATTTAAGGCAGATAGAATATGTTTGAGGAATTTTCAAGGGATTCAATTTAATTCTCATTCATGAGTTTTGCGTAGGGAAGGACGTAGGACTGAACTAACGATAAGTTTAAATATGGACATTTACCTATGCAAAGATTATTTTTATTTATTACTTTTTTTCGTTTATTTTATTTAAAAACTCACATTTTGTCGTAGAAATAAAATTAAGCGAAGGCATGACACCTCATCAATAAGTGCTGGTTTAAGTAAATATTATTGAAACTTTTAGTATTTTAGAATGCTCTAAATATTGAACTGAACTAGGTGTTATTGTTGATCGATTTAAGTTGAGTCAACACAAATCTTTTTTTCTATTCAGTGTAAGATCAGTGACGTCAACCAATCATCAAAGATCTTTGTCCAATATACATTTGATCAAAGAATTTATCAATGGAACCATTCATGAATTCGTTCTTGTCCAATTTCTTTGATCAAATATTTGATAAGTGGAATATCACCCTTAGTTGTGTAAACACAAATCTTTTTTTTATTCTGAGTTTGTACACACGGCGGCACATCAGACTATACATGTTGACCTTGAGACCGCCTTTATGCCCTACGCAATAAAAGCTGTTATCGCAGTTCAACTGTTTAACTTGATATGCTGTCGAGTGTACCTAAGGAGTTTGTAAACGTATGATTGATGAATGAAATGACGTCAAATCAACCAATGTCCATTGAGTTATAATGTACTAACGTACTAGAGAAGCTATCCCAAACAAAAATCTTGTAGTATTTTTGCTAAGCTAAGAGTTAGCCACGCGACCAATCGAAAGCGCCCGTGCAGAAAGCGGCAACCAATAGTAGTGCAACCAGACATAGATCAAACATTGCAGAACAGACATAGCTTTTGTGCGTGTTTTCTGCCTACAACATTTTATGAGAATTCATATTTTATTTTATTAATTATTTTTTAAGATTAAACATTGACATCGTGAGAGAAATACTTACTAATCGAGTTTATTTTCGGTACTTATATACGTTTAAATACATGAATACTATTAATTATTTTACATGCGTTTATTTAACTTGCAGTATAAATGTAAGTTCAATGTTCAAATGTTCAATAACAAAAAAACATCAAACTTCCATCAAAACCTGAACCCAAGTAATCACCATAAACCTAGTACCTAAAACGTTTAAACTGTCACTTCTGCAACGCAAAATAACCAATTTTGTTAATCTATGACTCTATCGAAATATGGCCGTCGCTTAATTTTTCGGCGACCTAATGAAATAATTACTCAGTAGCATGTTATTAGATACTTTAGTGAGTACTTACTAGTGAAAAGTAATTCCTTGGGCTTTATTAGTATTTTTTGAGTTATTTAAACAGTACCTCAACCCACATATCGGCATTTTTAAATAAAATAGAACAGAGTACACACACGTGTTGTTGCGTCTATCGCTTGCCACAGACTAAACGAGTTGAGTCCACGTGGACTCAACTCGTGTTGCAAAGATTCTAGTTGAGATGTCTCCTCTATTCTTTTATCTCAATGCCAATGTCAGAGTTTTTGGCGCCATTTTGGCGGGTTAGGTTAAGTGGATATTTTAATTAATCGCAATTTGTTTCATAGTGGACTTTGTGACTCAAGATAGGTGTGGTTTTATGCCCCAAGTGTCTACGCAACTGGACGATGCGTGGAATGATTAAAATATGCACTATCTCGGTAACGTGATGCCGAGTGTTTTATTGTAGTGGTGACTACCTCAGCAAGAATTACCGAGAAGACCGACTCGACATACTTGACGCCAAATACTCCAAGCTGCTTCTTAGAAGCATAGAATGTAACACACCTATATTCTAATGAAAACATAAGAAACTATGATAATATACATAACTAGCGGCCGCCCGCGGTTTCACCCGCGTGGTTCCCGTTCCCGTGGGAATATTGGGATAAAAAGTACATATAAACCTTCCTCTTGAATCACTCTATCTATTAAAAAAAATCGCATCAAAATCCGTTGCGTAGTTTCAAAGATTTAAGCATACAAAGGGACATAGGGACAGAGAAAGCGACTTTGTTTTATACTATGTAGTGATACTCAAGAATTGGCAGTATGGCTAAATGTCTTCGCCTGTCCAAAAGGACGAATTTTTTTACTTCTCAACCAATGTCATTTCTTTTTGACGTCTTTCATCTATGACGTCTTTCACGTCTTTGACGTTTTGTTGATTGGTTGATTACGTTTGTTCTGTGGTTTGTTCATTTGTTGTTGTGGAGGAAAGAGAGTTGCTACATTACATTCGTATTTGTTTGTCGTGATATTGCCAATAAATGCAGTTCAAAGATGAGTTTAAAAGAAATACAGAGCAAACTACTGCTATGGGAGTCATCAGAGAATCCTTTAGCTCCTCTCACATCAGAACAACGTGAAGCTATTCTCGACCTGGAAGCTCTTATTCTCGGTGATTTAGAAGATTACGAAGAAGTATGTATTACTATCAACTAAATGAAAATGTAATCTAGATATTTAAATACTGAAACTACGGGTGTATTAATTCAAACTTTCAACTCAACCATAACCATAATAACACCATATCCTTCAAATTACTTATAAATTCTCATATAAATCATTGCTATGATTTTAGGAGAAAATATCAAATGAATCCAGCACAGAATCTGACATACCTCAAGTGGACACAACTTATGATTTCCTAGCATGGTATGAGAGCTTATGTGAGAAAAATGTTAAAGCTGACGACTCTCCTTATGAAGCATATTACAAACAGCTAGAGGACCGGAGGAATGAGTGTGTAGCTCTTAATGATAAGGTAATGGACAGACATGACAAGTCAAACACATTTTACTATAATGATAAAATCTGTTTGAATTATTCTAATTGTGTAAAGCACATTGGTGTTACCTGTAATAAATAAATAATAATAAAAAAATAAATGAATATTTTCTAACATTTACACCAATTATCTAAGCCCATAGTAAATTTCTTAAGAAACTGTGTCTATGAGAACTTGATAACGGATAAATATATACTTAAATACTTTTTTTTTGTAAATACATACTTAATATAGGCCTATGCCCAGCAGTGGGCGTCGTACGGCTGAAATGATGACATACTTAATACACATAGAAAACGCCCAGACCAAGACAAATAGACATGTTCATGCACACAAATATTGGTCTTGTTCGGGAATCGAACCCGAGACCTCTAGCGCAGAAGGTAGGTAGTTTACCTCTGCGCCAAATCGTACCTGTAGGTACTTAAATCCTTCAACGCCCCAGAAATGAGACATAATAGATTTTCCATTGTTTTCCGGTCCTATTCGGCTGGTCAGCCATCAATGGGTTCATAAGTCTTTGGTAGTAGTAGTCTCAGTTTATGTATATGTATTTACATTGTGCTAAAAGTAATTGAAATAATATATTTTTTAGTAATTACTGAAATTCCAATAATTTTCTTAAAGTATGGTCAATTTACTTGTACACTTGTTATACAGATTGGTGTAACTATGGGAGACCTTAATAAACTATCCGAACAGTATGATTTAGTTTCAAATAAAACTAATGCTCTTCACACTATGAGTGAACAGTTGCTTGCTGATCAGAACAAGCTGTCAAGCATAGGTAAGTTTTGACTATTATTTTATTTTGATCTAGCTTTCCGCCTGCGGCTTAGCCCCCATGGACTACACGACGTTGTCCCGCGGGAGTTTGATATTTATCCGGGATAAAAAGTAGCCTATGTTCCTCTCCAGGCTACAAAGTGTCTGGGTCCCAAATTTCAGCTAAATCCATTCAGCCGTTTTGGTGTGATTGAGTAACAAACATCCAAACCTCTGCACTTTCACATTTATAATATTACTAGTGGACCCTCGCGGTTTCACCCGCGTAGTACCCGTTCCCGTGGGAATATCGGGATAAAATATAGCCTATGTCACTCGGGAAGAATGTAGCTGCTTTCTAATGGTGAATGAATTTTCTAAATCCGTCCAGTAGTTTCTGAGCCTATTTGATGCAAACAAACAAACAATCAAATCATTCCTCTTTATAATATTAGTATAAATAAATTTGTTAAATTACTAGCTTTCCGCCCGCGGCTTCCCCCGCGTGGACTGCGCGACGTTGTCCCGCGGGAATGTGATATTTTTCCGGAATAAAAAGTAGCCTATGTTCCTCCAGGCTTCAAAGTATCTGTGTCCCAAATTTCAGCCAAATCCGTTCGGCCGTTTTAGCGTTTCAGAGTGATTGAGTAACAAACATCCAAACCTCTACAGTTTGACATTTATAATATTTTATAAATTTATTTATTAAATTATAATTATAGTAGGAAGTAGGATTTGTTAGAGTTTTCATGAAGTATTGTCTAATATTATTAAATAGGTTAATGTAACTTAATTGTGTAAGAATCACAAATTGTTCCCAAAATATCAATTTATAATAGGTTTTTACATATGAAATTGACGTCTTTTTCTCACATGTTTATTGGTCTCTAATTTTTTAATTAATATCAATATATCAAAATTAATAGTCAGTTTCGAAAATAGAGTATGTCGTCATGTTAAACATCTAAGAAAAGAATAATTAAACACGCGTCTAAAATTGTTATAACTGCTTCAAAGTACCGCTCTTTGGTTGTCGTCAATTTGACAGCTTTGAACAGATTTTTTTTTATTCTAAGACAGTTTATTAAATGAGATTATAGGCAATAGTTAGATTAATTTTGACTGATCATATCTCGAAAGTTTCGTTGAATTCGGAGTTCACATGCCCAAGAAATCCCTAAATATCTTTGTATGCAAATTCCAACTTCCTACAATTTCCCCATAGAAAACGGCAATTTCTTAAGTAAAGACCTATTATTATGTTTACCACTGTCTTACTTCTTTGATAATTATTGATACAGTAATTTGTATTTCTGCACTTATTCTAGTTTTTCTGATACTGAAGGTAAAACTGACCAATCCAAATTCATAAAAATAAAGTTAGTTTACTACAATAAAAAATGCTGTACATATTTAGGAGAAGACATCAAACACAAGCTGCACTACTTCACACAAGTGGAGCACCTCTCCCAGAGACTGAACAGCCCCACCATGTCGGTGAACAGTGAGTCATTCTTCAATATTCTGGCGAAGATTGACGAGTGCTTGGAGTATATGAAAACAAATGTAAGTCTCTTATATATAACTAATTTACTAACTAAACATTTGTTTGGAAATATTAAAGTCTAACGCTGGGAATACACTTCTTTTTTTTTTTTAATATAGTATGGCCAAAATAAATAAATGTAAATAATAAATAAATAAAGCAAATGTAAAAACAACCAAACAAAATCAAGTAACAACCAATCAAAATCAAGTCTGATCAGACTATCAGAGAGAAAAATCGGTCGTGTATTCCCAGCCTTATGAGAGATGACCACCCTCGAAACTGAAGTAAGAGCTGGTGGGGAGAGAAAACTCATGTTCTTGGTATGATGTTGATGGAGGTACAGTTATATGATTTTGACAAAACACTGTGGATGAAGGCAAGAAATTTTGAAATTATTTCTAATAAGTACTAGAAAAAAGTGATTTTCTTCCCATCTAGCTACGGCAGGAGTTGAAACAGCATCCAATCGCTTTAAGGGTGACCACTGAGTAAAAAGATTTAAATGTCTAACGGCCAGAATTAATAATCAATCCACAGATAGGGATAGGCATAATTATGCAACATTTGATATTTACATTGAATTAACGGCAGTTGCCTGGGTGTTGCTAGGTGTTGCCTAGTAACTAATCTGGATCATGGCTATCCCTATCTGTGGATAGATTATTAATTCTGGCCGTTAATAACATATTGAAGTACATACATCTACCTACATTATTTTATTTTTATTCCTTATTCTTATTACAGAGTAGTTACAAAGAATCCCACACATATTTGGTGAAGTACCGCCATTTGCAAGGCAAAGGGATATCACTCGTTCGGTCCTATGTGAACCACGTGTTGGACCATGCCACAGAGCAGGTATTAACGTCGAGTGACGAGGACTCCACAGACCAAGAAGCTATGGACACCGCTTACGCTGTGTATTTTGGGAAGTTTCAAGCTGCTGCACCTAAGTTACGAATGGTCATAAGTGAAATCGAAGCAAGAGCTGAAAGCAATGCAGAGTGAGTAAAAGCAATCTTTCTTATCAATGCGGGTTTTTTAAATTTACAAATTTTTTGTTGTTTGCCTATCAAGGTTCTAGATCTGAATCACAACAGTGTTGCACTTTTAAAATCTACGTCGTCGTCCGTTGAGTGCTCAGTAGGCGGAGTCACACCGAATTATGAATGAAGTATTAAAAAAAGTCGACCCGTCTCACTCCCGATGGGACTCGAACCCACGATATTTCACTCTCCGGGCGATACAGTATTCAAAATTCAAAATCATTTAAGTATTCATTTTAGGCTGATATAGCACTTGTGAACGTCAATGAAGCTAGTATTCGCCCGCAGAGTGAAAGGTAGGTGACCACTGAGTTACGGAGTCGCTAAATCCTTACTTCCTTACTTATATTATAAATAAATCTCTGTCTGTCTGTGTGTTACACAATCACACCTAAACTAATGAACCGATTTGAATGAATTTTGGTACAGAGATAGTCTAGAGCCTGAGAAAGGACATAGGCTACTTTTTATTCCTGAAAAATATCACCTTCCCGCGGGATAACGTCGTGTAGTACACGCGGGCGAAGCCGCGGGCGGAAGGCTAGTTTCTTTATAAAAGTGTATCAAACTTATTTATCAATCAATCAAAACAAAAGTGTATCAAATGTATCGATGCTGGTATGTGGCCACAGCGACGAATCTCTTCTATCGGACATCCAACGCGAGTACGCGTCGCGTCGTGCGCGCGTGGCGGGCGCGCCAACGCCGCAGCCCTGCGCTCTTGTCGCACGTGATAGGCAATAAAGTTCATCAAATATTCAACAAGAAATAAGGTTTATATTGTTCTGCAGATCTCAATTTTGCGGTCCCCGATTACATATTTTTTGGTTTTGTCATCAGACATGTCGTTAGAAATATCTTATAATTAATGCTTCTTTAATTTAGAAAACTAATAAAAATATTGAAAATTTGAGAATGAAGTATTAGAAAGAGTCTCACTCAACTAGCTAGCCGATGAGACTCGAACCCACGACCTTTCACTCTCCGGGCGATACAGCATTCGCTCGGAGAGTGAAAGGTCGTGGGTGACCACCAAAAGTCGTGGTGAGTTGAAAAATTTTTTTTTTATAATAGTGTACCATACTTACCTATTAATCAATCAAAAGTGTATCACATTTTGTCTGGAAATATATCGATACTGGTATTTGGCCACAGCTACGCATCTCTTCTATCCGACATCCAGCGCGAGTACGCGTCGCGTCGAGCGCGCGTGGCGGGCGCGCCAACCGCCGCAGCCCTGTTGGCGGCCGCTCGCTCGCACCCGCGCGACCACTGCACGCTGGCGCGCGCCGCCTGCTCGCTGTTGGCGCACGCTTGCCGCGACGAGTGCGCGCTCTACGCACATCTGTTCGCGCGCCCCTCGCCCGCGCTACAGTGAGTACGACACCCGTATGAACTTATACAACATAGACTTGTCCATACACACATACATATACTCACGCCTGTTTCTCATGGGGGTAGGGTAGACAAAGATAGACTATTTCCACCTGCCTAAGTTAAGTCATCCTAAATGATTCAAAGACTAAACCTAGTGAAATAGAATAGCATGGAAGCTAATAATTAGATCCACAATGCTATAATTATCTACTTGTAGTTGTCGTGTTGTCCTTTGCGTCAATCTGTCAATCGAAGTAGGTGTCTTAGGGCAGCCATACACGTTCATTCAAGTAATTTGACCAAACAGGCTGGATCAAATTGGCATGAATGTGTGTGGAAAATTGCTCAAATTAATTGAGAAATTTGATCAAAGTTCCCCACAGACATTCATGCCAATTAGATCAAACCGTTTGATCAAATTACTTGAACGTGTATGATTGCCATTACAAGCATCATCCGGGAGGTAATTGTCTAATTCATCATCAATCGCAATCGCTTTCAGTTTGACATCCATTTGACATCCATCACTTGTTGTTGAAGAAAGTTGACAACATTATTTATATTGATGCAGCAATGGTCGTACAATATCTTTCAAACTGAATGCGATCGCGATTGATGTTGAGTTAGACAACTACCCCCCAGGTCACCATTCCAGAAGTTGTATTACACCTGCTGATCACGCACAATTGTGATGACCACATCTACTGTGTTCCACAGTTTATTGAATCGAAGGTTTCTCATGCAAAATTAAGTAAATTAAACTAGTCCTACCTTATGGTAAGGGATACTGTCCGTAATCCAGGGGGGCTGAACGTTGTCTCGCCGGCGCGCGCGCGGGCAAAACGATCTCCACACAACCCCCGATGGGATACTCTTACAGCTAACACTCTTATACTACACAATGCCCTAATAGGCTGCTAAAACTTCCCGGCGCTTTTCAAAGCGAACACACACGGGTTACAAGTCCGTACCCCGACCGGAGCCCTAGTAGGTGCAAAACGAAATCTCGGTCCCAATATGGGTAGGTAACTTGCGCGGCACGTCGCTACAGAAACACACGAACTTGTCTCACGGCTGCTTACGGCCAACTGGCGATCCTACACCGGCCGGCCGAGCGCATTGTCTCGTGACCTTGACAATGACAACGCACCGCTCGCAGCGCGGCGCGAACATCCCCCCGTCCCGGACAGTAGCAAACTGTCCGCCAACTCAATCTAAGGGCAGGCGAGAGAGGGTAGCGATCGCTCGCTTCAAAACAGAGTCCCCCACCAGGACCTCGGCAAACCTGGGCACACCATCCGACCCCGGATGAAGCTGAACAATGCGTCCTAAACGCCAGCGGAGGGGCGGCAGGTTTGGATCCTTTACCAACACGAGGTCTCCAGTCTTGGGTGGGGTCGTCCTATCCGACCACTTAACGCGTTGCTGCAAAATGTGCAAATACTCCAGATGCCAACGGCGCCAAAAACTCTGCGTAAGCTGCTGGAGCAATTCAAATCGCGAGAGCCGTCCGGAGGGCACTTCGGAATAAGGATATTCCGGCAAGGCGTTAAGCGGTCTGCCAATCAAAAAATGGCCCGGCGTAAGGGCCTCTAAATCATTCGCGTCCGAAGACAACGGACACAACGGACGCGAGTTGAGGACCGCCTCAACCTTACAAAATACGGTCGCGAGTTCCTCAAACGTGAGGACCGTCTCCCCAATAACGCGACGAAGGTGAGTTTTAGCGGCCTTTACAGTTGCTTCAAAAATCCCTCCCCAGTGGGGGCAGGATGGCGGGGAGTACTGCCATCGTACCCCTCTGCGAGAGAGTGTGGATCCGATCTCAAAATTATTCCTATCCAAAAATTCACAAACTTCCTTTAAATACCTATCGGTGCCCTTGAAATTGGTTCCACAATCGGACCTTATTAACGACGGCATTCCGCGGCGAGACACAAAACGATTCAACGTGGCTACAAAGGCTTCTGTGGTGAGGGCACTAACCACCTCCAGGTGGACCGCTTTAGTGGCCAAACAAACAAATACACACAAGTAAGCCTTTTCCGTTCTAGCATTACGAAGCCGCGATGTCTTAACGGTAAATGGCCCCGCAAAATCCGTTCCAACTCCTGAGAAGGGCATCGATTCGTTCACTCGATCGGCAGGCAAATCACCCATCTGGGGCTGCATCGTATCGGCGCGCAAACGATAACACGGGAGACAACGAAAAATAACGGATCGGATTATTCTCCGCGCTGACAAAATCCAGAACTCTCGTTGGAGGAGCGCGGTCAAAGCATTACAACCGGCATGAGCATTCTTTACATGTCGGTCTGTAATCAACAGTCTAACTAACGGTCCATCCTTGGGGAGCAACAAAGGGTGGCGTGATCCGTACGGCAGGTTGGCATGTCTGAGCCTACCTCCGACACGCAGCAATCCGGTACTGTCCAAGAAGGGATTCAACCGCACCAAGGGTCCCTTCAACTTGGGCTTACTTGAGCGCAGGGCTTTCAGCTCCGGTTCAAACTCTCGCTGTTGCGTCACTCGCACCCAATGCAACAGAGCGTCTTGCCGCTCTTGTGGGGCGAGGACCGGAGACAACAATT
Organism: Crambus lathoniellus; assembly: GCA_949710035.1. Lineage (NCBI taxonomy): Eukaryota > Metazoa > Arthropoda > Insecta > Lepidoptera > Crambidae > Crambus > Crambus lathoniellus. The sequence continues at coordinate 3,243,760 of OX453298.1, forward strand.
TCTCCTGAGGCTGGCGACAATTTCGCACAAAGCGCCTCATCCAAGCAGTCACGCCGAGCAACTTATCCAAAGAACTGTAGCGGTCTAACAAAAACTCCATCTGCGGAGCCGCCACCGTCTCCACGGCGTGAACACGCATGCCTAGGTCTGGGACTCTGGCCACAGCCGGGGTGGCAGGCCATGAGCGCTCAGGCCGTAACAACCATGATGGACTCCACCATAGGTGGTGGTCCACTAACTCAGGCGCCTCGCAGCCGCGGGAGGCACAATCTGCGGGGTTCAGTTCGCCCGGTACGTGGCGCCAAATCAACGGGGCCTTTGAAGTCTGAATTTGTGAGACCCGGTTGGCCACAAAAACCTCAAGGGTGTGGACTGAACTCTTCAGCCAACAAAGGACGACCTGGCTGTCAGACCACGCAAATATCGACTCCAAGTCGACACCGTTTCCCAAGGTGTCGGCAACATGATTGAGTAGCCGTACTAAGAGAGTGGCGCCGGACAACTCCAACTTCGGAATGGTTAGCCTAGTCCGAAGGGGGGCGACCTTACTCTTGGCCGTAACTAAGTGTACGGCGACAACGCCTGCTGCATCCACCGTTCGGATGTAAACGGCTGCCGCGTATCCGCTTTTGGACGCGTCACAAAAGCCGTGCAGGGAGGCTTTAAACTTTCCCGAAGGCAGCATTTGCCTCGGTATACAAACCCGATTGACGTCGGGTAGGGATGACACGAACCTCACCCACTCTCGTAGGAGGCTACCAGAGAGGGGCTCATCCCATGACAATTCCGCAGCCCAGAGCTCCTGTAGGAAGCACTTCATCGAAAACACTACAGGGCTGAGCCAACCGTTCGGATCAAAGGTACGGGCTACAGTAGACAGCACCGTGCGTTTAGTCCAGACCTTTGGGTCTGGCAGTTCCAATCTATATGTGAACAAATCCGGGACTGGTCGATACTGGACTCCCAAAACAGACAGCATGTCTGGAGTCTCCGGATTTTCAAAGAGGAGCGGCTCTTGCTGGTGGTCCTTAGGCAAATCTGCCAATAGGTCCGGTGAGTTAGACAGCCACTTCCGCAACTCATAGCCACCAGCCCTCAAGAGCGCAATCAGCTCATCACGTAAGACGAGAGCCTCATCTAAGCTCGAGGCCCCCGTGCAGATATCGTCGACAAATAAGGCCCCCCCCTCAATAAGAGCAGATGCCCGGGGATAGCGTAGCCGTTCGCGCTCTGCGAGCTCCAAAAGCGAACGGATCGCCACAAAGGGGCTCGACCGCAAACCATAAGTGTTGGTGTTCAGCTCGTAAGCCAACATCGGATCCTGGGGATCCTCACGCCAAAGGATGAGCTGGTATCGTCTATCCTCCGGGTGAATCACGGTCTGTCTGAACATCATGCGGATATCGGCCACAAAGACGACAGCGTGCCGGCGGAAGTTGGTCAAAACATCACAGACATCGTGATGCAACTTCGGCCCCGCATGCAGACACTGATTCAACGACACTCCGGTTGACGTGGGCGCTGAACCATCAAAGACCACGCGGATCTTCCCATTGGAAGTCTTCAAAACAGCGTGGTGTGGCAGGAAGTAATGTTCCACATTACGCCAGTCCAACTGCGAGATGGACATGTGCCCAAGGTCCAAATACTCCCGCATGAAGTCTATATACTTCTCCTTGAATGCGGGATCCCTGGCCATCCTACGCTCCATGGACAACAATCTCTTCTCGGCCATCGGTCGGGAGCTCCCTAAAGGAGGGCGAACCGCCAAGAAGGGCAAGCGGGTAATCAAGCGACCCGAGAGGAGGCGCCCAGTGTTGTTCTGGTAGAACAATTCGCACTCCTCCGCTAACGGATCCAACCGCTTGGCAGTGGGGGGTTCCTCCACCTCCCAAAACTTTTGGAGAACGTCGGACAAAGTAGAACCGACAATGGTCTGGCGGTCTACCGACGGGGTCTCTGGTGTCTGTGGTACCTTTCCCATCACCACATGACCCAGCGACGAGGACAAGGCGACAAGATCGGCTGTCTGCAAAACTCGCTTGCTTCCACACAGTACACGACCGAGGACATCCGCACCAATCAACAAGTGTATTGGGCCCGGTCGGTGGAAGGAAGGATCAGCCAAAGCCAGTCCAGACGTCAGCTCAATCGTGGATGGCGGCACTCGCACTTGCGGGAGTGGTCCAACCACCTTATCAAATACTATCGCCGAAGCACCGATCTTCGGCCTTGGCGTGAAATGGGGGGAGAAGGAGAACTCAACTCGACCAATCGGATCAGGGATCCGCGAGTCTCCCACCCCCCGTACCGCTTCGTGATGCGGCACAAGCAAAAGACCCAGCTGTCGGACAAGCCACCTGGACATTATGCACCCCTGGGCACCTGAGTCCAAAAGGGCACGCACCGTGACAACATTGCCCTTAGGTCCCCAAACATTCACGGAGGCTGTTGGCAACAGCACAAGCTCCGGAGGGGTGGTTGGGTCCGACAGGGGCGCCATTAAAAATTTTGGGGGGGTACTTGTCCCCCTCGCGCCTGAGTCGGCGCGCCAAATGTGGGACGCTCGTACCGGGCGAGCGGGTCCCAATCGGGTACATATTGGCCCCGACCAACAGCACTCCTAGGTGCAGGGTAATACCCGTGTGGGGCGTGCCTCGGTACATAGTACCCCAATCGAGGCCTCTCCATTAGGGGGGGGGAGTAGCAAATAGGGCCCGTGCCCATCGCCACCGTGGCGTACTCTTGTGGTACCCCCCTACCCCCGCCCGTGGCGGGGGCGTCTCTCCTATAGTTCCCCCTCTCCGGGGGGGACTGAACGGGGGGGCTAAGCCCCGCCGAATCTCTAGGGGACCGGTTCCGGGCTGCCGGGACCCCGCCCGTGCGCGAGGAATTCGAACCCCGGTCGCTCCCGGCGTCCTTGCGGACCAAACAAAGGAGGGGGTGATGCCTCCCTCCGCAAAGACGACAATCCTCGGTCTGGGGACACGCCGACTGCATGTGTCCCCCCAAACACCTATAGCACCATTGGCGCTGTCTCGCAACGGCCCTCCGTCCCTCTGGGCGGAGGCCTCTAAATTTGGCACATTCGTGCACCACGTGCCCATCTCCCCTGCAATACCTGCACCGCTCACTCGGTGCGGGGGGAGGGGACTGCTGAAAGGCAGCATAGCGATTGGTCGGGCGACGGGGCTGTTCCCTCGCCGCCACCATACGACCAACACCTGGAACCGGGGCGGGCTCCAGGTGGTCCGTCACCCTACATTCGTCCTCCAAAAAACGAAGGAGGTCCGCGAAGGGCGGGAGATACGAGGCGCTGTCGCCTCCGTACCTCTGCTCGAAACGCCCCTTCATTTCAGCGGGCAATTTGGCGAGGACTATGTGCAGCAGTACAAAGGACCACTGATCCACCGGCAGGTCCAATCGCCTTAGGGAGTTGACCGCTGACAGTAGCGGGTTCAGCAACTCCCTCCGTAACAGGTGTACCCGCGTGATTCGCGGGAGGGCCAAAATCGTGGCCACGTGGGTGTCCGCCAGTAACCGGACATTCTGGTACCTGCTAACCAGAAGCTGGCGAGCCACCTGGTAGTTGTCGTCACTGATGAGCAGGTGCTGGATTACCGAGCTGGCCTCTCCTCGCAGGGAGGAGCGCAAATAGGCCAACTTCTCGCTAGGGGATAAGTCCCGTCGTGAATCCACCAAACTGTCAAACAAATTAATGAAGCCCATCCAGGCTGACAGATCCCCATTAAAAGTGGGAATCTCCAAGGTAGGCAATCGGCCTAGCAACGCCGTCGGGGTAGGTTTGACCTCCCCGCTCAAAACCGGCTCCCCCTTCCGAACAGCCAGGGCCCTCTCAGCCGCCTCCGTGACCTGGTCAGCCAGCTCATAGGCCTGGGCTACATCCTGCTCCAGCTGTTCCGACACGGCATCATCAGCTGGGGGGTTCTCTAAATAATACGCGCGACACTCCATGGCGTGGCGCTCCAGGTCCTGCAGCCGAGCTGCCAGCCCGCCATACCGAGCTAGCAACGCGCCTACCCGGTCGGCTCGGTCTATTAATGTGACCGCACAAGCAAGCCAACGCAAAGCTCCTTGGATGCCAGCCCTGGATACGGCGAGCGGATTCGTAGGAGCCATTTATAATCCGTTTTATAAACAAAGCAAACAAAGAAATATAAAAGTGGTAAACATCAACAAAAAAAACAATAGAAATAGGTCGCGTCACGATAATATAAAACACAATTAAAATTCGGACGACATACACGGACCCTACTATTTTCATAAATTATTAACAACTTACCAATTTCAAGGGCTAACAATATAACGGTATAAACAAAACGTATAGGATTAACGGTATGGCATACCTCGCAAATCAACTACTAAACCGTTATCAACAAACGAAAACAAAACTATTTTTAATAATAATACTCGTAATTTAATACTACTAATAATTAAAACTAGTTCCACTTTTTTAACTAGGCAAGCGGACTCGGAACAAACACTAGTATGTGGTACTAATAAACAACACTTTCGAACGAAACTATTCGTCAAATAAATCCCGACAAACAAAAAAAAAAAATATACACATCTAGGCGAGTAAACTCGTATCAAATCACTAGTATGTGATACTAATAAACACACTTTCGAACGAACTATTCGTCAAATAAATCCGGACACACAAAAAAAAATATACACATCTAGGCGAGTAAACTCGTATCAAAACACTAGTATGTGACAACAATTATATAAGTGTCTATCTATTATCGGATCCACCAAGTGAGAAACATTCGCTTCGAGAATTTACTAGAACAATTTCTTAGTACTTCAATCGTCTCGGCATACCCTCGAGATTTCAACAAAAAAAAAATAATTTTTAGGTACGCTTTTTAGGTACGCTTTTTATTTTTACTATGAAATTTTATGTACCTAGTTAATTTTAATATGAAAATTAACTAATTATATCAACTAACTACGCTCTGCTACCAAAAATATGATCACGCACAATTGTGATGACCACATCTACTGTGTTCCACAGTTTATTGAATCGAAGGTTTCTCATGCAAAATTAAGTAAATTAAACTAGTCCTACCTTATGGTAAGGGATACTGTCCGTAATCCAGGGGGGCTGAACGTTGTCTCGCCGGCGCGCGCGCGGGCAAAACGATCTCCACACAACCCCCGATGGGATACTCTTACAGCTAACACTCTTATACTACACAATGCCCTAATAGGCTGCTAAAACTTCCCGGCGCTTTTCAAAGCGAACACACACGGGTTACAAGTCCGTACCCCGACCGGAGCCCTAGTAGGTGCAAAACGAAATCTCGGTCCCAATATGGGTAGGTAACTTGCGCGGCACGTCGCTACAGAAACACACGAACTTGTCTCACGGCTGCTTACGGCCAACTGGCGATCCTACACCGGCCGGCCGAGCGCATTGTCTCGTGACCTTGACAATGACAACGCACCGCTCGCAGCGCGGCGCGAACACCTGCTTCTCTTTACATTTCTACTTCAGCCATCACTTTTTATCAATATAAAGGCCTAAATCCTTTTGAGCGAACTTGAATCATCTCCCGAGACAAACTTAGGTACCTGTCTTATTTACCGCAGGGAATAATCGCTGTGCAACGGTCTATACAAGACCTTACGGCCACACATAATTCGCATCAACCACTTGGCGCGAACTTGAGTCATGTGGGTAACCTTATGGGGAGATTGTGAGGAGGCTCCCTCCCTCTGTCCGGCCCCCTCTCAAGCTTTCGAGCTCGTTAGGGGTTCGGAGCAGGGGTTAGAACCGCCCAGCCCTGACGCGAAGCCTATTAGGCCTGGTGGGAGGGCTGGGTGCGGCGAGGGGCAGGCCCTGTGTCTGACTGAGTCCAACATGCTGTGTGGTTTACGTAAAGACAGTATTTGCCCTCATTATAACTTTCCTGTCTTATTTACCTCAGGGAATACCTCCAGTCGCTATATATGCAAATGCAACGGCTTATACGAAACCTTACGGCCACACATCATCTATCAACCATTTGCGAACTTGAATCATCTCCCGATACCAACTTACCAGTCTTATTCAAATTGCTTTATTGCACTCATGTGGTATACATAGATAACATTACAAAAAACAGTACCAAACATGAACCCCGTTAGGGTATCGCAACGTAATAAAATAAATATAAAAATTTACCGCAGGGAATATTCCTCCAGTCTCTATGCAACGGCCTATACGAAACCACTTCTTGAGTCATCTCCAATGACCAACTTACCTGTCTTATTTACCGTCAGAAAATACCTCCAGTCGCTAATACGAAACCTTACGGCCTTACATCATCCACTTGCCGCGAACGTGAGTCATCTCCCGAGACAAACTTACCCATTCTTATTTACCACCAGGGAATATCTCCAGTCGCTATGCAACGGCCTATACGAGACCTTACGGCCACACATCATCCACATCAACCACTTGGAGACGCTGGCCGAGTTGTGCGTCATCCTGCGGCTCGAGGTCATCGACGAGCAGGTCAAGAACGACCGTGAGTATCATCATCATATGAGTAGACAAACAGACAGACAGATTGCACCTTATTGTAAAAAAAAAATTAACCGAACTGAGAACTTTTAAACTGAGAATCGGTAAGAATATGATATGGATTACAATCGATAATAACAAATTAACACTCGGGGTTCTCGAATGGGGATTGCGTACCGGACGACGTTCCGTGGGCAGGGCCCCCTACAAGGTAGACCGACGATCTGGTGGCGGTCGCGGGAAGCCGCTGGATGCGGGCATCGCAGGACCGATCGTTGTGGAGATCCTTGGGGGAGGCCTATGCCCAGCAGTGGGCGTCGTTCGGCTGACATGATGATGATGATGATGATGAACACTCGGGGTACAGTTTCACAATTTTGACGATAAAATCTGTTTGAAATGGTATTTTCCATTTTAATTTTGCTAATGCTTAAGTTATATAGAGGTATACACACATTTTTACCAACATATTTTTTATATTTTTTTATTTATCATTTCAAAATGTGAAATAAGCTATAGATAAGCTATAGCGTAAAGATAAAGATAAGAAGGTATTTATTTATAAATGTCTCCCCCCCCCCCCCCCTCCCGCCTCTCAACAAATTTTTTGATCCATGTCTGATCTAGATCTATCTTTCTTATATTACCTTCATTGATCGGCAGCGAGCCTGGCCGCGTTGGGAGCGTGCGCGCGATCTCTCCTGCAAGACGCACAAGAACGTTTAGTGTTCCGCGCACACGTGCACTTACGGGCCGACGTAGAATGACGCAAGATTTCAAAGTCCTAAGTTTAGAGCAAGTGGTTCAAATAAAACTTGCAAGATTTGTCCTAATTGTCCTCCCACTAACCAACTTGGCAAATTAAATGACAGGAATCGCTATGAAATAAGAACGCACCTCTCTTAGTTGGCTTTATTCGTTCGGCCGTTTTATCACTCCAACCGGTTATCTAGATCAGGCGCGGATACAAGGGGGGTGGGGATAATGGGGGCAATTGCCCCACCTAAGACATAGGTATTTAGGTTGTTCTTGTTATATGTTAGGTAGGTACCTATTTGAATGTATGTGACCGTTTGTTTCTAAATAAATAAAAGAATGTTCCCCCCTCCACCAAATTTGTCTCCCCCCCCCCCCCTCCCCTGAACAAAGTTCTGGATGCACGCCTATGGCGGAATTGCGTAAGGTAATCGTATTGATTTGACAGTTCATATCGTATTCAATCGGCTGCAATTTGTATGGAACGACATTTATTAAGATACAATAAGAATTGTCAAATGAATACGATTGACTTAACGTCTATCAGATCTAGGTAGTGTTTTCATATTGCCCTCATTGGTCGGCAGCGAGCCTGGCCGCGTTGGGAGCGTGCGCGCGATCTCTCCTGCAAGACGCACAAGAACGTTTAGTGTTCCGCGCGCACGTACACTTACGGGCCGACGTAGAATGACGCAAGATTTCAAAGTCCTAAGTTTAGAGCAAGTGGTTCAAATAAAACTTGCAAGATTTGTCTCCCACTAACTAACTTGCCAATTAAATGACAAGAATCGCTATGAAATAAGGACACACCTCCGTTAGTGTGCTTCTATTCGCTCGGCCGTTTTATCACTCCCAACTTTATCTAGGTCAGGCGCGGATACAAGGGGGGTGGGGATAGTGGGGGCAATTGCCCCACCTGAGACACATTTAGGGTTTTCTTGTTAAATGTTTGGTACTTATTTGAAGTCTTCCCCACCTCAACAAAATCCTGGATCCACGTCTGATCTAGGTAGCGTTTTTATATTGCCCTGATTGATCGGCAACCAGCCTAGGCGCGTGTGCTCCTGCAGGACGCCCAAGAACGCCTAGTGGGCCCTTTAACAGCTTGACGTCACAACACCGTTATGTCTCTATCCTATTCTAAATAATAATCGCACCGCTTTGTATCTAGGGCTTAGACCTAGACTACTTAGTAGGTTGTGTTTAACGGCCAGAATTAATAACCTATCCACAGATAGGGATACGCATGATCTAGATTTGTTGCTAGGCAAACACCTAGCAACACCTAGGCAACTGTCGTTAATTCTATGTTAATATTAGCAACTAATCTGGATCGCACCTATCCCTATATTTTGTGGATAGGTTATTAATTCTGGCCGTAAAGTGCCCCGGTAACGATCAATCGTTATTCGTCAATTGGTACGTGATTGACCGTTTCAATTGAAGGTGCGAATGATTGAGCTTCAATCGATGCGTCAATTGCTCGCGCCATGTTTCTCTCCGAAAAATCTGTCAATCGCACAACGAGACGATCAATTGGTAGCGTCATTCGCGATTGTCAATGGGCTTTCCATCATTCGCATCAATCACGTAGTTTCGAATGACAATCGCTTCAATTGCCTCTGTAGACGATCATTTGGTCCGTCAATGACGTAAACATTGTCAATTGCGATTGATCGTTACCGGGGCACTTTAGTGTGCTTTTATTCACTCTGCCGTTTTATCAATCCAATTATTTACTCCAATTCTTATTAAAATAAAAGAATAAAGAATTTTGAGAGGGGGGACCCTCTCAAAATTCTGTAGTGTTTTCATATTGCCCTCATTGGTCGGCAGCGAGCCTGGCCGCGTTGGGCGCGTGCGCGCGATCTCTCCTGCAAGACGCACAAGAACGTTTAGTGTTCCGCGCACACGTACACCTACGGGCCGACGTACTGCACTACCGGCCCGCGCCCGGAGACCTCGCCTACCCCGACAAGCTGCAGATGATGGAGGTAACGACACAGGACACACATACAATAGGTGACACAGGACACACATACAATAGGTGACACAGGACACACATACAATAGGTGACACAGGACACACATACAATAGGTGACACAGGACACACATACAATAGGCGGCACGTCACCTACGGGCCGACGTACTGCACTACCGGCCCGCGCCCGGAGACCTCGCCTACCCCGACAAGCTGCAGATGATGGAGGTAACGACACAGGACACACATACCATAGGTGACACAGGACACACATACAATAGGTGACACAGGACACACATACAATAGGTGACACAGGACACACATACAATAGGTGACACAGGACACACATACAATAGGCGGCACGTCACCTACGGGCCGACGTACTGCACTACCGGCCCGCGCCCGGAGACCTCGCCTACCCCGACAAGCTGCAGATGATGGAGGTAACGACACAGGACACACATACCATAGGTGACACAGGACACACATACAATAGGTGACACAGGACACACATACAATAGGTGACACAGGACACACATACAATAGGTGACACAGGACACACATACAATAGGCGGCACGTCACCTACGGGCCGACGTACTGCACTACCGGCCCGCGCCCGGAGACCTCGCCTACCCCGACAAGCTGCAGATGATGGAGGTAACGACACAGGACACACATACCATAGGTGACACAGGACACACATACAATAGGTGACACAGGACACACATACAATAGGTGACACAGGACACACATACAATAGGTGACACAGGACACACATACAATAGGCGGCACGTCACCTACGGGCCGACGTACTGCACTACCGGCCCGCGCCCGGAGACCTCGCCTACCCCGACAAGCTGCAGATGATGGAGGTAACGACACAGGACACACATACCATAGGTGACACAGGACACACATACAATAGGTGACACAGGACACACATACAATAGGTGACACAGGACACACATACAATAGGTGACACAGGACACACATACAATAGGCGGCACGTCACCTACGGGCCGACGTACTGCACTACCGGCCCGCGCCCGGAGACCTCGCCTACCCCGACAAGCTGCAGATGATGGAGGTAACGACACAGGACACACATACAATAGGTGACACAGGACACACATACAATAGGTGACACGTACACCTACGGGCCGACGTGCTGCACTACCGGCCCGCGCCCGGAGACCTCGCCTACCCCGACAAGCTGCAGATGATGGAGGTAACGACACAGGACACACATACCATAGGTGACACAGGACACACATACAATAGGTGACACAGGACACACATACAATAGGTGACACAGGACACACATACAATAGGTGACACAGGACACACATACAATAGGCGGCACGTCACCTACGGGCCGACGTACTGCACTACCGGCCCGCGCCCGGAGACCTCGCCTACCCCGACAAGCTGCAGATGATGGAGGTAACGACACAGGACACACATACCATAGGTGACACAGGACACACATACAATAGGTGACACAGGACACACATACAATAGGTGACACAGGACACACATACAATAGGCGGCACGTCACCTACGGGCCGACGTACTGCACTACCGGCCCGCGCCCGGAGACCTCGCCTACCCCGACAAGCTGCAGATGATGGAGGTAACAACACAGGACACACATACAATAGGTGACACAGGACACACATACAATAGGTGACACAGGACACACATACACTAGGTGACACAGGACACACATACAATAGGTGACACAGGACACACATACACTAGGTGACACAGGACACACATACAATAGGTGACACAGGACACACATACAATAGGCGGCACGTCACCTACGGGCCGACGTGCTGCACTACCGGCCCGCGCCCGGCGACCTCGCCTACCCCGACAAGCTGCAGATGATGGAGGTAACGACACAGGACACACATACCATAGGTGACACAGGACACACATACAATAGGTGACACAGGACACACATACAATAGGTGACACAGGACACACATACAATAGGCGGCACGTCACCTACGGGCCGACGTACTGCACTACCGGCCCGCGCCCGGAGACCTCGCCTACCTCGACAAGCTGCAGATGATGGAGGTAACGACACAGGACACACATACCATAGGTGACACAGGACACACATACAATAGGTGACACAGGACACACATACAATAGGCGGCACGTCACCTACGGGCCGACGTACTGCACTACCGGCCCGCGCCCGGAGACCTCGCCTACCCCGACAAGCTGCAGATGATGGAGGTAACGACACAGGACACACATACAATAGGTGACACAGGACACACATACAATAGGTGACACAGGACACACATACAATAGGCGGCACGTCACCTACGGGCCGACGTACTGCACTACCGGCCCGCGCCCGGAGACCTCGCCTACCCCGACAAGCTGCAGATGATGGAGGTAACGACACAGGACACACATACCATAGGTGACACAGGACACACATACAATAGGTGACACAGGACACACATACAATAGGTGACACAGGACACACATACAATAGGCGGCACGTCACCTACGGGCCGACGTACTGCACTACCGGCCCGCGCCCGGAGACCTCGCCTACCCCGACAAGCTGCAGATGATGGAGGTAACGACACAGGACACACATACAATAAGAGTAATGAAAATAACCTCACTTTTTCATTTTTTCAATGTTTTTGTTGTAATTTTGAGCATAAATTCACTTTTTGATAAAGTAGCCTGAGAATAGTCTATAATATGTCATTACCTATTTTTGAATTAGAGATTAATAATCTAAGTATAAAACCAAAAAAATATAAAAATAATGAAAATTTTCTGTTTTGAATTTTTTTATTGTCGAATTACGATACGAATATCGTGTTTCTAGCCACAAAATAATCAAGATCGTTTATGAAACTTCAACATTATATTTTTATCTGCTCGTAATAAAGAATATTTGATTGTTTACTTTTGAATCAAAAATAGGTTGATTTCGATAATTTGGAAGTACGTGCCCTTAACTGCGTCACGCGGACGCCCGCGCGGTTCCATACAAAAGTGCCCCGTCGCGGGCCCCGTCGCGGGCACCCGTCGCGGGGAGGCGGGCCCCGCGCCCGCGCCTTGTGGCCCGTTTCCCCGCGACGGTCGCCCGCGCGGGTGCCCGCACCGGGGCCCGCCAGCGGTAGCACGCACGGGCTTGTTCAGTCAATAGCGCTATGTGATGCGGTTCCACGGAGCCCGCGCGCGTGTCCACGGACGGAGACACGCGACGTGTGCCCGTCGCGGGCGCCCGCTTTACTCAGTTTAGGTTCACATGATTTGCTTAGTGAATTGGATGGGGATAGCAGTGGTCACAATTGAGATTGGCACGGATTAAAAATTTAAATATTGCTGTCGGCATTTCTAAATCCACTTTTTGCTCTTTATGTCAGTCGATTTTCGAGAGGTGTTAATATTAACAATGAAAAGTTGTTACATTTGTTGGTAAACCTTCTTTTTATTATAAATGTGAAAGTTTAGATGTTTGGATGTTACTCAATCACGATAAAACGGCTGAACGGATTTGGCTGAAATTTGAGATACGGGATAGCGGGTCCCTAGTAATCCGTATATTCTCTTTGTAGCAAATCGCGCTCTCCATCCAAGAGCAGAGCCTCAAACGCAGCGACTCGCGCAGCTCGATGACGTCAGACATATCGGCCGCGTCGGCTGAAGTGGCCAACATTACGGTGGAAGCACAGAGACGAGCACCGGCGTCGCCTGCCGACTTGCACGGAATGTGGTATCCAGCTGTTAGAAGAACTTTGGCAGCGCTATCAAGACTGTACAGGTGAGATGTTAGATATAACCTTAAACATAGGTACGAGCTGCGTTAACAGATGTCGCCAACATTACGGTAGAACCGTAGAAGCACAGGCGGGCACCGGGTTCTCCATCAGATTTGCAGATTTGCACGGCAATTGTGGTATCCAACTGTTAGAAGGACATTGGCAGCGCTATCAAGACTGTACAAGTGAGATGACTGACACTTACAAAGCTAGTTCATTATGCCGTCAGATATATTACTTAGCAGAAGTGGCCAATATTACGGTTGAAGTACAGAGATGGCCACCGGCTCTTACAGGTGACTTGCAAGGAATGTGGTATCCAGCTGTAAGGAGGGCATTGGCAGCGCTATCTAAAGGTAATAAAACATAATGTTTATTGGAGCTTAACCAACTTGCACGACATGTGATATCCAACCGTTTGGAGGGCGTTAACAAGGGGGCTACAAGCTAAAAAATATGGATATGAGCATGGGCTTCATTTAACATTTTTAAACCATATTATGCCCATATAAGGACGTAATATGGACTTCAAAGTTCGAAGTGTCAAATAAAGGACATGCTCATATCCATTATATTTTTCTAGTAGCCCCCCAGCACTTTCAAAGATGTACCTACATGTGAGTAAACAATAACTAACACTTCCAGAACGAACATCTAGCAAAGTATGACGTCAGACATATCGGCCGCGTCGCCAGAAATGTCAATGTCGTCAATGGAGAAGATAAGCTTTAATAACAAATAGCGGAACTCCGGGTTTTTTTAAATAAAATATAATCTGGGAATGTCTATATTAATGAAAAATAACGCAAGTATTACACAAAACAGCTCTATTCCGATGTTAAATAATGTTCAAAGTCGATTTAGTAGTTTCAGAGATTACCTCAAACATCCAAACAAACATCTTTTTCTTTCATCATATAATTACCGTGGATAGATAGTGACATTGTAATTTAGTCATAGTATACATTGAATGATTATTAACATTGACATGGTATTAGATAATTTAGATTTTTTTGACATACTTAATATTTTTACCTAACATTGACATTGTATTAAATAATTTAGAACTATTAACATAATATCTTTACCTGAATTGACCATTTATTGAATTTGTTTGTATTTTATTGTCCAACTAGCGGCCGCCCGCGGTTTCACCCGCGTGGTTCCCGTTCCCGTGGGAATATCGGGATAAAAAGTACATATAAACCTTCCTCTTGAATCACTCTATCTATTAAAAAAAACGCATCAAAATCCGTTGCGTAGTTTCAAGGATTTAAGCATACAAAGGGACATAGGGACAGAGAAAGCGACTTTGTTTTATACTATGTAGTGATTAATGTGTTTTTTATATATAACATAACATAGAAATATTTGAATAATGTATTGTATAATTGAATTTTTGTTTGTTAATTATTTTTCTTGGTGCATGACATAAATACTATTTATATCTAAATACTATATTCTGTATGCCGATCGGCGGGACATGGAAAGCTATTCCTTTATACCATTGATGACAATGTAACATCTTTTGTACCTGTGTGCACAGAATAAATAAATATGAATATGAATTAACGAGCGCTCCACTCGCGACTTCGTCTCCGTGGCCCCCTTTTTACCCTCTTAGGGAATTTCCAAAAATCCTCTCTTAGTGCTCCCCTACACTCCCCCAGTGGTTTCGGCTGTGCTTTGTCTGTCAGTCAGTAACGCAACGCAAAAGTTTTATGTATATAGAATTAAATTATATTAATGCTGAATGAAATATTAATAGGTATATATAGGCCTTTACGTCTAATGCCTGATCTACTCAGTGCCTCGGAGGCAACTTTTTTGGTGGCTAAATAAACCGATGCGAGAGCGACAGATTTTTCCGCAGGCCTGGCAGGGGAAGTTTGCGGCTGATGTATTGGCGCCGCCCTGGTGTCGTTTCTCCCTCCTGTCAGCCAGTGTACTGAACCAGTAGGCCTACTCTCATTCCACGAAAAACGAAACTTCGTTAGCCCTGCCGCTTTCACTCGATTCTGTCACGCCCGGAGAGTGAGAGGGATGGGTATAACGAAGTTTCGTTTTTCGTTGAATTCATTCCACGAAAAACGAAACTTCGTTAGCCCTGCCGCTTTCACTCGATTCTGTCACGCCCGGAGAGTGAGAGGGATGGGTATAACGAAGTTTCGTTTTTCGTTGAATTAGAGTACGTCTGCAGGTCTCGTCGCACAACGTCCGACCCTCTGCAACACGCTTACGCCACTCGGATCGCTTATCTGCGATCCCCTCCCAGTGCGGAGCTGAAACCTGGACGTCATATGCGAAACAGGAGCGTCGACTTAACTCTTTTTATATGCGCTGCCTACGAAAGATCTTGGGCATAACGTGGCTGGACAGAGTCACAAACGCAAGGGTCCTTGAAATAGCACAGCTGCCTAGTTTAACTGCACTTCTCAAACAGAGGCGCCTGCGTTGGCTAAGGCATGTGCACAGAATGGAACCCTTTCGACTATTCCGACGCGTCCTGCTAGGTGAAATTGCGAATGCCAAAAGAGACGTAAGGAGGCCAATGCTTCGCTTTAAAGATTGCGCCAAGCGGGACATGATCGCCTTTAAAATAATAGGTATAAGGAAACTGTAATCGTATTTATATACCTACTCAAAGCTTTGTGTATAGTTAATTAGATAACGTTCTTGCGAAATATGATACAATTATTTTGCATTAGGTTTACAATTTGAAGCGATAACAACATGACTCGTTAGCTCAGCCGGTCAGAGCGCCGATATAAGCCTAAATCTTTTTCATCGGAGGGCGGAGGTTCAAATCCTTCACGAGTCAAACTTTTTTAACCGACTTCAAAAATTGAAAAGGAGGAGGTTATCTATTCGTCGCGTTTTTTTTTTATATGTATGTACACCGATTACTCGAAGACGACTGAACCGATTGAAATTATTCGTTACAACATCAGGTTTTTTCCCAAGTTGGTCCCATTTTTTGAAATCGGTTCAGTAGTTTTTTTGACATTAGTTTACAAGTATTTTAGTTAGAGAACTTAATCGACCTGCCATCGAACTAGCTCATGGCAGAAATCGAACGTGCGACTTTTCGTTGTACGGGCGAATGCTCTGACCGCTCGCTGAGCTAGATTTGTCTTTTTTTTGAGCTATATTATATTGAAAATTTTATTATTCATACAAATTTAAAAATAACCTCTGCTAGCGAAAGAGACCCGCCGAGGGACGACCCTTCTATCACTAAGCAGGTCAATCCACTAGAAATATTTTCTCTAGCGCTTTGTCACCTGATTGTCACCACTTGCTTACCCTCACGAGTCGTTGACTGCAACCCAGGAGATTCTGCATCTATTACCATCTCTATACTAATCTAATATTATAAAAAGGTAAAGTTTGTGTGGTTGTAGATTTAAGATTCAAATCATTTATTCATTTTAGGCTGATACAGCACTTGTGAACACCAAAGAAGCTACGCCATCGGTTCGCAAATCCTACAGGCGGGAGGCCTTGTTATAATTATAAGGGAGGAGGTAATCTTCGGAACTACTGACCCAATTTCTTTCACCATTAGGGCGTTTGTGCACTACCACTGAATTTTACCGATCCGGAAAAAAACGGATGCTTGTATTTAATTAATTACTAATATAAATGATTAATTATTAAAATACAAGCATCCGATTTTTTCCGGATCGGTAAAATTCAGTGGTAGTGCACAAACGACCTTAGAATGCTACGATATCCCTGAGTGACATAGGCTACTTTTTACCCAACCGCGCGGGAAGCTAGTCCTACTTAATATTATAAATGTGAAAGTTTAGATGTTTGGATGTTTGTTACTCAATCACCTCAAAACAGCTGAACAGATTTGGTTGAAATCTGGGACACAGATACTATGTAGCCTGGAGAGGAACATATAGGCTACTTTTTATCCCGATAAAATATCACATTCCCGCGGGATAACGTCGTGTGTCGGCGAAGTCGCGGGCGGAAAGCTAGTCTGTTATAAAATAAAGGGTTGTAATTAATTGATCACCAAACTAACCTAACCTAACCCAAAAAAATAGCACCTTAGCACCAAAACCACCACTTTGCGTCCATTTCAGTATTTTAGATGCTTACTTATTATCTATTCAATTATTTCTCTAAAATAAATAGGTACATTTCTCTTATTCCGCAGGTGTTTAGAAAAGAAAGTGTTCCAAGGACTCGCTCAAGAAGCGATCTCCCTTTGCGTGCAAAGCGTCGACTCAGCCGCCAAGCAGATCGCCTCCACAAAGACCACCATAGACGGAGAACTGTTCCAAATAAAACATCTCCTCATTCTCCGCGAACAAATAGCGCCTTTCCAAGTAGACTTCGTCATCAAAGAAACTACTTTAGACTTCAGTAACATGAAGAACGCAGCTTACGGCTTGATGCAGAGGCCGCGACAGATTTTCTCCTTGAACAGCAACAATGCTTTGTTGGAGTTCCTGCTGGAAGGCACTCCCATGGTGAGGGAACATCTCCTGGACTCGAGGAAGGAGGTGGACCGCCAGCTCAAGAGTTGCTGCGAAACTTTTATCAAGGATGCAACGGAGATTCTCGCCGGGCCGCTGATATCGTTCCTTGAAAAAGTATGTATATCAGTTATCTACGGTTAAAACTTGCTTTGATAACGTTTAACTGTTCAACTGAAAACCAGTGCAGTAAGCTTTGTTTGCTGCGTATACTGATTTGGGCACAGTTTTGGCGTCACGCGGCGGTACACAGTGTTAAATGTTAGCATAAGTCAATCAATCAAATATTTATTTATTCACATAGACATAATAAGCATGTACTTATGAATCGTCAATATTTTCCTACCACCAATTCAAGACTTTTTTAACTGACAAGAAGAATGGGCACAAGAAACTTGCAAGAAAGTTAGTGTCTATGTTTTTGTTTTGTGTACTACTGTGTACTCGTTGTCAAAATAAATTATTTTTCTTTCTTTCTTTCTAAAAATAAAAAGCATACGTTTTTTTGCGAACGTTGATGCTTCTAATACGTCTATGAAATTGCTGTTTTTTCTTACATGTTCATTAATCTCCAACTTTTTAATTACTATCAATGTATCAAAATTAATAGTCAAGTTTCGAAAATATGTATAATTCGTAATATATAAAATATCTCGTAATGTTGAACATCTAAAAAGAGAATAATTAAACACATGTCTAAAATTTTTATAAATGCTTCAAAGTATTCCGCTTTGGATGTCGTCAATTTGACTGCTTCGAATAGGTTTTTTTTAATCTAAGGCAGTTTTTTGAATGAGAATATAGGAAATATATTAATGTTGATTATTGTTGACTGATCATATCTCTAAAGTTTCGTTGAATTCGGAGTTCACATGTTAAAGAAATCCTTAATATATCTTTGATAATAATTCCAACTTTCTACAATTTTCTCATAGGAAACGCAAATTTCATAGGTAAAGACTAAAAACCTATTATTTGATTGACATCCTCTCCGCAGGCCCACACGTTCTCCCCCGCGTCGGAGCTGCCGTCCCAGCCGTGGGCCGCCCCCGCGGCGCTGGGCGGCGCGGTGAGAGAAGCCCAAAAGCGAGTGCGCACTCAGCTCGCGCCGCTGCAGCGCTCCATGCAGCTCTACCTAGCTAACAAGGAGACGGAGTTCATCCTGTTCCGACCCATCAGGGTACGTAGAGTTCCCTTGATAGTGGCACCACAGAATATATATTAGGTCTTTACATATGAAATTGCCGTCTTTTTCTCACATGTTTATTGGTCTCTAATTTTTTAATTAATATCAATATATCAAAATTAATAGTCAGTTTCGAAAATAGAGTATGTCGTCATGTTAAACATCTAAGAAAAGAATAATTAAACACGCGTCTAAAATTTTTATAACTGCTTCAAAGTACCGCTCCTTGGTTGACGTCAATTTGACAGCTTTGAACAGATATTTTTTTATTCTAAGACAGTTTATTAAATTAGATTAATAGGCAATAGTTAGATTAATTTTGTCTGATCATATCTCGAAAGTTTCGTTGAATTCGGAGTTCACATGTCCAAGCAATCCCCAAATATCTTTGTATGCTAATTCCAACTTCCTACAATTTCCCCATAGAAAACGGCAAATTCATAGGTAAAGACCTATTATTAGTACCTTACGGTACAGAAATTTCACTCCCGAGTTTGGGTATGATAAACGCAAGCGTCCGGTCACCGGACTTGTCACAATAGGCTGGCACTCGCTCGACTTGTCGCACACGCAGCGCACGCATCCACATATGTCGCCATCTGTCTCGCTTCGCGTGTATAACTTTCACAGGTAAAGTAGTACCAGGGGGGTGTCACTCCGCAGTTTAGGTACGTTCGGCCGACGCGCCTGCCGGGCAGGCGTATGGCAGAAGGATGCCGCTCGGCTCGTACGCTCCACGTTCGCGCGTAGAACGATCGATCATTTCTGTGATTTTTGTGCACCGAACAATGACTTATAAATGTTCCTATAATCCGTATATAAGATACTGTTGTGTTTACGGGTGTCTAAATAAAAGAAATAACAAAAGAAACAACAAAACCGAACCCGCAAGTCGCTCGCAACCCTAACCAGCGAGCGAGCTGTTTGAGACATTCATAGAAATAAAAACGCTCGCGCGTAGATATTGGGTAC
Source organism: Crambus lathoniellus (assembly GCA_949710035.1). Classification (NCBI taxonomy): domain Eukaryota; kingdom Metazoa; phylum Arthropoda; class Insecta; order Lepidoptera; family Crambidae; genus Crambus; species Crambus lathoniellus. The sequence goes on from OX453298.1 coordinate 3,263,493, forward strand.
AGTTTTGCTTGCATGCGCGAACTCTAGGTTATTATAACTATAGGTAAGCGATGACAAAGCAACCGGAATTGGACTTTATTTCCACGCAGAAAGATTTATTTTTATTTGAATGAGCTTGCCGAGTGAGTCTTCTGTGCCTTAGCACTATTATTTATTCTGTGGTAGTACCTCTGACAGCCCTAGCAGATTGAAGCGAGACGGCAGACAGTTATTGTACTATAAACGCTACACGCAATGCAAAAGGTTGAAATTAAGTTGTTTTCCAGAATAGTAGGTAAATATCTCGGGGATTTTGCGGCGCTTGTATGGAAGTGAGACAGGCCTGGTGGCACTTTAATCCAAGTCTTTTTCTTCTTCTTCTTATGCAATGTATCTCGCCAACAAGGAGACGGAGTTCATCTTGTTCCGACCCATCAGGGTACGTAGAGTTGCCTTGTAATGTGTTATCTAAATATATAAAAGTCAATGCCACTTTCCGTTGTTATTTTATAACTCAAGAACGGGCTCATCTATCCAAACCAAATGTTTAGGCTTTGTTCGGACAATTTAGTAGATGGTTTATGTGAAGTTTGCACAAAATCGGTCGAGCGGTTGTTCATTTATCACATTTTTTGTAACAAATGAATTCAATAAATGGCGGTTAATGGAGATTTTGCTGTCAAATTGAAAATAAGGTAGGGGTAGGGTAGGAGTAGGGCAGGGATGGAGTAGTGATAGGGTAAGGGTAGCGTGGAGTAAGGGTAGAGCCACGCGAACGAAGTCGCGCCGGGTCAGCTAGTTAATTATAATAATATCTGAATGACGACGCATTCAACTCGCGCCGCTGCAGCGCTCCATACAACTCTACCTAGCTAACAAGGAGACGGAGTTCATACTGTTCCGACCCATCAGGGTACGTAGCGTTGCCATCTCCAAACTTTGAAAGCCAGGATTTGAAGGTAGAAATACCAGGACATCTCGGTTTCAAGCTAGGGGGCCGATTCTCAGGCAATCGAGAAAATTTCACATTTTTAAGCTCGAAATTCAAATTTAGCACAGTGTGTGTATTGTCGAAATTTCACAATCGAAATAGTTTAATCGAAAATCAGTCTAAAGCAACGAGTGGTATGGACCAATCGATGTTCGTATACGAACTTAGCTGTCAAAATGAATTTATTGACATGTGAGACAGTTTAGTTTGTTTGAATTTCACTCCGCTAAATCATTTAAATAAATAGCAACTCTAACAATAACGCAATAAAGTAGAATTTCAGCTTGTACGGCGCAGGCAAATTACGAACGGCCACTCGTTGTCGTTGCATCTCTTTCTATCGCATATATTCTAGCTCTTTTGCGGACCTAATTTCTATGGATTTACAACGCCGGCGTTGCCGCCGCGTTTTCGAGCCGACACGGGGAGTGAAATAGGCCTGGTACTACTCAAGCCAGGGGGGCTAGCGGCTTAAAAATATGGATATGAAAATGGGGTCTCATTTGACATTTAAAGCCCATATAATATAAGGACACAATATAGGCTGCGTTCCCAGTAGGCAAACTGTTTGCCGCCGACTGGTTAGCGGCGTATCGGTTTAGTACGCCCTTCCATATATTTGAAATGGAGTATTTACAGTTTGCTTGTTTTAGCGCGTCACGCTGCAAACTGCGTAGAGTGAGCGCAAAACTAGCAAACTGTAAACACTCCATTTCAAATATATGGAAGGGCGTACTAAACCGATACGCCGCTAACCAGTCGGCGGCAAACAGTTTGCCTACTGGGAACGCAGCCTATGGGCTTCTAATAGTCAAATGAAGCCAGTGTTTGATCACTGATGTCTGTTTAGTGACGCTGTCTAGTCAGTACACCTACATAAATGTTTCTCCTGCTCCGTTTCAACAACTCTTAATAAAAATACATCTCCACATGAATTGTTTTTCATCCTAACATTTACTTTCCTTTACAGAACAACGTTGTCGGATACTTCGTGCAAGTGGGACAGCTGATCTCGTCCGCAGGCTACTCGTACGAAGACACTCTGATCGTGGCCTGCCCCACCCCCGAGCAAGTGTCCGTGTTCATATCGTCTGCCTCCCTCATCAGCCACAGCGAGCCGGTGCTGCCATACGGGAAAAAGAGGAAAACCAGCACCGTACAGAAGCCCAGTGTTGCCAGTGTACAGGAAAAGGAAAGCCTGCCTGATAGTGTGCCAGCCAGTTCTATTGTAGCCAGTGAAGTTGTAGATATTTAGATGTTTATGTTTTGTTAAACCCGTCCCCCCTTATTACAAAACGTATACTAAAGTTAGACCTGGTTTAAAAGGACATCAGGCACATTCCCTTTACAAAAAACCTAAAAATGTATAGCTATTCTATTGAAGTGAATGACTAAAGTTTATCACAAACAAACACGAAAAATACTTAAAATTTTATTATGTGTTTTTTTGTTCGAGTTATTTAGGTTTAAAATATTTTGTTTTTGGTAACACTGATACTGAAACAGCAGCACGAACAAAACGTTCCGTTACTTGCGTTCTTTTGACCTAGAGAATATTGTGTTTCCATAATACTGAAATTGGAGCAATTTGACTTGATTTACGTATTAACTCATTTAATCCTTTTTAAATTCTTCTTTTATATACTATTATTTCAATTACATCAGTTTTTGTGACATGATTCACATGATCTACTAAAAAAATAAAATACGAGCGTGCGTGCGTCGGAACGTCTTTAACAACTGTTGTCAACTTTGACATGTAAACAAAGGTTTTTTTTTATTTTATAAAGAGGTTGACACACGGTTGACATTCTTTGCTTTTTTAATGGCTAGAGATGTTCGTTTCATCATAAATTCATAGTCATTTTTGTGTTTTTACACAAATTAATTATTAAATTAAACAATGAAAGACTTTAAAATTATTTTGGTACACGTAGTAAGTTCACAGTGGCGCATAGTGCCTAAATAAAATATAACGAAGCTTATACAGTTTTTGGCAATATATGCCTGATGTCCTTTATGCTAATTCTGTCTTCCATTTGGAAAATGAAAGTGACAGCACCAGTTTAGTACCAGTTTTAAACCAGGACTATTTTAGTCCACGTTTTGTAATAAGGGGGTAGTGTTTAGGTTCGCGGGTAGTAACTAAGAAATAAAACATCATACTTATGTAATTTGTAGGTAATAAATAAGAAATCGTATTTGCACACTTAATAGTCTCGGGATTATGTGATCCCGATTTATTTATTATGTAAAGCTTATTTGCTAAAATGTTGACACAAATATTGAAATGCATTTATTAAATTATTGATTTTATAAGTTTCATCATCATCATGTCAGCCGAACGACGCCCACTGCTGGGCACAGGCCTCCCCCTAGGATCTAGTTTACTAGCTTGGAATTCTGGGATAAAAATAGATAATGACCTATTTTCAGACCTACAGAATATACATATAAAATTTCATCAAAATCGGTCTAGCCGTTTCGAAGGAGTATGGCAACTAACACTGTGACACGAGAATTTATAATATTAGATAAAGCGACATCACTAATTATTTGCTAATGTAGTCGAGGTATGTATTGCTTATATAGATAATTTTGTTAAAAAACTCATTATTTCTTGATGTCATGTAGACGACCGATTTGGCGCAGGGGTAGGCTACCCACCTTCTGCGCCAGTGGTCTCGGGTTCGATTCCCGAACAAGACAAATATTTGTGTGCATGAACATGTCTATTTGTCTTGGTCTGGGTGTTTACTATGTATATTAAGTATGTATTTACAAACAAAAAGTATTTAAGTATATATTTATCCGTTATCAAGTTTTCCATGATACAGTTTCTTAATGAAATTAAAATGGGCTTAGATAATTGGTGTGAATGTAAGAAGTTATTTATTTATTTATTTATTTATGTATGAGGCTAGTTTTCAAGCCAGGATAGTAAGTTAGCAACTCTGGCTTTGTGTGTGCTAAGCAGAATTAGCTTCCACTGCTTCATTTACTAGTAAATGGATATGGATTGGTACTTTGGTACTGGTACTTGATAGGCTAGCCTACCAATAAAGATACTAAGCCACACTGTTACTTATCATCCTAGCTCAGAAATATTAGCCTTGTGTACTTCAGGCATTTTATTGTCAGCACAGAATTAGTCATTAGGCGTACGCTGTGTGAGGCGGGATCACGAACGCGTACAAAAAAATCGTCACGCGTCTAAAAAGTAGTCACGCGCGCGTAGGGTGACCATTCGTCCAGATTTATAGACGTCTGTCCTGCTTTTTAATTTGTCCGGATTTCTTTGCTTTCGATGGAATATGAGTAAAATCAAATCGAATCAAATCAGTCTTTTATCTTTATTATCTCCCCGCTCATCTTAAAACATCCCCGAGCGAGCATATCACTGTACTTTATCACTGTTACTAAGTGGGTACCTTATGTTTGCATTTTGTGAATAAATGCCCGGACTTTTTTTGAACTTTCAGGCTTTTAGTCGGGACTTTTCAAATTTCTAAGTCGTGGGCCACACTGGAGCGACCGCGGGGCGCGGAGGCGACCTGGGGATCCGCAGGACGCGCGAACACGTACTATTCCCTCCGCCGGTCGCGGCAACCGCCGGACGCGCCAGTGTGGCCCCTCCCCCCGTCCGTCTCAATATATTTTTTTTTCCCGCTCAACGCCGACGCAAGACGCGCCGCTCCAGTGTGGCCCACGACTAATGGTAACCCTACGCGCGCGTAATAAATTCAGCAAAATACAAGAGCACCGCTAGCTAGTGCGTGGCGCCGGCGTAAAGAACTTAGCCCACTTATACCGCACCGCTTCCACCCAACCAATGTATGAGCAGTCAAATATATGACAAGCAGTATGACCTTAAGACCACGCGTCTTATACCGCACCGCTTCCACCCAACCAATGTATGAGCAGTCAAATATATGACAAGCAGTATGACCTTAAGACCACGCGTGTATGTATTTACTACGCGCGCTCGACTACGCCTGACGCAGCGTACACCCTTAATTTTTTGACGTTACATTCTGCGGTGCTGGCCGTTGTAGTCTGCGGTAACTAGTAATAGAAAATTTATCCTCAATAATAAATGGTGCAATAACTCAGACTATTGTTTTCTTTTGCTACTATATCATTAATCAAATATATTTGTTAAGAGAGATAGCTAGGTGAAAACTTCTAAATGCATATAGAATATATATTATCTTACTAAATAGTTACTTGGCTATCAATGTTTGGAATGGGTTAAATAAATTTAAAACAAGATATAATTTATATAACTGATTTATTTACACAAACTGACTTATTCCCCTACAATAAATACATGTCCCACCAAAGACAATGTGTTTTATTTTAATAAAACAACAGAAATTGGTTTATCATTTAATGTTCTCTGTCTTAACTGATTTAAATAGTTTCTAAAAATGTCTAATTGGTTTGTTTATACTCTAAGCCAGTACATTCCAGCGCGGACCCTAGTGTAGTCTAGGAGACCTTCGCAAGGTCCTACTGCAGCGATGACGGGGCAGCGGTCGAACAAGTACTTGTAGCAAACGTCACGGACATTCTGGGCAGTGACAGACTCAATACGAGCATCAAGCTCATGGATGGGAATGCGGCGGTTGTAGCACAGCATCTGACGGCCAATGTCCTCACAGATCGGTGTGGTACCGTCAAGTTGTAGGAGCATGTTGGTCTTCAAGAGGTTTTTGGCACGTTCAACCTCACCCTCAGTGACTGCTGTGCAGAGTTTCATCCATTCTTTCTGGATGTTGTATACCATGTCCCCAATTTGCAAAGGCTCAGCTACAAAATAAATGCCCCAAAGGCCAGTATCCTTGTAGCAAGTGTTGAATGACTGGAAACTATGACAAAGACCCTCTACAGAAGCGGCACGAGCCAAGTAAGAGGCATTGTTGCCACCACCACCCTGAGAACGGTCCCAAGCACCAACAAGGGTATTTGCTACCATTAGAGGAATGTTGTCAGCATCGGTCCAGCCAGCACCTTCAACAGCAAGAGCAATGTGGGCAAGAGGCATAGAGTCGTCACGAACACGTATCTCTGAGCCAGTGTAACGGCACGGTGAGATGTCTACATCTGAGGCACTGTTCTTAAGGCCACTGAAGTGTTTGTTTGCAAGTTCTACAAGCCTCTCATGTTCAACACCACCAGCTCCAGAAAGGACAATACGGCCAGGTTGGTAGTGAGACTTGATGTAAGACTGGAGGTCAGCCTTTGAGATTTTTTTGATGTTTTTGGTGGGCCCAAGAATAGTCTGGCCTAAAGGTGTGCCTTGGAAAGCAGTTGCATGAAGATGGTCAAAAACTACTTCTTGGAGGTTGCTTTCAACATCTTGCATTTCGCGGAGGATAACACCTCGCTCTCGTTCGATTTCGGGTTCAGCGAGTGATGAGTTTTGGATAATGTCAGCAAGTATTTCAACGGCAACTGGAACATCGTTAGCGAGACACTTAGCGTAGAATACGGTCTGTTCCCGAGATGTGTAAGCGTTCAAGTGGGCTCCCATGTTTTCTACCAGCAATTCTAAGTCGGTCTGTGATCTTTTGCTGGTGCCTTTGAAAGCCATGTGTTCAAGGAAATGTGCGACACCATTGTTCTTTGACGTTTCGTACCTGGATCCAGCGTCGATCCACAGGCCTACGGTGGCTGTCGCAGCGCCGGAATCCTCGGAAGCAACGCGGAGACCATTGTTGAGAACTGTCAGTCGAGTCGGAGGAACGTTGACCAGTGCTTGCTTATATGCGGCCGCCGTTGCCAGGCATCTTATTTGATTGCCCTGTTTTGAAACGAATCCCAAATTTGTAGCTACTTTCAACATTTTGTGTTTTCCTGGCACTAAATCTATAGTTTTACTCGCTGCTTTACGTAATATTCGGGCAATAGTTTTGACTTGTCAAAAAAAGGCAATGTAAAATGCTGCCAGTGCTGGTTGACCATTTCCTCCTAAACTTTTTTCCCTATTCATTGCTTTTCTTGCGGTCGTCTTTAACAAAAAACAAAAGTACGTTTTAAACTTTTAACTATTATGAAAAACGAGATTTTTAAAAGGTTTAAATTTATTTTAGAGTTCCCGATATTTCGGCGCCGTTATTCGGATCGATACCTCAACGCGAAGGCACATCACTACCCAAAGCACTCTTTCACGTCGTTGACAAATCGGGCATATGATCTATGTGATGAAATGAAGAACATCTGTACGATGAGTTAGAATTTAGATCATTTGTGCGCCAGGTCCTGCGAATGAATGGGTACAAGGGAAAATTACCACCCAGACACACAACAAAACAATACAAGTGCAAAGTAAAAGCAGAGTCTGCCTGCTTGTGACTACGGCTGTAGCAAAACAGCCGAAACGTCAAGCCAAGCTATAAGTACATACATAATGTCATCATCATCATTCATCATTTCAGCCGTACGACGCCCACTGCTGGGCATAGGCCTCACTCAAAGATCTCCACAACGATGGATCCTGCGCTGCCTGCATCCAGCGGCTTCCCGCGACCTTGACCAGATCGTCGGTCCACTTTGTAGGGGGCCTGCCCACGGAACGTCGTCCGGTTCGCGGTCGTCATTCGAGAACCTTTCCGCCCCAACGGCCATCGGTTCTCCGCGCTATGTGTCCCACCCACTGCCACTTCAACTGAGCAATCCTTCGAGCGATGTCGGTCGTTATAGTTCTCCTGCGGATCTCATCATTTCTGATTCAATCGAGCAGGGAAATACCAAGCATCGCTCTCTCCATTGCTCGCTGGGTAACCTTGAGCCTTCTTATGAGACCCATAGTAAAAGACCACTTCTCGCTTCCATATGTCATAACTGGCAACACACACTGGTCAAAGACCTTAGTCTTGAGACATTGAGGAATTTTGGACGCAAATATATGCCGGAGCTTCCCAAACGTTGCCCATCCGAGCTGGATTCGACGAGAGATCTCTTTCTCGAAGTTGGACTTACCTAATTGGATTGTCTGTCCTAGGTAGACATAGTGGTCAACAACTTCGAGTGTAATGTTCCCAACATTAACTGGAGCGGATGCAACATGGGCATTGGACATGATTTTCGTCTTATCCATGTTCATCTTCAGACCCACTCTTTGGGAAGCACTGCTGAGATCTTCGAGCATTGTGTTCAGGTCTTCCAAGGTCTCGGCCATGATAACTACGTCATCGGCAAACCGCAGGTGTGTTGGCGTTGATCACAACGACATCATTGAATATTTGCTTCCTCGTTGACATAATAAAATCTATCTCGTTTTTGACTTCACCGTCCGGACTAATCCAGGTCCATTTGCGGCTTACGGGCTTCTTAAAGAAGGAGTTCATCATGTAGAGGTTCTCCCTCTCCATGAAGTCTGCCAGCATCTGGCCCCTTTCGTTCCGTTGCCCAAATCCAAATTGCCCCACTCTCAACTCATCACCGCAACGTTGCCCCAACTTAGCATTAAAATCCCCCATCACAACCGTGTAGTGGGTTTTATAGCTATGCATGGCTTTAGAGATCTCCTCATACATAGCCTCCACTTCGACATCGTCGTGTTTCGAGGTCGGAGCGTAGACCTGAATGACATACAGCGAATATCGTTCTGATATTCTGAGTATCAGGTACGCTACCCTGCTCGAAACACTTCCGATGGTGATCACGTAGTTGACAAGAGATTTATGGACGATGAACCCTGCAATGTTGGCGGTTCAGGACAACAAATGATACAACTGACTGCGATTATAATGAGCCTTTATTTATGAAATGAACGGGCTTATATACTGTAGGAGATGAGTGTGTGTATATAGATAGTACACACACTACACCTCCCCCCTAAAAAGAAAAAAAATATGAATTACTTTTTTTTTAAATCATTAATGCTATTACAAAATATGCCTTAAGTAAGTAATTTCTTATTCTTTTAGAACTGAACATTTCAACGCTACATTGAATTAATTTCAAATTGTATACTTAACTAAGTACCTACCCAAAATAACATCGAAGTAAAGTTGAAAAAAAAAACATTGGCTAACGTACAAATTAAATTTTGATTAAAACTAAACTGTCTGTTAGAAGAATAAAAAGCAAAGACAACATAAAAATTTACACTCAGTATCAAATTCAATATTGTTTGAAAATAAAAAAAAAAGATATATTAAAAAAATTGGTACTTCTTATTAAATTGAAATAATAAAAAAGACACATAATATGTTTTACACTTCTAATTCAATTTTTTTTTTAAAAATCAAGGAAATATAAGTACAAAAATTGGATTACAATTTAATTACAACCAATTTTAAATAAGCAATACATAAGTAACTATTCATATAATATAACATATAATACCATATAAAAAATAATGACATGGCATCAAAATGGTTGTTAATATAAAAAGTACATATGACATGGCATCAAAATGGTTAATATAAAAAGTACATGCTTATTACAAAAAGTGTTACAAAAAATCTTTAAACTCCAATATCTATTCAGTAATATTTGTTCTGAAATATTAAACTAAGTAAGTATTTTATTTACCTATATGCAATAATTGTTCACATAATGTATTTATTCTGTTCTGATTTATACTATACGAGATTGCACAGGTTTAGCAAATGTCAAATCAGTTAATTTTTACTTTATTTCACATTTAATAAAATAACCCCTTCAATATTTCTCTAACTACGCGCATGAAAAAAAAATTATTTTCCAAGAAAACTAATTAAAAAAAAAACAAATCTATATTACTTTTCCAAACATTGCACTTTACTTTACTTTAGTACCTACTTAACTTTTTGTTATAAAAATTCAAACTTGCTCACCTTCCAAAAGCTAAGTACATTACCTACTTTATTTGTAAAACTACATTACTAATCCTTTACCTTCTTTTTCTTTTTCTCAAAATTATATTCTATTATTCCATTTTTCAATAGTATTTCATTTGAAAGTCATTTTCCTAAAATCTCCAATCAAAATATACCTACACCAACAACTAGTGTTCACATAAAACTCAACTTTATGAAATTAACCGTATTCAATTTCTATCAATATGTATCTAATTCATTATCACACATTTTCTCTTAATTTTTCGATTTGATCACACTTTATCCTACTCTGCTCGTTATTATTAATCACTTTATTTATTATTACAGTATCGGTACACTTATTTCTTCACATCATCTAGGTACTTATCATATTCATTATACTCATTCGCCCGGGCCCGGCGTACTTTCATTTTTATTTAATTATTCATATTGGTACATAATATCATATTTATTTATAGTCGACTTCATATATTCATTATTATAAATGGACAAATTTGTGCCATTTGGGTTGTGCGCACAACCTATATTTGGGGGTCATAGTTTAAGCCTCTTTGGACTCCAACTTATCTCACAGAGGAAAGCTCGTTCGCACCATGATCGATAGAAGGATTTGACCCCTCATGTACCATTTCATTATATAGGGTCACGATTTAAGACATCTTATTTGGTCTCCAACAGTATCCAAAGGGGAATCTCGTTCGCACCCTGGTATATCTGAAGGACCTGATCCCTATAGTACCTCACATTTAATGTGTACCGTACTATCGAGCATAATTACGATAACATTTCCTGCCAAAACCTAAAAAAAAAAACTATCATTCCTAAATGAATATAGGGTAAATAATGACTTCATCGCTCTTGGGTGATCAGTCCAATCGCATGTGAAACATTATAAACCATATAATTCCCTATCTTCAATAAATAAATAACACATTTCAACATTCTAAAACCTACATAAAAAATAACAATCCTATACCTTTAAACCTATGCTGTACCTAATCATAATCTAAAAGTTACGAAAAGATTTTTCATACAGCTACGTATATCTTTACCTATACCTACTTCCTATCAATTCCTAATCATTTTCCAAACTATTAAATCTAACCATTTTTCAACATAGCTTTTACTCCATTTTCTTTCTTTCCTTATCATATTCTAATCATCGAAACCATTTAAAAATATTTACTATAGGTAAACTTTTCTATAAAAAAATCTTTACAAAACTACAATACAAATAGATCCGATAAAATATTTCTTTCCAATTAAAGTGATACTATTCTTATTACGTTATAATGTTACGCTTAACCAGCAAACTCGTGTGGAATTGTTTTTACGCGACTTATGTTACTGCTGCACCAAACTAACAGCTTGCATAAATGCATGCGGAGATTCTATGAAACGCCGATCGAAATACAATACTTCTTCTTTCTATATCAAGCTTGTTTGTAATGTAATTTAAACTATCGGATTGCATCACTAATAAATTATCTGTCTAACAATTTTCTATCAATATAAATTTAATTTAAGTACGTAAACACCGAAACACAAGCTAATGAATGTGTTATCTTGTATATATGTCTGTATGTATATTTAAATTTATATTTACGTATCAAAAATATTATTTAGATAAATATAAACCTACGCAATAACAAATGAAAAATCTTTTAAAAAATTTAGACCATAAATATACAATATTTTTATTTCAAACGAATACGACCGAAACCGAAACTTTATCTGAGCTACTTATAATACATAAAATTATACAAACGAATAAAATCTTCTAGGAACTTGAGTTATAAACAATTATTTTTTATGCAATAAGATCTCGTAAAAATTTGGCTAAATAATTTAAAGTGACGATCTATAATTTAAGTAACGAAACTATTAAAGTTATGTAAACATACTTCTATAAGTTTTTCTTACCAATTGAAAAAATAATAATTTCTGAGTTTACATAAAAACCTTTTCTCTTTAAAATATTTGTATGGATTGATAAAAGCACCAGATATTATGAGAAAAAAAACTATAAAATCAATTTTCACCAAAAAGATATCAAACGAACTTCTAAATTTTACGCAGGTAAGCACTATGTAAACGACAAAATACTCCAAAGTATAAAGAAAATACATACGAATAAAATTTCGAGTAATACTCATACTAATAATAATTAATAAAATAATTATATACTTAAGGGAAATAACGTGCTAAACTGAAAAAAAAAAGTCTATTAGGTACCATTATTTTAAAATGAGATTACGAGTTTATTCAAATTGGGAAGAAAAATATTGCTGAATTAATGAAATTATTCCTGTGGAAAAGCAACCCAAACAATTTTTATTTCATATCAAATTTGGTTTTCCGAATCTCTATAAATTACTTCAAAAGAATTAAGTTATTTTTAACAAAACGACTTGTTTATTGTTAGTTGATTACGTATTCAAAAGCTCTAAAATAAAGTGGAAATAGACTACATAACATAAAACTAATAGGGTACGATAATTCAGCTATAAAAAAACTATAAAAATATAAAATATCGATACCAATTTCTTTTATTGCCATTAAATCGTAAAAAAGATAACACATTAAATGATCAAATAATATTTTCACATCTTTTACCTACTTATGTATTTGATTTAATTAAGAAACTCAAATATTTAAAAATAAACTCTTCGAACAATCATTGAAACTTGCTATTTTTATCGACACAAATACCACACGTGCTGCTTGGTCAGCAATTATGGTTACCTGTGCGCAATCACGATATTTATTTTACTAGGTTCTTTTAAATTTAACTTTTAAATCATTGTTATCACGAAAGTACTGTAAAGAAACCTTAAAATTCAATTTGGAAAAAAAAATACAAAATAAAACTGTTATACTCACACACTGAAAATAACTACGTTAATGTACTTACGCATTTAAATCACGAAAAACAAAAATAAAAGAGTATTAATAAATCAATGTAAAAATTATTTACCTTAAAACCAATAACGATCACCGATAAATCAGGGTATCGGGGATACCAAAACTGTAAACATAAAAAACATTTTTAAATAAAATACGTATTCAACTCAGTATTTAACTTGCCAAACCACTATATTTGATAAATTTCTAACTTCCATTATAAGTAAATCGTTAGTTATTTCTTTTACTTCTGTGCAATCAGTAGTATAAACCAGAAATACCAAATACCGATTACAACACTTTTAAATCATTTACCTAAAATATCAACAATATTATAACTATAAACTAATCATGGTAAAAAAAATATATACTTATGCGATACTGAAAGTACCCCGAACAAGTCTAACATTTAAGAGAAAAAATCTGCAATATAAAATTAAAAGTTATAGTTATCTATCATTGTCACATAAAATAAATTCTTCAACAAAAATAGTTTTTACCTAAAAATACTTTCACACATGTCATTAAATTTTCATTAATTTCAAATAGCTAGAAATAAAATTATTTATAAGGCTTAATTTCTTTTATAACACTCGTTAATAAAAAATATATATTAATATTTGTGCCAAAGTTTGGTCAATTAAACCATTAATGTTACTTAATGTTTTAGCATAATTATTACGTGTTTCAATTTAAAATGTCAGTTTTACATTTAAAATTCTTTAAAGAAATACCTAAAAATGGATAAAATATTCCTAACCGTTATTAAAAAAATTGATCGTGAAGTAACATTTTAGAAAATCGCTGTTATTCGTGTGATGATGTCCAAAGTTACACATTCCATGTCAGGATCAGCTCCCTGCTGCATCCACTTCCGACTCCAACATCTCCCGGCACCCTGCTAGGGTCATCACCTCAGCATCATCACAAATAACATGTTCGTTCTTCACATTTACGAATTTACATTCTTTTATTATTATCACTTTTCATTTTGATAGTTTAATATTGTTTATTTTTTACAGAAGAATTTATTTTTGCCACTTTTTATTAGATTAGTTTATATTAACATTTTAATTAAGTATTACTAATAAACGAGAAAGTCTCTTTCTTAAAAAGTCACATCACATATTTCACTAAGTAAGATTCAGTTTTTTTTTCACATTATTTAAAGTCCGATTTTGCCATTTTTAATTGTTAAGTAAACCATCTGCGCAGCGCCGCCGATATAGGCAGCACTGGCAGGGTCGCCATGCAATGTTGGCGGTTCAGGACAACAAATGATACAACTGACTGCGATTATAATGAGCCTTTATTTATGAAATGAACGGGCTTATATACTGTAGGAGATGAGTGTGTGTATATAGATAGTACACACACTACAACCCGACACCACCTTGGGACTGTTAGTCGCCCTCCCGGTGGTATAGTAAGTTAACGGATTGAAGGGTAATCGAGTCCTCCCCCTCTCTTCGGACTTCAGATAACCCAATAATATCCCAATGCAACTTACTAATTGCCTCTTCCAACTCTATAAGCTTCGCGTCAAGCCTCAACGTGCGCGTGTTGTAGGTTGCCAGGTCAAGTCGTCGGTGTTGGTAGCCGGAGCCTACCCGGGGATTCTTAGCACCCCCTGCCCCGCCGTTACCGTAGCTAGGAATAACGGGGCCGCCGGGGACTGGGGGCCGATTTTTGTTGTGTGTAACCATATCGGGGGGTTTTGTCATAATCGCCACGCTTGGCAGGCGGGTTGGCGATCGCAGTATGGCCTGCTGTTAAATGGAGACGCTGCTGCCCATCTCCTTTGGCAGTTTTCCCTCTGTTGGCTCTTACGACACCCACGGGAAGAGAGGGGGTAGTGCTATTCTTTTTATGTGCCGGCACTACACGGCAGAAATGTACTTCATAATGTACTACATAATAAATTCCGACTAAAAATTCTTGCTGTACGTTGTTCAGCATGATGGTCTGAAGCCATGGTTAAAGTTTTTGCAAGGGTGCCCCTAACACCCTGTATACTCAAAGGTTTAGTTGAATCCTGCCATTTAACTCTATTCTGAATCCGAGAACGATCGAACTATAGCCCGATTATAAAAATCACAAGTGTGCGTTTGCTCTAAAAAGTAGGTACGTTTTACCTCAAAATATGAATAGTTTTTTTTTATTTGTTACATTCTTTAGTACAAGATTTAGATAAAGGTATAAAAAACGATTATTTTAAAAGGACGACTGACTTAACAGTTCCTGCAAAAACTACTAAGTGTTTCATTTTGCCTACTGGCAATAATGTGGAAATGTCCGAATATCCGAAATCCGAATTCGACTTGCGATACGTACTAATTGAGCACAACGATAATAATATTATCTATTAAAATCAAATTTAAGCTTTGATCATAAAAAAAGTCATTTGATGTTAGTTAAAATATAAAACTAGACTTGATGATAAACACTTAAAAAGTATAAAAGAAAGATTGTTCGCTGCCAATGTGGACTATGATTGTGACTATGATGCCTACTAAGATTCGGACATTTATTGCATCATCTTCGCTACGTTCCACGCAGAACATCTTTGAAAAGTATTTAAAAATTAACTGTATTTTTCATTTCATTATTTCTAGAAACTTATTGTAGTTTTATTCATAGTTAATAATGATATTCCGGAGTAAATTTATTTATTATACGGTAGTAATAATAACCCAAAATTAGTGAAAAACTAAAATTAACATAGACGTTTGAAAAAAAAAACATGTAAAGGAACGCGTAGCAGTCGAAAAATCACTTTCATTTCATTCATTTTGTCTTGTCGTCGCACGTAATTTCGTGGTAATAATATTACGAAAGCAAATATGTGTAGTGTAGAGTTTTTTATGTTAAATTTTGTTAATGACTTTTGGGAAAGTGTCTGCCGGTAGATAACAACCTTCTCTTAGTTCTAAACAAGATGCTATTTGAAATTTTGTCTGTGATCTAGTTAATTCGACATGACTACAATGAAGAACCCAAATTCGTCTTCGACTAAGGTAGCACTGCTCAGCCACATCAAATACGAGCACCTGGTAGCTGGTATATCAGGTGGCGTGACTTCTACACTAATTTTGCATCCCTTGGACCTCATAAAAATAAGATTTGCTGGTGAGTGTCTTTGTCATAATTTGATTTTAGCTAAATTCGCCATGTGAGTTTTGTCTCGTGATCAAAAGGTTAAGTCATCGATCTTTTGAGTCGTAGGACGATAAACGTAGTTTTGAAATAATCAATAAATGGGTTTGGTAGTGTTTTTCTGACCTTGAACTTTGCCTAGTGAAAGTAGATAATTCTGATTTTTTGTTTACATTGGAATGTGGCGCTGATGACATCTGAAAGGCAGTTTACAGCATGCAGTTCTTGAGTACTTGGACTATGCGTCGGTAACAAATTTTCTTCTGGTCACATTTCTCAATATAAATATAAATCAAGATATTTTCAATATGAGAACTCTATATTGGTCTTTACAGTTAAAGTTTGAATACTTTTCGCTCTGTTCAAACATGCTCACCATTTTGGAACTTTCCTTTTCCCTCTTATCTACAATAAACTTGTAAGCATCTGTCACTTTAAGAACTCTTTTGTATGAGAAACTATGAAACATGACACTAATACTATATTACGATGGACATACATGGAAGCAGAAAGCCTGATAAAGCTGCACTCGTTTACGTATTACGTATACACATACACAACAAACTCAAACACACATACATTTATACACAACACAATACAAACTATCTACATTTGATCAAATTTTTTTAAGAACTATATATTTTATTATTGACTATGGTACGACTTGTAGTGTTCATAATTCATATTTAGTTACTGTTTTGGTTTTTCAAATTGTAAATCATATATTTTTCCACTGCCGTGCCCCACATTAGTGTGGGGGCCAGTAAATGTTATTTTGTTGTATATTAACTAATCAAAACAGCAAAACATTGTTATGACACGTGCGCAGGCTCCGTGGAACCGCATCACATAGCGCTATTGACTGAACAAGCCCGTGCGTGCAACGCTGGCGGGCCCCGTCGCGGGCACCCGCGCGGGCGACCGTCGCGGTGAATCGAGCCACAAGGCGCGCGCGCCCGCCTCCCCGCGACTGTTGCCCGCGCGGGTGCCCGCGACGGTGCCCGCGACGGAGCACTTTTGTATGTAACCGCGTGGGCGTCCGCGTGACGCAGTTTAGGCCCTTAGTATGAGTTGATTTTAACTGTCAACATTTACGAAAACTATCGGATGACCTGCTCATGTTGGTAAAGCAGTCAAAGGACATGAAAGAGATAAAGCAATAGTTTTCGATTATGAATACAGTTTGAAAAATTCAAACTAAGGGTACTGGTCTCTAATGTTCTTTTATCTAATACTTATGTTTCTATAACTAATGTGAATCTTCTCAGACATTACTTATTCAGTAGAAATCTTATTGGAAAGATTGTATTATTGTACAGTACATTTAAATTACATTTGTTCCCTCCTCACTGATTGTGTTCATCGATTAAAACATTTTCCACATCTCCAGTAAATGACGGCAGGACCGCAACAGTACCCCGATATGATGGCCTTGGCAGTGCATTTGTAACAATAGTTAAAAAAGAGGGTGTCCGAGGACTCTACAGAGGTGTTACTCCTAATGTCTGGGGCTCTGGATCAGCATGGGGCTTCTATTTTTTGTTGTAAGTATATTAATAATTTAAGTATGACTCAAAAAGGTTATTCTCCTACCGGCCTAGCATGAGCGGCTTTTATACTGCGATATGATATGGTACAGCATGCCGTCTTGCTTACACCTTAGTGGGGTAAGCAAGACAAGTTGCAGTACCATATCATATCGCACGATGAAAGCCGCTCATGCTAGGCTGGCTGGTCCTGCATGCGCAGCATGAGTCATGCTGAATGACCAACTCGAGAAGAGTTTTGTTTACCTCAAAAGTCTATAATTGACAGCTTAACAAAAGATTTTTAACATGAAATGTCAATTTTGATGTTTTAATATATTATAGACAACTTTCTTGAGTTCATCATGCTACCTGTGCTGGAGATAAACTCCATTGGATTTAATAATAATTATAGTTTATTTTCTTCTACAAAAACTTGCCTTAGAATCTAAGTTTACAAAAAAGTGCTAACGAGACTGGAGCCTGAAAATATGCCTAAAGTTAGGCTTTGGATGTTTTCTGGTCTCCAGGCCACCCCCTAAAAATAAAATACTTTAAGACATAAACTACGTATTTAAATACCAAACAAATGGGTACAACACATAGCTACATAAAGATAAAGCTGATTGCATAACGTGTTTTGTTTCTGTAACTTGATAAAAGAACTTGATATGATACTACATTGCAAACAAGCTCATCTTATTCAGTTTGGCTACTTTGTTGCAAGGTTTTCTTACTAATATGGTTCGACATTGTACAAACTGTGTGGTACCTAAAGCTTTTTGTTTTGAATATCCTTACAGATTTATTATTATATTATCTATTATTATTCAGGCAGGCAGTTGAGACTACTGATAGATGCCTATATCCAATTATATTACAGTTGAAATTTCTTATTTTGTATTTATGAAGTAGTCATCTAGTCTGTTCTTAAACTGGTTTGTGTTTTCGGCTGTGACTTTCTTCAGGCAACTTACTCCACATTTCCACCACTCGGTTACTGAAATTTAAACAGTAATTTGATATTAAGTATGAAACTTCTAAAGAGAGCAAAAGGCGTAGTACAAATATAATCTTATAAGACCCATTACTTAACTAGGTGGCAGTAAAACTGGATGGGGTTATTGTTAATTGTCATGGTCACATAATAATATTATGATTTAATCATATAATAAGTGGCATAGCAATTTGTCAACACATGTCTTTCTAATCCATTGTGTTTTGATTGCTGTGGCCCTGGCCATGCTAATCACTGTTATAAAAAGAAAGATTAAGATATAACATTATTATTGTTTGCATATTTGTCCACCATAACATTATCTTAAAGAAATTTCTTTTATCTAAAAGTACCTATCTCTCATTTTATATCTCATTCATGTTTGTTTTACAAAAAAATACGATTGGTTTGTTGTTATTTAGTACTTATCGGTCTAACGAAACTATTGTTTTTATTGCTGTGGTCATCTAGAGAAACTGCAGCAGTTTAAAGTAGAAACAGAAAGATATACTGATGTTTTTTTGTAATATCAAACTAGCTACAACGCGATAAAGACATGGATCCAAGGTGGCAACGCGCGGACGCCGCTCGGGCCCGGCTTGCACATGCTGGCAGCGGCCGAGGCGGGCGTCCTGTCGCTGCTGATGACCAACCCCATCTGGGTGGTGAAGACGCGCCTCTGCCTGCAGTTCAACGACGACCACCTGGCTGACAACAAGCGGTACAAGGGCATGGTCGATGGACTCACTAAGATCTACCGGACGGAGGGCATTAGGGGACTCTATAGGGTAAGCTTTTTGGTTGATATTGCTTTACGTTATTTGTGAAACTTGACTTTTGTTTGAATAGCGCTGTAAACCCTTCTGCAGAGAAAAACGGGCATAACACTGCCGGCATTGCCGCGCTGAATGGCGATTGACAACCTTTGCGCCAAGTAGGAACCAGAGCGGGCATCGCATCCCTAGTACCAATTGTTTATCACATTTAACCAATTAAAATTTCGTATGCAACACATAGAACACATATCACTGCAAGCTAATGTTAAAAGGCACTTTCATTTATTATTGAGTTCTACTTCACAAGATTTTCAATTAAGCGTCTGGTTGTGAATATTCTGTCTCTAACGTCAGTAATTAAGAAAAAATACTGTTTTGAATGAGACTGTCCAAGATGTTGCAACGGATAATACTAGAGCAATTCTCATTAAGCAATCTCTTGCATAGCAGACAATTCGGATTACGAAGGGAATTAGCGACAACAGAAATACATCATCTGTGAAAATTTCAACTGCCTAGCTATCACGGTTCATGAGATACAGTCAGAGGGGCTACCGCGTAACTTTATGGATATGAACTTCATACGTTTTTGGGAACTTTAAGTCAATTTTATAAAGAAAATAGCCGCTATCAGTTCCTTGTTTTGTGACGTCGGGTATAACGATAACTAGCTAGCAACGTTCAACAGAACAAAGCAGCAAAAATCTATCAGAATAAGGAATTCAAATGACAGTTGAAGCCCATACCCATATCCAGATTTCTTAGCCGGTAGCCCCCCTGGTGACAGACAGACAGACGGACAGCGGAGTCATAGTAATAGGGTCCCGGTTTTACCCTTTGAGTACGGAACCCTAAAAAACAACGGGTGTGCAAATCTTCTCTTAAAATGTGGTTTGGCACATGTTTCGTGCTCAAATCGGCGATGACATCATATCTTAATCTTCGATACGCTTTTAAATCCTATTGTTGAATGTCGTTACGAAAATGAATGGACGACAGATAAGCGAGGATAATCTGATTATTGCACTTGAGTGCGTTTGAAATGCCAGTGTCATATTACTATAATGTTCTACAGAATTGATGTAATTCTATGAAAATGGCGGTGGCCGACGATATAACGGCTTATTGTATGGTAGTTCTTTACTTTTCTGAATGGTTTTTCATGCCAAGTGTGAAAGGAGCTCACACTGAAATGCCGCATTAATAGGTATCTTTTTTAATTAGCTTCTGGTTTATTAATTACCATTTAAGTGATCAATGAATGACCATATAAACAAACCCTTTAGTTGAAAAATGGAAAAAGAAGTATTTAGAAAAAATCAACCCGTCTCACAATCAGCTCCGATGGGACTCGAACCCACGACCTTTCGCTATCCGGGCAACTGCTCTACTGTTCCCTTAAACCCTTTAGTTCCAATAAATAGGTTATTCAGTAGTTTGTAGAGCGCTAAATCAGATTTGCTAACAGCTAACTGCTTGAAATATCGTCGTGAATATTATATTTAATAATTCGTGCCACGCACACATAATTTACCAAAGTTTGTTACTTTTTAATGAAATTAAATTGACAAACATGTTTCTATACTTAACATTAATATTTTGTATAAAAAATTTAGTCTTACAGCTTTGTAAGAGACATTTTCAAAGTGTAGATTATTAATAAATGCATTCATCTTACAGACAGCAAAACAACCTTTAGTACAATACCTAGAAAACTATTTATTTGATGTGTTGGTTAAGTTTAAGAGCCAATACGTGATTGCTGTTTGCCTATCTTCTTTGCGGTTCTACCGATGTTTACGACTGTATGTATAGGTCACGAGTATATTAATGTTTATGTTAACAGTTTGTGTTTAAACTATAGATAGGTACTCACAGCTATTTTGAAGTGTTGTTCTTTTATGTCACACCTGGAGAGTGGGAGAGAGTATTTTTATTTACACAAAGGAACACAGGACAGGACCACACATATAAGGTCCTTCTTAAATAGTGCACATAATTTTAAGGGGTCAATGTACTCATGCATACAAATACAAACAACTTTTACTATGGTAACAACATTGAAATCGCGAAAAAAAAATCAGCTGTTCCATACATTTTGATCTATTCGATTTCAAATTTTCTATGAAACAGCTGATTTTATTTTCGCGATTTCAATGTTGGTACCATAGGAAAAGTTGTTTGTATGCATGAGTACATTGACCCCTCAAAATTATGTGCACTACTAGCTGACCCGGCAAACGTCGTTTTGCCATATAAATTTTATTGGACACGAACTTCGTATCACCTGTCTGACACAATGTCACTTATTAAAAAAAAAGAAATCCTAAGCGGCAAAAATGTCAGTGATTACATACTCTTTGACATACCTTCTCTTTGGAAGCTGCTAAGAAATGGGAGTTGTGTGAAGTATGACAGCTTAACGGTTTCTATACAAAATTACCATTATTATTATATATATTATACCATAAATTTTCCTGGATAAAAAGTAGCCTATGTTACTCTCCAGCTCTCAAATTATCTCCTTACCGAAAATCTCGTCGATCCGTTGCTCCGTTTTGACGTGAAAGACGGACAAACAAACAAACAAACAAACAAATAAACAAACAAACAAACACACTTTCACAATTATAATATTAGTATGGATAGTATGGATTTAAGAAGGACCTTATATACATACAACAAAGATATTAAATAGATATGTAGTTTAAAAAACTAAAACAACACACTTTTATAGAAACAGACTAAAAAGTACAAAATATGCGTCTATTCAGTAACTGAAATTAAAAAGCGTGGTGCGCGTTGTCTATATTAAGTACTTGAAATGCATGCTTTGCAAAGGGCGCACCACGCTTTTTAATTTCAGTTACTGAATAGACGCATATTTTGTACTTTTTAGTCTGTTTCTATAAAAGTGTGTTGTTTTAGTTTTTTAAACTACATATTTATTTTTTACTTTTTAGTTTAATAAATGGCAAGCCATGGATGGATGGTAATGGATTTCACAGTCCATTAATGTGTCTGCCCACCCCGTAAACATTATAACTCAAAGGCGTGATTGTATGTATTTAGACTTACAAATTCAAGTGGAGTCTATTAGTAACTGGATGCGCAAGCCGAACCCCTACTTCCTTCCTGCTCCATCATCAGACCCTCACCGCCAAGTGTAGCGAATGGTCACATCAGAATGAAACAAATGAGCCCAAACTCGAGGGATTTCCTAGTGGTCATTAAACAGTGCTACTGGCTTCCTCCCTGCTCCATCATCAGACCCTCACTACCAAGTGCAACGAATAGATCTCATCAGAACGAAACAAATGAGCCAGAACTCGAGGTGTTTTCTCTTGGTCATTATGGATTGCCACTGGCTTCCTTCCTGCTCCATCATCAGACCCTTACCACCAAGTGAAGCAAATAGGTCTCCTCATCAGAACGGAAAAAATGAGCCCAAACTCAAAAGGTTTCCTAGTGGTCTTCAAGGAGTGCCACTGGCTTCCTTCCTGCTCCATCATCAGACCCTCACCACGAAGTGTAGCAAACAGGTCTCATCAGAACGAAACAAATGACCACAAACTCAAAAGGTTTCCTAGTGGTATTTAAGGAGTGCCACTGGCTTCCTTCTAGCTCCATCATCAGACCCTCACCAACAAGGGTATCAAATAGGTCTCATCAGAACGAAACAAATGAGCCCAAACTCGAGGGGTTTCCTATTAGTCATTAAGGAGTGTCCATGGCTTTCTTCCTGCTCCATCATCAGACACTCACCACCAGGTGTAGCAAATGGGTCTCATCAGAACGAAACAAATGAGCCAGAACTCGAAGTGTTTCGTATTGGTCATTAATGAGTGCCACTGGCTTCCTCCCTGCTCCATCATCAGACCCTCACCATCAAGTTTAGTGTAGCGAATTGGTCTCCTTAGAATAAAACAAATGAGCCTAAACTCGAGGGGTTTCCTAGCAGCCGTTGAAGAGTTCTATTGCCCACCTCTTGGCTCCATCATCAGATCAGCTCGATGGTAGCAAATTATTGTATTGTCATCGGATTCATATAGACTTGCAAAGTTTCAAATCCATACGACACTTAGAAGTAGGTTAAAATTGAACTCCAAGATTTTCTTACATTGTGACTTAGTTACAAGTGAAGCTAATAAAAGTGTGGTAAAAAACAACGGTGGCCCTACCGGCTAACTTTTCGAACTTCGGCAAATCTGCCGGGCTTCAACTTAAAACAGATAAATCGTTGTATGGAATTTTGCCAGTTTTGGTTTTGATCGAAACAGGGACCGTACTCTGAAACGCTAATCCGAAACTTCGGTTAGCCCCGCCCCTTTTACTCGATTCTGTCTCGAGTAGAGAGTGAGAGGGACGGGTATACCGAAGTTTCGGGTTTTGCGTTTCAGAGTAGGCCCTCAGTTGCGCATTGTATGTAGGTACTATTTGCCAAAGCGACATCATTAATCTGGGTTCGCCATTTTGGCATGATTGGAGCTCGATTTATCGGTATTAATTTGAAGCCCGGCAGACTTGCCGAAGTTCGGAGTGTTAGCCGGTGCGGCCCCAGAACAGTATAATAAATTATTAAAACATTAATTAAAAACAGGGGGCCAAGTCTGCTAACGTTAAGTCATAATCGTGTCTCGATCGTGTTTCAATTGTAGTTCAATTGTAGTGCTTTTTTACACACCACACACTACCTACATTCACATCACATCATACTGTCATAAATGTCATAATTCTTGTAACTAGTGCGTAAAAAAGCACTACAATTGAACTACAATTATTGAAACACGATTGAGACACGATTATGACTTAACGTTAGCAGACTTGGCCCCCAGACATGAAACAGAAGCAAATAAGTATGGCCTTGGAGCTTCGATCAACAGACCTAGGTGTTATTGTTGATAGAAGCCTTGGGGTCAATAAGGTCCTTTTTTTTTTAACGTTGAGAAAATGCGTTTCGCATTCCCCGGCAGTGGGAGTTTACCGGGGGAATGTGGGACTCTCCAAATGACCTCCCCCGGTCCTACACCTACCCTAATCCAACGTAAGCTAAACTAGAATCGATAAGGGGCCTAAGGAGGGGGGCTACCCACTAAAAACTCGACGACGACCCTTCACATCACCTCGTGGCCAATGGCTCGTCGAACCAGTCGTCGTCATCAGACGAAAAGTCGTTTAACGAGCCACTGCCACCGGGTGGAGTCACGGGAACCCTTACGGACACTACCGCGGCCCCACCGGCGATTGCCTGCCCACGGCAGACCAATCCATCAACCCCAAAAGACGAGGACGATAAGGAGTATCCCGGGACATAAGGGACACCCCTAGTCGGCGAAGGCCTGTGCAATGCAAGGCTTGGGCCGTCAATAAGGCCCCTGCCTCAGCATGTGTCTGCGGGAAGAAAGCTAGTCATAATAGATATTGGTGATACGCAGTTCACCGGGTCCGCTAGTTAAGTACTGAATAAAGCGTGTAAAGTATAGCGAATCCAAAACAAACTACTTTCCATGGCAACTTGAAAAAAAAAATCGTAGAAAGAGAAGCTGGTTGGTGGTATGACTTGTTCTTAGGCCTCATTTCCACCTGCAAGTAAGTTTTCTGCAATAAATGTCCGACAGTCTGTCAGATAGCAACTTGCAAGTGTGTTTACACTTGCAAGTTGTAGTTTACACTTGCAAGTTGTTGTTTACACTTGCAAGTTGCTATCTGACAGACTGTCGGACATTTATTGCAGAAGACTTACTTGCAGGTGGAAATGAGGCCTTACTACGTCTGGCTAGCTACCACCATCTTATCTAGTCTGACGACATAACAACGATGTTTTCAACATTATTCTGTTTCGGCTGTTAGAGAGCCGTTCCTCAGTGATTAAGGATTCCGGGAGTTGTGCACTTCTACCTTCAGCCTTATCAGGTGTCTTAAGTAACATGGCGAGTTCGTAAGGATTTGGAAAGATTAACCGTTTTACGGCCCATTTAAATTAATTTTATTTAAATAAAATTCATATTTCGCTCTCGGAGAATTAATTAGTTAAAGTACCTAACTCATTATTGCAAAACTAAGTCACGTTGCCCTAAACAAGTCTGGGAATGTTCCAAGGTTTTTCTAGACATGTCGTTAGGCGCAACTTTCGCAGAAAACCATAAAATTGAATGTTGTTCCACATGAAGGCCAAGCGGAAAAGAACCCTATCGCAATGATTTCTCGGTTCAAGGTATGTTTGTGTTTAGTTATCGATCAGACTTCGCGTCCATATTTACACGTTTAATGCTTACACGTGCGTTATATAGGTACTTCTTGCGATGCCCTATAAATTATTTGGTGATAATATATCATAAGTACATAATATAACGGGTGTCCCAAAAGTAGGTATAGGATGATATGTCTCAATAAAACGCGAATGGATTGGAATTTCTTCGTAGTTTTATTTTATTTTAAAGAAGAGACTTGTACAATTTTATCTGAATAGAATATCTGCTAAATGGCCGCCACGGGCATTTTTGCTGTGTGCAAGTTTTTCATGACACTTTCACACATTTCGCTGCTAATTTCACACATTTCGCTACTTATTTCACCAATAACTCGGCGAATATTTTGTCTATATTGTCTATGTTTTGTGGATAGTTGGCGTAGACTTTATCTTTCACGTAGCCCCAAAGAAAGAAATCCAGTGGCATCAGATGGCAAGATCTCGGTGGCCATTTGACATCACCTCTTCTTGAAATTACGAGATTTTTCGACCTTTCGACGAGTGTAATTGATCGTGAATTTTCGTTAAATATTTGTATAACTTCTATGCGCTGTTTTATTATGAAACGCTCCACGATTAATTTTACATGTGTCAAGATGACGTATGTCAAATTACAACCCGCCATCTTGAATATTTCGGAAATAGCGCGAAATTCAAATCCTATACGTACTTTTGAGACACCCTTTATAAGTGGCATTATTATGATTGGCTGTGTTTGAATACATACAAGTTCCTTATAAAATGCATTTTTTATATTATCTTATTTTATTTATTATTCCAAATTCATGGCAATTTGTTATTGTCATAGAAAATATTCATTTTTGTATTTCAATTAAGTAAATTATTCCAGGCAAAACCCATATAGGTGTTAATATTAACATAACATAATACATACATAATGGTGTTATGTGTTATATTCGAAGCTATTTGTATGGAGCAACTTGCAGCCCATAGTAGTGATTTCGTAAACAGTACATTTTATGCATTGTATTGTATAGTCTCTTCTCTTGTCTCATTAAAGTTCTTTGGAAATTGTTTACTTTACTGCTTTGATAATTAGTTCACACACCTAATTGTATTTATCATAAATTACTATGTAATTGTGATGGAAACTGACCCTATTATAAAGGTCATTTTTCACTTTGACGACTCAGTATGAAATCAAACAGGGAGAAAAAAATTTAACCTTGACGAGTTTCTTGCCGGTTCTTCTCCAAGGTGTCCCGCCGTAGGGTTTGCGAACCTATGGCGTATCTTTTTGACGTTAACAGGTGCTGATCAGCCTAGAATGATATTTTTTTTAAAATTTTTACTTTTTTGCATTATAATGCAATTTTTATTACTTATTTAATTGAAAATAAAGTATTTTAGAAAAAAAAGTCCAGTCCCATCGGAGCTCGTTGTGAGACGGGTCGATTTTTTCTAAAATACTTTATTTTCAATTTTTGAATAAATTTTATTCATTTTCAGTAACAATATCTGAAGACTAGTGTTAGTCCTATCCTACTTAATATTATAAATGTGAAAGTTTAGATGTTTGGATGGTTAGATGTTTGGATGTTTGTATGTTTGTTACTCAATCACGCCAAAACGGCTGAACGGATTTGGCTGAAATTTGGGACATAGATACTTTGTAGCCTGGAGAGGAACATAGGCTACTTTTTATCCCGGAAAAGTATCACATTCCCGCGGGATAACGTCGTGTAGTCCACGCGGGCGAAGCCGCGGGCGGAAAGCTAGTTAATTACATAAATCAATATAAATAACATACATTAAAGTAATGCTAACAAGATTATGCCTATGCCCAGCAGTGGGCGTCGTACGGCTGAAATGATGAACAAGATTAATGTTCTATTTCACACTTATATGATAAATAATGATAATAGAATAAAAATAACTCGTGTCAAGATTATTTCAAATCACAGCCCACGTGCATTAGGAGATATATATTGAAGGCTGTCAAATTAAAATGGATAAATAAATCTCAGCTTCCTTGTTGAGCAGTCTAAGAATATATTACGCAAAACACTGCGTTACTACAACTTTTGTCTGCATAAAGTTCCAATTTATCCAAGTAAAATAAAGCAGCAAATAAGGAAACTATCATGTTCCCGTTGACACTCTGTCATTCATTAAAAATAGCAGTATGTAACTCATAATGACACAATAGCATATTTAATTAATGAACATTGAATAGTCGCATACCTATACAAGTTTTCATTGGAAAGTGTACCCTATTACCAAGTAATTGAATGCTTGACAAGTATTTGTCCTAATGCACATCTATTAAGTCAGGGTTCAAATGATAAAGCTGATTTCGGTATGCAATGCATGCGATTACATAATTGTGTCGGAAAACATTACAATACCCAGTTAGTAACAATAACAATACATTATGTCAAATCTACATAACTCTAGTTTGGCTATATTTCGCTAAATGTCCTTATCAATCATAATTTATAGTAATGAATAATTGTTGTTCAACTTTGACAATATTATTTTTCGTTTGATAACCCAATTCTTGAGAAAGTAAAGGCTACTAGCTCCGCCCAGCGATTCCGGTTCCCATGAGAATATTGGGATTAAGAGGATAACTGCGCAAAATGGCTAATTTATTTTTACTGGTTAGAAGAACGTAGCTATACCACTTGTTTAAGAAAAATAAGTTCTTCTGCCAAGAATATAATGCTCAGTTCTATCGTAACATAATCATCACAAGTCATTCCAAAATTGAGAAAAAAAATAAGCCGAATATGTCTGAAAAAGGTTTTCATGTTGAGTTTTAAGATTATTTGTGTAAAAATCCATGCATAACATTCATGAATTAAAATCAGCATAAACTTTATTAAAGTCTGAACGAAACAGATTTTTGCTAACATGTTTACTTTTTTTTAAATAATAAAATTAGTGGTAGTGACTAGCGAGAGCTCTTCTTAGCGTGGTTTATTAGTGTTATGCCAAAGTGGTCCTTATATGCGCGTCTGGACGGCTGAATTTCCGAATACACTGCATCAGTACGCAACGCAGTAGATTCAGAAACTCAACCTTCGTTGGCGCAGATAAAGACCACTTTGGCATAACACTAATAAATCTCCGTTATCTGCGCAGCCTATCCTCTTTAAAAGAGTAGCCTATGTGCTATTCCTGCCCATAAGTCTATCTATGTTCCAAAAATCTTTCAGCCAGACCCATTCAGCCGGTCTATAGTAATTGTGTAACAAACATCCAAACATTCATCCAAATTTCGCATTTCTAAGATAATAATAGGTCTTTACCTATGAAATTGGATTTTTTTTTCTCACATTTTCATTGAACTCTAATTTTTTTAATATTATCAATATATCAAAATTAATAGTCAGTTTCGGTAATAGAGTATTACTTATATCGTTATGTTAAACATCTAACAAAAGAATAATTAAACACGCCGTTTAGGCGCACAATGTCCAATCGCAAAATGTCCAGCGTTCGCAAAACTTCCGATTCGCACAATGTCCAGTTCGCATAATGCCCAATTCGCACAATGTCCAGTTCGCAGAACGTCCAGTTCGCGAAAATGACCAATATTCATCATAATGTTACACCATCCATCAGTAATTTTTAACAGATCAAATAATGAGAAATAGTAATTTTAAAAATAAAATTGTATATTTTTCATCATTTGATCTGTTTAAATTACAATCACCGAAGGACTTATTTGATTTTTTTATGTTGATTTTATTATTTTAGGATTTATGTTACTTAAATTAAAATAATTTGCAAAAGTAAAAACTGATTTTGAAGTAACAACTTGACTAATCATTAAAACCCAAAGCTAAACTAATCAATAAACGTACTGATTGATGGTGTGACATTATGATGAATATTGGACATTTTCGCGAACTGGACGTTCTACGAACTGGACATTGTGCGAAGTGGGCATTATGCGAACTGGGCATTATGCGAAATGGACAATCTGCGAACTGGACATTGTGCGCCTAAACGAAACACGCGTCTAAAATTTTTAAAAATGCTTCAAAGAGTACTCCTCTTTGGTTGTCGTCAATTTGACTACAGTGCGACATCGTTTTCTGTTCCGGTGATGATCTTTGGAACTAATACAGTTTTCATACGACAGTCTATTTTGACAGCTAATTTCGTATTGCAAGTGGTTCCTCTGTCACGGATGTCACCGGATCAGACAGGATTGTAGGACTATACTTACTTCGAATTCGAACAGATTTTTTTAAATCTACGGCACATTTTTTAAATACGATTATAGGCAATAGTTATCATATTATCTCTAAAGTTTCGTTAAATTCGGAGTTCACATGTTCAAGAAATCCCTCCAAATATCTTTGTTGATAATTTCAACTTCCTACAATTTCCCCATAGAAAACTCAAATTTTATAGGTAAAGACCTATAGTACAGAAGTAAGATTTAACCTCGCGGTACGATTCTTTATTAGCACATACAAAGTCGTAGTCGACCGCTAGTATTACATTTATGACGAGAATGATAACAACAAGTGTCACGCACACAATCTCAGAAAGATTGGCGTGGTTTCACGTTTTGACTGAAGGATATTGTGAGAGTCATTGTAATCACAGCAGATACGTATTGATCGATATTTTCTTATCGTGCTATTAACTTAACATTGATCGCACTGCCAAAATATAAATTGTTATATTTCATAATATAACAATTATTATACAAAATATCGTGCAAATTGGTCACATTTTATGAAGAAGCCACCATATCTACTTAGAAGCATAGTTCAAAATATGTAGGTATTTGTTATTTTATAATTTCTAATAGCGCTTCGCTTGCGACTTCGTCTGCGTGAACCCCCTTGTTACCCCCTCAAAGGGGGAATTTCCAAAAATCCTCTCTTACTGCTCCCCTACACTCCCCAAGGAACATACATGCCAAATTTTAGCTTCTTGCGCCCAGTAGTTTCGGCTGTGAGTTTTCTGTCAGTCAGTCAGTAACTTATTTTTAAATAGTTTTATAGACACATCTTAGATTTCTGCGCGAACTGTTCATATAAATAAAACACTTTCACGGATTTTTCACGCAATTTATTTGACAACTTGTTTTCCGTGACCACGGCCCCTGGAAAGGTGCCGAAACGTCGGATAAACCAAAAAACCTAAAAAAATAACTAAAATTTAACCAAGTTGTCAAATAAATTGCGTGAAAAATCCGTGAAAGTGTTTTATTTATAGTTTTATAGAGTTTTAGCTGTATTGACCTAACACAACGGTTTTAAGCCATCTATTATTGTATCTTTATATGTATTCATTACATAAATGTATGTAAATGCTTGAAATAGCGATGATGTTGTGATGTGGACTAGCCTGAGTGGCGGCGGCGTTGACGGAATGAAGTAATGATTCCAATAATAAACATTTGGAGGTCACTTGCACACTATTATTAGATTTATTGGTACGAAAGCATTTCCTTTGAATGACTATATCTTTGGTAATGAATGATTGATTGATGCGATTGTGAAAACGTTCACGTTTTTTTATGATAAAGAAAACAAGAAAACTATTTGAATCGTATTCGACTTTGAAAATATTATAAAAGACTCACGTTACTTTGGCAGGATTATGAATGGACTTCAGTGAATGGCCTTCATAATAATAAATAAAAAATCGAGGAATGCCCAATCCATATTAAGGTGGTTCGATGAGCTCAGTAGCGCCACCAATGGAAATAAATCATTTACGATTTATCAAGGGCTTAGAATAAAAGTTTCGGTTATTTCGCGCAAATAAAAGAGTAAAATGCAAATTTTTATTGTTTTTTCAGGGCCTCAAATATGAGCATTAAGTTATGGATCTCGATATTGCTAAATGTGGCCACTTTTGGCACTATTGAGATTCACGACTTATTGCGTAAGTTTGAGTTGTTAAAAGTATATTTATAAAATGCATTTTACTCTTTTATTTGCGCAAAATAACCGAAACTTTTAATCTAAGCATTTCATCATTTCAGCCGTACGACGCCCACTGCTGGGCATTTAATAAAATGTAATTGATTTATTTCCATTGATGGCGCTACTGAGCTCATCGAACCTTAATAAAAAATATTAGCTCTTCCTATTCCGATCCCTGATTACCAGTCACTAGCGGCCACCCGCGGTTTCACCCGCGTGGTTCCCGTGTGAATATTGGGTAAAAATTATCCTATGTTTTAATCCAGACTATCTATCTGTGTGCCAAATTTCAACCACATCCCTTTAGTAGTTTTGCGTGAAAGAGATACATCCATAAATCCATACAATTCTTTATTTAGTTTGGGGCTTTTACCCACATGGATATGCCAGTCCCATTGATACAATTTCCCAGTTACAAAGTAGGATTTAGAATATATTTTTTTTACTATTAATTTGTTGATGACTCTGTTTGTTGGTTCCAGGGCTTCGTGCCAGGGATGTTCGGGGTGTCGCACGGCGCTTTGCAGTTCATGACCTACGAGGAGATGAAGAACCGCTATAACCAGTACCGGAACCTGCCCATAGACATCAAACTGGTAAACTCCCTTATCATTTAACTTTTCCAATAGAAATTCTAAACTGGAAAATAACTTGTCTCCAATTTATTCCATCTGGGTATAGATCATCTATTAGAGGTAAAAGGCAATGCCTAAAATTGGCGTCTTTTTTTTTTGGTCTCGCGGCCATCAACAAAATGTTTGAACATCAATTCTTCATAGTATAACTAACAGTATTTGCCAAGACAGTATAGCTGTAAACTCAGTCAGAACCAAGTTAGAACCATTCGTCCGTATATAACATTTTTTTAAACCGCAAATGTAATTCATACAAGCACTATGAAAAACAAAGTTAAGTTCTAGCTAGTCTCACTCGGTTCGGACTGAGTTTACAGGTATACTTCCTTTGCAAATATTGTTTGTAGTGCTGCGAACAAATTATATTTCAATGTTTGTTTGATGGCCGCAAGAAAAAAAAAAGACCAGCTGCCATACAAAAATGGTCATTGTCCTTTGTTCTTACGAGGAGATGAAGAATCGCTACAACCAGTACCGGTACCTGCCCATAGACATCAAACTGTAAACTCTGTTATCATTTGTCATTTGACTTTACCCATACAAATTCTAAACTAGAAAAAGGATAACTTGGCTCCAATTTATCTCATCTGGGTGTAGATAATTTTGCTGTTTCTACAACTACTTTGTAGCTACAACCAGTACCGCCCTTATTCGTCTTAGGACAGATTCTGGTTTGGACAGATTCTTGTTACGGCAGATTCTTGTAAAAGTAAAATTGCCAACAAAAGTAAAAACCACACAATTTATTATTCGTCTTAGGACAGATTCTGGTTTGGTCAGATTCTGGTTACGATACATAACAAAAAAAAATATAAGTATATTAAGAAAATAAAAAATAGATAAAGCAAATAAAAAAATAATTAAAAAAATAATAATACTTACATGTACTTACATGTACTTACACATATTTTTAATTTTACCTAAAACATTTTTTTTTTGCGCGACATTACTAATTCTGCCGTAACAAGAATCTGCCGTAACAAGAATCTGTCGTAACCAGAATCTGTCCTAAGACGAATAAGGGCAGTACCGGAACCTCCCCATAGACTTAAACTGGTAAACTCTGTTATCATAACTTGTCTCCAAGTTATCTCATTTGGGTGTAGCTAGATCAAGGAAAGTTTGTTGTTTCTAATTTGGAAGTCGGTTTTACTTGATGTTAGTATTTATTTAACCATTATGTATTTCCATGGACAGAATGCATAAGTATGTGAGAAATCATCAAAGTAATATTGCAAGTTCGTGGTTGTTACGTTTGACGACCTCCGTCGCCGAGTGGTGTTGTGCACCGGTTTTATCTCTTTACTAGCGGATCCTCGCGGTTTTACCTGTGTGGTACCCGTTCCCGTGGGAATATCGGGATAAAATATAGCCTATGTCACTCGAGAAGAATGTAGCTTTTTTAACGGTGAAAGAATTTTCTAAATGTACTAGAGTAGACCCATATAGTTTTCTGAGCCTATTCGATGCATACAAACAAACAATCAAATCTTTCCTTTTTATAATAATAAATAATAATAATAAAATAAAATATCTTTATTTATTTAAAAAGGTATACAAACTTAAGCTAGAAATTGGGTACTCCTTTTAGGTATGTATTATAATACCGGTACCAGGAGTATCCGCTCCTCCATACCTTACATTACTTAATTAGGTACCTATTTAAAAGATAATTAACTATTTAAAAACAAATTGATTACAATTGTGTGTGTGCGCGCGCGTATATGGGTGTGAGTTAGTGTGTGTGTGTGTGTGTGTGTGTGTGTGCGTGTGTGTGTGTGTGTGTGTGAGTGAGTGTGTGTGTCTTTATAAAAGAAGTATAGATTTTTAAACCGAATTTTTCAATATTTCCTGGGTCTGGGTGTATGTGAATACCCGTCGTTTCTAATTTCCATAATACATTGCTCAAGCGTACATTGCTAAATTGTTCCAATACTTAACTTACTAGAGTTAGGTATTGGAACAATTTATTGTATGTGATGTGATGGTTTCCAATATTTATTTATATAGCCTCGGAGGCAGCGAGGCGCTTCGTGAAAACTCGTGCGTCGCCGCTGCGCGCTGACCCTATATCAGTGAACTATACGTGTCGTTGTTCCTGCAGAGTTCTGCGGAGTATCTGACGTTCGCGGCGGTGTCGAAGCTGGTAGCGGCGGGAGCCACGTACCCATACCAGGTGGTGCGAGCGCGCTTACAGGATCAACGCGCCGCGTACACCGGGGCTGCACATTGCGTGGCCACCACGTGGAGGTATGTACCATGATGTACCCATACCAGGTGGTGCGAGCGCGCTTACAGGACCAACGCGCCGCGTACACCGGGGCTGCACATTGCGTGGCCACCACGTGGAGGTATGTACCATGACGTACCCATATCAGGTGGTGCGAGCGCGCTTACAGGACCAAGGCGCCGTCTACACTGGGGCTGCACATTGCGTGGCCACCACGTGGAGGTATGTACCATGATGTACCCATACCAGGTGGTGCGAGCGCGCTTACAGGACCAAAGCGCCGCGTACACTGGCGCCGCACACTGCGTGGCCACCACTTGGAGGTATGTACCATGATGTACCCATACCAGGTGGTGCGAGCGCGCTTACAGGACCAACGCGCTGCGTACACCGGGGCTGCACATTGCGTGGCCACCACGTGGAGGTATGTACCATGACGTACCCATACCAGGTGGTGCGAGCGCGCTTACAGGACCAACGCGCTGCGTACACCGGGGCTGCACATTGCGTGGCCACCACGTGGAGGTATGTACCATGACGTACCCATACCAGGTGGTGCGAGCGCGCTTACAGGACCAACGCGCCGCGTACACCGGGGCTGCACATTGCGTGGCCACCACGTGGAGGTATGTACCATGATGTACCCATACCAGGTGGTGCGAGCGCGCTTACAGGACCAACGCGCCGCGTACACCGGGGCTGCACATTGCGTGGCCACCACGTGGAGGTATGTACCATGATGTACCCATACCAGGTGGTGCGAGCGCGCTTACAGGACCAACACCACGTGGAGGTATGTACCATGACGTACCCATACCAGGTGGTGCGAGCGCGCTTACAGGACCAACGCGCCGCCTACACTGGGGCTGCACACTGCGTGGCCACCACGTGGAGGTATGTACCATGACGTACCCATATCAGGTGGTGCGAGCGCGCTTACAGGACCAACACCACGTGGAGGTATGTACCATGACGTACCCATATCAGGTGGTGCGAGCGCGCTTACAGGACCAACACCACGTGGAGGTATGTACCATGACGTACCCATATCAGGTGGTGCGAGCGCGCTTACAGGACCAACACCACGTGGAGGTATGTACCATGACGTACCCATATCAGGTGGTGCGAGCGCGCTTACAGGACCAACACCACGTGGAGGTATGTACTATGACGTACCCATACCAGGTGGTGCGAGCGCGCTTACAGGACCAACACCACGTGGAGGTATGTACTATGACGTACCCATATCAGGTGGTGCGAGCGCGCTTACAGGACCAACACCACGTGGAGGTATGTACCATGACGTACCCATATCAGGTGGTGCGAGCGCGCTTACAGGACCAACACCACGTGGAGGTATGTACCATGACGTACCCATATCAGGTGGTGCGAGCGCGCTTACAGGACCAACACCACGTGGAGGTATGTACCATGACGTACCCATATCAGGTGGTGCGAGCGCGCTTACAGGACCAACACCACGTGGAGGTATGTACTATGACGTACCTTCAGGACCAACGCGCCGCGTACACCGGCGCCGCGCACTGCGTGGCCACCACGTGGTGGTACGTACCATGACGTACCCAAATTACAACCCAAGGAATAGTACCTCTTTGACCGTGACATGTTGCCGGCCATGCCACCTTTTAGTTACGCCGCTGCCACTGCGCACCGCCTTGCTGGCCGCTGACTTCGTGTCCTCACGCCCCATTTTATAATCGTGAACTATGAAGTTTCACCTACATTAAAACCGATGTTGGCACTTTTACTCGCTAAAGTGAAGTCCAATTCAGTAGGTACAAGGTTAAGTTTGGAGAACATTCCGGTGGCAACGTCCACCAGTTTAGTTTTCATTTTCTACGTCCCAACACTATTCACACCACGTTCTACTGAACGGCTAAGACGATTAAAATGGAATTACCATCTTTATTTTAAAGGCATGAGGGACTGCGCGTTTTTGTACAAAAGTTAACGTCTTACCTCCTCCATGTAATTCACGTCATTTTTTGATGGGAACTCTTTGTGTTATTTGATTAAAACTGTTATTGTCTTTTCATAATCTACATTAACTCTTATAGCGATCTCCCAATAAACGAAAACTAAATTTATTGCAATTTTAAATTCATAAATCAGCTTACTTTGAGCTGCTCGATCACATCGTTAAAAATTCAATAGCCACGTACTGAATAAGCGACCAGCCTCGTGAGGCAGTAAGTACGCGTAACGTTCGCTCTGAAATTTTCCTTGTATGAGGCTTCCGCGCGCGGCAAGACCGAGCCACGGTGAGGCTGAGCCAACGTCGAGCGCTCAGTTTAATGCCGGCTCCACACTTTGGCCAAAAACCCGTCAATATACTACAATACATCGTAATATAAAAGTTCTTCCCAAAGAGGTAATGTACGTCGAATTGGCCAACATTGTGGTCACTGTGTGGAGCCGGCATAGCGTGAGTTCCTTCATTCCTCGAACAAGGGCAAGAAACTGTCTTGAGTACGCGCGGCAAAGTCAACAAATTAATACCGAGAACACTCGGCCGAGGCAGCGCGGGCGTTTGCCTCTGGCGAGGCACGTCCCAACCTGTCGAGGATGTGCCTCGCGCCTCGCGAGGCTGTTCTCTCGGTCAGTACGCGGCTAATGAAATTCCCAATTTAATAATGTACTTTCCGCTAAAGGTACGAGGGTCTCCGCGGTTTCTACAAGGGGCTCACGCCGTACCTGCTCCATGTAACCCCGAACATCTGCCTAGTCATGCTCATTTGGGAGAAGTTCACTAACAACGATTGAGCGCGAACGCGACGCGAGCGCGAACGCACACGCGAGCGCCACACGCGAACATCTGATGGGAATACGTACCGTTACTGTGTTTTATTTTAAAAACTTGACGGGCTACTAATAAACGAAGACCTACATTTGGTAGTTGACAGTAATCGATTGATGCGAATTATTTGATTAGTGACGTCACGTTTATGATCTCATTCTGTGCTGTCACTCGTTTACTGATATGTGAATGTGTTTACCCCTATCGATACTGTTGTGCATCTGTCGGTTGTTAAAGATTATCGAAATCTATGTCTTGTTTATTAGTCAGGCCTTCCGGGTGCCATGTGTTATTTGTATGTCCCATTATTGCATAAAAACAAATATTAAATGACATCACACATTATGAATTATCTGATTTCATCAACATTGTAAAATTAAGTGTATGGGTATGATCGATATCCACTGATGTGAAGATCAAAGGCGTCAGTGTAAAACTTTGTTATTTATTATCTAAAAATATTGTACTATCTTTCAGTGATGTCATTTTGATATTATGTACTATCTTGATCATATTTATGATTGATATATCGATCGCGTTCCAATAGTAATGTTTTTGAGACACTTTTACAAATAAATGAAACTGCTAAAATTAATGTAATAATTTAAGTTCTTCTTTTGTTTACAATTGGAACGGGTTCAAAATATTTATTTTTAACAAATTTTAAGATCGTTATACCCAAATGGCCAATTCTTCCAAAATCGTATGTTAAATAGGTGTGTCGTATTATGTGTTAGGAAATGAAATTGGTAACTAGACTATTGTGAATTTAACGATAGGAATATAAACTTCAAAAGATTAGGAACAGAGGCCAATGTTGCTTGAAAATCTAGCAACTTGCGCCGAAGCTAAAATTTCTGCAAGTCACGATTCTTTCGCTGGGACGAAATGTTTTGTTCATCATATAGAAGCATCTAAAGGTAAGACCTAGAAATAAACAGGGTCTATTTTTATGTTATTTATTTTGTGTAATTTGATTGCATTTTTGATTATAGACAATGGAAATCTTGAAATTATGTTTTTAAGCCTCTTTTTGTATGTCGTTGTTATATGGTTAAATTAGGATATTTATAATCTATGACAAGTTTTGGCGCGAACGCAAAAGATTTATGTTGGCAATGTGTCAAACTGTCAAACAATTTTTCCTGTTCCGGATAGTTGCTTACTTTGTGTTGAATTGTAATGTGAACAATGAAATGTTAAAAATCCTTCAGGGCTATTTAATACAATAGTTTTTGTGTTTTGTTATTGTAATTTAAAATAGTGTTTCTTAATCTTTAAATTGTCACTAAAAGCGTTTGCTACACACGATTTGGTTACAATAAAAGTAATTATTGATGTACGAGCAATAATAAGCAACATAGAACTATGTCTCATTGAAGCTTACCGAAACAAAACTATCTGTGCCACAAAAATCAATTAATATTGTAATGTGACATTGTTCTATGTTTTGCCATATTATTGCTCGTGAGTGTACAATCAACCATATATGGATTTGTGTAAAATATGTACCCAATTACTATTCAAAATCATTGGAACATATTAAAGGTTAAGAAACGCTCATTTGAAACACTTGATCCTGTCTCACGACATATGTTGTATAATGTAAGCATAGTGGTAGTACTATTTCCCA
The DNA here is from genome assembly GCA_949710035.1 of Crambus lathoniellus. NCBI lineage: Eukaryota > Metazoa > Arthropoda > Insecta > Lepidoptera > Crambidae > Crambus > Crambus lathoniellus. Next base: position 3,302,140 of record OX453298.1, read on the forward strand.
TCAGATCGCGACTGACCGTAATTTAAAGACGAAGCTGGCAACACAGCCTCTAATAGCACAATTTAGTTTTAATTTGACAACTTTGTGATAATAGGTACGTACTTATAATTTGTTTCGATGTCGGGTAATTCTTAAATGAAAAGACAATACATTTGCTGATGTCATTAACTTTACATGTGTGGTGAGACGTTAGCCCCTAAGATAGATTTGTTTCAACTTGCTTCGATTAAGTATAAGTGTAAACAAAATATTTTACCTATTTCGTATATTTTTCTTCTCTAATAGGTATTATCGCGTTTGCAAGTTTGAAGCTCTTCTGTCGTAGAACTATAATGTTAGATGTAGTCCCGCCTTTTTTGTAGACGAATTAATCCCTTTTCATGTTATTAAAACTAAAAGAATATAGTGTTTTCAATCAGTTCTATTAGCTCCAATTTATTACGTATTCTGCTCAGTACAATCAGTAAACAATCGCACTTCTCTTTTAAGTAGGTATGTAATCAAATTTCATAATTCGTCAATTAAATGGCGACTGTCGATTCACACAATTTTATTACACTGTATTTATGTAAGTAAAGTATGGCCATCCCACGTTTTATTAAAATATAATACATATCGGAAATGATACATGAGATTTTTTATGAAATACTTTCTGTGCGTTAGTAATAATAATTACAAATCACTTTAAAAGTCATATAATAATACAATGAAAAGCCTTTGATTCTAATGCAGATGTATCTTCCATTATAAAAAAATAGAAAAAAATATTAAATAATAAGTACCTAATTTAACATAGCAATATTTTAAACTATACTATGTGTGAATCGATGTAAGTACACCAAAAAATATGTGATGTGAGAAATCTGAACACGCGTTAGTTTAAGCTGTTTCTTATTAATTAATTATTTATTTATTATTCTATTGAGCTTATGGTAATAGCTTCGTGGAAAAAGTAAATAAAAAAAGTTACTTTCTATATTTTTCGTTTAATTTGTGTATATTCTTCTAAAAAAGAAGATTACTCGATTAAAAGTTAAGAGATTAATAACTCTCACGCTATAAGAAATCTGATGTGTGTGTGATCGATAACTGATAATTTTAATAAGTAACATAAAGGGGTCATACAAAGCTAGAAGAAAATAAGGATGGGGAGAGGAGATAGAAATACGGTGAAATACCGCATGCGACAGAGATGCAAACACCGGTGTCTGCTTAGAAAATATCGTTTTAATAATGAACTAAGTATATCAAATTTTGAAAAACTATCATTTACTAAACTAGAAAGCTAGCTTAGGTTTTTTTAAATTAAAGTTTCAAGATTATAGGTTTATTATCAGTTGGCACAGCATTGAAAAACTACAAAATTGGAAGTCACTTTACGATTTTTTCAATCAAGAAAATTTTTAGCTATCATGTTTCTGTCAATCACATAACTGAGTACTATTATCTACTTTCTACATATTTTTTTTGGGCCCGATAAATATAGTAATACTATATGAATTCCTTGCTTAAAAATGTGTATTTGGCTTTGTACGGACCCTTAAATGTTAATTTTAATTAGATATAATTAATGTATTGTCATCATTATTATGATCTCGCTCTTGTGTAACCTAATAATCTTGTTATTTATTACGCGAAGTTCTTACTATATTGCTCATGTCATAGTTATTTCTTCTTATTGGGTGGCTGGCCACAATATCGATATGTTAGACGTATTCAATACATTTAAAACTATAAGTATATATTTTTATAATAATAATAATCAATAAAGATCCATTGTTTCAACTCACTATTCAATTTGTATAATCAAATAAATTATAGCAAATTGATTTAAGCTTGGATGTTTTTTATTTGTTAAAGCAAATATCCCTTTTTAGTCAGGTCTGAATTAAAATAAATCGTAGTAGGTAAATTATGTTTTGTAGTTAAAAAAAAAAAAACTAGGATATATATTTTTGAATGGTAAGTATTGTTAGTTTGAGGTTAAATGTTTGTATTTGTAGGAAAATAACAAACTTATTCGAAACTAATTAAATTATTTTTGGATATTTTTTATAAAATATGTCAGATGATCAATTTAATAATGTTTTTCCAGATTTGGTAAGTAGATAATTTGATTGCTTTTATAGCGATGGTCAACTCCACAGAACATAAGATAGACGTTAGAAGTGAGTGGGCGGGGCGTGTGTGTCACCTCTTTAAGGTGCGCGGTTTAAGGTTACACAGGCAATTTTTTGGCAATAATTGCTTGGCAACTATAATGGATCAATCTGGAGCATTGAGCTTTACTCACCGGAATATATTTACCAACGAGAGCAGTCGCCCGGAGGGTTCGAGTCCCATCGGAGATGATTGTAAAACGGGTCGATTTTTTAACGACTCCGTAGCTCAGTGGTTAGAGCAGTCGCCCGGATAGCGAAAGGTCATAGGTTGGAGCCCCATCGGAGCTGTTTGTGATACGGGTCGATTTTTTCAAAATACTTCATTATAAATTTTTCAAAAAGAATCTCGTCTGGGTGCTCCTCGTTTAGAAAAAAGGCTTGTTTATGCAGTGCAACACCTACAAAATTTCCTCATTCTGCCACGTGAAATAAGCTAAAATTGCCCCCCCCCCCCCCCCACTCGACCAAGTGTCGCACTACCTGCTGCACCGCGCCAACCACCTGCCGCTGTGTTCCTAGGGTCACGCGTGATTGAGAGAAATCTACAAGGCATTGGGGGCGATTGCTCCGCCCCCTGACCAGAGGGCCTACTCTGAAACGCAAAACCCGAAACTTCGGTATACCCGTCCCTCTCACTCTCTAGTCGGGACAGAATCGAGTGAAAGGGGCGGGGTTAACCGAAGTTTCGGATTAGCGTTTCAGAGTACGGCCCCTGGCGTCTGTCACTCGATGTACTTGCGCGGCACCCCCCCCCCGGAACCCCTGGCGTTGCAAACCCATAGAAATTACGTCCGCAAAAGAGCTAGAATATATGCGATAGAATGAGATGCAACGAGTGGCCGTTCGTATTTTGCGCCGTACAAGCTGAATTCCACTTTATTGCGTTATAGTTAGAGTTCATCATCATCATCATCATCATCAGCCCGTTTTCGTCCACTGCTGGACATAGGCCTCTCCTAATTTACGCCACTGAGCACGGTCTTCAGCTCTTCGCAGCCAGCTCCCGCCTGCCATCTTTCGCAGGTCGTCGCTCCACCTGGTAGCAGGGCGCCCTACGCTACGTTTGCCTAAACGCGGTCTCCACTCCAGAACTCGTTTGTCCCAACGGCCGTCGGTTCTTCGAGCGATGTGGCCAGCCCACTGCCACTTTAGCTTGCTTATTCTTTGAGCTATGTCGGTGACTTTGGTTCTCTGCCGGATAACTTCGTTTCTTATTCTATCCTTCAGAGAAACGCCGAGCATAGCCCTCTCCATAGCTCGCTGTGCGACTTTAAATTGGTGGACTAGTCCCACCGTGTCCACGTTTCGGCTCCGTAAGTCATAACGGGTAGGACGCACTGGTCAAAGATTTTGGTCTTCAGGCTTTGCGGAATCGACGACGTGAAGACTCGACGAAGTTTGCCGAATGCTGCCCATCCCAGCCGGATTCTTCTGCTAGTTTCACTCTCGAAGTTGTTTTTACCCATTTGCAAGGTTTGCCCGAGGTAAACGTATTCTCGAACAACTTCGAGGGGTGCACCATTGATGGTAATCGGTCGCGGGTCTATTAGCGAGTTGTACATGATTTTTGTTTTGTCGATGTTCATGCCGAGACCGATTAGTTTTGAAGCATCAGCTAAGCTGGACAGCATTCGTTGAAGGTCTTGAAGCGACTCCGCCATCAGGACAATATCATCGGCAAACCGTAGGTGAGAGATGTATCTTCATTTTGCCACGTGAAATAAGCTGAAATTGCCCCCCCTCGATCAAATTCTGTGTCCGCTCCTTCTTAAGCTCGGGGTGTTGCAGGCACGAGGGCTGGCGCGGCTTCTACAAGGGTCTGCAGGCGAACTTGGTGCGCGTGGTGCCCGCGACCATGATCACGTTCCTCACGTGCAGTCGGCGTCAAATTGATATAAGCAGCTGGAGTAGTCAAAAAAATCTGAAAAAAACATAAACGCAATTTGATCTAAGCAGTTCGAATCATTAGCCTTATCACCACTTTTCATCAGGTGTGATGCTACCCCGTAGTGGATAAAAAAAAACCAAAAAAAAAACATTGTTGTAAGCGCGCAAGGTGTTCAAAATATCTAGGCACACATTGTTTCATATTTATATGAGCAGTCAGAGTGTTCAAAATTATCTAAGCAAACAAAGCTCTCCAAGTTATCTGTGCAATATGGTGTTGTACATTATGCACAGATATTTTGAGAGCTTTGTTTGCTTAGATAATTTTGAACACTCTGACTGCTTATATTATAATGTACGAGAACGTGTCGCACTACCTGCTGAATCGCGCCAACCGCCTGCCGCTGTCTTCCTAGGACGCGCGTGATTGAGAGAAATTTACAAGGCAATGGGAGCGATTGCCCCGCCCTTAAGACAATTTTACCTACAAAATTTACTCATATTGCCACGTGAAAAAAGGTAAGATAGCCTCCCCCCTCGACCAAATTCTGTGTCCGCGCCTGGCACTACCTGCTGCACCGCGCCAACCGCCTGCCGCTGTCTTCCTAGGACGCGCGTGATTGAGAGAAATTTACAAGGCAATGGGGGCGATTGCCCCGCCCCCTGACACACAATTTTACCTACAAATTGTCCTTATTTTGCCACGCGGGGTGTTGCAGGCACGAGGGCTGGCGCGGCTTCTACAAGGGTCTGCAGGCGAGCGTAGTGCGCGTGGTGCCCGCGACCATGATCACGTTCCTCACCTACGAGAACGTGTCGCACTACCTGCTGCACCGCGCCAACCGCCTGCCGCTGTCTTCCTAGGACGCGCGTGATTGAGAGAAATCTACTGAACGATGTTAAAATAATCAAGGGGCTGGCTTAAGATGTCGGCGAAAATGAGCCTCCCATACAAACGAAATAAGTACCAAAATAATTTGAAATATGAGCTTTTTTTTCTGTACTTGGGATGTTATTCAGATTAAAACAGCATTTATCAAAGTCCCTATTAAAATAAGAAAACAAAATACTCACCCAATTAAAAATGAATGCTAATTGCAGTTTTGTATGAAAAAATGAAATTGGCACTCAACGATCAACAGACCTAGGTGTTATTGTTGATCGAAGAATTGGCAAATTTTTTTTATTGCGTAGATATTTTGGATTTTTATTTCAATAGAAACCTAGATAAATGCTGTTTTTATCCAAATAACGTCACAAGTACAGTCAATCATGCTCAAATTTTAAAGTATTTTAGTATAACGTTTGTATGGGAGACTGACGCGGCGCAGGCCACTTAAGGACTCAGGACTCAAGTCCAAGTCAGTAAAATTTAGCATGACTCAAATGACAGCTCATTCGTGCAAAGCAAAAGGTTGCTTCTGCACAAGGAAGAGGGTCTAATTTTATAGTATAAGCCGCAGTAATTAATGTCTAATGCTGTTTTTCTTGGGTTTTATTCCAATAGAATAAATAACTTTTTGCTTTGCACGAATGAGCTGTCATTTGAGCCATGCTAAATTTTAGAGACTGTAAGTTTAGTGTAAGTGTAAGTTAGTAAATGTGCAAATGTACGTTTTACGCGAAAATCGTAATCGTAAAGAAATAAGATCCAGAATAGAATTCTTAAAGCGAACGCGATATTTACGTTTATACATTTTCAAACTTACACTAGGGGTAGGTTTAGATAATACGACTTTAACTAAACACTGCTACAATGAACTTCAACACGACACTTTGTCGTTTATTTGAGCCAGTTAAATTTTGACTTGTCGGATATTTGCAATGGAAGAAGACTTCTATGCAGTGTTAGGGTGCCTGTCCATTGACGCGAAGCGAGCTGGCAGAGCGGAGCGAGCGAGGAGTTACGGACTGTATCTGTCCGTTGACGCGGAACGAGGCAGCGGAGCGGAAAGGACTTTCAGACTGTACGGAGCTAGGCCTGTACGCCTCGCTCTGCTGCCTAGCACCGCTACTTCGCTCCGCTTCCGAAAATGTATAAACTTTAAAACTATCTCGCAAATCCATGTCCACTGGAGCGGAGTGGAGGTTTTATGTAATCCTATTAGTTAAAATTTCTCCGTTACTCCACTCCGCCAGCTCGCTCTGCTGCTATGGACAGCAGCCACCTTGGCGAGCGCTTCTCGTAACTACGTGTGGTCTATTTGGTTGTATTGTCTGTGTCAGCTGTTGACGGAGCAGGCTCACATCACATCCTTTTTATCAGCCTTGCTGAAGTCAAACCTTGGTACATTTTCCATCCGCACTGAGCTGAAAACGTGATGAGCTGATGTGCTATAAATAAAACAAAACTACTTTTATAAATATAATGTTACTATAAAGTCGCAGCATTCGTACTTAAGGGCCTACTCTGAAACGCAAAACCCCGTTAGCCCCGCCCCTTTCACTCGATTCTGTCCCGACTAGAGAGTGAGAGGGACGGGTGGGTATACCGAAGTTTCGGATTAGCGTTTCAGAGTCCGCCGCGTACTCTGAATACCTGGCTCGTCAACGCACACAGCACTCTCACGTCCATTCTATACAACGGTCAGGCGCCGGCTGACACAGGAGGCTCCCTCTAGTGACATAATAATTTGCATTCGAGACAAGGCTCCACCACAGACGACTGTGCTCATACACTACAGTTATCATTACAGTCGTTTTATGTAACGAGCGCGGGTGAGCCAATACTCGTAGTTGTTAAACGCGCTCCTGTGTGCGTCGGCTGGCGACTCGGCCAAAACTGAGCGCTCCCGAGCAAAACAAAACTGATTTCCCAACTTCCCACCGACAGTAGATTTAGTCATCTTTTCTCCTCAAGCACTCATCATACGAATTTTATATGCCCAATTTACCTATATGTATTTGTTTTGTTATTAGTCCAGTTAATAGATTTCTTTCAATCACTAAGTAATGCGTAAGTTTGTTGGTTTGTAGATAACGTAGTTATTATTACCTGTTTTATTTTCTTGTTATAAACGAGGAGAGTGTTTGTTATATATAAAAAACGTGAAGCCACTGCTACGAAATGAGATTATTTGTTAATTTTGTTGCACGTCCTGATGACAATTTGGAGACCATACAATCATAATTGAAAATGTCTCTTGCAATGGTCTCTTGGCTTCTTCAAGGATATCGTTTTTTTATCGAAATAATTCTTGAATGTCAACCTCTTTGGACTCGACAAAAATGTTGTGCGGTCCATAAAGATGATATTATAGGATTCCAAGATTAGTTAAATTTATTAAGGGGGTGTTTGTTAATTATTATTTATATTTCAACTGTATTATTTATAAAAAAAAATGCTTCGTAAACCTACTTTAGTTTGCCTACCTACTGGCGTATTTTTTGTCTTTTTCGTTCAACTTCAGTTCATAAATAAAATAATCGTTAGCTAGGTTTATTGAGCAATTGAGTATTTTGAAAATAATACGGTAAGTTTAGTAATTTTATTGGTTTAAGTTATTTAGGTTACAGTACAGCCCCCTGATTCACAAACCGTCGGAAACGGAATCGGATTCGAAATATGTGCTTTGTCTTTTTCTATTCTATAGTGAGTGTCAGAGACAGTGCATACATTCCGCTGTCGGGAGCGATTCCGATGGTTCGTGAATCCTGAGGGCCTACTCTGAAACGCAAAACCCGAAACTTCGGTATACCCGTCCCTCTCACTCTCTAGTCGGGACAGAGTCGAGTGAAAGGGCTGGGGCTAACCGAAGTTTCGGATTAGCGTTTCAGAGTACGGTCCCTGATTCATGCCCCCTGGGGCAGATGCCAGAATATTCCCGTACGTTAGGAGTATGTTACCAGAAATTATAGGCTGTGGTTAATTTACCAGTTCCTTTAGCATGTTGGTTAAGTGATATTATATGAAATACCTCTTGGAGATGTTTCTAAGTTTCGTGCACCAGCTAATTGCCTCACAATTATTATTTTTATTTAAGTTTCAAACACAGCTTTATAGAAGTTTTCTTAATAAGTATTCAAGAACAACTTGCTGAATGCATATTGTAACATTATTTTTTAATATAAATTTACTCTGTATCCACGAGAGTCATACCGAGACCTCACTTTAAATATTAGTTTCGTCATACCGAGACCACATGCCACAGTTTAAATATTAGTTTCCGCTGAACTTGAACTTCCTTATCTCCAAGTGTCATGACAAGATTATCGGGAATCGGAAACAGCACAAAAATGCACGATTTTCATTCCAAGGATATCTGTGGGTTGAATAAATGTAGGGGCTGTTTCATACAAGTCTTGGTAAAGGTCGAATTAAAAGATTGTCAATTAAAAATGGTAACAACCCCCGACACAAAAAAAACTCAAATAAAGTAATAAAACAAATCTCTCGGTCGGGAGATCACAAAAAGAGAAGTGCTAAAATGGTATACTTATAATATATTGGAGGTCCCCGACCGAGAGAAAGTTTTTATTTTTTTACTTTTTTGAGTTTTTTTTTGTCGGGGTTTGTTTAAAAATTTTAATTTTATTTTTTACGCACAAATGAAGTAATTGATGTTTGAGTAAGTCCTAAATTAGAATTTCTCATGTAGAGCTTTTAACTTTAGTTTTGTCACAATTATGTTATTTTATTATAGTTAGTAAGTAGGTACCTATTATGATTATTATTATATGATACAATGTACATTTAAGACAAACAGTATCATTACTTTTAAACCTACGTTTTATCATAATTATTGAGGGCTGTTTTAACCAAAGTGTTTGATAGTTTGAAAATGTATGTCTTAAATATAATAATGTCTTTTCAATTGTATGTCTTCTTTGATTATATTGTGTATAGTAGTGTTGTTTTTAATAAATTAATTGATGACATGTTATAACTGAAAGTGTGTTTTGCTATTATAAATACCACAAATTATTAGTTATAATGTGGGTTATCATATAGATATACAAAGAAAATTTTAAAAATAAAATGGCTTAAGCCCCCTCCCTGATTTACAAACCGTCGGAAACGGAGTCGGATTCGAATTATACGTTTTGTCTTTGTCTTTTCTATAGTGAGTGACATAGACAGGGCATGCATTCCGCTGTCGGGAGCGTTTCCGACGGTTTGTAAATCAGGGGGCAGGTCACTTATCTATTTTATAATTAATTGGCATTAAATTGTAAACCTAGACATATGAATCTTGCAGAGCTTATCTGCTCAGAATAAACAAATAGCGATTATAAACTCTATGTGCTTGAAATAAGGTTTATAACAATTTAGCAGTAAAATTACACTTGCGATTGGGGGGCTGAAGTGTTTTACAAGAACCTTATAAATAGAGAATTTAGCTCAATATTCTTGTAAGTAGTTTCCAACAGTTAAGCGATATTACTTAAACGCGTAACAATATTTTAAGACAATTCTCGCGGAATCTCGCGTTGCTAGCTGTTTAGTTTTGCGACTTCATAAAACTTTCAAAATAGATAAGCTGGCACAAATTTATCCAAAAATATGTACGATTGATACTTACTAATCCGTGTGTGATTCAAGTTGGTAAGCCAGCGATAGTAATCTGAATATTTACGACGTTATCAGCTGTTTACCGGCTTTGAATCATGTGTACCGTAGTGCGCATTGCCGCGGTCGGAGCGCGCGAAACGGAAAAATGCCCACGGGAGCCACTGCACTCAGTCGTCCCAGTTCTGCCAACCAAAAAACATTCCACTAGCTGTAGAAAGCACCGCGTCTATGAGAAAATTCTAAATTTAAACATGGTAAGTGTTTTTTTATATACTTCTATTTTTCACAGCAATCAGCATTTATTAGTATTGCAGTGATAATGATAACAAAAGTGTTGATTTGGCAACTGCTCTTGTTGCGTATAGATGGCGTTAGTGCACTCACGAAGTTTGTTTACCCCGTTTTCGTTTACTTTATGTAGGTAGGTACCTATGCAACCCCGTTTTCATTGAACGATGAATGTGTTCCCTCTTCTAAAGGACGCCTAGGTACACGGCTTAGAAACCTACGCGTCAGCTAGAAATATTTTAATTCAGGTAATCAAACTGCTATAATAATTTGCCTGTCAAACATGGCGGTATCCTTAGATTTTTAGAACCTATTGGATTGAGTGCAGTCAAAAAGAAGTTGACTTCATGTAGACTTGATGTTTTTGTCACACACACAATTGTAATGAACTATTTACACTGCACGTGACTGCACCCCCCAAAAAAAGATCTCTAATACAAAATGCAGTCGCCGCACCGTATTGTTCTAATTAAATGATTTTCCCCTTCATAATAGTAAAGAAAGACAAACATTTTAAAGATAACAAACATTGTTATGTTACTGTTGTGTCGTTAGCTAATCTTCAACTGCGCACAAGCATCGTCATCGTCATTAACAAAGTAAACAGTTGAGGTAAGTACCTCCGATACCATTACTCGGTAGCTATTGACCTAGGACTGGGAATCACTCGAGTGCCCGCCGGAATCGATTAGAACAAGTAGTTTATTGTTGATAGAACACTGTACCATCCTATAAAGCACCTTATTTCTGCCTATAAAGCAGGCTTTTCGAGTCTAGGAATCATTACATAGTATAAAACAAAGTCGCTTACCGCTGTCTGTCCCTCCATATGTACGCTATTAGATCTTTAAAACTACGCAACGGATTTTGATGCAGTTTTTTTTAAGGCGCTAGGTACTCGGAAAAAGTATGGACTTTTTGATATAAAACTATAGGACGGTTAGAGTTGTTACAAATCTGGTAATAAGATATGTATTTCTTTATACCTTTAACTAGAATCGTATAGTTTCAGAAACAGGATTTTATGATTTTGGCTCGACACTTTTCATTTTCGAAAAGACCTCAAAAAATACGAAATATCAAGATTATTCTGAAATAGGGTTACATATACTATTGGAAATTGGTTTAATTAGTGGACACCAATAATATTTAGGATCGTGTAGAAGCATTTAAAAAAAATCGCAAAATATAGTTTTTTAATACGAAGTGATTTTGTGTTTTTTTGCCTAATCTGCAAAATCGGTCTCGCTCCCGCGCGCGTCGTTTTCTCATTGCTATATCGCTTCAGCATAATCTTTCCGAGTATCGCCTTAATAGATAGAGTAATTCAAGAGGAAGGTTTATATGTAGGTATAATACATGGTGTCAAATACCAAACTACACCGAAGCGAATCGAGGGCGGGTCGCTAGTCTATATATAAAAAAAACTCTTGCGTTACCGACTGACTGACAATCAACGCACAGCCGAAACTACTGGGCGCAAGAAGCTGAAATTTGGCGTGTATGTTCCTTGGGGAGTGTGGGGGAGCAGTAAGAGGGGACTTTTCGAAATTCCCCCTCTAAGGGGGTAGAAAAAGGGGTCCACGCAGACGAAGTCGCTTAGGTAGGTACTAATATTACAAATGTCGACCGATTTGGCGCAGGGGTAGGTAGGATACCTGCCTTCTGCGCTAAAGGTCTCGGGTTCGATCCCCGAACAAGACAAATATTTGTGTGCATGAACATGTCTATTGGTCTTGGTCTGGGTGTTTTCTAATGTACCTATTTACAAAAAAAAAGTATATAAGTAAGTATATATTTATCCGTTATCTAGTTTCCATAACACAGTTTCTTAATGATAACTACCTACATATGAGCTAGATAATTGGTGTGATTGTGAAAAAGTTATTTATTTATTTATTTAAGGTGGTTCGTTGAGCTCAGTAGCGCCACCAATGGAAATAAATCAATTACACTTTATTAAAGGCTTAGATCAAAAGTTTCGGTTATTTTGCGCAAATAAAAGAGTAAAATTCATTTTATAAATATACTTTTAAGAACTCAAACTTACGCAATAAGTCGTGAATGTGAATAGTGCCAAAAGTGGCCACATTTAGCAATATCGACATCCATAACTTAATCCTCATATTTGCGGCCCTGAAAGAACAATAAAAAATTGCATTTTACTCTTGTATTTGCGCGAAATACCCGAAACTTTTATTCTAAGCCCTTGATGAATCGTAAATGATTTATTTCCATTGGTGGCGCTACTGAGCTCAACGAACCACCTTAAATGTTGAGGAGCCCGCGGGACAGTGTTTAGCGCGCTCGGTTGGTCACACAATTGGTGACCAAAAGTTTACGTTCTCGAGCTCCTCCGTGCTTTGGAAGGCAGGTTAAGGGCAGGATCTTCGAAATTTACCTATTTTTGATTCAAAAGTAAACAATTTTAACCGCCTCTGTGGTCTAGTGGTTCACACCACTAATTTCAGACAAAGAGGTCCCCCGAACGCCGGGTGGACTCCATAGAGGGGGTCCCGACGGGTTCGATTCCCAGTGGGGGTAAAATACATATTGTATTCGGTTTGGTTGGTGGTAGGACTTGTTCTTTGTCCGCCTGGCTAGCTACCACAGTCTTATCTAAGTATCTAAGTCTGACGCCATAACAACGATGTTTTCAGCATTATTGTGTTTCGGCAGTTAGAGATAAGATAGCCAGTTCCTCAGTGATTGAGGATTCCCGGAGTAGTGCGCTTCCACCTTCAGCCTTATCACCACTTAACATCAGGTGTGAGTGGATAAAAAAAGTTTTTTTTTTATTTGGAGCAGATAAAATATTACCTACTAAATTTTCATAAACGATCTTGATTATTTTGTGGCTAGAAACACGATATTCATATCTTCACTCGTAAAAAAATCTAAAACAAAGAAAATTTTCATTATTTTTATATTTTTTGGATAAATATACCTAAGTACTTAAGTACCTACTTAGATTATTAACTTCGATCAACATTAACACCTATTATTGATCTCTGATTCGTGAATAATATATAAGGTCCTTCTTAAATAGTGCACATAATTTTAAGGGGTCAATGTACTCATGCATACAATATACAATCAACTTTTACTATGGTACCAACATTGAAATCGCGAAAAAAAAATCAGCTGTTCCATACATTTTGATCTATTCGATTTAAAATTTTCTATGGAACAGCTGATTTTTTTTTTCGCGATTTCAATGTTGGTACCATAGTAAAAGTTGTTTGTATGCATGAGTACATTGACCCCTTAAAATTATGTGCACTATTTAAAAAGGACCTTATATAGAAAAATATGTAAGTACATAATTAATGAATAAGTATAGAAGATTATTCTCAGGCTACTTTTCAAAAAGTGAATTTATTATTGAAAAGTTGAAAATGATGTATTTAGGAAAAATCAACCCGTCTCACAACCAGCTCCGATGGGGCTCGAACCCACGACCTTTCGCTATCCGGGCGACTGCTCTAACCACTGAGCTACGGTACGGAGTCGTTACGAGATACCTCGAAGTTATTCAATAGGACTTCTTACGCACTGTAGTATAATGAAATTGTTGCTATTGCAAGTTATTAAAAATTTTACCTTTTTGTTTCACAATGCAGTTTAGTGTTAACGTATTTAGTGTTAGTGTAACTAGTGTTTAAAAAAGCAATACCACTGAACTACAATTGAAACACAATTGAAACACGATTGAAACACGATTGAAACACGATTGTGACTTAACGTTAGCAGACTTGGCCCCCTGTATGAGCTGTATGAGTAACCAGTGTGAGTAGTAATATCTTCACATTGATGAAATTAACGCTGGCTATACAGCGCGTAAGAAGTATTGGATAAATTCGACGCTTCTCGTAACGACTCCGTAGCTCAGTGGTTAGAGCAGTCGCCCGGATAGCGAAAGGTCGTGGGTTCGAGTCCCATCGGAGCTGGGGGCTACCGCGTAACTTTATGGATACGATATGAACTTCAGACGTTTTTTGGAAAAGAACCAGCCGCTATCAGTTCCTTATTAAATTTTGTGACGTCAACGTTAGCAGACTTGGCCCCCTGTATGAGCTGTATGAGTAACCAGTGTGAGTAGTAATATCTTCACATTGATGAAATTAACGCTGGCTATACAGGTTAAATCAGTAAAAATCTATCAAAATAAGGAATTCAAATGAAATGACAGTTGAAGCCCAAACCCATATGGCCATATTTTTTAGCCGGTAAGTAGTCCCCCCCCCCTGGTTGTGAGACGGATCGATTTTTTCTAAATACTTACCTAGGTAGGTAGTTCATTTTCAATTTTTCAATAATAAAAATTGCATTGTGAATGCAAAAAAGTAAAAATTTAAATAAGTAGGTGCATACTGTTACTGGAATAGACGATTAAAACGTGGAAAATAACATAAGTGGTTGTGGACGAGTGTCCTCGCAGGGATTAACAGATAAGTGCTGCCCTCTTTTCTACAAGTAAAATGTATAGGTACTTAGTTGCCAACTTGCCCTCTTCTCTTGTATTGTAACATTATAACAACATTATGTTGTAAAATTATACCTACATCTGCTAAATATCTACTAAAATTTATTACAAATAGGAAAATAAAAAAAATATTATAGCAGTCACTAAAAATCGAAAGATTAATATTCTACTAATAGAAGGTAGTTTTTGGACTTCCCATCCCTAAATCGATCGCGTGATCAGTCTGATTTGTATGAAGAGTCGAAAATTTTATGTCATATTTCGACCCATGTTTCTAGGAGAAAGTTGTTCACTTACAGATTCTGAGACGATGGTGTTCAAAAATTAACCCTGTATAGGTATAAGATTTCGATAATTATTTATTGCTTCGGCGTTCTGGGCGTTCGGTTACCAACCTATCTCATAATGTTTATATCCCTATCAAAAATACGCCTAATAATAAATGTTGCTACTACTGTAAATCAAGATAGGTAATAAGTAGGTATGATTGTCATTAAAATATTCCTTTGATAATACCCATTATTAAGATAAAATAAGGATAAAACAAGCATTGTGGTAGTGTGAATGACCCGGTGAGAATTATACTTTGAAATAACTTGAAACATAATGTATAAATTTATTCTTAGCCCCTTTTATCTCAAAGAGGGCAAATATAATGACAATGTACAAATACGTTTTACTTCACTGTGTTGCGTAGATAAGTGAACTTGTGTTTTACAATTTTATTATTGAGCATAATATTTAAAAAGCAACCATGTGTGTGTAGTTTTTGTTTTCCGGCATTGGCATCAAGTTTTTGACAATGCTTTAGCTTTTTTAAATTTAAAAACAAAAATATTTTTTACTTTTAAAGCACTAAGTAGTAGCAGTGGAAAATAAAGTTTGTGTCTAGTTCAGTGTGATGATTTGGTAACATTGTGTGTTGAGTTGTATCATGATAAAGAAGTTGAATAAGCATACGGTTCAGGAGCATCTTTTGCAACAGGAGAAAATACTTGAGGGGAAAATCAAGTCTGAGTACAGTGGCATAATGTCTAACAAGAATGGACGCTGGCTGTCTAAGGTGCGTATTTTTTTTATAGTAAAAGGGTAAAAAGGTTCAAAGAACCAGATAGCATACAACTAAAGTGCCTCTATTTAATCCTACTTATTAATATTATAAATGTGAATATCTGTCAAAAAGGTAAACAAATATACACCTACCTACTTATAGCCTCTTGTAAAATTTGATTCAAACTTAAACAAATTACTGTATCTTTAGTTGCACTAATCGACTCTACACTTTTCTTAATTTTTTTGTCTATTTTCCTTCATCATCATCATCATATCAGCCGAACGACGCCCACCTTTCACTGTCCAGGCGAATGCTCTAACCACTGAGCTGCAGAGTCGTTCGATGGGACTCGACTCGAACCCACGACCTTTCAGTGTCCGGGCGAATGCTCCTACCACTGAGCTACGGAGTCGTTATTTTCATTTTCTTTTTTTATATTTCTTAATTTTTGATTATTTTTTTATTTATTTACATTAATATGAATATGAGCAGAAATCTACCCGATCGATACGTCGATTTAGATGATTCAGACTGTCGTAAATCAAGAAGTTTTCGGCGAGTTTGGTTTTCGGTGAGTTTTTTTCGGTGAGAAAAGTTTTCGGTGAGTTTGGCTTTCGGTGAGATTTTTTCGGTGAGTTTTTTTCGGTGAGTCTTTTTCGATGAGAAAACTTTTCGGTGAGTTTGGTTTTCGGTGAGTTTTTTTTCGGTGAGTTCGGCCGACACCGAGGAGGTCATGGTCAAAACTTTACTACGCATCATTTTGTTTCATTCAACTTTACTGCTGATCAAATAACGTATCTCGATATGTTTGCCTTAGTTGGAGCAGATAATAAAATAAATTTTATACTGGAAAAAACTTATCTACCTTTGGCTCTGCTGTTTGCAGACGAGTTCGAGTCCCGTCTGAGCAAACTTTACCTTGAATGACTGGCAACTTCAGTCTGAGCGATTAATTTCCAGTCTAAAGATATTTAAAACTAGCCTTCCTATCCACGGCTTTGCCCCGCGTGGACTCCACGACGTTAGTTATCCCGTGGGAATGTTTTATTTTCCGGGATAAAAAGTAGCCTATGACACTCTCTAGCTCCCAAACTATCCTCATACCAAAAATCACGTCGATCCGTTGCTCCGTTTGGCCGTAAGAGACGGACAAACGAACACACTCACATTTAGGTAGGGCAGGCGTACCGGTTTTGGCCACTGTACCGGTTTAGGCCACTTTTTGCTCTAAAAGTTTTCTAAACAACTTTAAGGCATTTTTGATAAAGGCAATTAAAATAAGGTATTTTATGGTAATAATAACAACCGTTAGAATTCCTTATGTCATAAGATTTTTTTTAATAAATTCCACAAGTGGCGACAAAGGGTACCTCTGCCCTATAATATGAGTAGGATCTAGGTACTAATTTTTCCGAGGGAATAAGAATGAGATACTTTCCAGAGGTAAAAAGTAAAAGTAGCCTAAGTATTATTAGGTATAATTCTTCCCAGGGTCTTATTCCCATTCCACAGCTTTGCCCGCGCTAAAAGTTTTTTTCTCATGGGAATGAACCTTATTCCCGCGGTAAAAAGTACCCTATGTCCTTCCTAGAGGGTCTCAAACTATCTCCATTCCAAATTTCATCAAAATCGGTTCTGCCGTTTTTACGTGAAAACGGAACATTCAGACAGATAAACAAACAAGGGAGACCTTGCGAGAAGAACCGGCAAGAAACTCGTCAAGAGCAATCTTTTTCTCCCTGTTATATTTCATACAGAGTCGTCAAATTGAAAAATGACCTTCACTCATTAGTAAGGTCACTTTCCACCACAAAAGAACTATAGCTAGGTACACTATAAGCTATAGCTACACTATACAATCTATACCTACACTATATACTTAGGCTTCCACTAAATGTCTTGAAACTTGCCCCCCTCTGGGCCATGGGCTAGTTCCCCCTTGACTGATTAGAAATTAAATTGAAATAGTTATTGCAATTTCGATAGTAGGTAGGTACCTACTTAAAAGTAATAATTTATCTAAACACTTTTCCGATTGCGAATTCTTTCATTGTTGCCTTATCTCAATAACAAATTGCTAGTTGAGTGACATATTATCGTTTTGATCGATAGTTTTGTGCGGTAAGAGAAAATACCACAAACTGCGGTTTCAAGAAAGTTTCTTAATTTAAAATTAATATTTTTTTTGATTGGCTCAGCTACAGGTGTTGTCAGTAGGTACATTTTTATTGATTTTAACTAAATATCTACTTATAAAAATAAAATATCAAACAAAAACTCACTACATAAAAATACTTTAAAAACACAAAATTAATTACATAATTCATAGGATTTTTTCTACTTCGACTTTACTCTTGGAACTTAATGATCTGCCCGAAGTTCATTTCTAAACCTAGCTACCTAGCTTTAGAAACACGAAACATTATTATAAAGTTTGAGGGTTTTCAACGATTTTCCTTGGGATCCCATCATCAGATCCTAACTTGGTGACATTGGGTCCAGGAGTAAGTATACTCTTTTGAATAAAAAAAGGAATTATGAAAATCCGCGCAGAATTGACGGAGAAATCGGTGAACATATACCTACATAGATAAGACATACCTACATACAGTTGAACGTACAACCTCCCTTTTTGAAGTCGGCTATAAACACTTATAAAGACCTTGACACTACAAGGCTACGTTGCTTTAATTTACTTATTAAACATGTTATTCAAAGGAAAAACGATGAGATTTTTAAACCAGCAGGGCTAGCACAACTTAGCGCGACTCTTTGTCGCGCTCCTTCCGACCAATCAGCACGTCTCGCCTAGTCACGCGCGCTATCTACGAGCGATCTGATTGGTCGAAAGTGCCCGCGACTCCTTGTCACTCGAGTCGCGCTCAAGTTGTGCTAGACCTACTGATATAGTATTTTTGTATAATTTTATATATGTCTTCTTCTTGATACTAGCAAGTATCTACTACAAGTTTATGTATTTATAAAATTATATTTTCCTCTAAAACCCACCAATTCTGTACATAATTAATTTTTCCCCTCTCACTATGATTCTTAACAAAACGTTAGGCCTAAAGAATAATCAGTAATTAATTCCTTAGTTCTTTTCCACTTGTCACAGGGAATATTTCAGCGATTGCTTTATTTATGGTTCTCGATAACCCGCTATTAACTGATAACCAATTATAACAAAATACCTGTTTACAGTCTACTCACCCGTCAGAATCTGCACTGCGGTTATCATGTGCCGCTGATAAACCCCGATAGGAAAATCAGCCTGCTTTAGATAGTACAGTTGAGTATCCGCTAGTGAGTGTACTTCTTTACTTTTCTTTTTTTCTGGGAATTAAAAGCGGCAAAGAAAAAAGGAGATTGCGCGCAAAAAGTTTCTATGCACTTTCTTTTCTTCAAGTTTCTGGTATTGGGATTTGTGAATGAAGTGCTCTGTGCCATGTGTTTTAATTCAATTAATTAGTGTTATCTAAATATGGAATAACCTTGGACTTGTGGATATGATGCAAGCAGAAGAAGCGTTCGTTGCCCAGTATAGCAGAATTATGAATGTAAGTGGCCAGCAAACAAATTCAGTAATAAGTTCATGTTATTGCATCAGTTGTAAGGGTCAAATAGGGGAAAAAAGTGAGAATCTCATGAAAAGGGTCTCTCTCTCTCTCTAGCCTTCTTCAACTTAGCTCCTCCGCTACCAACCCGTTATTAACCATTGCGTTATTTAAATGTATTGTTTTAGTTTATTTTGGATTTTTGCTTCACCAAAATCTAAAAGTTATCTAAAATTTCTTGAAGACTTTACCTAAGTACTCTGAAAATTCATATTTTTGGAAGAAAAATGTTTAAAAATGTAGTTAAACGTAACATACCTAGTAGGCGCATGACGGCAAATGGATTTTTTTTCTATATTTTGGATTTTTGTTTCACAAAAACTTAAAATTTTAACTCTAAGACTTTAATCTAAAAATTCATATTATTGAAACAAAAATCTTTAAAAATCAGTTGTTTATACGTAACATAGTTAGTAGGCGCATCGCATCGCATCACATATCAGTCTGCATACTGTATATTATATCAATTTCGTCCAAGAATAGTGTCAACGACAATAAACCCCCAAGTCATCACACGGGTATCCTGTCACGATCACGTCACGACATCGGTCGTCAACAAGTAAACTGTTATGGTACGTTTATTGCTCCTTCCTGTTGGAGCAAACGTCTTATACAATACCGATACTTCTCAATTGCAGCCACACCACATACTTTACCAAACTGTCAGATAACTGCAACCGATTTTGAACCCTATGACTACTGTCTATAAAGGTTTAAATTCAATTTTGTAAAGCTGGGCCTGCTGTTGACAGTACTTTATAGTACTACATACAGCTTTGTGACGACTTATTGCCTTTGTAGTGCCAAGGATCCTCTTATTAGGTACCTATAGGTATAACCGCCTCTGTGGTCTAGTGGTTCACACCACTGATTTCAGACCCAGATGTCCCGGGTTCGATTCCCAGTGGGGGTACATATTGTATTCGGTTTGGTTGGCGGTAGGACTTATTCTTAGTCCGGCTGGCTAGCTACCACCATCTTATATCTAAGTCTGACACCATAACAATGATGTTTTCAGCATTATTGTGTTCCGGCAGTTAGAGATAAGATAGCCAGTTCCTCAGTGATTAAGGATTCCGGGAGTAGTGCGCCTACACCTTCAGCCTTATCACCACTTAACATCAGGTTTGATGAAGGCTAAGTGCTACCCCGTTGTGGATTTAAAAAACCCTATCGTTTGGCTTGGTGATGTTTGGTAATTCATAGATTAACTAGCCTTCCGCCCGCGGCTTCGCCCGCGTAGACTATACGACGTTATCCCGCCGGAATGTGATGTTTTTCAAGGACAAAAAGTAGCTCCAGCTCCAGCTCCCAAACTATCCCCATACTTCGCAAAATCACGTTGATCCGTTGCTCCGTTTTGACGTGAATTACGGACAAACAAACACACATATTTTTTTTCCACAACGGGGTAGCACTTAGCCTTCATCACACCTGATGTTAAGTGGTGATAAGGCTGAAGGTGGAAGCGCACTACACTCCCGGAATCCTCAATCAATCACTGGGGAACTGGCTATCTTATCTCTAACTGCCGGAACACAATAATGCTGAAAACATCATTGTTATGGCGTCAGACTTAGATAAGATGGTGGTAGCTAGCCAGTTAGACTAAGAACAAGTCCTACCACCAACCAAGCCGAATACAATATGTACCCCCACTGGGAATCGAACCCGGGACCTCTTGGTCGGAAAACGGTGGTGTGAACCACTAGACCACAGAGGCTGTTAAACACTTTCACGTTAATTTATTGAATAACATCATCTCTCATAACTACAATACAACCACTTAATAAATGACATTGTTTGTTGTTATATTACCTAGGTACTAACAATTTTGAATGAAATAACGACAAGAACCCTACATACAAGATGTTATAGGGGCACCGTTGCAAAAATTTAAACCATGGCTTCAGGCCATCATGCTGAACAACGCACAGCAAGATATTTTTGTCGGAAATGAAAAAAATAATTCGACTCTCCATACAAAATGTCCCGATTAGTTGCTAAAGTATGAACAGTCAAATATTTTTTTTCATTGCCGACAAAAAATTCTTGCTGTACTTGTTCAGCATGATGGTCTGAAGCCATGGTTAAAGTTTTTGCATAGGTGCCCCTAACACCCTGTATAAATAAAGGTTCTTTAGAATCTTGATTTTAATAACGTATTTGAGACTAGAGTAAGATTTTGTTTTTTAATGATTCGGAATGTAGTTTACCTTCCTTTATAAATACGTAATCATCTGTCATCATCATCTCACCATTATGTTCTCGATTCTTCTTTGATTAATCAAAACAAGTTATTTTTAGTGACTTAATTTTATGTTTATGTATCACACAAACCGCATTTATTAATATTAAAAAACTAATGCGCATCTTGTAAACTGTTTATCCAAACGATATCTTTGAATTAATAATTTATTTAATTACAAGCTGACCCGGCAAACGTTGTTTTACCATATAATAGTGGACCCGGTCACCAACATCTTGTGTGTGTGTTTATACACCAAAAGTTGCCTACACCAGACAACAGATAGCGCTAGTTACACACTACCAATAAAGGGGCCCAAGCTTGGTCTCTACTTATTTCCTACATATAAAAAATTACTCTGTGAAGTAGAGTGAGTGTCAGATAACTCTGCGCGACTGGGGCATTTTTGGCGCTAGTTACAGTTCCTTTTTTTTTTGTTCTAAGCTTATAGAAAAGATTAGGTATTCGATTTTGACCGCGCAGACGTCAGTGATTACATACTCTTTGGAAACGGCAGTGGAAGAAGTGACAGTTTTGTAACAAAGGTACGACAGTTAAACGATTTTTCATAGAAAATTACAATTTTTACTCAATCTTCCGGAATAATAAGTAGCCTATGTTACTCTCCAGCTCCCAAACTATCCCCATACCAAATATCACGTCGATCCGTTGCTCCGTTTTGGCGTGAAAGAAGGACAAACAAACAAACAAACAAATAAACAAACAAACACACTTTCACAATTATAATATTAGTATGGATTTATATATTACTAGCGGACCCGGCAAACGTTGTTTTGCCATATAAATTTTATTGGACATGAACTTCGTATCACCAAAATCTGCCTGCCATAAATGTCACTTAAAATAGGTAATCCAAAAAGACAAAAACGTCACTGATTACATACTCTTTAACATACCTACTCTTTGGAAGCGGCTATGTAGGAAATGACAGTTGTGTAAAGTATTGTACGACAGTTTAACGATTTTATTTACAAAATTACCATATTTATTTTAAAATTTTCCTGAATAAAAAGTAGCCTATGTTACTCTCCAGCTCTCAAATTCTCCCCATACCGAAAATCTCGTCGATCCGCTGCTCCGTTTTGACGTGAAAGACGGACAAACAAACAAACAAACAAACAAATAAACAAACAAACAAACACACTTTCACATTTATAATATTAGTATGGATTGTCCCCGTTGTGTTCGCTCCTGGGTCGCGTTAATCTCGCATTACCATTTCGTGGCAGATTTTTACCTTGTTTTTGCACACTTAAGGCTGGCATTCCGCAAAATAGGGTATTTTAAATTATGGATTACTTGCAAGTCACAAGTATTTAAAACTTGGAAAAAATATATATTATTTTACAGTTATTTATCTAGTGCTTCCGGCCGTTTTTTTTCGATTGGTGATATTTTACTATGTCAAATAAAATCCCAAACATCCGTCTAATCGTAATCCAATAACGTATTACTTGCAGTATACTTGATTTTAGTTAATGAAAAATATACGAAAATAATTGTCTTTGATTAGCCGAGGGATTCCGGCCGTCATAAGTTAAAATTTTTTATTATTTGATTTTTAATTGAATTTTAAGTGATTTTCGATTCGCGGAGCGCTCGCGAGTTCACAGTTCCGAGCAAGCGTTAGCGTGCCTATTTCGGTCGGGAATCCTCGCCTTAAGGCGATGATTCTTGACTCTTAAAAATCAATTAAAAATCTTTTTTGTTGAAATTTAAAAAAACTCCTTTACATACAGTTTTGAGTGTCATGTTTTTATAGGAATCGCGACAGGACAAGGCAGAAATATGTAACTCCGCACTTACGTTAAAATGCCAGTTCATAATTCTAGATACAATATTGGTAACGAACAAGTATTTTACTGTATTATCACTTGCAACACTATGCATCAAGGCCATAACGGTCTGTTACGTTGTTATCTATATATATAAAATCGAGGGGACATAACTCACTCATCACGAAATCTCGAAAACTACTGGACCAACGAAGATGTAATTTGGCAGGAAGGTAGATTATGCCAAGGAGACGTCCGCTAAGAACGGATTTTAGGAAACTCCCCCCCTAAAGGGGTAAAATGGGGGGGTTAAGGTTATATAAAACTTCCTCATTTATGAATTTAGAAGCATGAAAATGGCTACGTTGGATATTGGTTACGACCGAAAATGATCTGAGTAAGCAAAGTTAAAAAAATCTCCCCGAAAAAGGGGTAAAACGGGCGGATCAAGCTTATATGGAACTTCCTCATTTCTAAACTTAGAAGTATGAAAATTGGTATGTTGGATACTGGTCACGATTGAAAATGATCTGCGTATGCGAAGTTATAAAAAAAACCCTTAGTAGAGTAGAAAGGGGGGATTAAGGCTTATATGAAAACTTCCTCATTTCTGGACTTAGGAATATGGAAATTCGTATGAAGGATACTGGGTCATAAATGTCATAATAAACAAAACCCCTAATAGGGTAGAAAGGGGGGGCTAATGTTTATATAGGGTAGGTGGGGAGGTATTAAAGATACGGAGTTTGGATGTTTATTTGTAGCTCCTGTTTGTCTAGGTATCGTTACCTTCTTATGCCTAAACCACGGGTAGCGTACTTGGCCTACGATTGATGAGGTTATGTGACTTTTGCAATGGTCTATCATGGGATTGCTGTTAAAAAATATATCGTGCTTCGGAAGACAGGATAAGCCGATGCTTATCAGCCAGGATTGGTTAGTTCACCATAACTTCAATGGGCCCGTGTGGAAGGTCATGGCCCATTCTCCTTATCCATCTATATGAAGGTCTGTGCCCCAGCAGCGGGGACATTAAAATAAATTGATGATGGTATTGATGAGACCTTAGAGAATGCCTATCTACCTATATACTTTTTGACACAAAATTTTGCGATGTAGTACTCGCGGACGTTGTCGCGACCGGCCATTCATATTCCTATTTCTACTATCCCCACTATTATTATAAATGCGAAATTTTATATGCTCACGTCAAAACGGCTGAACCAATTTTGATGAAATTTGGAATAGAGATAGTTTGAGACAGTGCTTCCGGGTGCTTCTACTAATTACTCCTACTGATAGGAGCACTGGGACACCCTAGGAAGGACATAAGTAAATTGTAACCGCGGGAATAAGGCTCATTCCCATGGTAAAATAAGTTTTAGCTCGGGCAAAGCTGTAGAATGGAATTGGTATTTAAGGCGATAGTTTGAGTTCATGGGAAGGATGATATTTAGAATAGAGACAGTTTAAGGCCATGGAAAGGATATATTTTACTTTTTACCGCAGGAAATCTCATTGTATGGAAAAATCACTTTAAGCGCAGGCTAATTTGGGGACAGAAATTGGTATTTAAGTAAATAATTTCAGCCCCTGGCAAGGATTATAATAAGCTACATACTTTTTACCACAGGATAGTATCATATTCCTACGGGAAAATCAATAAGTAGGTAGGTATTATTTGTTTGTCCGTCTTTCACGTCCAAAACGGAGTAACGGATCAATGTGATTTTTGGTACGGGAGTAGATTGGGAGCTGGAGAATGACATAGTTTATCCCGGAAAATATTACATTCCATCAGGATAATGTCGTGTAGTACACGCGGGCGAAGCCGCGGGCGGAAAGCTAGTACACTTATAGAACTCTGGGTTATGACCGAATTTTTGAATATGCAGTTTTACCGCTGGAAAGAATCCGGGTTTTTAAATACCTACATTAGGCTTAAGAAGCAAAGAACGCTAAAAATGGACTAACAGTGTTATGATTCTCAGGTTTGGGAATTTCTTAGACATGTGAATTCCGAATTCAACGAAACTTTAGAGATAAACTAATGAACTTTAACTGGTAAATGTACTTCAATTCAATCCAGTTCCAAAAAACTCTACGAGTAAAGGACACAGCACATTACATCAACTCGGAAAGGGATCGACAGCGTATCGCCTTCGCCTCGCCGTCAACCAGGCGTCAACCTAACGCAAGCACGTAACCAAACCGGATCAGCGTGTTCGGTACGTCGGCTCGGCGATGCCGCGTTTACTGCTCGCCGCACAGTGGTTCCAGATAAAAAAAAAAAAAAATAATGTAAAAAAAAAATAATAAAAAAAAACTATGACGGCCGGAATCCCTCGGCTATTCAAAGACAATTATTTTCATATGTTTTTCATTAACTAAAACCAATTATACTGCAAGTAATATGATATTTGAATTATTATTAGACGGCTGTTTGGGATTTTATTTGACACAGTAAAATATCACCAATTAAAAAAAACGGCCGGAAGCACTAGATAAATAAGTGTAAAATAACATATATTTTTTCCAAATTTTAAGTAGGCACTTACTTGTGATTTGCGAGTAATCCATAATTTAAAATACCCTATTTTGGGGAAACGGCGCCTTAAGCCAATTTTTAGAGGCTAAATTAAGATCACAACAAAACCCGTACCTAGTGGAAGCAGCCGCGGGCGTTTGCTAGTGAGACAAAAAGTTGCACAAAATTTTATTATAGTGAAGATAAAGGATAAATACAGGGTGTTAGGAGCACCCTTGCGAAAACTTTAACCATGGCCTCGGACCATCATCCTGAACAACGTACAGCAAGAATTTTTTGTCAGAAATGAAAAAAAAAATTGGACTTTTCTTACAAATTTAGCAACTTTTCGGGACATTTTGTATGGAGCGTTGAAATATTTCCGACAAAAAATCTTGCTGTGCGTAGTTCAGCATGAAGGCTTGAAGCCATGGTTAAAGTTTTTGCAACGGTGCCCCTAACACCCTGTATTATCTGGAGGAACGTAAAAGTTCCTTCAGAAAGTGGTTTGTCGTCGTTTAATTACGGTTATATATCTATCTAATGGCATTGGCGGTATTTTTTTTTTATTTCATCATTTCTAAGTCGTCTAGCTAGAGGTACTTTCGTGATTTTGTGGTCAAGAATTTTAACGACGTGGCCTTATGAGATTTTCATTACGACCGGTTTGTGTGTTTATGAAAGGGTGTTCCGAAAGTGCCGGAATCAAATTACAGTTACGCTATCATTTTATTGTGATGATTGTTTGGTAATCCTAAGGGACCTTTTTTATATCTAGTTTTAGTCAAAGAGTTTTAAGATATGAAGTTCATATGACTAAACTAAGGCAGGCAGGGCTAATTTTTACCAATTCTAGACGGTATAGGAAAAATGTGATAGTAAAAAAAATGTGATAAGTAGTAAAAAAAAACCACACAAAAAAATCTCATTTTTCCTATACTTAAAAAAATTGCATTGTGAATGCATAAAAGTAATATAAAATCTCAATTCTAGACGGTTTTAGTAGCAAATTATTTATTTGACTTTAATAATGTTTAATGTAAATTATTATGCTGTTCGCATCTCAGACCATCGGGTTCTTAGTTTCAATTATCTCAATCTCTTCAATTATTTCAGAGGTCTCAGTTTCGATTTCCGAACAAGACAAATATTTGTGTGCATGAACCTGTCTATTTGTCTTGGTCTGGGTGTTTACTATGTATATTAAGTATGTATTTACAAACAAAAAGTATTTAAGTATATATTTATCCGTTATCAAGTTTTCCATGATACTGTTTCTTAATGAAATTAACATGGGCCTAGATAATTGGTGTGATTGTAAGAAGTTATTTATTTATTTAATAATATAATTATCTGAAATCCGAAAATAAAAATATTAGAAAACTCATCCTGCATGTAGCACCGCCGGGAATCGAACCCTTTCACTGCCCGGGCGAATGCTTTGACCGCTGAGCTGCGGACTTACGGAGTCATACTCTAGATAATAGGGTATTTTACTGTTGTTGAAATGTAGATATTTAATGATGACGTTAAAAAATATTGCAAATAAGAATACCAAATGTGAAAAAATAATTTGAATCTGTTTTATAATAAAAGAATTATAGTCTGTTTGATTTTGACTATAGCTGTCTCTTTCTAAAACGAAATCTTCTATGGCGTGACTATGACGCTACTAACCCACTGACGTCACCAAGATAGCGTCCTGTCCTTGTCTAATTATAAAGTTTGAAGTCCTATATCTTTGAAAATATTCAAGATAATTCAAAATGAAAACTTGTTTTGTGTAGCTAATACTTTGAAAAACATTTTAAAGAAATAAAAAAAAAAACAGTAAAATACCGTATTGCCAATAACCGAATACGAATACGAACACGAATTCGAATGAAATGGTATAAATAGTGTACCCTTACCTAAGTACTTATTTTATAAAGGGGTTACTAAGTAGAGAATATTCAAAAATTACAAAAAAAAAAACAGAAAAAAACAATGTATGTGAAAAATGGAAAATGATGTATTTTAGAAAAAATCGGCCCGTCTCACAACCAGCTCCGATGGGACTCGAACCCACGACCTTTCGCTTTCCAGGCGACTGCTCCAACCTCTGAGCTACGGAGTCGGTTTTTTTTTAAATACAAAATTTTCCATTTTTCAATAATAAAAATTGCATTGTGAATGCAAAAAGTAAAAATTTTAATAACAATGTATTTACTAAAAATAAATTTGAAATTGAAATTTTGCACTACATACTAAATACAATTCATTGGCTTTTCACAAAGTTTTCACATAACATTTTTTTTCACTGTTCCATGAGAATGGTAATAAATACCTATCAATACTATCCGAGACCTTATTGCATCATTCCATAAGACGATTCAATGGTAGGTAGGTTTGGTTCTTTGATTGCTTGGCTCTCTTAAAAATGGCTTAGCATTGCGCAGCTGAAAAAAGTCTCTTTAGACATGTTTGTGACGTAAGTACTAAGAGTGATATCATTCCATAATCCAAGTAGATATCAGTACAACGACATCAGTGTACACTTGTAGTGATTCTCTTCCGTTTAGGAAGCCTTACGAGTGCTAGTGGTGTGCCCCGGTGTCGCCCGGGTCACGGAAACCGATACCGAAGCTCTATGCCCGTGAATTTAACGCTTATTAGCCTCTCTTAATTGTTATAAAGATTTTAATGGATCGCTTGAGGTACGGTCAAGGTGAAATTTTATTGTCGATGGAAGACTACGTTCTTATATTGTTTTTTTAATATGATTTGTAAGAAAGAGGAAGAAGAAAGAAAGAAAACATTTTTATTAACGACACACAAAAAAAGGTTAAAAAAAACATGAAAAAAAAACAAGAATCAGCGTTTCGCCACCTAGGCCCCGTCCTCAGCATAGTGTTGCAGCGTCAAGTGGCTGACACTACAACGCTGGTTAGTTAGGATTTTGCAAGAGCTAGCACCTACACTAAGTAGTGATAGAGAAACTTGCATGGCATTTTATATTATTTTTATGCATTCACAATGCAATTTTGTAAGTAAGTAGGTAAGTATAGGAAAAATGTGATAGTGTGATGTGGTTTTTTACTATCACATTTTTCCTATACTTACAAAATTGCATTGTGAATGCATAAAAATAATATAAAATCTCAATATGGCTGTTTCATCTTAATCGATTGTTAAACATTTGTAAAAATGTTTCTTTCGGATGCGAGGGTTTCCTCCCATTGATGAAGCAACGCTGGCCTACAGCGTAACAAGTGATAGCAAAATTCGACGAGTCGTGTAAGCCTTTCGGTAGCTTAGTTGGTCAGAGCATCGGGCCGGATTCCCGGAGGCGCGGGTTCGAATCCCGCCTGAAAGCTACTTATAGGGCTCGTGGTTTTTTTACTATAAAATTTTTCCTATAACTTGCATGGCATGTTAGAAGTTAATCATCATCATCATCATCATCAGCCATTTAATATCCCCACTGTTGGGGTACAGGCCTTCCTTATGGATGGATTAGCAGAATGCCCACTACGCGGGCCCATTGCGGATTGATGGGTATTAATGACTGCAAGCGCAGCCGGGACCAACAGTGGCTAAACGTGCCTTCGTTCGAGAAGCTCTATTCATCATCATCATCATGTCAGCCGAACGACGCCCACTACTGGGCATAGGCCTCTTAATAATAAAAAACAAACTTATTTGTTTTTGCCAATCGTAATAGAAACAGGAATATGACGTATAGTGGACGCAGTAGATCTAACTTGGTAAACAAACAAAGGTGACGTCATCCAACAAAACCAACTTGATCTAATTATTAATGAAAACCATAAAATATTCATGTGATTGATAAGTAGGAAAAAAAATACTCATACACTGGTTCAAACGTCGCGCTTCATTTATTCTACCAGATTGAGTACCAAGATTATATTTCATCTAAGGCCATAGATGTAATGGAGACTCACAAGAAGGTGAATTTTTTATCACAATATCGATACCTTGAACACGTCCCCACTCTACGTTCAACGTGCTTAGGTACTTTAATGACAGCAATATCGAAAAATGTGTTGAAAGTAGCCACCTTCACACCAGGTGTAAACTGTTAGTTAATATTCGTCTGCAAAACACTACACATTAGTTAAACAACTCAATTCGCCAACATGTTTTGGGTGAGTGTCGTTGGGAGTAAAGTCTCTACATCAGCTAGTTTTTATGGATCTACATAGGTAGCCGGCTTAGTACCTAATAATAGTATTATAACACCGTTTGAGTGTCGTATTTCCTAGGGTGGCAGAAACCACTATCATAATAATATTTCAATTCGATGTTGTGACATTTAGAAGTCTTCGTCGCGATGGTTCCGCAGCTTTAACGTAATCACCTATCCGCCAAATCCCTCATTAGCTGACGTCCCCACTCACGTCTAAGTCCACTTAGTCCAAGGACCCTGTCGAAACTTTATCCGAGATTTGCGCTAGATCAGGAGCGCGCGGCAGTCGGCGCGCCGCGCTCGACCCACCACCTTCCACCTGCCGCCATCCGCCATGCCGCCGCCGCCGGGCGACCCCCCGCTGCCGCCGCCGTCCCCCGCGCCCGCGCCCGCCCGCCGCGCGCCATCGCGCCTCCGACGCACGTTAAACTCGCTGAGCTCGCCTTTCCGCTCCGGGTCGCCCTTCCACATCGGATCGATCAAGCGCTCCGTGTCTACGAAATCCTGCGCCTCAGACGGTGAGATCGCCCGCGACGAACGCACGATGCGTAAACGCAACAAGAAACAACGCGACTCGGTCAGCGAGGCGTCTCGCAGCACCGACAGCTCGCCGACCGTCGATAAAAAGAAAAAGGAGGGCGGGGGCAGCTTTATCCGCCGCATGGGCAGCATCGGCCGGCGGCGCGCGGAGGCCTCCGACAGCGCCTCGGCAACGCCGCCGCCGCTTCAGACCGACACCGCGGAATCGACAATAGAAAGCCCGCCGACTCCCCCTCCTGAACCCGTGACGTTACAGCCGGTCGCCGAACCGCAACCCCCCGAACCGGAAACACCGGTCGGTCCAGATCCGGCCAGCCCGATCGCAGTGGAGCATCCTGTCGCGACGCGGCCGTTCACAAAAGCCGCGTGGCAACGGCGGAGCGAGCCCGAAATGGAAAGGCCGGTGGAGGAGCCGAGCCCCGGCAACGCTCTGAAGCGGCGGATAGCTTTCGTGGCGCAAGCTTCCGCGTGCCTGTCGGAGGACCACGACGACGACGGCGAAGAGCGGGGCGGCAGCGAGGTGGGGTCGCTGGAGGAGGCGGTGGCGCTGGCGCGCGTGCGGCTCGCAGTGGCAGCGCCGTCGCCAGCCCACTCGCGCGACGGTGACACCGAAGAGGAGGGGTACTCGGACGCGATGCCGGCGTACGGAGACCTGATCGCGCCGGAGCGGCCGGGCGCGGCCAGCGAGCAGCCGGTGAGTGCAGTGAGCCCGGGCGGGCCGGCCGATGCGCGCGCGCCATGACCTTCGAGGAGAGCGCGGCGGCCGACGAGTGTTACCTAACCGTGTGCGAGTGCTGCGGGTTCAGCGCCGAGACGTCCGTGTTGATCCCAGTACGTTTCATTTCACGATAGTTTTCAGCGGACGTCAAACGGCGCGATGTCCTTCGTGAGTACGATACGATTTGCTCGTGTGTGCGTTTTCTTTTGAAAGGAAACAGCATGGTTTTGTTTGTTCAAGTGCATGCGTACCCCACTAGTTGGTCTTCTTTGATCGGTGATTCAATCGTAGTTTGTCAAGCGTGTCTTGTATTATTCGTATCTAGTTACAATATTACTTTAACATCAATGTCAACGTAAGTGATTGGAACGCTTTATTGGACAACATTTTCAAAAAAAAACGTCGTTTTCTAGCAACAAATTAAATCCGTTCACTATACATTATTTTAAATTAATATGCAATAATCTATGGTATGGAAAAAAAACCGGAAAAGCTCTAGTTTCTATTCTTGTCCATTAACTAATTATTCAAGAGCCGAGATAACATCGTCTCATAAACTTGAAATTTATTGAAATACGAAACTAGCGTAACACAACCATTGAATTAATTTCTTAATTTATGCTGCTATAGTTTCCACGACGCCATAGTTCACATAGATTCTCGTGTCTGCTGTCCTGTGGTGTTCTTTGCATGTATTTTTTTTAAACCGAGTTTGTTTTGTGTGTCGTCATAGTCAGAGGAAATATTTTATATTTTTAAACAATTTGAAAATGGTTCTACTGCAAGTAGGAAATGTAAGTGACAGTTTTAATTACTATTTGTTCTCGGATAAATACAACAAGTGAGTACTTTACCTTTTGCAATCTACAATAGTTATCAAAAATTAGAATCGAGATTTTTCACTTTTTACACGACTGCCCAAGGAGTGTATTGTGTTTAGGGTTAATGTATGTATGTGTATATGAGTGATGATTTCTTTATTCCACCATAACTTTTGAATGCCTCAGCAGTTTATTATGTATGAGGTATCATTAGAAACGGTAAGTCACCCCAAGTAACACTGGCCACCATGCTTGGTACCATGCTGGGTACCATGCTGTGGAATACTTAAATATAAAAGGTCCCCCGACTGCAATGAGAGCTTGATATTTTTATTTATTTTTTAATTCGATATTGACAGTCGTGTTTTTTAATTTTTAAATTATTAAGTAGTTTTCTTAATTAAAACAATATATTAGGTGTAGAAAAGTTATTTACTTTTTTTGTTTTTTTTTATCAATAACGGTGTAGCACTAATCATAATAATATCATAATCATAATATTTTATTTGCATAAAAACACGGTTTATAAAACGGTCTTACAAATAAAAAGGTACACATGTTTTGCCTTATGTAAGAAGCATGCAAAATTTATTTATTTATTCACAACAGGGTAGCACTTAGCCTTCATCACACCTGATGATAAGTGGTGATAAGGTTTATGAAGACTTTCAAAATAATTAAAAATGTCTAATTGTAAATTAAAAATTGTCAATTATATAGTAACATGTCAATTTAAACATGTTAAAACAATATACTAAGCCTTCATCACGCCTGATGTTAAGTGCTGATAAGGCTGAAGGTGGAAGCGCACTACTCCCGGAAGCCTCAATCACCGAGGAACTGGCTATATTATCTCTAACTGCCGGAACACATTAATGCTGAAAACATCATTGTTATGGGGCGTCAGACTTAGATAAGACGGTGGTAGCTAGCCAGGCAGACTAAGGACAAAGTCCTACCACCAACCAAAATTTGAATCCAGGATTGGAATGTTAAATCTTAATTATTCATTTTGTGGTATTTTTTATGTTTTCGAAACACGTTTACAAGTCAACATAAGATATTATTATTTTTAACTTTAATTTAAAGCCTCTTTCGCGATATAGAACAATACTTACTTTTAGCAATAATAGGTACGTATTAAAGTAATCATAATCCTACATCTATCCTAATAGTTTAGATGTTTGGATGTTTAGATGTTTGTATGTTTGTTACTCAATCACGCCGAAACGGCTCAACGGATTTGGCTGGGGACACAGATACTTTGTGGTCTTGAGAGGAACATAGACTACTTTTTATCCCGGAAAAATATCCCTTTCTTTACCGTGGTACCATTAGACAGTACCATTGATGGTACGGTGGCAATTTCATTTTGCCGTGTTACCATAATGGTACCTTGGTAATATTTTTTGCCGTGATACCATCAATGGTACCTAAGCAATATTTTTAATTAATTAATATTTAATTAATTTATTATTTTTCTCATTGCAACTGCTTTCTTTCTTCCCTTGCTCGATGAACAATGTACTATTTACGTTGTCTAAAGTCTTAGAAGTTTTTTAACAGAGTTTTGATTATTACTTGTAAGTAGTTTGAATGTACACACGGCGGCATATCAAACTAAACTTGAGACCGCCTTAATGCACTACGTAATAAAAGCTATCATTGCACTTCAACTGTTTAACTTGATGTGCTGTCGAGTGTACTACGGTCAATAAAAACAATATTTGCCGTGCTAACACGATGAAATGGAACAACGGCAAAAATAAATTACGACAGTACCATTAAGTAATGGTACTGTCTAATGGTACCACGGGTAAAGGAAGGAAAATATCACATTCCCGCGGGATAACGTCGTGTATACCACGCGGGCGAAGCCGCGGGCGGGAAGCTAGTTATTAAACGATCTTATTTATCTATACTAATTATAAAGAGGAAAGATTTGATTGTTTGTTTGTTTGCATCGAATAGGCTCCGAAAATACTGGACCGATTTAGAAAATTCTTTCACCATTACAAAGCTACATTCCTCCCGAGTGACCTAGGCTATATTTTATCTCGATATTACCACGGGAACGGGTACCACGCGGCTGAAACCGCGAGGATCCGCTAGTCAAGTAATATAAATTATATCACTAAACTTGAACCGTGTTATAATTATATTCCTAGTTAGATGGTAATGAATCGATTTTATATAACTAGGTATATTACGGCTTTATCTATCTTAATATAAAATATAAATATAAATATTAATGCGACATAAATAAAAACATAATTGGAAAAATTGTTATTAAAATATAATCAATTATAATTATGTTAAAATCATTTACAATTTCAATAATATGCAATTTATATATGACGGTACTTTGCAAATGATGCGAAATTTAGAAAAGTAATTTGTTTATTAGTTGCAATTTCATTTGCTAATCATGATTGCTATTCATTCACTTAAGAATTTGAACTGCATTAGTACAATCGTTAGTTTTTTACTGTTAAAGTAGCGGCCAAAACCTATTATATTATTATTTTAATATTAACCAAACAATATTGTAAAGGCCGGTAAATCAATTTGGCGAAGATTTTTATTTATAACCTTTTAACGTAACATAGTGACAAAAACATTTTAGTAATACTCAATACTGTACCTAAGTACTTACTTATGTACTCATCATATAATTTAATTTATTCCGCCTTTTGAGGTACGGAATCTGAAATAACGAAAAAATTAAAATAATTTTAAACGCAATTTAAAGCCACATTGGTTACTAAACAAATTGCAATGAATCTAGATTTTTAATATCAAAATCCATCCATACTAATATTATAAATGTGAAAGTGTGTTTGTTTGTTTGTTTGTTTGTTTGTTTGTTTGTCCGTCTTTCACGTCAAAACGGAGCAACAGATTGACTCGATTTTTGGTATGGGGATAGTTTGGAAGCTGGAGAGTAATATAGGCTACTTTTTATTCCGGAAAATTATAAAATAAAAATGATTATTTTGTATAGAAAATCGCTAAGCTGTCGTACTATACAAAACTGTCATTTCTTCCATAGCCGCTACCAAAGAGGTATGTCAAAGAGTATTGTAATCACTGACGTTTTAGCCGCTTTGGATTACCTACTTTTTAATAAGTGACATTTGTTGCAGGCAGTGTATAAAACTTCTTCGCGATCATTTATTTTCATCTTTCTATCTATAATAGATGTTGGTGATACGAAGTTTACCTGGTCCACTATAATTAATATGGCAAAACAACGTTTGCCGGGTCAGCTAGTACTTACATATATTTGCCGCAACTAGAAGTTCAATTAACATAATAAATCTATAAAAACTTAGGAATTAAATATCTATCAACCTATTTTCTTAACTAAATTTTGGCATAATATTTTCATTCCAGAACAACTGGTTTATATCTGAAAACTCTTTGGATTCTGTTCCCTAACTACCGATAAAATTTAATTTAGCGATTTGCCCTTCTTTTCTGACGGTTATATTCAAAAAGTCGTCATGCCCCACGTTAAATTGTACATATTTCATGCCCTAATTAATTTATTTATCATTTTAAATATGTGTCTTTTATACTAATTAAATGATTCTTAGTCAAAATATACCATGGTTGCATATTAAGATTATAATTTAAAAGTTTGCGTTTAATTATTCTAAGTACAAGGTTTCCTGCGTCGTTGCTTGCAAAAACTATGTTGCTATAGGAAATAATAGTTTGGATTCCAAATTTATTTATTTCACAGCAAAGATAACGCAAGTCACACAATCCGCCAGTTGCAGAAACCTCCATTAAAGTTAATGCTCATTAAATCTATTGCTGTCACTTTTTAGTTGTCAACAAAATAAGTGACAGCAATAGGTTTAATGAAGCATTAACTTTAATGGAGCTTTCTGCAACTGGCGGAATGATAAATAAAAGCATGTACTATGCGATTATTATAAGAATAGGATAGGGGCGCCGCCATGTTGTGACGTCAAGCTGTCAAAGTGCTGTCAAACTAACTTCACTTCACTTCAGTATGGTGTGCAAAAATAGTAGATTGTACAACAAGTGCATAAAACGTACC
Source organism: Crambus lathoniellus (assembly GCA_949710035.1). Classification (NCBI taxonomy): domain Eukaryota; kingdom Metazoa; phylum Arthropoda; class Insecta; order Lepidoptera; family Crambidae; genus Crambus; species Crambus lathoniellus. Next base: position 3,338,057 of record OX453298.1, read on the forward strand.
ATTTTACCCGAGACGTATATATCCACCCGAGCCGTAGGCGAAGATGGATAGTCAATTCGAGGGTAAAATGGGTTTTATGTACGAGTTGTATACTCTGCTTTTCACTTAGAGTGTGAGGAAAATAAATAACAATATTGCAAAAAAGAAAAAATAAAGACTTCGCCATATTGGCGGGAAGACTTTCTTTTTTTTTATACGTGGCAGTGGCAGCACATTGACTTTAGCATAGATCGTAGTCCATAATGCTCTTGAAATACTTATTTCTTAGAAAACTCATTAATTTTGCCTAGTTTTATTATTTTGTAATTTAACATGGATGATCTAACTACAAAATTGAAGAAACAGAATGAAATTGACAAGTTTATATCACGAAGTTTAATTGCGTGTATGACTGTTTACCTGACGACCTTTGTCTTAGAGTCTGAGACTTAGACGAAGATTTTACTTTATGCACTAGAGCATAAAAAGCGATTTTATGCAGCCTGTACCCAACATAAACACGAACTTTACGAGCATGAGAAGTGAAAAAGAAATTTTTCGTGAATCAGGGGGCTGATCATGTCATTGACGTCGTGCAAACCAAAACATATGAATAATTTGCAGATAAATACATATCATTAACTTGATTTTTTCGGAAAGTATAGGACTCATGAAAGTATGCTTTTACGAAAATGATCAGGTTATTTGAATCTCAATCAAATTAAAATTTTGCGATATTTAACTGAAACCATTTTTTTGTACATTGTTCTGCGGGGTACTTTAATACTAATGCTTCAATAACACAGAATAAATTGAATTTTAATTCTATTTACTGGTTTAAGTATTTAAATGAAACAGGAATTCAAGTTATGAAAATAATTTAATAATCAACTTTACAATAAAATTGGTAAATTGGGAGTCTAGTGAAAAATTGTATTGGTCTATCATGGTAAAAGAATTAGCCAGCTAGATTCTGCACGTTGATTGACATTGTTACCAGGGTGCGCCGGGTATTGGTATCACGGGGAACGATTCAATCAAGCCACTTGAGGAGGCGCCTTTCGTGAATCCGCCAATTGTAAATCAAACACATTACCTATGCTTGCTAATGCTATTCCACCTCTTCTATTCCACTCATTTGAGAATCATCGTCCCGCTGGTCTGAGCTGCTACTGCAGCTGCTACTTACTGCTACAAAGACATTGAAGACTTTTCCTTCTGACATTGCAAAGTACTGTAGAAATATGTTCTAATATTTTATCAAAGCTTTGAACAAATACTCAAATACCCGTGCTACACATGTGTCCAAACATTTGTTCAAATGTTTGTGCTATGTCTGGCGCCGAAAGGAAGGGCATGAGTAGTAAAATTGTGTACGAAGAAAAAGGGAAGTAGGTGGATATAAAAAATAAAAAACTTCGTTTTGAACGTGGCAATACCCAAACCACCATCTGCCAAAATAAAAAAAAACTATTTTCATTTTGTTTTGCACTTTCTTGCGAACTGTACCTTTTCAGAGTGAAGTTTGTCAACAACCCGTCCTATTCTTATAATAATCGCATAGTAAGTAATGTAGCAATTTCTACGAGTTTTAAAATCGTAGCATTCGTAGCAATCTCGTAGCAAAAGAAGTTTCTGTTCAAAACTATTTTTTTCTTTTCTTTTTCTCATGTTTTCAAATCTTTCATAATTGTTTTCTGAAGTAATATTTAGTGTTGATAATACTTTTAAGTAGAAAACTAAAAGCTACGTATAGCGCAACTGAAACGTGTTGAAAAAGTCTCATATTAGGTTTCTTGAAAAATAACATTGACAGTTCCCATGGTAATATCGAGTTGTATCACCGTATAAGTATCCAATATCGCATGACCTTATTTACCTATACGTTACCGTGATCTATAGAAAGCCGCGGTATATCACGTTGCGCGCGCGCCGTTAAACATTCGCGGTCTTGTCACTCACCACGGCATCGACAGGCCAGGGGCGTTCGCCACACAGATACGACAGAGTTACGACGGCATTAAATAGTCTTTAGTCTTTTTTATTTTCAAATAAGGTTTACATTATACATAGTTGGATTCCCCTGTTAAGCTAGGCCTGTGTACCACGGGGCACCACTCTTCCCTGCTTAAATAAATGTTATAATGATACAGTCTAACAATTCTTTAAATAAAGACTTAAGTACTTACTCTAAGCATGCATGAGTGCGTGTGTGTGCCTGTGTGTCAGAGAGAAAGTGTGAATGTGTGGGTGTGTATGTGTGTGTGTGGCAATAACAGTTATGTTATGAATTATGATTATGACGCAGACAGTAGAAATAAATCTTAGAAAGTGGATTGATAAGTAATTATCTTATACTTAATGGTTTGTTTTTGAATGTTTATTTCTTAGTATTGATTTTCCTGTTTATTTTTTCCTGAGTGCTGGAAGTTTTTCCTTTGTTTTGATGTTTGTTTTCTGAATTTAGTTCGTGCGAAAGTTATCGATTCGTGCCTTTTTACAAGAGTTTATTAACTTGCCATGTTAGTTAGTTAGTATGTTAGTTAGTTAGTTAGTGGGGAACAAATCTTGCAAGCTTAATTTGACCCACTTCCCAGTGTCCGATGGAGCTGAAATTTTGTATTTTCAGGTTTGGTTCAGATGACAATACAATATTAAAGTACAGTCAGCAAAAAAGCTTGTCATAAAAATGAAATTTTTACTAAAAACTTATTTTTACTAAAAACTTATTATTATCATCTCATATATTTGGCCTTGTCTTTCTCCTTGGCTTAAATGAAATTTTAACAACAATGATTTTAGTATACAGTTTCTTAATATTGCAAAAATCATATTAAGGGCACGTACCTCCAAATTATCGAAATCAACCTATTTTTCATTCAAAAGTAAACAATCAAATATTCTTTATTATGAGCAGAAAAAAATATAAAGTTGAAGTTTGATAAACGATCTTGATTATTTTGTGGCTAGAAACACGATATTCGTATCGTAAATCGACAATAAAAAATTTCAAAAACAAAGAAAATTTTATTTAAATTTTTACTTTTAGAGCAGTCGCCCGGATAGCGAAAGGTCGTGGGTTCGAGTCCCATCGGAGCTGGTTGTGAGACGGGTCGATTTTTTCTAAATACTTTATTTTCCATTTTTCAAAGAAAATTTTCATTATTTTTATATTTTTTTGGTTTTATACTTAGATTATTAATCTCTAATTCACGAGTAATATATAGAAAAATAGGTAATGACATATTGTAGACTATTCTCAGGCTCCTTTTTCAAAAAGTGAATTTATGCTCGAAATAACAACAAAAACATTGGAAAAATGAAAAAGTGAGGTTATTTTCATTACTCTTCACACGTAAGAAAAAAGATAAAGACAGAGTTTTTGGAAGATCCTGCCCTTAAGATTTTTGCTAGATATGTGCCCATACCACAACATAGTTTTGTTGTTTTTTTGGTATTTGTGAGAATACTTTGTTTTGCCACTATTGCGACACGACGACATGTCGCACGTCTGCGGCGTTAGGGCCGCCATAGCGGTCGGTGGTGCGTGGTGGAAACCCGACACCCTGTATAGCCTTACCGCGACCGTTCGCGGTTGCAGCAGTTGTGCAATCATCGATCCACTCCACTCATGCAGTATTCCCGCATTCTTTGACAAAAGAACAGTTATTAATTTACAAAACTAAAAAAAGAGTTAACGTTTCGACGCCGACCCGGCCGAATGGGGTCACACAACAATGGAAAATCTCTGTCTCATTTTCCCGGGCTTGAAGGATTAAAAATTGTTTGGATATTTTCGGTTTCTATTTCTATTGCCGTCGCCGCACACGACAAATGCACGTCGCAAGCCGCCACTTGCTGCTGGAATAAGAAACAGTGACGACTATATACAGGGTGTTAGCGGCACCATTGCAAAAACTTTAACTATGGCTTCAGGCCATCATGCCAAAAATATTTCAACTTATACAAAATGTCCCGATTAGTTGCTAAATTTGTATGAAAAGACGAAATATTTTTTTCATTTCCGAAATAAATTCTTGCTGTATGTTGTTCAGCATGATGGTTTGAAGCCATGGTTAAAGTTTTTGCAACGGTGTTAACACCCTGTATAAATATAAAAAAATATTTTTATAAAAAAATAAAACCGCCTTCAAAAAAATCACATCAAAAAAGTAAGAAATAATTCCTCACCAAATAAATAACGTAAGTACTTTGGAGTACATACAGACGAATAGAGAACCTCCTCCTTTTTGATTTAGAAGTCGGTTAAAAACTACAGTAAATTGGTCGGTTTGCAGCGTTTATGTGCGGCGACGCTTAGTTCTACTGAAAACAGTGGAAGTACTGAACCAATTTAAAAAATTCTCTCACCCCTAGAAAGCTGCATTATTCCTGGGTGACATTGGCTATACTTTATCCCGATATTATATTTCCTACACACACACACCGAAATACACAAACCCACTTTCACATTGATAATATTAGTATGGAGGTTCGTTTACTAATAGTAATTTAGTGTACTAAGACCATATTACCATGTTTTTTAGCAAATAAAGCTTTATGATTATGATTATGATTATGATTTAGTAGTAATAGCTACCTACCTTCTGCGCCAGAGGTCTCGGGTTCGATTCCCGAACAAGACAAATATTTGTGTGCATGAACATGTCTATTTGTCTTGGTCTGGGTGTTTTATATGTATATTAAGTATGTATTTACAAACAAAAAGTATTTCAGGAATATATTTATCCGTTGTCAAGTTCGCATAGACACAGTTTCTTATGAAATTTACTATGGGCTTAGATAATTGGTGTGATTGTGAGAAAATATTTATTTATTTATTTATATTTATTTATTTGTCGAAGATTGTAACAATATAACTTTTATCTGGATTTCATTAGCTTCTTACTATCTGTGTTTATTTCCATAGTCTCTCTCTTAGATCTTCTAGAATTAGAAGTAAGTTAGTATACCTACCAATCAATCTACAAACGATTATGTTGTTTACGCAAAGTTAAAATTATTTGCTCAGTTAATGCGTCCCTAGAGAACCGCAAACTTCAGAAAACGAAATTTCACCGTTCCAATATTAGTAAGGCGAGAGGCATTTTTTTATATATTTCTATTGTTATTGTATGACAGTCGCTGTAACCTTGAATGAAACCTTTCCGTCTAGTTGGAAGACATTTCGTAAGTAGAGTGCTGTTCGTCACGGCCCGCGAGCAAATTAGGTAGGCGCTTATTTATAAAGAAATATAAACGTTATCTCTAATTTACAGTTCGAATGAGAAAAATAAATAACATAGCAAACATCTGTAGTAATTATATCATTATTAAAATAAAGGAAAATATAGAAAGTAAAGTATACGTCAGTTGGTTGTATTAAATAAAAAACAAAGTCAAAAACTCTTATTCAAATAAGTAGATTTAAGAAATGAATACTTGAATCGTCCAACATTTTTTCCGACGTAAACGAGAACTAATAAATTGATCCAGAAAACATACAAAGTTAGCACCTAAAATACTGAAATCTAAGTAGATAAGTGTACAATTCAAGATTTTTTGGGTGCTAACTTAGTGTTTCGAGGATTATGTTAGATTATTTTGGTGAACAATTAATTACAACCCATATAAAATACCAATGTTTTACGTTGTCGAAATGACTGATTTCACTAAATTATCTTTTTAACTAGTCCAAATAACTTGTTAATACTTATTTACACCTTGTTCTATAGATAAAAAATGTGGTGGAAGAGATAACAGGAAAGTTATGAAACGGTGTGGATTTAACTGAATACTTATACTTAAACTCCAATATGTTAAGGAGTGCATATTATGACAAATACTTGTCTGTTATCAGGTGCCCGATAAGAATGTTTGCTCCACTCCAAGTCCGAGCATAAATAGCCAGTCATCGGACCGAAGCGATATAGTCTACTCTCTCTGGTTGCCCGCGCGCTATTGCCAAAGCCATTTGCGAAATAAAGTAAAAAAAAAGGAAGTTTAAATAAATCTGTGAAGTTTACAACAAAAAGTTTGGCCACATTTAAACTGAAAGGAGGATGTGCGCAGGACGTTGAGTTCTAGTGCGATGTGGGACGTTTCCGTCGAGAATATTCCAGATAGTCTACGTGATTTGTTGCATTGGACTTACTTTTGTGTTTCTTGACAAATCTGGAGTTAGTTCCTGTTGAAGATGTCGCCGAAACCGAAGCCGAATCCGGGCGTGAGTGATTTTATGTCGCGCGTACTTTCAGGCAAAAAGGTTGTTTACTTTAGCCTTTTGAAAAGTTTTTATTTTTAATATATTTTTTAAAATTTGGTTTAAGAACTCCTTTCACATCTTTTGCATGTGCATTATGCTTTATTTTAAAAAGCATGTAGGTATTCTCTGTAAACATCACCTAGAATGTGAGCCAGGTAAGTCTGGGCGCGGTCGTAATCGAATACTAATCATTTTTAACTTTAGTATAAAAAAATAATAAATTGAAACTAGCGCCAAAGAGTTATCTGACAAGCACTCTAGCTTCTTTTTATTTGCCGTTGTCAGGGCGTACTCATAAACCTAGATGCCATGTGGTTTAAATTATATAGGTGTAGGTATGTAGTAGCCACTGTAGCCATGTTATCTTGAGGATGTGCAATCGTTGCGACTGATTGACATCAATTTATTGTTAATCGTCTCATTTGATCTATCGTCCTGCAATGCAATCTTGTATGTACTTTGTTGCATCTTCGACTGCTTACTTCTAAAAATGTAAGCCTTAATTATTGAGAATGTTAAAACAGCATGTGATTAAAAATAAAAACATCCTGTTTTGAATAAATCTTGTAATAGCGGATTCGGCACTTTTTTTTTATTCTTACTAACGATTTTAAATATATATATTAAAACATATTCAAAACAGGGTGATTTTGTTTTTTAATCTGTACCTTACGTTTTATTTAGATTTGTCTGTTAATTTAGATTTTAGTTAGTAAATTTATAAAATCTTTAGTAAGTGTGGCAAAACGTGTATAGCAACTATTTAAATAAAAAAAATACAAAATCACTATTACAAGATTTCCCTAGGAGTTCAACTTTATATCACCAATATTTTTTCGTGATTCATCAAATAGGTTTTAGGTAATTTACTTATAAAAGCTGGTATATACCATAAACTTATTTATACTAGGGGTGTATGTATACCTACTTAATGTTGATACGATTAAGATTTAATTAATACATTTTGAGTAAACACTCGGAAGCAATGCATATTCTGTTAAATATTTTGGAAAAATATAATACTTTCATACTAGTCTTCCGCCCGCGGCTTCGCCCGCGTAGACTACCTACATCGTTAAAAAGTAGCCTATGTTACCATAGCTCCAAGAATATGCCTATGTAGATATAGTCCCCAAACCCAATCACTTCGAACCGTTGCTCCGTTTTGTCGTGAAAGACGGACAAACAAACAAACACACTTCTACATTTATAATACAGCAGGGTAGGTACCTACCTATTATGTAAGTAATAAAAATAATGAGTAGGTAAGCAATGTTTAGTTATGAGAGAGCCGCCGATTTCAGTATTATATCTCTATCATATTTGTTTTACCTTTTTCTTGTGATTTGTAGTTAATGTTCTATATAAACTGGGCCCTGTTTAACCATTTTTACAAGTCTACAATTATGTAAGAAAGCTACAAATTTGTAGACTTGTAATACAAATGCTGTTTAACCAACATTACAAATATGTAAGAATTCTACAACTAAAAATCTTACATATTTGTAAAGTTTAATGCTGTTTAACCAACGTCTACAATTGTAGAAAACGCCTGTAGATTACAATTTACATATTTGTATTTACATATTTTTAGTTGTAAAATACAATTTACAAGTTGTAAACTTTTGAAGATGGTAGATTAAAAACAATAGAATTTTAATCATCATCAGCCATTATAAGTCCCGTAAGTAATAACTGATGGGGTAAAGACCTTCCTTATGGATGGATATGGAGAATGGGCCATGACCCACCAAGCGGGCCCAAAGCGGATTGATGGGTATTAACGACGGCAAACGCAGCCGGGACTAACGGCTTAAAGTGTCTCCGAAGTACGGAGGAGCTTGAGATAATAAAATTTTGGTCACCCATCCCGTGACCAACCATAGCGAAAGTTGCTTAACTTCAACGATTGTAGGCCGAATGCGTTTACCACTGCGCCACTCGCTACTCTGTTTTGTTTTCTAATGTAAATATTTATTTAAAATTTTGTTTGAAGAGTACTTTAGGTAAGTACCTACTGCTGTTTTAACTAAAAAGAAAGTCATGGAAAACTTTAATAATAATACAATTCTTTCACTACTAGTGGCTAGAAGCATTTTTATGTGAATAACAATTTTATTTCTTTACTTATTCGGCTGGTGCAAACAATTGTAAAGTTCTGACACAGGGTGAGTCCGCCTGTAGAAATCGTGCTACAATTTACATATTTGTAGACTTGTAATTACAATTCTTCGTTTAACGAAACGGTTTTTCTTACAAATTTGTAAATTGTCACCTGTAACTTGTAAATGTTGGTTAAACAGAAATATGTAGAATTGTATCTACAATTTACAAATTTGTAAATTTTCCACCATGGTAAACTTGTAACTTGTAAATGTTGGTTAAACAGAAACTTGTAGACTTGTAGCCTGTAAATACAATTTACAATTTGTAAATTGTATTTTTGGTTAAACAGGCCACTGGCCTTATTCTTTTTTTCTCACACTCCAATACAAAAGAAGGAAGCCCTTATAAAATAACTATAAATTACAATCACTTTCAACAGATAACAAATTGTGAACATAACCGTCGTTTATACTGTTATGCCTGGCTACGAACATATAGGCCCATATAAAAAAAATAAAAAGTATAATATTAAACCGTGGATTACGCCAGGTTTAATACGTTGTATGAAAAATAGAGATAAATTGCATATGAAAGCGAAAGCCAATCCAAATAATTTTGTGTTACAGATAACATATAAGCGATACAGGAACTTTTGCAATAGTCTTGTTAAAAAGGTTAAAATAAAATACGAGAAAGAGTTACTAGAGGAAGCAGGAACAAACACCAAAAAAGTCTGGAAACAAATTAAAAATATAACGTTCTCATCCAAAAACCATGAGTCATCTTCGAGTTTGTTACAATCGCATGGCTCACAGATGGAATCTGCTAATTACGTGAATAGCTTTTTTGTAAACGTTGGTAAGTGTCTGGCAGAAAAAGTACAGGGTAACCCTATTTCACACCATCAAACCACTATTATCCGTAATAATAACATGCCATCTTTTGCATTGTTAGACACTGACGAAACTGAAATTGAAACTATAATAATGAGTTTAAGAGATGACTGTGCTGTTGGTTGGGATAGTATCCCGACTAAAATAATAAAACAATTTAGACATATTTTAATACCTCCTCTGACATGCATTTTCCAAAAATGTCTGGCAGCGGGTACTTTCCCTAACTGCCTAAAAAAAGCTATTATTGTTCCTATTTACAAATCAGGTGATAAAAAAGAAGCTACAAATTACAGGCCTATATCTTTGTTACCAGTGCTATCAAAAATACTGGAAAAAATTATAAATACTAGACTTATCAACTTTTTGGAGAAAAAATCGCTTCTTTCGAATGCTCAATTTGGTTTTCGGCCCAAGTTATCAACAGCTGATGCTGTACATAAATTAACAAATATTGTCGTTGAAAATCTAGACAAACGCAAGCACACGATAAGTATTTTCCTTGACCTTGCAAAGGCTTTTGACTCAGTTTCCATACCGATCTTGTTGCGCAAGCTTGAACACATAGGAATAAGAGGTACCCAGCTAAAATTATTTACAAGCTACCTAGAAAATCGAACCCAATGTGTAAGGGTGGGTAATGTGATCAGCAAGGAGCAGGAAAATACTTGTTTTGGAGTGCCCCAAGGGAGCATATTAGGATCTACCTTATTTTTGATCTACATTAATGACCTATGCAATTTAAATTTAGATCATGGCACCATCATAACATATGCTGATGACACAGCTCTTCTCTTTTCGGCGGATTCCGAAAAAGAAGTAATCAAGCAGGCACAACATGGCTTTAATGTGGTTAACAAATGGCTTCAAGCTAATTTACTAACACTTAATGCTGAAAAGACCAAGTGCTTAAAGTTTTCCATTCGCAAATCCACCCTTACATCAAATGATATAAAACTACGTGCTCATTTCTGTAACACCCCATGTGATAATATATGTGTTTGCCCACAGATTAATTTTACCGATAAAATAAAATATCTAGGAGTATTACTAGATGACACACTTTAGTTTAAACACCACATAGAAACTTTAAATAATCGAATCCGTAAGATGATATTTATATTTAAAAAAATTCGCCATATTGCTGACGAGTCTTTAATCAGACAGGTCTACTTTGCACTTTGCGAGTCCCTGCTAACTTACTGTATTACTACGTGGGGTGGAGCTGGTAAAACTTTATTATTGACCACTGAGAGAGCTCAAAGAGCGATACTTAAAGTGTCCACATTTCGGCCATTCCTATTTTCCACAACGCTTCTCTATAAAAATTGTAAGGTTTTAACAGTTAGACAACTATTCATATTGAGCACTATACTAAAACAGCACGCATCCCTTCCATACAGCACTGAAATAATAAACAAGAGGCGGAAAGATAAAGTTGCTACACTACAGAGTGGAATTAAATTTACCTTTTCGACCAAATTTTACTTTTATCTCGGACCGCTACTATACAATAGATTAAATGCCCAAGTAAACATCTATTCATTATGCCTGCAAAACTGCAAAAAAGTAATAAAAGACACTCTGCAAAAGATGACGTATGACGATACAGAGGAGTTACTTGTTGTGCTAAAGTAACATTATAATATAAGTAGATTGTAGATAATTATAATTAATATTGTTTTGTTATTACTAAAAGAGTGCAGCTTAAATATCAAATATATACTAAAAATACTTACATAAGAATTGTTTTTATATCTAAGGTTTTATTTACCGATTTGTATATTTTAAGACTTTATTTAGCCTGAAACACAGGGCCACCTAGTTCAGGTATAAGAATAAATTTATATTCCTTACTCTATTTTTCTCTTAATGTTTTAAATTGTGCCTACCTAGTAGATAATTAATACACGTATGCGTTGTTTGTTTATGTTTACTAACATAGAATTTAAGAAGAGACTGACCTAATTAATTCGTTATGTATGCAAAAAATTGTAAATGAATAAATGATTTTATTATTATTATTATTATATAAAAAGTTACTATATGGTTATGCCGCAGCAAAGAATATAAGTAATATCACTCGCGGTTATCGTGTATCGGTATATCGGTTTCACTCGCGTGGTTCCCGTTCCCGTAGGAATATCGGGATAAAGAGTAGCCTAAGTTACTCCTTATTATATCAGCTACCTGCCAGTGAAAGTCCCGTCAAAATCGGTCCAGCCGTTTTAGAGATTAGCCGGAACAAACAGACAGACAGACAGACAAAAACTGTAAAATATGTTATTTTGGTATATGGACCGTATATATAAATCATATGCATGTAGTAAAAGCGGCAAAATATTTTAATATTACAAACAGACAATCCATTTTTATTTATTTGTATGTATATAATGTATAGATGTGAGTGTCACACTTTTAAAGCGATTTCAAATTTAATTTTAATTTTTATTAATTCAAAATGTTTTCCGTCAGTGCCTTACGATAAAGACTACAAGCCGTAAACAACGTTTTTCAGAATCGCCGTAAAATTTTTAAAGAAAAGTTTTTTTCTCAGTAAAAATGAAAATGAATAATTTAGGCTGATACAGCACATGTCAACTTCAAAGAAGCTACGCCATCGGTTCGCAAACCCTACGGCGAGAGACCTTGGAGAAGAACCGGCAAAAAGCTGGTCAAGGTTAAGTTTTTCCTCCCTGTTTTATTTCATACAGAGTCGAAAGTGAAAAATGACCTTAAAATAGTACAATGGGTCAGTTTTTATCACAATTAAATAATAAATTATAATAAATACAATTAGGTGTGTGAACTAGATCATAGCAGTAAGTACCTAAACAATTTTCAATTACCTAAAAACTCTAATGAGTATACAATGCAGAAAATGTATTGTTTACGAAATCTACTATGCACTGCAAATTGCATCATACAGAAAGCTTCAATATAATAATGAAAAGAAAATAAAAAAAAATAAAATAAAAGAATAAAATGCCACTTTAAGATAAGTAGATAAGAGCAGAAGCAGACCCATTTCCACTTCACCCGGTCACGAGCATGACACATGAACCAGCCATCGCACATAGGGGTATTTGAAGGTAAAAGCTGGCCAAAAATATTTTTTGTCTCTAAATGGGTCCATAGGTGTCAATCAACACAAATTTAATGTATTTCATTTATTTCGTCACACATCATAAAAAAAAACAAAAATTAAAACAAAATTAAAATTTATTAAAAAAATCGTTTAAATTTCGACGTCACCATTAAGTCCGTGTGTGTTTCTGAATCAGAATAAATATTTGGCGTGACACCAAATAGTCCTGAAAGAAAATAAAGTAAAAAAAATATATAATTTGCATTTTTTTCTCAACTTTCCCTACCTACTAAAAAAAATTATGAAAAATACATCCGCGGTATTCCGCGGCAACTTTTGCATTGAGCGTATTACTGGATCTGTCTTCTTCAATTATATGTATATTTCATTGCATAGCAAAGCTTAGAAGTTAACTAAACCTCTTAAAGATCATAATGAAAACGCCTAAATTTAGATATTTTCTATAACCTTTTGTTCTTTATAATAAATACTAAAACTCAAAGTAGTTTTAACTAGAAACGGTTAAAAATGCATCTACATACCTGGTTTTGACTGATCCATCACAATTTCTTTTTATGCAGTTTCAAAACAAAAAAATATAATAAGTATTGTGAGATGATACTAGGAGAATATGGAATAATCACACGCAGACTTCAATCGAACGGTAACTTCCGACTGATACCAAAGGGCGGCGCGTGAGTCGAGTCAAATACAATGGATGTCACATGATGCACGATACAATTAGCTATATAAGCCAGCAAATTGTTTTTCAATATCAACGATTACGCGAAAATGATTTTTGGCCAGCTTTTAGGGTCAAATACCCGTTAGTGCATCGTGCATCGCTTCGCTCAACCATATTTTTGGGAACATAACGACCTGTCACACGTCACCACCGCAGAAATGTTTTTAGTTAGCAGTAGACTTTTCTTAGCGAATGCATTGGTCCTAATTACTCCACTATTTCTTATCTTACAACTTTTAAGTTTAATTTTTGTCCATGCTATATAAATTTTAATACGAAAAATTGTGAAAAACGAAATATATGTAGCTTACTTCATCTACTACATATACTTCAAAGTAAGCTACATATATTTCGTTTTTCACAATGGTTAGGGACTTCCGCTAAGTGACGCCTGATTCAATCAAATACTTAATACGAAATCGCAATGTCACAAAAGTACTAGGTCCAATCCTTCTTAAGTAAAAAACATCAACGCAATCTGTCTTAATTCCAGTAAGCTAAAGTCCCATTTCCATTTCAGTCGAACTCATCCCCCAGCGGGGAACGTCGGGAGCACCTTTACAAGATCCTGGTCATCGGCGAGCTGGGCACCGGAAAGACCTCCATCATCAAGCGTTACGTGCACCAGTTCTTCAGCCAGCACTACAGAGCCACTATAGGAGTCGACTTCGCCCTTAAAGTGCTGAATTGGGACGCGAACACTATTATCAGACTACAGCTATGGGACATTGCAGGTATGACCACTCCACTAGGAACCCACTGCTATCCAACCGCGCCCGGGGAGCAAACATAGCGGGTTTTTTTTTAACTGGTAGGACCTCTCGCTTCGGTAGGCGGTGAACACCGAACTCACTGTAAGTCGGTCGTCCAAACCTGCACTGGTCTGTTTGCTGCTTGTACTCTGCTGGTTACCAGGGGTCTGGGCACCGGCAAGACCTCCATAATCTAGCGCTACGAGCACCAGTCCCTCACAAGAACTTCGCGAACACTATCATCAGATTACAGCTATGGGATATTGCCGGTTGGAAATGAATCTATCTTCTCGTTAATCGTACCTTCCTGTCTTAGAGGATCTGGGCTTTAAAGAAGACCTCCATCATCAATGGTCGACTATGCGCTTAACCAACACTATCAGCAGGACACAGCTTTTGGATATTGCAGATATGAACCGATCCGTTTGTCCCCTCCCCCCCCTCGTATGCCCTAGGATAATAGAGGTCAGTGATTGTACCAAAGCCATCTTCTATCTCACTCGTTGCGGAGCGCAAGCAGCCGAGAAATAATAGCGGGCCATGATTGTACTCAAATAAATTCCATAGACTAAAATATATTTTACTTCAAAAAGAATAACAAACATATGAGGTAATTTAATCTCTAATAAAATTTTCCCTGCGATCTTCCGGATTTTCCCGAACAAATGACAATTTACGTCATACGATAATTTTACGTGGTGTTATTAATAATCGATTTTCGTAGTTATTAATTGATTTTCATTGACAAAAGCTATGGATACCAGGGACGACAGTGGTGCTGCAATGATTAGAGTATTTGGATTAGTTATGATAGTATATCTGATGTGTTTCTTCATGATGTTGTTCATGCTAGACTAGCCTGTAATCGCAACTCAATGAGTTCCTATCAAGCTCCTATATATCCCAACTACTATAAATTCTCACCTTCTTTGATGCTTCCTTGCCAATTATGTATGTAAGTTAGTTTACAAGACTTATATATTTCAACAGTTATAATTTCTCACCATGATTAGTCTGCCTCTGTAATAGTACTTATCAATTATTGTTTAAAGTAAGTGTTATGACAATGGCTATAAGATATTATGTATGATGTATGGCCTATTCTTTCAATTTTACGACTTTGTCTCGCTGCGCTGGTTCATCTCGTGAAAAGACTCCCAGAGAACCCCCCTTTGAGAACCGTTCTTATTATTGAAATTTTAATATATCTTACAGGCCAGGTTTATAAACACCTTTACTTGTAGTCATACTCATATATCCCAGTAATAGACTAGACCCCCTAATACTTCCTTTGTCCAATCAAATCTCATAGTCAAATGTCCACCAGGTCAAGAACGTTTCGGCAACATGACTCGCGTGTACTACAAGGAGGCAGTGGGAGCGTTCATCGTGTTCGACGTGTCGCGCGCTGCCACTTTCGACGCCGTCGTCAAGTGGAAGAACGACCTCGACACGAAGGTCCAGCTGCCAGACGGCTCGCCGATACCCTGCATACTGCTGGCGAATAAGGTAAGATATTGTTTGTGAATCGGTCCCTTGGTGAGCACTACAAGGATATGCGTATGGTGCTGGCTTTAAAAGTGCAGCGACTTTTGGTGCCGTTGTCAAGAAGTTGTCACGACCTCACCACGAAGGACCAGCTGCCAGACGGTTCCCCGATACCCTGCATACTGCTGGCGAATAAGGTATGATATTTTTTGTGAACCGGTCCCTTGGTAGGTAAGCACTACAAGGATATGCGTATGCTCCTGGCTATAAAAGTGCGGCGTCTTTTGACGCCATTTTTAAGTAGAAGAACGACCTAACCACGAAAGCCCAGCCACCAGACGGTTCGCCGATACCCTGCATACTGCTGGCGAATAAGGTTAGATATTGTACCTTTGTGGTCCGATCTCTTTGTGAGCTCGACACGAAGGTCCAGCTGCCAGACGGCTGAAGAAGAATTCGGACCGTGTCTGGTTCTTAGAGTTTCTAAGGCTTATTTTCTAGATTGCCGAGAGAAGTTGTTAAATCAGAAACAATTATTATCAGGAACTTAAGAAGTTCTAGTCTTGTTATTGGGGTGTCGTTAGTTCTTGGGGTTCCATGTTGCATTCCTTAAATTGTAATGTTATCATGCTTGTCTATCCTCAGTGCAACCAGCAGAAGGAAGGCATAGTGAACACGCCGGTTAATATAGACAAGTATTGCCGAGAGAAGTTGTTAAATCAGAAACAATAAAATTTTCAGGAACTTAAGAAGTTCTTGTCTTGTTATTGGGCTGTCGTTAGTTCCTGGGGTTCCTTGTCTAGCTATTGGGGTTTCGTAATGTAAATGTAATCATGTTTATCTATCCTCAGTGCGACCAACAGAAGGAGGGCATAGTGAACACGCCGGCCAAGATGGACGAGTACTGCCGCGAGAAGGGTTTCGCGGGCTGGTTCGAGACCTCCGCCAAGGAGAACATTAACATCGAGGAGGCGGCGCGCTCGCTTGTTAATAAGGTCAGTTTGTTATCAACATTGGAAACAATAATTAAGTTTTCACGACCTTTTTTTATTTTTATCCACTACGGTGTGTAGCACTAAGCCTTCATCACACCTGATGTAAAGTGGTAAGGCTGAAGGTGGAAGCGCACTACTCCCGGAATCCTCAATCATTGAGGAACTGGCTATCTTATCTCTAACTGCCGGAACACAATAATGCTGAAAACATCATTGTTATGGCGTCAGACTTAGATAAGATGGTGGTAGCTAGCAAGGCGGACTAAGGACAAGTCCTACCACCAACCAAACCGAATACAATATGTACCCCCACTGGGAATCCAACTCAGGACCACAGAGGCGGTTAAAAAACCTTTGTGTACCAAACCAACTTTAACAAAAAGACCGGTCACGGTTTATCTGTGTGTAACATTTTATCTAAATCCGTTCAGCTGTTCTTGAGTTTTGTGCTCGGCTCCACATTTGCAGATTATTTTTTATTTAAATAGATACTTTTTGGTCATATTATCTGATCTTATTATAATTAATAACTAAAGTTAAGATACTTAGCTAGTTTATACACTTTTTTAAACCAATATAAAGAAAGAACCATATAAATAAGCATTAATCAAACAACAAGAACCATCGAATATTATGATGATAGATCGAGTCAAGATACCTAGTTTAAAACATAAATATAACAATATGCTAAGTTATTGCCCATTAATAGTCCAATACTAATAAAATGTCGTCAAATTAAACAGATATCCCAATTCTACCGAATTGCCTAATCTTGCTCAATCATCTGATCGGACCGGTTCCGGAGATTTTTTATGTTTTTCGGTATCGCCCCATTTCGACACTATCTCGATTCTATTAGGCGACATGGGAAACGAGTAAAGGGGTTTTTTATTTGTTTTTGTTTTTAGGTAAAACTACACATCTAAGTTTTGCTTTTTTAAATTAAGGAATTGAAACTGGCTTAGCTACACGGAATGTAGTCTTAAATAGGCCTACTATTTAATTAAGACTTGTATTTCAACTTTATCAAACATAGTTGATGCTCTCATTTCACCTTGAAACTAGACAACCTTAATTTCCTGGATACAACTTTAATTAGATATATTATGATCTTTGTTACTTAGTTAGTTATCATTATTCTATTAATATTTAATTCACTGCTCGGTGGTTATTGTCACAGTGCTTGTTTAGGTTGCGGAAATAAAATATATTTAATATCACTGGGACATACTGGGATAATGTTCTCTGGCCATTAAAAGAACATCAGATGTGTATTTTATTGTCTTGTCGGTTCTTCTAGTTACTTACATGTCGCAGGATTTGCGAACTGATCTCGTAGCTTCATTGACGTTCATACGTGTTGTTAAGTCAACCTAATATGAATAAACGAAATTGATCTTAATTTTTTGATTATGACCATATACTTCTAATAACGAAACATTTTCTATCTGTGTTTTAACAATGTTTCTTTTTCTCACCACAGATCCTGCTAAACGACAAACTGTTACAAAACTCGGATGCGAAGGACGCGGATGGTTTTTCACTCGAACACAAAATCGCCAACGGAGAGAACTCGCGCGCGAGCACTAGTAAATCTTGCGCCTGCTGACACCCCTAGCTACACGACAAGCTGGAATTACCAGCCCTTGATAAGCTAGCTGACGACTCAAGGATAAGACACATTGTAACACCAAGAGCGCTCGCTTTGTCGATGATAAAACTGATAAAGTAAGCAATTTAACAGACTACTCGGGGCCGGTTTTTCAATCATCAGCTCCCTAATACCTACACAACCATTCTACAGTGTATTCAGATTAGATTTGTATGCCATGTCAGTGACAATGCATTGATTCCGTAATGGCAGTAATACACGGTTCATTTTTGCCTTTCAATTTGGATGAAGCAACCAAATTGAACAATGTAAACGTGAATGTAAAAGTGAATCATTCAATATCAATGTGCGCCTGTATTTCTGCGCCTTTCAACCAAAGTGAATCAATTTGGTTGAACCGTGTTATATTACCATAATCGGAAATGTTTGCGAACAATTGTGAATAGTCCAACAGGTAAAACTTTAAGTATAAGACTGTTTAATTCGTAACCAACACAAAAATAAATGTGTCTCAATTTGTCGGCTTCAAGGATGATAGTTATCTAGGCATTGAACAATCGGCCCTTGAAGTAATATAAAGACAGAACAACAGAGCATCAAGTTATGCTATAAAAACCGCTCTTTTATACGTGAACAGAGTTTTCAAGACCAATATGTATAGCTTGATCTTCCGTCGATTATACCTAGTTGTTTTAAGCATTGTAGACGGATTGTTAGACGACCTTTTATTTCTAAAGTTGACTAATAACCCCAGTCAGATGCCAATAAATATGGTAGACAAACTTATAAGGACAATTTAATTCTAAGAAAGAATAGTACAGATACCAGGAACATTTCTTTTAATAATAACATAAATATTATGTACCTACATTAAAAGAACATTAGCTGATTAATTACGAAGGAAATTCCATAGTATGATGATATTGTTGGTAGTTTTTAATCAACATGTCCTTTACAATGTTAATGACTAATTTAATGATTTGTAATGTCTTTACCTAAGATAGAAATATGATTCAAAGGATAAAGCTGTTTAAATTTTTACATTTGTGTGTTATTATACAATGTATAAACAGGGTATATACATTTAAATAGTTTGATTCATAAAACTTTATGTGAAGCCTCTTAGATGCCAGAATAATACCTAGTAAGTAATAATAAATAACTATAGGAGAAGATTTCTAATATTTCCATTGTAATAGAAATCCCAGAAAAATACATTAAGTATTAATTTCGAACAAATCTGATGCCTTAAAACATTCATTTAAAGTAAACAACTATGACTACCTATAGTGGACCAAAAAGCAAAATTTATATTTAATATATAAAATATGTGTTTGGAACATTCCGAATTATTATTCAATCTATGTAACTCTCTATTTTATGTAGTTTTGTTATTATAATAATGTTTATGTTTTGTTTATCGAGCTATACTTGTTTATCTGTAGATACGTTATATGAAAGTACTACATTTTAATGAATATAAATAACCGTCTTTATAGATGTGAATAATTAAATTATCTAAATAGCAAACCGTGTAGAAATTTCGCCGCAAAAACTTCGAGAGAGATTTCGGTTTTCTAAGCCGCTGTTTGCTCTAGTTCACATTTCGTTTTTATAATTTGAATATTAAAATTAGTGAAAGTATCTTGTTTGTATATTACTTTGTTTTTCTATTTTGTTATGTTGAAGTTAGCTTCAAAAAGAAAACGATTGTGTGAAAAAATATTTTGTTTGAACAACTAAAATGCTCTTTTTTCATAAACTTATCAACTCTGACAAAGTATATTGTGTATTTTTTTGTAAAAAATTAAATAAGAGTCCTAAAATTTATGAAGAAGGCTATTTTCATTCCTATGGTTGAATTTATTATAGGTTTTAGGTACTTACTAAATACTGATGCAGAATTAATTTAAATACCATTGACATCATTAAAAAATTAATCCTAAAAAATTTGTTATTTGATTACTGTAGTACATAGTGATACAAGTATACTTAAGTCCATTCTTTATTTTGTTTAATAAGAATATTATCCTATGATTTAAGTTTCCCCTATTCAGTTGTTTTATTTATTGCTTTGCATTGTCGAATAAAGTGCGTTTTGTTTTGTATTAATAATAATAATATGGTTATTATTATATACGGTGATAAATAATAACACGGTATGTGGTGTGCCATCGGCTGCAGTCATAGATACGTACCTTGTAGTTATATTATTAGGTTTATCTACTTACTGAGCGCGTGAAAGTTGTACAATAAAATGTTTACTGACAGAAAGTTGTGTTTTTATTTTTGTATGTAATTCTTCACGAATTTATTTTCAAGACTTGGGTTACTATTTTAGGGCCTACGCTGCGTCAGACGGTATCACGTCACGACGCGTAGACGCGCGCGCGTAGTAAATTCAGCAAAATACAAAAGCACCGCGTGGTCCGCCTGTTCCATTAGTCCCTACCAACGTCCTCCCTGGTGGGTAAGAATGGTTTTTTTTTTCCACCTATGGTCGTCTCTTGTATTTTACTGAATTTACTACGTACGCCCTTAAACAGGCTATCATGAAAATCGAAGAGAGAGAGAAAAAGAAGTGTTAGCCATTGAGTTATAATGTACAGTCAGCGTCAAATTGATATAAGCGTCTAGAGTAGTCAAAAAGATCTGAAAAATAGAAAACCAATTTGATCTAGGCAGTTCAAATCATCATATTGTTGTAAGCGCGCAAGGTGTTTAAACGGGTATCTAGGCACTCATTGTTTCATATTTATATGAGCAGTCATAGTGTTCAAAATCATCTAAGCAAACAAAGCTCTCAAAATATCTGTGCAATATGGTGTTGTACATTATGCACAGATGTTTTGATAGCTTTGTTTGCTTACATAAATTTGAACACTCTGACTGCTTAAGTATATAAATATGTAACAATGAGTGTCTAGATATTTTGAACACCTTGCGCGCTTACAACAATATGATGATTCGAACTGCTTAGATCAAATTGCGTTTAAGTATGTTTTTCAGTTCTTTTTGACTACTCTAGACGCTTATATCAATTTGACGCTGACTGTACTAATGGTGTTAGCTCTGCTTGTATGGCAAACTACGTATCCACAGAACACGGAAAGATATTTTTTCTCGGGTATTACCCGTGGCCCCACCGTTTTGCCCCACTGGTGGGTCTACAGTTCAATTTATTTCCCCGTAGACCCACTACACTAAACATATGCCAAATATGTAATATATTAATTCTTTTTTGACTGTAGTGCCACCGCAACCGCAACGCCCCACTTGACATAAAATTTAATGAAAGCAAAAATATAAAAACTTACTTCATTCGTAATGGCGTCGACCATCGTAAAATGTGCAAATTGTAATATAGTGATCGACGAGCTTTTAGCCTTTATTCAAAATAAGGCGGACGTTATGGATGAAGAATCCCTTGTGCGTATTTGCTGCGACAGTTTCTCGGATGACGAAATTGTGGCTTCCAAACGGCTTTTATGTGATTCAGTTCCCGCTGCAAAGTGTGTTAGTCGTAGAAATAAGGGGAAAAATTCACGACATATAGACGACATAATTTGCCTTCTGAAGCAAACTGATCCTGAGCTAGTGCCTACCTTCGTGGCCCGCGATTTGCAAAAATTGCCACCGGTCACCTTCGATCATGTCGACGTGACTAAGCTGCTAAAGGACATAGTTTTAATGCAAGGACAGATAAAAGCAATACAAAAGGAATACGTGACGTCGAGTCAACTATTGGAGCTGAAAAATGAAATTGAAGCTTGTAAGAAACAGCCTATTTGTCCTGACTTCGTTAACACACGTATACGTGGCACGTATCGAAATGTTAACGTAAATTCTAAAGATTATAATAGCCCGTTGTCATTACATCATTCGGTTGAGACACTAACTAGCCCCCAAATGACACAAAAAATTTTTTCCCCAAATTGTGAGGGCTCACCGCAAATGCAGAAAACAAGCAGCCCGCGAGAAGTACCGTTAATTACGTGTCGCTCGCCCGAGTCGCAAAGTCTACGACTAGATAACCGAACTAGTGCTGTCCCTATTGCACCTACGGTTGATTCCGAGATAGTATCGGCAAATAATAATGACATCGCATCAAATGTGTTAACGAACCAAACTAGCTGCGAAACTGCTATCTCGAGAAAAACAATGGCCGAGACCGTACGAGCGAGTGCCGGTGAACAACAAAAACAAAAGTTGAATGATAGTTGGAATAAAGTTACTTATAATAACCGAAAGAATAAATTGAGAAATAGCAAAATTGGAAAAGCTAAAGTTGAGCAGGGGGGCAACTTTAAAGCGGCGGACATCAAGTTGCCTATTTTTATAACAAATGTGTCTAAGACCACAACAGAGAATGACATTACAATGTACATAGAAAAGAATACTAACGTGCAAGTAACATTATTTAAAATAAACAGGCAAGAGGAGAAACGATACAACTCGTTCAAATTATACGTGCCTAAAAACAAATTACAAATATTCCTAAGAGATGAGTTTTGGCCAGACGGAATATCTTTTCGGCGTTTTGTGTACGATAAACCCGTGCCCTTAAAGCAAATACCCAAACCTATCGTTAATGGACAAGTGTAAGCTGATGAGTTTTAACTGCAAATCCTTCAAACGCTCTATTGAAGATATACGGTCTCTGTGTCAATCAGCTGATATTGTAGCGCTTCAAGAAACTTGGCTACTACCAGAAGACATACCATTCCTGGGACGTGTACATAAAGATTTCGACTATACTGGGAAGTCAGCTGTGGATACTTCCTTGGGCTTACTCAAAGGAAGACCGTTTGGAGGAGTGGCTATTTTGTGGCGGAAGTGTATTTTCAAAACTGTTACTGTCATAAAGTGTGTTAGTTCACGTCTTACTGCAATAAAAGTTTGTGCCAACGATAAGTCTATTTTAGTGTTCAGTGCTTATATGCCGATAGATATCAGTGAAAATCTTACGGAATTCACAGAATGCTTAAGTGAAATGAACTCAATTATTGAGTCAAGTGACTGTGAAGCTGTTTTCATGCTTGGCGACTATAATGCTCATCCCGGTGAGTCTTTTTGTAATGAACTTTTGGACTTTTGTGCTGAGCAGAACTGGATTTGTTCTGACATAGAATTATTAGGCATTAACTCTGGCTGCTACACTTTCATCAGCGAGGCACACGGGTGCAAACGCTGGCTAGACCATTGTGTAGCTTCACAGGCTGCCTTTGGTGCCATTGATAATGTAAGCGTATTGTATGATGTGTTTTGGTCTGATCATTTCCCCATTGTTGTGACGTGTAACTTAAACATGATTAAAGCTACAATGCGCTCAAATAATGAACACCGCAGTAATGTAATTTGGGGAGAAAGGGATAGTGATCAGCTTAAGGAATATTATGATATTTGTAACAGTAAGCTGCGGCTAATAGATTTTCCACAACATTTTGAACTGTGCAGTGATACTCATTGTAACATATTAGAGCATAGACGAACGATTGACGAAATGTACACTGCAATTGTAAACATCCTTTCAGATGCAGCTAGTAAAACAAATGTTAAAAGGCAATTTTCTAGCAAATATCGCCAGATATTAGGTTGGAATAAACATGTACGCGAGGCTCACGCGCAAGCTAGGCTTAAATATCAGTTATGGCTTTTATATAACAAACCAACTTCTGGATATGTGTATCATGAAATGTGCCTTAGCCGTAAGATATTTAAAAGCAAATTGAAATGGTGCCAAAAACACCAAGAAAAGATTAAATTTGATATTTTGGCCTCTTATCATTCATGCAATAATTTTAAAAATTTCTGGAAAGCCACCAACAAATTCAGTATTAAGCCTGGCTTGCCGGTGAATGTCGATGGTACTGATGAGCCAGTGTCGATAGCTAATAAGTTTGTACAGCATTTTAAGGTTGAATCTCCGCTTGGGCCATCGCTGGGGGTGGTCGATGATGGGGTTTGTCGTGATACCGATCTCATTCGTTTCACATCCAAACAAGTGTTTGATGTCATTAAAACAATGACCAAAGGAAAATCACCGGGTCACGACGGTCTCAGCATCGAGCACTTGCAGCATGCTGGGCCTCACTTGCCGCGAGTAATAGCTATGCTCTTATCTCTTTGCGTGTGTCATTCGTACCTTCCTAGTGATCTTATGCGCACCATAGTTGTACCCATTGTCAAAAATAAAACAGGGGATTTGACTGACAAGGACAACTACAGACCCATTTCACTTGCCACAATAATTGCCAAGGTACTAGACAGTTTGCTGAACGCACGTCTTGGTGAGTTTTTACATTTACATGACGCTCAGTTTGGTTTCCGGCCCGGT
Organism: Crambus lathoniellus; assembly: GCA_949710035.1. Taxonomy (NCBI): domain Eukaryota; kingdom Metazoa; phylum Arthropoda; class Insecta; order Lepidoptera; family Crambidae; genus Crambus; species Crambus lathoniellus. Next base: position 3,362,317 of record OX453298.1, read on the forward strand.
CTTTCCACAGAGAGTGCGATTTTAGCTTTAAAAAATACGGTGCAATACTATACAAAAAAACGTACACCTATTTACGCATGTTTTCTCGATCTGTCTCGTGCCTTCGACCGTGTGTCTTATGATGTGCTGTGGGACAAGCTCAGGGAGAGGGGTATACCGGGAGAGCTGCTACGTATTTTTCAGTTTTGGTATAATAATCAAGAGAACAAGGTGAAATGGGCCAATAAGATGTCCGAATCCTTCAAATTAGAGTGTGGAGTGAGGCAGGGGGGATTGACGTCTCCCAGGCTCTTTAATGTTTATATCAACGATCTCATCGCCGGACTCAGTAGCACAAGAACAGGTTGTAGAATAGATGACGTCAGCGTCAATAACATCAGTTACGCGGATGACATGGTGCTGCTTAGTCCGACGGTGAGAGCGTTGAGAGAACTTTTATGTAAATGCGAACGCTATGCGCATAGTCACGGCCTCATTTATAATGTTAAGAAAAGCGAATACCTCGTGTTTAGGGCCGTCGGTGGTAAATGTCCAGCCTCAGTACCCAGTATTACACTTAATGGCACAAAAATACAACGAGTACATTCGTTTAAATATCTGGGACATATTGTGACCGACGACCTCAAAGACGAGGCAGATATAGAGAGGGAGCGTAGGGCGCTGGCAGTGCGCTGTAACATGCTGACCCGCAGGTTTGCAGGCTGTAGTGCCCCAGTCAAAGTGACTCTTTTCCGGGCCTACTGTCAAGTTTTCTACACATGCAGCCTCTGGACCAGTCATACGCAGCGGACTCTCAGCGCACTACGTGTCCAATACAATAATGCTTTCAGAATGTTGTTGGGGCTGCCCCGATTCTGTAGTGCATCGGGTATGTTTGCTTCGATGCAGGTCGATGATTTCTATGCTATTATGCGGAAGAAAACTGCCTCGCTGCTCTGTAGGGTACGGGCTAGCTCCAACTCTATTCTCAAGGTTATAGGAAGTCGCTTTGATTCTCCTTTTTTAGTTCACTCTGTGCGAACTTGTATAACGGGCACGAAGCTAGTTTCTAAATAATAATAAGTCAATCTTATGTCACTAACATTAGGATGTAAGAAATGTTTACTAACAAATTATGGATGATTAATTATCTGAAATAAAAATTATTATTTTTTTTTTTTTTTTTTTTTTTTTTTTATTGAATTTATAAAAAGTAAAATATTTAAATGTTTACTTTTTTGCATTCACGGTGCAAGTTTTATTATTGAAAAATGGAAAATGAAGTATTAAAAAAAATCGACCCATCTCACAACCAGCTCCGATGGGACTCGAACCCACGACCTTTCGCTATCCGGGCGACTGCTCTAACCACTGATGACTCCGTAGCTCAGTGTTTAGAGCAGTCGCCCGGATAGCGAAAGGTCGTGGGTTCGAGTCCCATTCCATCGGAGCTGGTTGTGAGACGGGTCGATTTTTTCTAAATATTTCATTTTCCATTTTTCAAAGTAAAATATTACTTATAAATACAAATTAAAATAAATATAAAAATTATTATTATTATTCATACTTTTCCAAACATAAAAGCAGTGGGACCACGGTTAAAGTCAGTTTTGATTCAATTCCCCGTAGTCCCACTGTGAAGCAGTGGGTCTACGGGGAATAAAAATTACCTATGAACCCACCAGTGGGTGTTAGCGGTGGGGCCACGGGTAATACCCGATTTTTCTCTCTTAGAATCTTTATAATGCAGCGTGAAAAGCTTGCAGTGTAGGTATGTGTATATCCGTTCGTCAATCTTGCGAGCTTAATTTGACCCACTTTCCAGTGTCTGATTGAGCTGAATTGTAATACAGGTTTGGTTTAGATGACAATACAATTATTGTAGTACAGTCGGCAAAAAAGCTTGTTAAAAAAAATACGATTTTACTTAAATCTTATTAAATTAAGGATTATCCGCCCCCCGATTTACAAACCGTCGGAAACGCTCCCGACAGCGGAATGCATGCCCTGTCTCTGTCACTCACTATAGAATAGACAAAGACAAAATTAGGAAAAAAATCTTCGTAGTCACAGCAGTGTGACAAAACGGTGTGACAGCGAGTCCGTTGGGCACACTTCGAATCCAATTCCGTTTCCGATGGTTCGTGAATCTGGGGGCTGGTCAAGGGGCCAAGTTTATAGTAGGACAAGTGGTTACATTCTCTTTGAGTAGGACGAGCTTCCCCCTAAGGGCGTTTGTGCACTACACTGAATTTTACCGATCCGGAAAAAAACGGATGCTTGTATTTTAATAATTAATCAGTTATTAGTAAGAATTTATTTATTTCGTGTAGTTTAGGGTTTAAAACATTGAAACTACACGAAATAAATGAATTCTTACTATTATAAATGATTAATAATTAAAATACAAGTATCCGTTTTTTTCCGGATCGGTAAAATTCAGTGTAGTGCACAAAAGCCCTATCTCGTATGCGAACTTATTTTCGCATTTAGCTTTGCCACTTTGCTTCCATTTTGGTTTGTGATTTACATTATAAATGGTTAAATAGAAGTTGAACCTATTTAATTATTTATGCTTAGGTACATGAAGGCGACAAATTATTGTAATCTATACATATAATAAAACAGAAACGGACAAAAAGTCTGTACATAAAATATAAAAAAAAAAAAATACTGCTATGTGATGTGTACAGGATATAGACCCCAAAACGATAGAATTTAAAATTTTTGTCTGTTTGTCTGTTTGTCTGTTTGTATGTTCGCTTTTCACGCAAAAACTACTGGACGGATTTTTACCAAATTTTGTGTAGTAATAGCTTATAACCCGGGTCAACATATAGGGTACCTTTTATTGCGGGAAATTTAATTATTCCTACGGGAAAATACAAAAACTGATTCTTACTAAAATAGATGGCGCCACATGATTATGAAAATACGTTATATTTAATCGCTGTCTCAATTAATAATGAATCATGTTATTTTTTTTTTACCTGCTTCAAAACATAATATAAATTAAAACCCATCCAGGCTCATATAAAATCATAAAAATAATTTCATGTTATTTACGTCATTATATCTACTAAGCAATAGATGGCGCAGGAAGTCAGTAAGATTACGATATACCTCTCACAAAAGAACATTCGAATGATTATATTAATTAGGGTGAAAGACCCCTCTGTTGCCACTTTAAGATGTTTGTCACTTCTTTTGCATCATAACTACTAAGCAATAGATGGCGCGGGAAGTCAGTAAGATTACGATATACCTTTCACAAAAGTACATCCGAATGATTATCTATATTAAGTAGGGTGAAAGCCCCCGCTGTTGCCACTTTAATTTTTTTTCACTTCTTTCGCCTATGGTCTTAAGTAGGTATCTAAAATTGTCAAGAATGTATCTTATACTTTACTTTAAATTTTTAAATTTACAATACAAAAAAACTACTAAAAAAATTTAACCGACTCCAAAAAGTATTTGTCAACTGAAAAGGAAAAATATAATTTATATTATAATTAAGGTACCTTTTTGAGGTCGGTGCCAGTCAGTTTATTTTTTTAAATTACTATTTATTTCCTAAGTTTTAGTGTATATTGTACAATAACATACCCACGAAAACTACAAAACCGATTTTGATGAATCTTAGACTGTTCCCAAAGTTAGAATACACCTAATTTAAATCAAATAGAATCATTTCGATATGCCTTTAGATTTCGAGAAATTCGTGGACATACATAGTAAAAACATATAACTAAGTATTCATATACTTACGAAATTTAGTTTTATTTTAGCCAATTAAAAACCTATTTTTTAAACTTAAAATGTGCGAAGGGTGCCGATTGATGTGTTTTTTGTCAATCAAATTTTAAAAGATACATCGAGAAATCTATACTTAACTAACTTAGATAAAATAAAAGAAACATCTAATTCGATGTAAACTGAAAAGCGTATATTGAATAATATTCCTATGTCATAAAGAATTATTACTATTGTTATTATGACTTAAAAGTCATAGATAAAAAGTATATTATCAAGCAAAAGTTATTAACGAAATGTTTAAAGCTAAGTAAGCACTCGGGGCAGTGGCCAAAACTAAAGTTCTTACCCTATTGATGTAAAATTTATATTTCGCATTTCCACTCGACGCTAGATGTCGCTACAGTAAGTATAGTGCCACAAATATATCTGAACCGGTGACAGTGGTCCTGGAGGAGCCACTAGCAATACAAAATTAACTGTCAAAATGGACTGCCGGCAGTCAACAGTATATTTAGTACCAAAAAATAACCACTGTGTGAAATAAGTTTGTCGCAATGTAGACAAAATGTCACCAATGTAGTTTTGAAAATTTTGCTCAAAAGCTAAGTGGCCAGTACGTACCTACACCTATATACCTACCATTTTTTATGTCATTTAACCGGCTCTGGCTACTTAGGCCTTCAGCCGTAGGTACCATCCAATAAAATAAAGGAATATTAAAAATAGTTTTCTATCTAACTTATTTATTCATTTATTTACTAGGAAAGCTTACATAAGTGATGATTGATTAAAATTAAATAATTAAATGGTATATCATTACATTTTATACCTGTTACTTAAAGAAGAAATGTCTCCATATCAAAATACTAGCCTTCCGCCCGCGACTTCGCCCGCTCGGACTAAACGACGACGTTATCCCACGGGAATGTGATATTTTTCAGGGATAAAAAGTAGCCAAAGGCAGCCATTACATCCAGATCGCGATCACTGATCGTGATCTTGATCGCGATCGAGATTTACTTTGTAGATATTTTGCGATCAAGATCGCGAGCCGTCAATCACCTTCGTACACAGTCAATCTGCATCGCGATCATTGATCATTGATCATTGATCCAGATTGGCTGTCTAATAGATAAGTTCTCACAACTTACTGTAAATCGAGATTTGACAGCCTAAACCGACCTAGATAGCGGTTTAAATTTAAATCGGGATCGGTAACAACAAGTAGCTAAATGGGATTTAAAAGAAAATCGAGATCCAAGTGGCCCTTTTGAGTTATGAAGAAGAGAAGAGAAGTTTGTTTTTTTTGTCGCCTCTAAGGGATTGCAGACTTCAGTATTTAATTTGACATACATTTTAGCTCGATACCTCCCACGCATACTTGAGAAAAAGTTTCTTGACAGACGGACAGATCTTTGAATGAGGGCTCAACTATGTTCATGCAGCATAATATGATAACAACATACCATGTTCATTCCCTAGCCTGCATATTCGATATTCTTTAGACCCTTTTAGTAGAGAATAGGACTTCAAGAAGAGCGTTATGAAATCTGAGCAACAAACACACATAAACTAAACTAACACAAAAGTCACTACACCGCGCGTACGAAGTCGCGGGCAACAGCTAGTTTATAATATAAGGTTATGTAACAGCCATTTCCCCGACTAGAATTTGTTTTTAGCGCCATTTTAAAAGAGGGTTTATCTAGATCCTACTTTTATCTTTATTATCTAGTTAGTTTAATTATTTTTTTCTGATAACGATTGGGCTTCTGTAAAATTTAAAAACTGATAGAGTAGGTAGTTTACATATTATTATAGATAAAAATATATAAAAAGAAAGATAAGAAATATAATGAAAAGTTGTAAGTATGATATTATTTTATACAGATTTATATCTTTTGATGGTTACAAACCTACCCACACTGCTCGAGTGATGTGCAGTTTGATAATTCAGGTCAATCAATGGCTGACCGGACGGGATCATCGCTCATCTCATCACGCTCAATGAACGATTATTCAAATTCACTTTACTAACTGCCTATAAGTACTTACAGAAATATTGGCCGAATATCTTGGCCGACGCGGACTTAGCATGTAGATGTGGTGCTGTTCCTCAGACCATGGAACATCTGATATCGTGTCCTGCGTGTCCAACCAGCTGCACGCGGGAAGACCTAATGGAGGCTACCAATGCTGCGATTCGCGTAGCCGAATTTTGGTCCGACACCGTTTAGGTTGTGATTTGCTATCGACTCGATAAGAAGAAGATAAGAAGAAATATAGATCAGCTTATTTCTTCAACGCAAAGTAAAGAAATAAGCTGATCTTATTTCTTTACTTTGTCATAGTCTTTAAGCGACAGTTTCCCCATGATAATCCAATCCGACCGACTAAACGGATCAACTAGTTGTTCCGATTTTACCTCCGATGTTACCTCATTACGTGGTTTTCTTTCCATATCGGACCAACCCGTTGTGGATAAAAAAAATGTTTTGTATAAAAAAACAAGTCGTTAAAAAAAAACACAATTATTGTATAGCCAATATTACTAACACTACCAGCAGTCCCTTAACCTTGTTTACCTACCTACGTATACGTGGTTCTTTATTTCCCAGGAGAAATATATATCGAAATAAAGGAACGTTCCACAGGTCCGATATAACTCAAAAAAAAATACTTTTTTTTTTTATTTTTATTTATTTAGAAAACCAACAGCGTAATTGTTATAAATATGCAGCTTAAATATTAACATATAGTAAGGCTAATTACAGGCTTCCCTTAAAATAACCAATAGTATTGGACGTATAATGAGGGCGTTTAGAAAAAATACTTAAAAGTACCTACATTTAAGTACTACAACTACATTATTAATAATACAGAATAATTTTAAATTTGGATTAGTTTCATTTTCAATACTTACTTAAACGTCAAATCGGAATCAAACAATAGTTCACTAAGAATTTATGTTCAAACTTATTAATTATCAAAAGATGAGAAAAAAAGAAGGTTATGTTATGTCTCTTGTTATTTTAAATAAGTACTTATGTATCATTATAAGACAAAAACAAGTATTAAACATTACCATTCAGTATTTGAATAGCTTTTGTTTTAAGTGATGTTTTGCTGTGAGTAAATAAGTCAATATCCTTAAACACATTATTAAATATCTGGGGCAATCGGGAGATGGGCGCGTTACCCGCATAGTTGAAAGGTATTATTAGACGATGAAGTTAATTAACTAGGTACTTAACTCAAGTTTAGTTACTTAAAATTTAACTTTTTTGCGTTCACAATGCATTTTTATGATTGAAAAATGGAAAATGAAGTATTTAGAAAAAATCGACCCGTCCCACAACCAGCTCCGATGGGACTCGAACCCACGACCTTTCGCTATCCGGGCGACTGCTCTAACCACTGACTTTAACAAACTCACTGCTCTAACTTTAACGACTCCGTAGCTCAGTGGTTAGAGCAGTCGCCCGGATAGCGAAAGGTTGTGGGTTCGAGTCCCATCGGAGCTGGTTGTGAGACGGGTCGATTTTTTCTAAATACTTCATTTCCCATAACTCGAGTTTTGTCATATTATTATAGATCAATTATAGATGTAATTTATAAGTTCATCTATTTAGTTGGGCAAGGTCGTAAAGAAATCGGTTCTTAACGACGTTGACGCACGCACCATTACCTACCTGTTCAGAGTAGAAGGTGATTTCACAAATTTCAAATATGAAGAAGACAGAAGATGAATAAGAATGCCATCAATGACGGGGCCTTACCACGAGCTGTTAAACAATGATAAAGTAATATCATTTAATCAACATTACTTCAATATGGCGATGGCAGCTGGTGGTAGAACTTCTAAAACGAACTCAGAACCTTTGACGCAGTAGGCAGGCTCACCGACACATCGGCACTATTCGGCACTGTAGTACCAAGTCGGTTGGAAATTATCTCATATGAAAGGAAATTCGAACTTTATGCATTGGGATGGGACTTTATGACAGCGCTGATACGCGTTTATGCTGTGAGAACATTCGGAAAACTTACCGCACGTGTTTGGAAGAACAATAAATCGCTACCAAAGTTCTCGTATACCAGACATGCGTCCTTAGCCCTCTTTTGTATGCTTCGGAAACGCTGACAACATACAACAAACAAAAACGCCGTCTTAATGGCTTCCATAGGTATGCGATGTTTAAGGTATATCCTGAGCGCCACGTGGAAGGACAGAATGATTAACGAAGCCGTTCTCTCAAACCCAACTGTAATACCAAGGCTCCGTTAGATTCCGTTGGCTGGGCCTCGTCTACCGTATGGGTCCTGAGAGATTGCCACGGGAAGTCATGCTCGGACAAAGTACTGGCGCTAGAAGACCAGTCGGCCGCCCTATGCTCAGGTTCTAGGACGCTTGTAGGCGAGACATGGAAGCTTTTCGCATAGACGCGATATGCTCGAAAGAGCGCGCCGAAATGAGACCAGAATGGCGACGTGATATATCTAAAGGGTAGAGTAAATGGTAGAGTACTAACTATACTAATGTAGACATCATTGGTAGAGTAGAGTGGGCAAGCTATTCCATCGCTCTATTTACACCCGTGCCACAGTATCCCGTGTACAGTAGCCTTAAGGGAGTGGTGGAACATGACACAGCCTGGCTCGATAACCTAAAGCAGATAAGGCTGGGCCGCGCCTCCAGACTCACGTTATATTGATACAGATGAGGAAAAAGATGTCGAGTTGCCATTGGACTACTGAGCCACCAACGAAAGACGATGTCGCAAGACACAGAGTTGATGATACTGCAACAATCATCTGTCAAGATGTCGTGGCAAATGTTGATGATAATTAGAGTTACCTGTATCGAAGTAAGCAACAAAAGGTAAAGTTCACAGACTTAAGTAGTATTGAATCAGTCTGCCTTGTATCGATTATAAGACCTTTACAAATATTTCATCAAATTGGTAGTTAGTATTCTTATTATCTAAGGTTGTGCAATACATTGATATTTTTTTCTAACATTAAGCCCCGCTGCTAATGGGAGTCAAACTGGTTTTTGTGAATAATCGTTCCAAGTGATGTTACCGTTTTTAGGCTGCAGCCATAGTTGAAGCTGTGAATAAATTAATATGTTATTTAAATAACACGTGAGAAATCTGAGAATTTAATAATAATGTGTTTGTGCATCTGAAACATATCTGATGTCCATACTAGTCCATACAATAGTATTATAAAATATGTGAAAGTGTGTTTGTTTGTCCTTCTTTCGCGCCCAAACGGAGCAACGGATCGACGTGATTTTTGGTAAGATGATGATGATGATGAGTGATGAGATAGTTTGAGAGCCGAAAAGGTGTGATATAGGCTACTTTGTATCCAGGAATAACATCACATTCCCGCGGGATAACGTCGTGTAGTCCACGCGGCCGAAGCCGAGGGCGGAAGGCTAGCACCTAATAATGAAACAAATTGCGCACAAAAAGAATGAAATCCATCCAATACATCTAATCTTTCTATTTATTTATTTACCCCCTTACTTACTAATAAATAAACGTTGTGTAAAGTTACATAATAATAAATGATGTAAATCTGTTGTTGTCTCTGTCAACAATTCATCATTTTGGCAAATAAAAGTGTCACTTCAGTTTTAAAGTAGGTGTAAATTTATTAGTGAGGGTGTTACTCTTTTGAATGTTATTTTCTTGAGTTTTGACGATTTCTTTGTGAATTTATTATAGAGGTAAAATCACAGAACACGGAAAGATTTTTTTCGTGGGTAATATACTTCAGTTCCCTGAAAACGTTGTTTTCGAAATGAGCGTGTGCCAGGTGCAGGAAGTAAAAAAAGGGATTTTCACTTAAACCAATGAACAAAATTACGTCATATTCAATCTTTTATTAATTCACGACAATTACTAGTAATTTCCGCAAATATATGCAAGATCCACCGATAGTTATGGCTGAATGAAAAAATACCTACTTAGGTATTTAAACTCACATAAAATTCAACCAAATTACACTAAACTACAAACATCTTTGTACGCACTACCACTACTTACGTTGTTTACTTAGACATCATCTGTTTAGAGGGCGAATGAACACACTTTGTGTACAACAAACAGTCTTACATTTTATCATAATTATCTGTATATTTACACTGCGATTCTGGTGCGCTTGTCGTATGCCTCCAAATGTTCATTATAAAACTGGTAACGCGATGCTCGAATTCTAAATCACTTTTAATATTTGAAATGTTTCCGTAGACATCTGTTGTTAGTGATATTTGGAAAATGGAGTTAAATAATGTAAGTGTATTTATTGTTTGCTAATGACGGTTCATTGGGGAAATAGGTAGTTTAATTTACAACTTGTGTAGTTCTTTATCTCAACATTTTCCAAGATTTTTTTATTATTGTAGTAAAATGGAAATACAATGACCAATTCATTTACTCTTACTGCCGCAATAAGACGCCAGTTAAATTTAATTGGCAATTAAATATCTTTCTATACCTACTGGACATAAAAAAGAGACAGAAAGTGATAAAAATTGTAATTCAAGTTAACTGGCGTCTCTGAGTGAGGCAGTTAATTGCTTAAATATTTCATGTTAGAAAATAACTGAGTAAAAACAATAAGGAATGTGTTCAACCCACCAACCTTGTGCGCTTTTTTTGCGCGCTAAGTAAAAAAGCTAGGCTAAAAAATGTAGTCTTTTGGACAGCCTAATGTTAATTCTAAAAAAAGACGGAACATTATTCTAATTAAACCATTTTAGAAAACCGAAGACATCAGTAAAACAGTGATCAGAGTAAATGGATTGTCAGTATGGACTCCAGAAGAAAAGTCTTGGTGGCGAAAGAAGATTACAAAACCCTCTACAGTGATACTAAATAATGGTAAGTATTGAAAAAATTATTTTTATAAAAAAATTAAACCGCCTTCTAAAAAACCACATCAAAAAAGTAAGAAATAATTCCTCACCAAATAAATAACGTAAGTACTTTGAAGTCGGGCGTGAAACATGTACAATGTTTTGTTGTTTTTGTTAAAACCCGCCCGACTTCAAAGTACTTACGTTATTTATTTGGTGAGGAATTATTTCTTACTTTTTTGATGTGGTTTTTTAGAAGGCGGTTTAATTTTTTTATAAAAATAATTTTTATTTCACTCTTTTTAGTGCATCGTGCAGGCAATTTACGTGTTTTCTGGTAAATAGGTATGTGATCAAACTCAAAACCTCCTTTTTCGAAGTCGGTTAAAATACCTTGAGGTATCCCCTTTCCAACAAAACAAGAATCATCTAAATCGGTTTATAAACAAAGGAGTTATGCCTAAAGATACGTATTAAATTCACATAAAGTGGTAACGAAAACGACAGTATTTTCAAGATTTCCTGAAAACTACTGAACCGATTTCGAAATTTCAAAAAATGGGACCAACTTGGAAACCAACCTGATGTAATAACGTTTGAACCATTTCAATCGGTTCAGCCGTCTTCGAGTAATCGGTGGACATACATAAAAAAAAAAAAAAAAAAACATACATACAGACGAATAGAGAACCTCCTCCTTTTTGATTTAGAAGTCGGTTAAAAATGAATGTTACTTTTGTTATTATAAGATACTTCCATAGCTACTCATAGTTCAGTGGTTAGAGCATTCGCAGGTCGTGAGTTCGAGTCCCATCGGTACTGGTTGAGACGAGTCGTTTTTTTAACCGACTTCTAAATCAAAAAGGAGGAGGTTCTCTATTCGTCTGTATGTATGTTTTTTTTTTTTTTTTTTTTTATGTATGTCCACCGATTACTCGAAAACGGCTGAACCGATTGAAATGGTTCAAACGTTATTACATCAGGTTGGTTTCCAAGTTGGTCCCATTTTTTGAAATTTTGAAATTGCTTCAGTAGTTTTCAGGAAATCTTGAAAATACTGTCGTTTTCGTTACCACGTTATGTGAATTTAATACGTATCTTTAGGCATAACTCCTTTGTTTATAAACCGATTTAGATGATTCTTGTTTTGTTAAGAAGGGGATACCTCAAGGTATTTTAACCGACTTCGAAAAAGGAGGTTTTGAGTTTGATCACATACCTATTTACCAGAAAACACGTAAATTGCCTGCACGATGCACTAAAAAGAGTGAAATAAAAATTATTTTTATAAAAAAATAAAACCGCCTTCAAAAAAACCACATCAAAAAAGTAAGAAATAATTCCTCACCAAATAAATAACGTAAGTACTTTGAAGTCGGGCGGGTTTTATCATAGTTAATTTTCAATAATAAAAAATGCATTATTAATGCAAAAATAGTTACGTAATTAGGGATGTGATTTTTTTTTTCTTGCGATAAATCTAAAGATCATAAGTATATAAGTTTTCTAACAAACTATTTTTAATTTTTTTTTTTTTGTAATAACTCAAAAGTTATATCAAAATAAAAATTAGTTTTTGAATCCAGAACCGAAGACACGCCAAAACAGCTCCCGAACAAACACGAGCGCGTGTGACGTCATAATGTTAACTTTTTTTTTTTTTTTTTTATCCACAACGGGGTAGCACTTAGCCTTCATCACACCTGATGATAAGTGGTGATAAGGCTGAAGGTGGAAGCGCACTACTCCCGGAATCCTCAATCACTGAGGAACTGGCTATCTTATCTTTAACTGCCGGAACACAATAATGCTGAAAACATCATTGTTATGGCGTCAGACTCAGATAAGATGGTGGTAGCTAGCCAGGCGGACTAAGAACAAGTCCTACCACCAACCAAACCGAATACAATATGTACCCCCACTGGGAATCGAACCCGGGACCTCTGGGTCTGAAATCCGTGGTATGAACCACTAGACCACAGAGGCGGTTGAACTTTCACTCATTGCAGTTTAAACTATGTCATAGTACGACTATGTACAGTGGTTTGATCTGTTTACCTATTTCTGTTGTCGTTGTTAAATACCCAAAGTATTTCATAACACCATTCCACCGCCTTAGTATACACTGTGACCATTCTTATTAATTACTAGCTGCCACCCGCAGCTTCGCCCGCGTGGACTACACGATGTCATCCCGTAGAATTTAATTAATTTGTAAGATAAAAATTTTAAGACACCTTGAGTCATACACTAATATTTTCTGGACAGGTTTATTATAAAAAAACAACCAATCATATGTCGCAGCCAAATAGTTGAATCCTCAATTTAATTAAACGCTTAGGCCGATACTATTTTCCGCAAGCTATTTTATCTTATCAAGCATATCCGGCGGATTCAACTATCCGCCTGCGACATAATACAAATGTTGTTTTACATAGTTTGACCACGGGTGCCCAAATACTTAGTGCAAGTCCCTACAACCTCGTGTGCACAATGCACATGTAGACACGCGTGTAACTCTACTTCCACCCATTCCCATTTTAAATTTAGTATACCTATAATAAATTAATAAAGAAATAAAATAAAAGATTTAATACTGAAAAATGGAAAATGAAGTATTTAGAAAAAATCGACCCGTCTCACATTTCTTCAAATACTTTTTTCTAAATACTTCATTTTCCATTTTTCAGTAACAAAAATTGCATTGTGAATGCAAAAAACTAAAAATTAAAATAAAAAGATTTAATATTAATTATAAAATAAAATAATAATAAAAAAATATTATAGGAATAGGAAAAATTGCATTGTGAATGCATAAAAATAATATAAAATCTCAAAAAATATTATGTTAATTACTTATTAATTTATTTAATTAAAATTTTTGAAAATCCGCCATAGCGAGCGGATGTACAGCGAGGGAAGTTAAATTTTGCGATGTTATACTAAAGGGTACCTAAGTATATAGGTATCTTTCAAGTAGTGGTAACTAAGTAGTTTTAATTATAACTCATTTGTTATCTAATTGCCTGTTAATATTTGCAAGTAACACAGTTTGTTCAACTTGTAGCAATAAGATGATGTCAGATATCTGCATTTTATGTGCATTTTAAACGCATTGATAACAGACAACAATGGTTCAGTTGAGTAAATGTTTTAATCTAAGATTACTGCACGTAATAATAATACTGACACATTTTTGGTATGATGTGTGACATGACTTGGCTGGTATAATTTAATGTTAAATTTAAAGAAGAAGAAGAAGAAGAAGAAGAATTGTTTATTTGTCAAGAACATAGTTTGTTACAGTTGGTACAATATTAATTAGTTCAGTATGTCCCACTCTAAAAAGAGTATACAAATTTGATATATAAATATTATACAAATTCGGTGTTATCGTTGCACCTGAAAAGGGGGTATGGAAACTTTGAAACTTCCCTATTTCTATAAAACATAATCATATTCGAGATCATAAAAATAAAACAATGCTGTTATTTTTTAAATGTTGTCTGTGGTCTGTTCCGGTGACAGCCCTGTCAGAGGAGCCACTTGCTATACCAAATTAGTTGTCAAAATGGACCTGTCGTATAAAAACTGTTTTAGTTCCAAAGATTATCACCGGAACAGAATCGCTTGTCGCAATATAAACGCTGTAAAGGCCACTATAATACCCAAGCTCCAATACCAACCCCACTCAGCTCTTTTTAATCACGAATTTGAATGTAAAAAATTACATTTACAGCTAAAAAACCGCCTTCAAACAAAAACTGCCAACAAAAACTCACTCCCCAAAAAAAACGTAAAAATAAAAAATAAATTGAGTCATTCAATTCAAAGGACGAAAGGGCGGGACTTTATCTAATTACTTTATTTTTTTTTCATTTCATTTCATTTCAACCTTAGATTCTAAGATTTCAACTTATATTGGACATGTCACGTTGACTAGACAACGTCAGTGTATTTTTGTAAATAAGTAATTTGCAAAGGTATATCCACCAGCCTTCCTTCTTCCTGGACTTACGCTCTTTCAGAATTGGAGTAAGTTTTCAAATAAATTTTAAGAATAAAAATTTTGGAAACGGAAAAAATATTAGTCTCCCTGTTTTTATATGTAATATTGTAATCTCTTAATAGCAAATAAAAACACACGATAAATTTTATGAAATGTTGTCATTTATTTTGATTCAATGTTTTTTTCAGTTTCAAGCTGTATAAAAGAAGGGGAATTCGTGGCTCTACTAGGTCCAAGGTATTTATTAATTGTATGTTTCATTACATAAGTATTAATTTATTGTCACTGACGATCAGAATGTTATCCAATTATTTAAAGAAACATGATGTTTGTCAGAGTTCAATTAAAAGTTTGTTCAATTTTTCAATAACACAGATACTTTGCAGTTTGCTGATGAAATAATATTATATTGCAGATTTTTCTTCCTAACCAAATATTTAAAATTAATAGCTTTAATTTGATGGGATTGTAACAAGTAAATTAGCATAAACTAGCGTCATGTTATTAGTCAATTCACGTATTTGTAGGCAATTTTGCCTTTTTCAATTGACGCTGATGGTGTTTACGTAAGATATATTTTAAAATCTATTAGTCTATTCACCAGTTGACTGGTAAAGCTTTTAGCTCAGATTAAGTTAAGATAAACATATAATGCAAAAAATATGCAAATACTGTAGATTTCGCCTATTCACAAACTTGCTTTTTGTCTACAATAGATTAATATCAGAAAAAATGTCAGAATATTACTAAATCACCCGAGATATTGATGTTTTATTTTAGTAAATTAGCATGAACCATTTATATTTTAGTATCTTTCATAATGGCCTCAATATTTTTAGTCTCTTTATATTTTTTATCTGTAAAATGAAAAAAAAAATCCTTAATCGTCTCGTAACATTTTTGCATTACCTACGCACATACATTTTTGCATGGAATATGAATTTCATGTTAATTTGGTATTTTATAGCATCATAGCACTAATTAATAGGAGGTAAGTACCTATATCATATTTATAAAAAAAAACGAGTTTCACTCCAGAAGTGCCGGTAGAAGTGAAAAGGGCTCCCTAGACTTTATCGCAAAAAAAAGGAATTTGACCAAAAAAGAAAAAAATACAGACTGGATTTGAACCGAGGTATTCTGGCTTCAATGCCGCCCGTTTTCTAACTTGAGCTATTACAGAAAAATGGAAAATGAAGTATTTAGAAAAAATCGACCCGTCTCACAACTAGCAGACTCAGAGCAGTCGCCCGGAAAGCGAAAGGTCGTGGGTTCGAGTCCCATCGGAGCTAGTTGTGAGACGGGTCGATTTTTTCTAAATACTTCATTTTCCATTTTTCATTAATAAAAATTGCATTGTGAATGCAAAAAACTAAAAATCAAAATAACTTGCAATAGTAATTTCATCTTTAGCGATTGCCAAATACCTGGAAAGGTATTTCTTTCGCGTGTGAGGGTAGTAATATCTCCACATTGATGAAATTAACGCTGACTATACAGCGAGTAAGAAGTATTGGATAAATTCGACGCTTCTCGTAACGACTCCGTAGCTCAGTGGTTAGAGCAGTCGCCCGGAAAGCGAAAGGTCGTGGGTTCGAGTCCCATCGGAGCTAGTTGTGAGACGGGTCGATTTTTTCTAAATACTTCATTTTCCATTTTTCTATTATAAAAATTGCATTGTGAATGCAAAAAACTAAAAATAAAAATAACTTGAGCTATTACAACTTTGCAAACGGTGGGAAATTTGCCTTCGTAATCTAATGACGTAACAGTTTTTCGATCGTCACGTGTCCGTCTCACGATGTCCTGACACGACTAAAATTTTTTACCAATCACAAAAAGTGCACAAAGCCGCTAAAGAAGTTTTCTCTTCAAAAATATAATTTTTTATCATCTTTTCTGAGCCTCACTCGCCCCATCTCACAGAAGCTTTCACATCATCTTTTACCATTTCACCTCAAATTGTTTCTTCTCATCTGCCCTCTGATTCACAACCGTTCGGAAAGGAAATCAGGCTCGGATTCCGTGCTTTGTCTTTGTTAATTCTAGTGTATGTCAGTCAGTGATGATGATGATGATGCATGGGTACGCTGCCCCTATCGGAAATGTTTCCAACGGGTTGTGAGATAAGAGGGCTGATTTCAATGCCTACAACATAGTATATAGTTACTTAACTACCTGTTTATTTATTTCCAGTGGCGCAGGTAAGACCACGCTGCTCGTGTCACTCGCGGGCAAGTGCCGGCTGCCGTCGCGCGGTGGCGTGGCGGTGGGCGGGCGGGACGTGAGCGGGACGCAGGGCGTGGTGGAAATAGTGCCTCAGTTCGACGTGTTCAAGCAAGGACTGACAGTGATGGAGCACCTGGTGTTTATGGTGAGTGTTCTGGATCATTCAGATAGTGCTCGTGTGTAGTGGATAGGTGCCGGCTACCGTCGCGTGGTGGCGTGACGGTGGGCGGGCGGGATGTGCGTGGGACGCAGGGAGTGGAGATCGTGTCGCAGTTTGACGTGTTCAAGCAAGGACTGACCGTGATGGAGCACCTGGTGTTTATGGTCAGTGTCCTAGTTCACTCCGAAAGTGTTCGTGTTTAGCGGGCAGGCTCCGGCTACCGTTGCGTGGTGGCGTGACGGTGGGCGGGCGGGATGTGAGCGGGACGCAAGGCGTGGCGGAGATCGTGCGGCAGTTCGACGTGTTCATGCAAGGGCTGACCGTGATGGAGCATCTGGTGTTTATGGTGAGTGTTCTAGATCATTCAGATAGTGCTCGTGTGTAGTGGATAGGTGCCAGCTGCCTTCGCGTGGCGGTGTGCGGAGATCGTCCCGCAGTTCGACGAGTTCATGCAAGGGCTGACCGTGATGGAGCACCTGGTGTTTATAGTGAGTGTACTAGGTCATTCAGATAGTGCTCGTGTGTAGTGGACAGGTGCCGGCTGCCGTCGAGTGGCGGCGTGGCGATGGGCGGGCGGGACGTGCGCGGGACGCAGGGCGTGGATTTCGTGCCGCAGTTCGACGTGTTCATGCAAGGGCTGACCGTGATGGAGCACCTGGTGTTTATGGTGAGCGTTCTAGGTCATTCAGATAGTTTGCGGGTGTAGTGGACAGGTGCCAGCTGCCGTCGCGTGGTGGCGTGGCGGTGGGCGGGCGGGATGTGCGCGGGACGCAGGCAGTGGAGATCGTGTCGCAGTTCGACGTGTTCAAGCAAGGACTGACCGTGATGGAGCACCTGGTGTTTATGGATAAGTCAAAATTGACATTAGTGTATGGGATGACAAAAAATGAACGAAGTGAATGTGTTGGCTCTAAATTTCCTATGCCGTTTCCATCACCGCGCATTCGGCAACCCTCCGGACACGGGGGAGGGAGGTGATGAATCCTCATGGATACCTCACAGCAGGCTGTGAGGTTATGACAGACTCTTATCACTCTTACTGGCTTAATACCACCTCTACCTATGTACAGTTACTGAGAAAGTAATTCAGCTTATCTAAGGCGACCTCGCTCCTGGCAATTTAATTTCAAAGTAAATATTTTTAAGTACTCAAGAATATTATTGTTCAGTAGTTTGTTACTCTATAGCTGATAGTCACTTAGTTCATCTCGTGATGGACTAACTAACACTCGGAAAAGAGGCAACACTTTTTCATTTCATAGGTTAAAAGTTTTTTGAAAAACGCTTCGTGATTTTGAGAAATTGCCTATCAATATTATCAATTTTCCAGACTGAGCTGAAACTGGGGAGTTGCAAGACTGATAGTATTAAACACACATTGAATGATCTCCTAAAGAAAATGAAACTGAAGAATATTGCTCACTCGCGTATACAGTCTTTGTCTGGAGGTGAGAAGAGATTACTTTCGCTGGCCACATCGGTGAGTCTTTATCTTTTTTTAATCCGCAACGAGGTTGTATATAGGTACTGTAAGGTTTCTATACTGTGCGCAGCCGAGAGATAACATTGTAGGCTGTGGCACTTTTTAGGTATATACTATCTCTTTGGTGTGTGTAATTTTCAAATCAGTCATTGAAAGGATTATTTAAAAAAAAAGATCAGGGGGGTAATTGTCTAACTCAACATCAATCCCAATCGCTTTCAGTTTGACATCCATCATGCATCCATCACTTGTTGTTGAATAAAGTTGACAGAATTTCAGTTGACAAAAGCAGCAATGGCCATGCAATATCTTTCAAACTGAATGCGATTGCGATTGATGTTGAGTTAGACAATAGGGTATTTTACTGTTGTTGAAATGTAGATATTTAATGATGACGTTAAAAAATATTGGAATTAAGAATACCAAATGTGAAAAAATAATTTGAATCTGTTTTATAATAAAAGAATTATAGTCTGTTTGATTTTGACTATAGCTGTCTCTTTCTAAAACGAAATCTTCTATGGCGTGACTATGACGCTACTAACCATAACCCACTGACGTCACTAAGATAGCGTCCTGTCCTTGTCTAATTATAAAGTTTGAAGTCCTATATCTTTGAAAATATTCAAGATAATTCAAAATGAAAACTTGTTTTGTGTAGCTAATATTTCGAAAAACATTTTAAAGAAATAAAAAAAAATCAGTAAAATACCGTATTACCCCCCTGATTTGACGTATTCGATGCGAGGCTCTGGCAAAGAATATATACACTAACGCGAAGCTCTGGTACAGGGCACGGCTTTCTAATTAAAAATAAGCTGGTCATACTGGCAAGTGTATTAAAGTAGTAAACTGCTATAAATAAAGTGTTATAACGTATCTATAGCTTTCAATCAGCTCCTGTAGATTACAGTTGGGGACATGCGTCCCAATAGTACTTACCTATCATCGCACCTGATGTGTGACGATAAGGCTGAAGTTGGAAGCGCACTATTCCCGGAATCCTGAACCGGCTAAGAACTGGCTATCTTATCTCAAACTGCCAGAAAACAACAATGCTGAAAAAATCGTTGTTATGGCGTCAGACTAGATTAGATGTTAGTAGCTAGCCAGGGGAACTTAGAACAAGTCCCCCACTGGGAATCGAACCCAGGACCTTTAGGTCTGATACCGGTTGTGTGAACCACTAGACCACGGAGTATTTTTTCTTTTTTGCATTTACTATGCTATTTTTATTATTGAAAAATGAAGTAAGTATAGAGAAATCGGATGCACGGTAGATAAGTCTGCGCGCGGTCGAAATCGAATACTAATCATTAAAAATGTACTGTAACTAGCGCCAGAAACGCCCCAGTCGCGCGCAGAGTTATCAAATAATTATGTAGTTTCTGGACAAAAATGAAACAATAATAAAAAAATAAAAAAATCAAACCTACATCTATGCATTGCAATCCTTTAATTATATAATGATCAAAACCATAATAACATAAAAAAATATGTAGTTTAAAAAACTAAAAAACACACTTTTATTTTTATTAGTAACAGACTAAAAAGTACCAAATAACCGTCTATTCAGTGACTGAAATTAAAAAGCGTGGTGCGCGTTGTCAATATTAGGTAGGTAAGTACTTGTAATGCATGCTATGCAAAGGGCGCACCACGCTTTTTAATTTCAGTCACTGAATAGACGGTTATTTGGTACTTTTTAGTCTGTTACTAATAAAAATAAAAGTGTGTTTTTTAGTTTTTTAAACTACATATTTATTTTTTACTTTTTAGTTTAATAAATGGCAAGCCATGGATGGATGATAATGGATTTCACTGTCCATTCATGTCTCTTTTCTTTTCACCCCGTAAACATTATCCTTCCTGATCAGAAGGTCTAAGTAGCTAAATGTCCAACAGCGCGAAACGTCTGATGAGCAGTAAGTCTAATTAGCAGAATGGCCATTTAGCAAAACGTCCAACTATCAAATGGTATGTATAGCAGAACATCTATTTAGCAAAAAGACATTTTTTAAATGTGTACACTCATGATAAAAAGGAAAAGTCATTTGTAAATTACATTACATTTATTTGATAAAACAAAATCTGGATTAAAAAGCTATTAGCGCCATAAATATTATTAGGATATTAGGCGTACCAATTCCTTTGTTGCCATTCTTACTACCAATCTTACTACCAGTAGTAATACCGTTAATTTTTATTGCCCTTCTTACTACTCCAGTAGTAAGTAGTAAGAGGGGCAAAATTAAAAAGCCCGTGTTACTACCGTACTTAGTAGTAAGTACCTACTTAATTAGTGTTATTGGTGTTCTTAACCGTTTTAATTAAAGTAAATAAATAAATAAATCAAACAAAAATTAGGGTGTCGCAAACATAAAATTTATTCCCCTGCATTTATTTACTTATTCTTTTGATATGACCTAGGTTTATCAAAAATTCAAAGGGACTATCTTTTTGGCCCTCAAACTTTTGCAGCTCTTTTGTATTTGGCATTAAACATTAAATTGATCTTCCTTCTTTTATTTCCTTCAATAACATATTCTTGTATTTGCGATCTTGCCAAAGCGCTTCTTTTCTAAGAGCTTTATACGGAATGCTAATCAATACGTGAAATAATGTGACGATTTGCTAAATAGATGTTCTGCTATACAGACCATCTGATATTTGGACGTTTTGCTACATAGACATTTTGCTAATGAGACTTACTGCTCATTACACGTTTCGCGCTGTTGGACATTTAGCTACATAGACCTTCTGACCAGGAAGGAACATTATTTTATTTTATTTTTATTATTTTTTATTTTTATTTTTTTATTTTATTTTATTTGGGGAGCTTACAGCATCATTTACAATACATCTTATTACGTAGATACTTATAAGCTAATTACAAGCTACCTTATAACTCAATGCCCCGTAAGGGAAAAAAGGCGTGATTGTATGTATTTAGTTTTACAAATACAAGTGGAGTCTATTAGTTATCGAAAGCGCGAGCCAAACCCTTTAAACAAATGAGCCCAAACTCGAGGGGTTTCCTAGTGGCCATTAAGGAGCGCCACTGACTTTCTCCCTGCTCCATCATCAGACCCTCACCACCAAGTGTAGCGAATAGGTCTCATCAGAACAAAACAAATGAGCCCAAACTCGAGGGCTTTCCTAGAGGCCATTAAAGAGTGCCACTGACTTTCTCCTTGTTCCATCATCAAACCCTCACACCAAGTACAGCGAATAGATCTCATCAGAATGAAACAAACGAGCCCAAACTCGAGGGGTTTCCTCATCAAAGAGTGCCACTGACTTCATTCCTGCTCCATCATCAGACCCTCACCACCAAGTGTAGCCAATAGGTCCCATCAGAACGAAACAAATGAGCCCAAACTCGAGGGGCTTTCTTGTGGTCATTAAGGAGTTTCACTGGCTTCCTCCCAGCTCCATCATCAGACCCTCACCACCAAGTGTAACGAATAGGTCTAATCAAAACGAAACAAATGAGCCCAAATTCGAGGGGTTACCTATTGGTCATTAAGGAGTGTTACTTGCTTCCTTCCTGCTCCATCATCAGACCCTCACCAACAAGTGTAGCAAAAAAGGTCTCATCAGAACGAAACAAATGAGCCAGAACTCGAGGTGTTTTCTATTGGTCATTAAGAAGTTCCACTGGCTTCCTCCCTGCTCCAT
Organism: Crambus lathoniellus; assembly: GCA_949710035.1. Lineage (NCBI taxonomy): Eukaryota > Metazoa > Arthropoda > Insecta > Lepidoptera > Crambidae > Crambus > Crambus lathoniellus. The sequence continues at coordinate 3,384,485 of OX453298.1, forward strand.
CATCAGACCCTCACCACCAAGTGTAGTGAATAAGTCTCATCGGAACAAAACAACGGAGCCCAAACTCGAGGGGTTTCCTAGTGGTCATTAAGAAGTGCCACTGGCTTTCTCTCTGCTCCATCATCAGACCCTCACCACCAAGTATAGCGAATAGGTCTCATCAGAACAAAACAAATGAGCATAAACTCGAGGGGTTTCCTAGCAGCCATTGAAGAGTTCTATTGCCCACCTCTTGACTCCATCATCAGATCAGCTCGATGGTAGCAAATTATTGTATTGTCATTGGATTCATATAGACTTGCAAAGTTTAAAATCAATACGACAATTAGAAGTAGGTTAAAATTGAATTCCAAGATTTTCTTACATTGTGACGTAGTTACAAGTAAAGCTAAAAATATGTAGTTTAAAAAACTATAAAAACACACTTTTATAGGAACAGACTTAATAGTACAAAATAACCGTCTATTCAGTAACTTAAATTAAAAAGCGTGGTACGCGTTGTCAATATTAAGTAGGTACTTGAATGCATGCTTTGCAAAGGGCGCACCACGCTTTTAAAGACGGTTATTTTGTACTATTACGTCTGTTCCTATAAAAGTGTGTTTTTATAGTTTTTTAAACTACATATTTATTTTTTACTTTTTAATTTAACAAATGGCAAGCTATGGATGGGGATGGTAATCGATTTCACAGTCCATTCATGTGTCTGCCCACAGTGCCCACCCCGTAAACATTATAACTCAAAGGCGTGATTGTATGTATTTAGTTTTACAAATTCAAGTGGAGTCTATTAGTTACCAGATGCGGGAGCCGAACCCTTACTTCCTCCCTGCTCCATCATCATACCCTCACCACCAAGTGTAGCGAATTAGGTCTCATCATCAGAACTAAACGAATGAGCCCAAACTCGAGGGGTTTCCTAGTGATCATTAAGGAATGCCACTGACTTCCTCCCTGCTCCATCATCAGACCCTCACCACCAAGTGTAGCGAATAGGTCTCATCAGAACGAAACAAATGAGCCCAAACTCGAGGGGTTTCCTAGTGTGATGAAATAATAACTCAGCAGTATAGGCATCCATTTATTCATGCTTCCTTCGTACAATCACTGGTCAACGTCCTTTCGCCTCGACAACTCGAACATAATTGACTGTCCGCCTACGGGTAGATTTCCACCATTTTGTCTATCCCCGTTCAAAACACAGTGGCGCCATGGCGGCGCTTTCTCTCAATTTAAACTTAAAAGTGTTGCTAGTCATAATTACAATTTGTACTACAATAATGTTAATTATTTTTATCATTACTTTTTTTAAATACAACATTCGGCCATCCGACATAGTGCTACCTCCTGGTGCACTGTATGTAACAAGTACCTAGTCAGTTTCTTTATTTTTACAGAATACAATTTTAAAGGAATATAAATACAACATTTGGCATTATAATCACAGTATATGAAGTATAATCTCAACAAAATTTATAAAACATGATAATAGTTAAAATAATAATTTACAATGTAAATGTACCTACCTATGCACATCTCAGATTTCTGCGAGCGTTTTAGTATCACTTATTTTTAGCATTTCACTGTATGTTTTTTTATATATATTTTTTTATTTTATGTCTTTTTCCGTCTGATTTCAGATCCTTCCGACCCTCAGATTTTAAATTTTATTATTTTGTTTGGAATCGGGATACGGTATTTACTTTTTTTAAGTTATGACTTTACTGAGGCAAGGAAAATTATCTATTTGATATTTAGATTTATTTGAAAAGAACTAGATTAATAGTTATTTTAAATCAAGGCAAACTACTGACTCGACCACCAGTTCACAAATGGGGAGGCCCTTCGGAGAAAGAACTGGCAAGAAAACTCGCGAAGGGTGGAGCTGACCGACCTCCGTATTATAATTTAATTTTCTATTTATCTAAGTACAAGAGAACTTGCCAGAATATATTATTATTTAGGTCTCAACACGATGTTATATTATATTTGCTGTAAATTTATTATGACACTGTAGCGTTGCGTCGCTCGCTACTATCCTATTTCATATTATTTTTATTTTATATTTTCACGGTATCATTTTTATAGCCTCCTTGCATGTAATTCGAAACTATTTGTCAAATTTTTATGAGTTTGTTCTGAAAAATAATATTTGGAAAGTCATGTCGTTTCCATGACATTGTTTTTTTTTGTGTTTAGACATCAATATAAAAATATTTGATTTGTTTCGGCTCACCTTTAAATCGACTAAATTATATTATTAAACTATTATTTTACTTTTATTGCCATTATAAAACCTGTAAGGAATTTCCTGCAGGTAAGACCAATTTTGTAGTAGATAAATTTGTAAGTAACGTTCTGTTTTGACTTTTTGTACTTATATTAATTTGTGATTTTATTTTTAGGTTTTATATTTTAAAATAAATTTAATATCTGTGGATTGCCGGCCTTTTAGTTGGCTGCCCAGCCACAACACTAGTAGTTTTCATTGTTAAAACGTGTTGATTTCTGTGCCCGTAGTGTAAGTTTCTACGTCAAAAAACGCAAACCCGTTCGACCCCGTACCCATGCAAATCCGCATGAAAACCGTATCAGCGACTCTAGCGGCGAGTAGCGCGCCTACACAGTTCCCACACAAACCAACACAAATACGGAATCGAAACAGTTCGCGCCCGCCTGACACAAAAACCTACACTAGGGGCACTGTTGTTTGGTCGATTAAATTTGTAATTGATCTTGAATAAATAGTAATAAAAAGTTATGTCAAGTAAGTATAAATTATAACGTACAAATTGCTAGATTATAGATATGCAGGAATTGAAAGCGATTTCTTTTCCTTGAAAGTCCTTCTAAGCGTTTCATGGTAAAACGTCAGATAAATAATGCGAACGTGATACAAATGATGTGAATGCATCATTTGGTAATACGAATGTACCTACCATACATTACAACATTTACTTTTACAGAATTGTTCCGATTTATGACGCCTTAAGTTAAAAGAGGACACAAACTATTAAACTACACGACATAAGCAATTATTCTGAGCAAAAATAGATATAAAGAAAGCGTAACAGTAGATTGAAATCTTTGTATCGATATTATAAATAACAACAAGATTTCCAATTTAAATGAGTGTCTATATAGATATACCAAGTAATATTTTCATTATTTCTATTATTTTTTGTTTGATTCATATATTATTAAGTTCAACAATTCACATCTGAAGTTACCAAATTGAATGTATTTAATATTCGTGGGATTAACTACACACATCAGACGTTCATTATTCTATGTTTGAAAATCACTTTTAAATAATTCTAATGTAATACTACGTATTCCGTTAAATTCAGTCGGTTGTGCAGTACGTTACCAGCTACTTACATCCTCAAAAGTTTCAAACATGTCTATGAATAAGTCTACACGAGGCGTTTCTTTTGTTAATTGCGCTTTTTTTATGTACTATTATGTCAGTAAGCAACGGTAAAATTTTAAGATACTTAAAGGTCATAAAGATTACTCTCTCAAAAATCAAGCATTGGAAATTTCCATGTATTATTTGTAAATAATAGTTTATCTGTATGTCGCTCATTTATTAAACCTGCGAATACTCGCGTCTCTAACTTAAAATTAACGATTTATAAAAGAGGCGCACATAATGTATCAATAGACTTCTCAATTACATTTCATGCATCGGAACACCGAAACATCACCGCTCCACTCGGAACTCAATCCTGTACAATTTATATCAAACCTATCAGAACCCACGGGCCTTAGAATAAATACTATTACAGTTCAGTACCTACAGTTAAAGATTTGTCTTTCTTTAGTCCTATAATTAACCAGTAACCACTAGTCACCAAAAGTGCCTATATGTCTTGGCTATGGCTTTCGGCCATTGGCCATCAATAGCAGTGTCACTAACACAAACATTGAGGCTGACTGGTTTCAAAGTCTATCTATACAGATTCTGTTTCGCTCGGTAGTAGTAGGTCTAAATCCTGTTTTAAACCCACTATGCTGGATGAATGATGGATTTTAACTAACAGTACTTTTCATAATACGAAACTATATATTTGTATTTATACGACCTATTACCATAGCATATATATTTACTGTGCTATTACTCTATAATTTTATTACCCCTTAAGTTATGTTTTCATGTAAGTACCTTACTGCCACTTCGGTCTCTTTTATTTTAGTGAAAGCTCTATACGCTTTATTATTTTTACCTTATTATTCAAGAAAACATTTGCAAAACAAGGTTAAGAATGCGATCTAGAAAATAAATTTAAAAATTTTTTTGTTTTGTAAAAGTACTAGTATCAAATCTCTGATTGAGCTGAATGATCCGAGAGGACAAAGTGCACAACTTTTTACCTTATCTATCTAAGGCTTGATAACATAATTTCTAAATAGGTCAATGATATTGGTGTTATTCAAGTGGTTTCCATAATTAGGAGGCTTGTCGTGGTAAGTAATTGGTAAGTTATCATTACAATTAAAAAGTGATGTTTTTCATATTTCTATATAGGTATATAAATATTAAAGTCGCCAACTAAGACAATTCCCTGTTCGTACCTACTCGTAAGTAATAGTCTTTTTGATAAAAGTTTTAGCATCTTTTTAAATAAGTAGGAAGGTATGTCAAAACTGGACTTTAAAACATTTACAGTCACATCATCAGCAAAGTTTGAATCGAAGAGTAAAATAATGCAATATTTGAAAGTAACGAATTTACACAATCAAGTTCAAATAATTTATGCCGATATTAATTTACATACACACTCCGCCCTTCCTCCCGTTTCGGGATGAAGATGAAACCAACTGATATCCTGAAATCACTTCGACGATCCAAGTAGTACCATGGTGACGGCTCAGAAATCCTCGAGACACAGCGGCCGGCGTGGCGCCACCAACGAGGCATCAGTGACGGGATGGTGATCTGCGTTCCTCTATTGGGCCGTCGCTTTCTTCCTTCAATGACTTGTTTGCGTTTCATGACCTCGCAAACATAAGAACAAATAAATGATATTAGTGTATGGTGTCTTATTTATCCTTCTTGTCAATCTAGTTAATTAGTAAAAATACTCAGAAAGCTAAACTTCTATAGAAAATTCACAGAATTATTTAATAATGTTAACATTCTTATATGGTACACTTAAATAAGAATGGCTAACTTGTCCAACTGAAATAATTGTATGCCACATAATTATGTTCGAGCGACACACATAGCCCAATCAACTAAAAAGTGTATACTTAGTATAGGGAAACTTTCGTCATTTATCAAATTCAACAAGTCAAGACACTTAGTACATTCTGAAACTAATGCACTTGTCTATTATAACTGCATATAAAATTAAATTAACTTTTTATGATAACAAGGGACAAAATAGTATGGTAATATAGCTACTTAAAGGTCTTCGACCTACAATAACCACAAATACATTTGATCAATCAGCTTTAGGTGTTGTTAACAATAAGACATATGCCTACAAGCTGAAGGCTCGTATATAGGCGAGTCTAGCCTGACAAACTAAAGGCACTTCTAGCATTGTAATCAGAAAGCGCGTGTAGCCTTTTAACCTAAATATACACCTTGATTTTTAATCTAGAAGGCGCGTGTAGCCTTTTAACATAAGTATACACCTAGATTTTTAATCTAGAAGGCGCTTCTATCCTTGTATCTAAATGCACATAGTCTTATGAACTGAAACGCACCTAGCCTTGTAAACTGTAGTCGCATCTAGCCATGTAAACGGTATGTGTGTCTAGCCTTGTAAACTGTAGGCGCGTCTAGCTTAGTAAATTGTAGGTGCCTCTAGCCTTGTAAACTGTAGGCCCATCTAGCCTTGTAAACTGTAGGCGCATCTAGCCACATAAACCGTAGGCGCCTCTAGCCTTGTAAACTGTAGGCCCATCTAGCCTTGTAAACTGTAGGCGCATCTAGCCACAAACTGCAGGCGCGTCTAACCTAGTAAACTGTAGGCCCATTTAGCCTTGTTAACTTTAGGCGCATCTAGCCACATAAACTGTAGGCGCGTCTAGCCTAGTAAACTGTAAGCGCATCTAGCCTTATAAACTGTTGGCGCATCTAGCCATGTAGCCTAGTATCTACTCAAGCATAGACACACATGGCCGACTCATAGCTCCCATGGCTACTCAACTAAGCCATAGGCACACATGCCCTTTTTCTAATATTACTTTTGTAAAGCGACTGCAAAATTAATTTCAAACTATCTATGCACTGATGACCTTTCGGCAAATGACCACTACTAGTTAAGCTTAGACACACATAGTCCAATTATAAGCGAGACACATGGCTGACTCGTGGCTCACATGGCTACTAAACTAGGCTATAGGCACACATGGCGACTCAACTACGCAATAGGCACACATGGCCTTTTTCTGATACCTATTACTTTTGTTAAGCGTCTGCAAAATTAAACTGTCTAAATCCATTAATAACTTTACGGCAAATGGCCACTACTTACTACTCAAGCTTAGACACACATGGTCTAATATAAGCGACACACATGGCTAACTCAACAAACTAGTTGTATAGTAATAGAATACAAAGAATTGAGTATTGTTCATATAACCTCACTCGCCCTTTTTGCATTCTTGTCTATGTTAAATAATATTTTTCCATTGAGTTTACAAAAAGATAAAATCACTATTCTCTTTAAAACATGCTCAACATATTTGGCCCACATCAATGGCATGTGAAAGTCAAAATCAAAGCTATCTTTATTAACTATATTGAGTACAATTACGCAATCATAGCATTTACATTTCTAATATTCCTGAACACGTATCATATAAAATTTATTTTTGGTTTCGAATGTTTTCAATCTTCATTTGAACATTTGAAAAAGATTTGAAACGTCCGGGTTGATTGACTCCGAGTCATAAAAAGACAGCTTATTAAATAAAGTGCCGATTTTCACAGAAAGACGGAAATAATTTGAAATATTTTGTAAAGGCGAATAAGGTCAACTGATCAAACTGATTTTCTAAAGCTTCTAGGGAAAAATTGCACGTACCTTATAACTGAACTTCTTTGTGTGTTGTTTTTTGCCACTTCTGAATTGTGATGAAATAATAACTCAGCAGTATAGGCATCCATTTATTCATGCTTCCTTCGTACAATCACTGGTCAACGTCCTTTCGCCTCGACAACTCGAACATAATTGACTGTCCGCCTACGGGTAGATTTCCACCATTTTGTCTATCCCCGTTCAAAACACAGTGGCGCCATGGCGGCGCTTTCTCTCAATTTAAACTTAAAAGTGTTGCTAGTCATAATTACAATTTGTACTACAATAATGTTAATTATTTTTATCATTACTTTTTTTAAATACAACACTAGTGATCTTAAGGAGTGCGACTGACATCCTCCCTGCTCCATCATCAGACTCTCACCACCAAGTGTAGCGAATAGGTCTCATCAGAACGAAACAAATGAGCCCATCTCGGGGGGTTTCCTAGTGGTCATTAAGGAGTGCCACTGACTTCCTCCTTGCTCCATCATCAGACCCACACCACCAAGTGTAGCGAATAGGTCACATCAGAACGAAACAAATGAGCCCAAACTTGAGGTATTTCCTATTGGTCATTAAGGAGTGCCATTGACTTCCTCCCTGCTCCATCATCAGACCCTCACCACCAAGTGCAGCTAATAAGTCTCGTCAGAACGAAACAACGGAGCCTAAACTCGAGGGGTTTCCTAGCAGCCATTGAAGAGTACTATTGCCCACCTCTTGACTCCATCATCAGATCATCTCGATGGTAGCAAATTATTGTATTGTCATCGGATTCATATAGACTTGCAAAGTTTCAAATCAATACGACAATTAGAAGTAGGTTAAAATTTAATTCCAAGATTTTCTTACATTGTGACTTAGTTACAAGTGAAGCTAATAAAAGTGTGGTAAAAATCATAATGACAGCTGTGACGACAGGGCAGTCTGATGGAATGGAATTTGTCGCTATTCCGAATAAGACTTATAATAAATGTAAATTTATGTAAGTACCTATATTCAACGATATGTCCAGTTCCCAATGAAGCTACGAATAAAAACGTTACCTATAAATTCTTTCTTATCTTAACTTCATTTCATATTAGGTCGTTTTCGGTTATATTCTTAATAGACCTAATAGTCATAAATTAATTTAAAACGTGTCAATTTGTTAAATCTTGAATCTAAGAACCTTTGATTAGGTACTATTGTGACATATTCCCATAGGGCCGGCTATTCAGAAAAAGCTAGCCTGTGTGGTCTGATCTGATTCCCATCTGGTCCCATTTATATATGACCCCATTTCAATCAACTCAATCCAATATATATGTTGCCCCTTTTGTCGCCTGTGGGATGACTTTGCTAAGTATCAGCACAGAATAAGTATCAGCTTTGATCGTATTGCGTCTCGTTGACGTTGATTTGACGGTCTATAGTGTTAGAGTGCGCGTCAGATCTCTGAGCGCGACAGACGTTTTTGGCGCTAGCTACAGTAAATTTTTTGTTCTAAGGCATATACAGGTCCCAAAATTAACTCACATGGAGGGAAAGTACCTTAAATACTGAAGATATAAAATTTTACTGAAAGGAGACTTCATTTTTATTTTAAAAAGAAAACGAACTGCATTCAAAGAATTTTAAGTAAACAACTGTCTGAACTGGGAATCGAACCCGCCGAATGTAAAAAAAAATATTTCTCTAATTTAATTGTACCGATCGAAAGGCTCGATCATACCTTATCATTTTTTCTTAATAACATAGCATCTTAAATAAACGGAACACTACGAAATTTAACATTTAATGTTGAATAACAAGTTTGTGCAGCGTTATGGTTAGCCTTTCCTGTGACTGTCGTGCTCAAAACTTTAACATTTCAATGTATAACTAATGAGTGAAGATTGGAGCAATTATCATAAAGTGTTTGATAAAGTTATAATGTGTTAAGTAACACCAGCTCGATTGGTTTAAAAATGTTTGAATATGTACTTTGGTGCGGTCTATTCCAACATATGGCATAGTCGTGGGACGCCCCCAGGGCTTCCAATGACTATGCCACATGGTGGCATAGACCACACCAAATACTGTAGATAGAAAGTTTTATTGAAATAGGACTTTATTTTTATTTAAATAACAATAGAACTGCATTCAATTTTTTTTTAATAATAGCATGTCCAAACCGAGAATCGAACCCGCACGAAATTATTCAAACTTTTTAAAACCAATCGAGGTGGTGTTACTTATCACATTATCAAACACTTATGATAGAACACAGTCACAGAAAAGGCTATTCATAACGCTGCACAAACTTGTTATTCAACATTAAATGTTAAATTTCGTAGTCTTCCTTTTATTTAAGATGCTATGATATTTAGAAAAAATGCTTAGGTATAATCGAGTCTTTCGATCGGTACAATTAAATTAGAGAAATATTTTTTTTACATTCAGCGGGTTCGATTCCCAGTTCAGACAAGTGATTATTCAAAATTCGGTGAATGCAGTTTGTTTTCTTTTTAAAATAAAAATGAAGTCTCCTTTCAGTAAAATTTTATATCTTCAGTATTTAAGGTACTTTCCCTCCATGTGAGTTAATTTTGGGACGCCCTGTATATATTTTAGTTAAAATTCTAAGGTTATAGGTTAAGGTTCTAAGATTAGTATTCGATTTTGAGCGCGCGCAGACTTATCTGGCGCGCACTCTACATGGTTTTTAATTTAATATGAACTAGTGTCACCAATGTATTCATTTGTCGCTTCCATCTAATTTATTATTCTTTCAGCTCTTATCAAGTCCTCGGATCCTGATCTGCGATGAGCCGACGACCGGCCTGGACAGCTACAACGCTCTGCTGGTCGTGGACACTCTTAAGAAGTTGGCTACCCTCGGGAAGGTCATCGTCTGCTCGGTGCACCAGCCCTCCGCTGATCTGTTCAAAGAGTTCAACTCTGTGATGCTCATGGCTGAGGGAAAGCTACTGTTCCACGGAAGCCATGAGGAGTGTAAGGAGTTGTTCGAAAGGTACGGTTTTGAGCTATAAGTTTGCTGTAAAAGCTTATACGGCCTATATACTTACACTACGACAGAAAAATTATCGAGGCATAATATGCTCCATTTCCCTTGCGAAATAATTAAGGAATTTTTGTTTTAAGTATTAACATTTAATTTATTTCATCATACGAGTAATTTAACTAAGTAAACACCACTATTAGTACAAACATTTTAGAGGGTGAATACGAACATTA